>CM046834.1:26092146-26829646 GCA_025618425.1 Heliocidaris tuberculata | reverse complement strand
AACAGAGAAAGCCTGAGGAAGTATCAAACTGAGTAATAAATTTAAATTTACGCTGCTGGATCATTTTTGATAAACTGGTTTATGAGGTATATTGAGGTCATTTAAGATAATTCGGAATGACTGCAACTGTTCTTGTATTCGGTTAAATTGTAAACTAATGTGTGCGATCTTGTTTGAAGTCGCTCCTTATGCTTTCTTCGCCACCTTAATGCTAGCCCTCTTTTCTGTGATGAACTGAATTGCAGTTACAATCGACCATGGAAAGACACATTGATGATTGGAAGAACTGTGGATGAATGCGATGATGATGATGATAATTGTGGTGATAGTGGTGATAATGATGATGATGATGATGATGATTATTATGATGATGGTAATGATGGTGATGATGATGTTGATGTTGACGATGCTTCGTGGTGGTGGTGCTGCTAATGATATTGAAAATGATGCTGCTGCTCCTGCTGATGACGATGATAACGATGATGATGATGATGATGATGATGATGATGATGATGATGATAATGATGATGGTGTTCGTGTTCGTAGTGTTATTGGAGGTAATGATAATAATAATGATGAAAATTTTAATTGCGATAATTATACTGACAGTGAAAACAGACTATCATGACTATAGAGGAAAGAAAATGTGAGTAGAAAAGCAGACAATAGGAATGCAAATCGTTGAAAGTTGAATCATAATTTGCAGACAATTCAACGTAAAAGTAGCAGGGGTGGATCCATGATACTGTAAAAGGGGAAACCCAAAAAAATCTGAAAAGCAAAAATAAGAATATTATTAAGACATTTTCAGATGCTTATTTACTGAAAATATATATCTGACAAGCAAAAAAAAGGGTTATCAGATTTTTTAGATGCTTTGGGGGTCGTAAATTTGAAAGGGACAGGGCATGTTTTTCTTTTGTGTACTAAAGGCATGCCACATTAGGTTATGAAAGGTGGCACGAGCCGATTTTGTTCCTCCCCTAAATCTGCCCTCGCTATTATTGCTACTCACTTCACACGAACGTTTCAATATTCATGATATTTACCATGAACACGATAAAAACTACTTTCGAAAAATAAACTCAAGGGCAATTTCAAAGGCCTATTGTACTGCCCATAGAAATCTTGTTCGGATTACGTAATACGCCAATGTAATGTTCGCACATTTCTAAAGGTGATAGACAGGGCTATTGAAAGTGTCTTGAGTTTATTTTTCGAAAGTAGTTTTTATCGTGTTCATGGCAACAACGCACTTTAAATAGTTTAATGATTTTTTTTTTTTTACAATTCCAAACTATAAGAATATATTAAAAACAAAGAAAACTTGTACTACTGTTGTTTTTATTATATCATAAAATATTGAATATAATATCGGACCAGTGTTCGTATATCTTCCTTTTTTTTGTTCGTCCATTTAGCATGGAACAAAAAGGAAGATAATAGTGTTCATGTTGTATGTTTGTATGTATACTGAAATGACCTTTCATCGCGAAACGAATATCAGCTCGGCAACAGAATGAAACTACTTGTAAATCATTTACAATTAACGTTCTAATTGTACAAAGTGTCCTTTCAGAAATGTTATGCCTTTGCTTGTCACATGGGGAAAGATGTAGGCCCTATATCATTTAGTGACTGATTAATGCTATGGGATCGCAACTTTATCGATCGAATAATTCAAAGTGGTAGTAAAAGTGTCAGAGACTATATAAATGAGTGCTGTTAGGACACTGCATGACATGATATCAGATAGAGCAAGGCATGCTATTATTCATCATGTCAGTGTAGATCCCTCATACTTCTCGATGATATAAGACGAGTTAAACTTGTTTTTATGCCTGTCATTGTTTCTGAAGGTTATTATCGGTCATGATGATTTGTAAGATCTTTTGTTTCTGTATCTGTAAGAAAGTTCGGATATAGGATCGCCCCACGCAGAGAGTGTCACGATGTCGGACTACAGAGGTTGAAGGCCGGGCTAGAATTCTGCTTTTTAAGAGGGTCGATGACCGAAAAGTTTTTCTTTTCCTTTCTCCTCCAGATTATTTGTCTTCTTATTTTTGAGGTATTCACCCAGGGACCGTGGCAGTCACCTTGGTGAAGCATCATGGGAGTGATGCGAAAGGGAAGAAGATAGAAACATGTGATTAAAAGTTGTCGCGTAATTCAGTTTGTAATGATTACGGCGCTTGATGTGGGGATGATGGATGGGACAAAGCTGAAGTAAGCGACAAGAATCTTGTGCCTAACCCTTGGTCACCTCTCGATAGACACTCACACATGCATCGAATCAAGAGAGGAGAAAGAGAAGTTGGATGCAGAACCCTGTAGCCAGCTAGCTGGAGTGAGGCTCGGTATGCCCGCAGCTAAACTCCCCCTTAATGGTGTAATGACGAGGTGATGATAACTGGTGCCTATTGTAGGGGGTCGGGTAGGGATTCAAACCCGCCAATCAGGTGGGATTTACTGTAAAAATATGATTGGACAGATTTATTGGCGAGTTGAGGAGCGCCATTTCTTCCCCCTCTCTCTTTTATAGTGAAGTGGTTGCGAACAATAGAAATGTGTGGATGATCAACGGTAACGCTCTTTTCCCTGTCATCACCGGGCTACCGTTCCGATAATTAGAAGCCGAACTTGCCGAGATGAGCAGAAGAGAGCGCTGCAGGGATCAAACATGCAATTTGTTTACTCCAATCGACTTGAATTTCAGAAATTGAAAACATATACAAAGATGTTAGCCCGTTGGTCACGATCCATTGGTGAAGAGTGGTGAGGTGTTCCGAGCTCTTTCAAGTTCGGCTGGCTTGCCGCTTCAAGGTCGATCACGGTATGAAAGTCGTAATGGATGAAGACGTGCACGAGCGTTCTTCCGCATCAAGGCCGGGAATAGATACATCTATAGGGCCGTTAAAGAGGCGAGGGTGATTGAAGTTAAAAAGAGAGAAAGAGAGAAAGAGAGAGATAAAGGGAGTATAATAAAGATACAGTGGACTAGAAAGAAGAAAAGAGCGGTATAGATTATAAAAGCATGACTATTTGGCAAAAGAAAGAAACGGCCAGAAAAATTGCAAACACATATCCTTACGTCGTTGAACCAGAAGTTTAAGAATAATAGCATACAGATTTTATTTCATAACTTTTTTTTCATAATAAACATTTCAACTTACATGTATACTAAGATTTATATATTCAGAATACTACAAGGTAGAAACACATAGGACAGGGAAGGTGCCGAGTTGTGTAAGTTACAATATTGTAATGAACAAAGCCAAAGTCCGCCTTGTTATTCCGATTCATGCTCTTACTAGCATTTTTTTATTCCATGCTTACAAGATATTCAATAAGTTTAAAAGTACATTGCAAGGTATGTATGTAGGTTTTCATCAGTTGTGTTGCAGGACCGGAAAAATAAAAACCCTCCTAGAATTTATAGGATATCTCGATGGCGTCATTAAGGCCATAATTACATTCACACTTTATCAGTTATCTTTGTTTACTTTCTTTACTGAATAATTAATTGATTAATCAATTAATTAATTTATATTTGTTTATTTGGTAGTTAGTTTGTTTGTTTGTTTCTGTATACATTTACCTTTTGTATAACATATTAGTTCCAATATCAGGGCCTGATTCGAATCCATATCTGGCACCCACATTGTCGGATGGTGGTTTGAATTGTTCAAACTGGCGCCTTCCTCCTTTTATGCGAATATTATAGGCAATTGGAACAGTTTATCTCTCGTATTTGCCTCGTGGAATTTAACGCATGCAATGTATTCTTCAAGCCACTCAAGGTCAGTCAATAATATGTTACACAATATGATATGATGAACTATATCATAAGATATTACCACGATTACTTCTGGAATAAAATGGAATGGTGTCATGTAGAATGCAATAAATCCAAGACAATACAAAGTGACAGAGTTCAGAGAGGACATCGACCTTGGTACCATGAGGTCAATAGCAGTCCTACATCTCACGGAACCTCTCGTAACACAACTTCCTAATTAATCCTCTATCAGAGTTAATCGACCCATGAACCCTGCATACGATGACATATCCCACCCGACATGGCCCCTCTGGCACTCTCTCTCACCATCATCTGGGTGGCAAAAGTATTCACAGGGGTTACAAGGAAAATCTTCCCCCAATGTTAAGTAGACCTAAGGGGTTAAGGTATTAAGGCAAGCACATGACATATTAATAATGTCTTCAACTTGAGTTTATTATTTGATTGATTGATTGATTGATTGATTGATTGATTGATTGACTCATTCCTTCATTCATTCATTCATACATTTATGACCTAAATGTTCAAGAAACATTGAATATCGGCATGACAATAAGTAACTATATTCAGTAAGTGGAGCCAACAAAATAATAGAAAAAGCTAGTCAAGGTTGCCCCTTTCAATACATCACAATTTATGACGATAAAGTAATTATTAAGGCTATGAAATCATTGAATCGTAAACAAGTGTTTATGGTTAGCACGAACCACGAGATGTTAATTTCAGGTAAAGATTATCATTTATTCATGAGATATGTGGGAAATGATGTATTTCCCACTGTGACGTGGAACTCTGTTTACCACATGATATGGCGTGAACAAAGACTTCTGAATTTCAAACTTATGCGATTTTGAACAAGTTTTATCTAAAGCTGATGTGAACTGAACCGTAGCTTCCACATCGATGTGAAATACAAAAGAAAATGTATCGAAATTAATAAGACAAGACAATAATAAGGAAATATAATGTCTGTAATCCATTTTATAGTTACATTATACAACTTTTATATAGATTTCAAGATTTGATAGGAGTTAGAGAAACTTCTTCTTTTTTTTTAATCATCGAATTGGCTAATCAATCCTGCGAAATTTCGATAAAAAATTAAGCTAAAATGAAATAAAATACTTCCAAGCTCGACGTAATTAACTTTTCATGTCTATTCCACTCCCAAAATATTTCTCACTGACCATGCCCCCCGCGATCCTAGTAGAGTGTGAGTCCGATGAGAGTGTTCTTCGGGTCCTATCTGGGAGGCATATTGGACAAAGTTTCCTCTCTGCTTTCCTCACGACCTTGAGCGGGTTTACGGTCTCGGTCACTCGACCAGCCCTAGTTGTTCCTCTCACTCTTCCCGCTTGAATGCAACCATGAAGACAGTCAGGTAGAGCCGCTAAATCAGGGAGGAGGCTGAAAATGAACGAGAAAAATTATCATGAGCTTGGTTTCACAGGGTTAGTACACCGTGGTGACGCGTAGGCCCGGCTCTCAGTAAAGCTAACTTTATCAGAACCCAGTCAGCTTGGCGCCATCAAAATGAAGGCACCTTGAATGAAGTTCTCTTTCAATTGCTTACATTCAGCAACATTTTCCGCTTTGAAAATTGCACTTCTCTCTCTCTCTCTCTCTCTCTCTCTCTCTCTCTCTCTCTCTCTCTCTCTCCTCTCCTCTCCTCTCCTCCTCTCCTCTCCTCTCCTTTTTCTCCACCTCTTCTCCGGGTCTTCTCCCTTCTCCCTCTCCCCCCCCCCCCTCTCTCTCTCTCTCTCTCTCTCTCTCTCTTTCTCTTCTCTCTCTCTCTCTCTATCTTCTTTTGTATCCCTCTCTCCATTCTTTTCTGTCTCTTTATGTTGACTATCAGTTTGTATTCTTCAACTTCCCCTCTCCTCCCATCTCTTTAGAGGGTAATATCTTTTGAAGCATTATAGTTATCCATTTAGCTGAATCCAGAGCACGTCATACAACAAAAAGAAGCTTTCACCGCATCCTCTATAATTAGAGAGGCGTGGTGTTCAATGTGGCCGCAGGCAGCCCTTCAGAGGTGTATTCGAGTGCCTACACTTCTCGCCCTGAACGCTGATCATCTATTAAACGCCAATTAGCGGCTAGCGAGTATACTTCTTCAAGTATGCACGAGCAATTTACCGAGCTTGCTTTGCAAACATGTCGCATTATAGCATCGAACTTCTAATTTAATTTTGCAATACTTGAAAACCGTTAAATTGTGAATTATCTTCTCTTTAGGGTAACCGCAATGAGATTGACGTTGTCAAAACGCAATCAGCCATACGCCAACTATTTTTGCCGGACATTGACGAATATGATCGTGTTCTGGTATATTAAAAAAAATCCAATGATCCTTTTCAATGTTGTTGTCTTTCCATAAGTATATTGAGTACATGAAGGCCTACTACAGAATGAAAACGTATGATTGTATAGTTAATGAATTCATTAAGAAATAAAGGTTATCGTCGGTCAAAGATTTCTGTAAGACTTCGGGGCTTGACAAACCGAAATGGGGGAGAGAAAGAGCGAGAATAGAGATTTGCAAATGTGAAAATCCCCTCTCTCTTCACTTCCATCCACCAAATCGAATGCAATCACTAAATTTAGTCTTGTGACCTTTCTGGTGACGCCATCACCAACTTGCCCAGATAGGTGCTGTTAAATGAGGTAATGGGGCTTAGTTTCAATGTTTTCGGAAATGTTTGCAGCGGGGCGTAACCCCGATAGATGGTGGGATCGGGGCGATGAACCTCAGGCGGGCAGGGGCGGCCTTCATGGTCGGGCGTGAAGCGACGACAAGAAGTAGACGGGCGGAGAGTCGACCGAGCTAGAATGAACTCGCGGTCGATGGCGGCACGGTTGTAGCTTGTAGCGAAAC
The DNA here is from genome assembly GCA_025618425.1 of Heliocidaris tuberculata. Lineage (NCBI taxonomy): Eukaryota > Metazoa > Echinodermata > Echinoidea > Camarodonta > Echinometridae > Heliocidaris > Heliocidaris tuberculata. The sequence continues at coordinate 26,822,969 of CM046834.1, read as the reverse complement.
GGGTTTGACAGTATTTGATGGCTTTATCAAAATAGAATTTTGCCTACTTTGTAATTAAAAACATTTCTTTTCTACATTTTTGTCTGCACTAGATCTTCGGAATATACTTTTGTTAAGCTAAATGCAGTGATATATTAACTATTCGAGCAGAGTGCAGTTATTTTTTTTCATACGAGAGGATCATCAAAAATATTTAAGGTTGTTTATATTTTAAAGATTCATTGAAATTTCAAATCAATACGTGCAGTTGTTCTTTAAAAATGGCACATTGTTTTTTTGTTTTGTTTTGTTTTTTGTTTGTTGTTGTTTTTTATTTTTGCAATAACGAATAAGTAAAGTCATCCAATATTATCGATTATTATGTTGAAATGTGATTTACTTATTTACTTGAACGGTCAAGTGAATTATTTGTCATTTTAACTGTAAATTAATTAAATTTTAGTCTCTTTTATCACATTTGTGCTTCTTTATTTTACTAACCCAAATTTCTCAGGAAATAGTATAAACATTTTCAGTGAACAAACTGATGAAAAAGTTGATGGGTTATAATTAAATTTTGCTATAAAATTTCTTACAGGAACCCATCTTACATGTTCAATGCAATCAGTATTTAAAAAGGCCATCACGTTCAAATCAAAGGAAGGGTATACTCTTTGTAATAGTCTAAAAATGTTTGGGGTTTTTTTTCTTCAATAATGTAATAATGCATGCATTTATCATGCCAATATCTTATAATCATCGTAAATCTAATATATAAAAATATGAGGGGCAGTATATAGCAGTCAATTTTGTTGTTAATCTAATTGAGGTACGATATTATGACTAATATGCCCTTTTTTTTCTCTCTCTCTCTCTCTCTTTCTTCCCCTAAATGTAAACATGGATTTTAAAAAGACAATCGTCCATATTTTTCATCAATTATAAACTGCCATATTGATATCAGGCAAAATTCTTATCATTAAGCATATTGGCTAATTCATGGGGAACCCCCCCCCCCCCCGGTTGAAGGGTTGGATGAATGGGAAAGGGAGAACCAACGTAATGATGTTCGAAAACAGTTTCTTCACTGAGCGACCCTGATGGGAGGGTCAATGGGATTCCCGAAATCATAATTGGGGGAGAAAATAGAAGAAGAAGACTTTGACGAGGGTGAAGAAAAAGAAGTAGGTGGATGATGAGAATTAAAATTAGAAGAAAAAGAAAAGTCAAAGAAGAAAATAAAGTGCAACCTCTTTGTCTGAAAGTTGCATGTCGTATTTACGACATTCAGTTTGGGAGTACGTGCATGAATAGTTCTAAAACCACGCTATACGCACCTATTACCGGCGCCCTCTTCTCCTCCTCCTCTTTCTCCTCCTTATCTCTATAGTCTTATAGTTCAACCTCCTCCAGGCCACGACCCGCCAGGCTTTCTGCCTGGTTACGTCGACTTCCGAAAACATGGAAACCGAAAAACAGTCAAATCCTTCCAAAAACCTACCAACCAGAACTCAAACCGAGGAACTTCAGATTAATTCTTAACTGTGCCAAAGCAAGGCATTCAAAATAGCGTGCAATGTTGTTCCTTTCGAGGACTCAGAGCTGAAGTAAATTTAGAACTTTGTTGGTGATGTCTTAATAATCACGAGTTTAACTTGAGGATGGCCTTTCTTGTATTGATAAAAGTTGTCGTTGATTTGAAGCTACTCCAAATGACCCCTATTTTTCTGATAACAGAAGGTAGATAATCAAAATAGTCAAAATGAAATGATTAAAATGTATAAAAATGAAAATAGTATACCTTCTATGCCTATACTTTATACATTTCACTTCCTAGAGACTGTATTTTACCTCACCAGTGCACATCAAAACATTTCATCCAACGACAACAAAACAAAAACATCTAAGGCACTTTCACTTCGCTGACAATTATGCTGAATTCTTGCTGATACATGTGAATTCATATTCCCTCTAATGTCACATCTCCGAAAATCGGAACCTGGGCTTCATTATAAATGCTTTTATCCCCTTCATTGGGTTAAAGGTTTTGAGTTCTTGTAACAAAGCGCCACTCCCAGTCACTTTTGAAAAGCTCATTGATATGGAGTATCGTTGATTAGTGTACCAATATATAGGATGTAAAGAGATTTTACATAAAACACGTGACTCAAACGCACCAATAAGGATTTTCAGATATACGCCAACGTGCGTAAATAAATTTATGTTGCTTTTATGCTTCATTAATTATTTTCTCAGCTATGAAATATTTCTGCCAAATTTGTTTAGAATCTGTTATTTTTCATTCATATAATTTCCAACAATGTACATTTCAGTGAATTCTGTGTGTTTCATTTTTCGTCGTAAAGGTCAAACAAAATTTGAGAATATCTTTTTGAATAATTTTGTCTAAAATATTTCATTTTCAATTTTCATGATGGAGAAAGGTAACTAGTATTGCTAAATGATATCCTGAAAGGCCAAGTCCACACTAATATCAAGTTGATTTGAATAAATAGATTAAAATTAAACAAGCATAACAGTGAAATTTTTATTGAAATCGGATGTAAAATAAGAAAGTTACGGCATTTTGAAGTTTTGCATTATTTCATGAAACAGTGATATGCATAACATGGGCGGTATGCAAATGAGTGAACCAATAGTGTTACACACTCACTTTTCCTTATGTATTTTATTATATGAAATATCATATATTTTCAATTTTTTGCTTCAGTAATGTATGAAACATGTAAAATCATCATTATTGTAACTTATTTTGATACAAGGGAGAGATTCTTTATTATCACATCCACAAAAATTGAAACATTTGAAATTTCATATAATAAATTACATAAGGAAAAGTGAGTGTGTGACATCATCGGTTCACTCATTTGCATACCGCCCATGTTATGCATATCACTGTTTTATGAAATAATGCAAAACTTCAAAATGGCGTAAATTTCTTATTTTACATCCGATTTCAGTGAAATTTTCACTGTTATGCTTGTTTAATTTTACTCTATTTATTCAAATCAACTTGATATTAGTGTGGACTTGGCCTTGAAAGAAAAAACGCCGATGAATGAACCGAATCATATAATTCTCCTCTATGGTTTGAACTGATATTCTCGGCATCTTTAAAACCATGAGCAGAATCCCAACCTCGTCAGTCATCAATAATTGAAATATGACATCAAGGCTATTGCATAATCGTGTACAATGAAGACGTGATGAAACACGATACCACTCCTAATACTTCTCTATTCTTCTCATCAACCAATAATCAACACCATTTGCGCGCATACTGCGTTCGTCAATTTCATCGAAGGTACAGTATACGCAGGAGGGAAGCTTTGAAGATAAGCCGCCCGTGTTTCACGCATGATTTGGTGGCGTGCCGTACGGGACAGCGCTGGGATGCATTACAGACACCCAGTCGTACGTGGCGATGGGTTCGACCATGACTTTCTCTTTGCTACCCCTCTTACTTGTAATAAAGATCCACGATGTATGGATTAAGGCGGTATAGATGCTCGTGGTGTATCCATACCAACTAAATTACACGGTTCTTGTCTCGGTCAGACACCTTTCTCAAACATATCACGTTTCTCCATCTCTAAAGTGATATGCACGGAAACCGAATATGTTCACTCGCAGAGATACAGATCTAAAATTTATGAAAATCACTTTTCTGTCACATTTTCGGAATTAAAATTGCAAGTGATCAATACTGAAAAGTTTAGTAGCAGCGGACTGTAAACAAGATTAGCATCTCATATCAATTTTGAAGCGGAATATTGAACATAAGAAACCCAACTGTGTATATCATGACAGTCTCAGGATATAGGGCCACTCCCCCGAAATAAAAGTGCAACTAAAATCAGTCATCGTCATACATCCAGTGAAATGCCCTTTATTATGTTTGGAGTTGATTTTTAAGATGTATATGTTTCGATGGTATATATCCCTTTGTTTATTTTATCATTCACATTTAATGCGAAGTGTTGATAAAAGTCGATGGGTTCAGAAAACACAATTCCTTAATCAGTTATTTAATGGGAATATGAGGGTAGAAAAAAAAGACCCTATGTTTTAAAAAAATGACAACAAGAAATTAAGACAATTTTCACAAAATCCATGATACTGACAATTTGAAAACGCTATATGTATTCAATTTAAGCCTACGAAATAACCCCCTCCCCCAAGATATCTTATTGACGATTGAAAGAGATAAAAAAAAAAAATACAATCAGAGGTAATTGTAATTTTTGAGAATACTATATGTTTCAATGTTGATTGAACAGAATTTCATTCCATATCTCATATAAAACAATTATACGTAAATAAATAGGTATTTTAATTTCTTTTCTTAAATTGAGTAAGATCAAAATAATGTCCGTTTAATAGTGTTATTAACCGATTCTACTTTTTTAGAAAACAATTTATATCATTTGGTGACTCGAGGCTAATGCCAAAGTCATTATCAGCCACATATATATATATATATATATATATATATATATATATATATATATATATATATATATTCAAGAGAACTAGAACAAGAGACTGTAGGCCTATTCTAAAAACAAACGAACAAACAAAACAAATCCAAACTTTATATACTGCGCCCTGATATTAATTCCTTTGAAGAAAAAAAAAAGTTTTCAGTCAAAACCACAGTGTTCATTTTGAGGTAACTTATAAAACCTTTAAAAACAGTGTTGATTGCTATTAATTATAAAATGAACCGTTGTTAGGCGTATACGAAAGCAATGGTATATGACCAGCGGTTTTGGCCTTCCCCGGAAATAAAACAAAACAAAACAATGAACACTTCGAAATAAAACACAAACTTTTGTTTTGACATCTCCGTAAAGCTCTTTTATCCGTTTATTGTAGGTGGATGCTACCTGTTGCAAAAATAATTCTAAAATATTATCTTTATGCAGTCATTTCTATAAATCTGTGAGGAAACCAAAGAGATTATAATAGTGTAATCTTACAAGGATGAATGGAGAATTGAAGTCAACGAGACGAGTGAAGGTTATCAGAGAACCTTGAATGAAAATCATTGCCACGGTCTAATGAAATACCTGGCTGACAGCGGATACGATTGCACAGACTTTTTCTTCCTTCACCTGGTGGTGTTCTTCCTACATTATCACATCACAAAAAAGCTCTATAAGAACATCGGTAATAGAACGGCATATTGGTAGACAGGTTTATTTGACCCGTATAAAAGAAGGAATCAGGTGATTTTCATTTTGACGTAACAAGAAGACTCATCAGATTTTCAAAATTTGAACTTTAATCCGTTAAGAGAAACGTGAGGGTTATATTCGATTGTTTTGAAGTCTGACAAAGCACGATTGCTGAAATTTAATTAAATGATGAAAAGGGTGAGATTTTACTTGTTAAAAATCATTGTAGCTCGGATTTGGGGTTTGTAAAGCAGAGATTAAATCCACTCAAATACGATGAGAGATAGACAGAGAATGAGGGAGAGTGAGAGAGTGGAGGCAAGGGATGGGCAGGGAGAGGGGGACCACAGAAAGAAGATAAATGATGTTATTCACGTTACGATTATCAGATGAAGTGATAATGATATTAAGTATTAAAACAGGGTACATGTATTATCAAAAAGAACAACACTGAATTAATGTCAAGAATGTAAAATCGAGCACAGAATAAGGGGACTGAGTGACAAGACAAGTAAAAGAGCGAGATAATGATAATAATAATAATAATGATGATGATAATAATAATAATAATAATAATAATAATAATAATGATGATAATAATAATAATAATAATAATAATAATAATAATGATGATGATGATGATGATGATGATGATGATGATGATAATAATAATAATAATAATAATAATAATAATAATAATAATAATAATAATAATAATAATAAGATTTATAAGGCGCCAAATCCACTTGATGATCAAGTGCTCAAGGCACTTGATCAAAAGAGAGACAGACAGACAGAAAGAGGCAGAAACGGAGAGAGTGATTCGGGAAGAGAATACTGTATGTTAATGTAACAAAAGAGGTTATACAATGTCCTTTATTGTTAGACATGGTTTAATGATTTAGTCTGTTACAACATCATGTACATGGTATACGTTAACATATATAAGGACACTATTTTGAATATACGAAATAATGTCAAAACAAAAATGAACATTAAGTAAACGTAATAGGTATAATTGATGGAGAGAAGTTCATCAGCCAAGTAACCTGACTGACTTTACTGCTGTAGTTCACTCCCACTGAAATTTTTAAAAATATATAGTAAAAAAAAAAAATAAAAAGCATTTTCTGCACCTTAAAGACCAAAATTATAAACCTATGGCAAGCATCACTATACATTAAGCATCTGCTAATTTTTATACTTGAAGAAACTTCCAGATGAGTTCTAAGCACATCCACCTGTGAGAGAATGGAATGGATGCATTTCTTTTTTAATCTGGACAATGCCAAAAAAACTTTGATTTGCGAATTTCTATATGTGTTGAACACATATAGGCCTACCAATGTCCCATCTATTAACTAAAGAGATAATTAAACAAACAAAAAGGTTAAAAAGAATTGAACTACATTTACCAAACATTGAATAAAATCAAATATCAAACATTCTGTATAAGAAATAATTTTCTCAATTAGTATTTATTTTTACAAAACATTAAAACAAAAAGAATAAAATATTCATATTAGTCACATATCATTTCATAGGAAAATACATACAGGTATCTCATCATCAAGCGCACATGCAAGTGCATAATTTGGTTAGCATTATCATGTAATTGTGAATTATTGCACTGGTGTAATTCACACACACACATATCCAAAATCTTGTCGATAATGCGAAACATCAGTATATATATCCTACATCATTCTCATCTCATCTCTATGAAAAGTGTTAAAATTGCCCCCCCCCCCCCCCGGGGGAAATATAATGACTTGAACAGCGATCTTACTGAGCAAACAAAGTCATAGAAAGAAAAGCTTAATAATCGGAAGTGGTAGTAATGTCATTCGTGTATGGTAGAGAAAATCAGCTAAATGACTAACATCCAATCACAAAACATGTACAATTTTTCATTCTGAGACGGGATAAAAAATCAAGCCACGCTCATACTTCAAACATCAAATAATTAAGTGATTGAAATAGTATTTTAGGTAAACTACAGATGGCAGTATTTAACACAGTTCATAGCTAGTTGAGGAAAAAAAATTATGTCATTTAGTCTGGAATATGATTCACATTTCCCCCTTGTCATCTTTTGCAGGCAAAATCTCTGTTCCGATAATAATAATCATTTCTTCTTCTCTCACTTTCCCATTATATATGTATATGTGACATAAGCCCAAATCATCATTTTTTAAAAAGGGATTGCATGTAACATTGTTCATCTTCATCAGTACACACGGGTAATAGTGACATTAAGGGTAGAATACACCAAGTACAGGTGACCTCCATGTTTATTTGGCAGTATAAGGTGACAACATTTACAGTGATATCATCTTTATGTTGATAGACCCCTTTCTCATTTCATCCAGTTTTGCTAAGTACAGATAGGGCATTCATCAGTTGAATGAATAAATTTTAAACAACAATTTCCCATGCTTGATTTAACCAGGTTTTAGCTAATTTTCTTGTTAACTTGACTGATAATTTAAAAAAAAAACAGCATTTTGTTACGGTATGTTGCATACAAACTATTGACATGTATATTGTAATTACAGTAGTAACACTATACCATTTACAGCAAATAAACACAATACATCTGTAAGTGGAATATTAAACAAATGAGAGGTGAACATACAACTCCCGGGCCGGGATGTAAATTCCCATGAGCAACAGATATGCATAAAACTGACAGGTAGCTGTGCGTGCAGGGCTTCATTCAAACTACAGGAAGCCTAGGCATAGTTCATTGAGCTATACAGCCTTGATTTGGAGTTCATTTCAGTCGTTTTATTTCAGTTGTTTCATTTGTTTACACTAACTGTTTACACTGGAATTTACACTAAAATCCATCAGAAATCATGGACGGAACATCCAAATAACTGGCACATATATATTTCAATCCTAGTGGAACAATATGAGACCATTAAGTTTCAAATATACTTATTCCATTTAACATGTGTATCAAGGGTAATCCAAGAATGTTGGATGGGTTTAGAAAACTTTTGAGTGATGCATGTTCAACCAGCATAAAAATCCATATTACACTGTTTACGCTGGAATTTACACTAAAATCCATCAGAAATCATGGACGGAACATCCAAATAACTGGCACAAATATATTTCAATCCTAGTGGAACGATATGAGACCATACTTATAATAAGTTTCAAATATACTTTTCGCCATCAATACTGTAAATGCGTCCTAAAATTGATGATTGTTGACCTTTTTTTTTTTTTTTAGTATCACAGACCCTCAATGCCATACACACTTTGAATAATTGCATATTGTTACATGATATATCATAAATAGACATCACAATATATCTCTCTGTACATCAAAATCTGGAAGGATAAACTGGGAATACATGATTATAGAAAATGGTTAAATAATGATGATTGCAGTACAACAAATACACATTATTGGTATGTACATGAAAATGGCACAAGTAATCAGAATCATTTGCAGCACTGAAAAAATGTAGGCTTATAGGAGCCCAGAACAACATAGGTCTGGAAAGCTCAAAAGGCACTCCGGGGGGAAAGAGTCTCTCTGAATAAAATTTTTTAAAAAGTGTTAAAACCCTTGTGATAAATGACTTTATCCAGATCTCCCATTCAAATTTCAGATAAACAAATATATTGGGCTCTTACAGCTTAAATTTCTGCTCACTAAGTTTACAATCTTTTCTTTTGTTAAATGTGGATATATGGATGACATCAAAGCACATGTAGCAAAGGTTCACCCATATTTAAAGAATTATCTTTTTTATGCACGTCATATGGAAATGATAAAATACAGCATCAACACATATAAAAATATATTATTATAAAATGAAAAAATAGTTGAATGTAAGCATGCAACATACTCTATATTAAATATAACAGAGTGCTTGAAAACAGTAATTGTGACCATACAGTAAAAAAAAGGAATTTATAGAACCATACAGTTTGATTCTACTTGTGATCAGCCTATTACATTCCTTTAAAATCTAGTTATATCTCATCTATAATCAAAGTAAACATGAAATAGTAAAAATATAAATTGATCATTACTAAATAAAGGATTGCTTTGCTATAGGGAAGAACAAACAACACATACATATGTAATACATATCAACCAAAGAACGATATACAACAAAAATTGCTTTTTTCACATGATAGTAATCACATGCCAATCTACCCCAGAAGAGTAAAGAGATCCATACAACAGTATTAATTAAACAAAAATGAAAGTGACCTCTTTTTCTACACTCCATCATGTCTGTAAAGCTGTTCCGCTTTACAGACACATATATATTTGTGAAGATTTAATATTGACAATGTGCAAATTAAATAAAAGTACAATAAATTTATCATCTATATTTCTCACTGGTGATAATTATAAATAATCAGTAGATCTAGCACACAATTAAAAGGAACATTCACTAGCACAGTATAATACTGTAAATTCATTATTCTCCTAGTGTTAGAGATGGTATGCTTCATCTACAAATGTAAAATAGAAAAACAATTATTAGCAAGCCAGATTTGTTTATTACTTTTAATGCAATATATGATCTATAGAGGACTCTTGAAATTTTAAAAAGCTGGGCAGAAGTGTTGGCTCATTCTACTATTCATAAATCTCTTTAATTACAAGACAAAGACCTCTTCCTATAAAAATATTTCTTTCACATCCAAATGCATGCATTTGGGCAATTCCACGGTAACGGAAGGACATTCAGATACAGTTCGTGTGTGATTGTCCTTGCCTATTTGAATTTTTGCAGCATTTTGTTATATTCACACACATATATTCTTGTAGATAACAGGAGATGAGTACAATTATAGTTACTGCTTTACAAAGACCTTCTTGTACATTTCATTAACACAACACACAACTTCAAATCACACTGCACAAAAAAATAAATCAAAGTAAAACTAGACAATATGCTTTCAAGCCTTGTGTTTACGAGTCTACGATGTAACTGTAGCCAATAACTATTCTTACGGATAAAATCTCTGAGTTTTGTCTCAACCGACTATCAATTAAGTACCTTATTCCATCTAACACGTGTATTATGCATGTTCAACCAGCATAAAAATCCATATTCAGACACAAAGTCCAGGTGCTTCCTTATCATGCAAGCAATATCATGTGACCAGTACAAGTAGAAATGGCCAGAAAAAAAGGACACATCTAGTACAACCCACCCTATTTGCACAGAATATTAATGATGTAAAAATTAGGCCAGTATAAGGGCCACTCCAGGAATAGAAACATTGATATTTACTAACACAGCAGCAGTGGCAATTGCACTCCTAAAATGTAACATTTACTGGCTTTTATTAAATTTACCCAAGGTTGCAATTGAGGAAGTGGATACATACCAGAAATACCTACAAAGGCAGTCATTCTATTATTGAGAGTAAGTGAAATAATCAATGTCTAAAACATAGATTGAGGTAGACATCAATTTACTTTCAAATCGCCACAGAAAGACATATCCGTAACTACAGAATTCACAATCATCAAAGTCGTCTGTCAATCGTTATACTACTGGAAGTCATGCATAGACTTTGTATCTTGTGCTGAATGCGATGTCTTACTAGAATGTGAACATACCCTAAACTGTTGTCCACGTTATGTGTGTTCCTTGAGCCAAGTGTAAACATGGTCATATACTAGCAGCATGATAGCACCACCAGGTCCAAGACGCATGATCTTTGGTAGAAGACCTCGATACAAAGCCAAGAATCTATACAATATGAAAGAAAGCAGTAAGAAGAACTGTCAGATATATAGAATGAAAATTCTTTTTGCTGTATTTTCATGCATACAGGAACTGTGTGGTAAAAATTTACAGTATAATAACCACAGTGTAAATGATGAACGCACTGTGTGCATGCATGAATCAAATCGCCAGGGTCAGTAAGAACTGTAAATAAGGAGAATAGAACTGAATGGAAAAAGCTTGTCAAATCAGTGTGAGTACGCCCGACTAGTAGTAGTGGTAAATAATGATAATATTCCGTTCTTGTATATGGCATATCACATTGATATAACGTCTCTATGCGCTTCCAAAGGACTTTGGATTTTATTACCCCGGCTTTAGAGATGTTAGTATTAAGCCATTAGGCAATACATTTTAAATCCATATATCCATATAAACCTGCCTATGGATTATCACCATCCTGATAGGTGACAGATACATCGGATAAAACTCTTATTGTTAAATGAAACAGTCATCAATATTATTGTGATTATCACAGTTTAACTGACTAATTTATTCATTCTATTGATTATCATATCACAGAGGATAGGAAAGATGTGTGCCTTTGATGTTGAACACCTATCAAATTGGTAAAGGGGTAAAGGCATTTCAGACTGTCGAAACACCTAGGCTACATATGCAGGAAGAATAAGCACAATAAGGAGGGAAAAAATCTGATGAAAAATAGGAAAATGAAGAACAGGAAGGACAGGAAGGAAAGAAGAAAATGATGAAGAAAAGGAAATAATAAACAGAAGAACAGGAAAAAGAGAAAATAAGAAATGATATGGGTACCAATTCCTCCTCAAAGTAGCTGTGCTACTATTGCCTTACCCTTCTTCCCGGTATACCATGGCGATCGTCCTGAAGCACCCCTTATATTTAACTTCTCCTGGAACAGGTTGTGGTCCTTGAATCCTACTCTTAGCCACATCAAATGGAATATTGACTGTAGACCCTAGGCAACCTGCCAGTAGACCGATCAAAAACTTACGTCCAAACTCTAGTCGTGGATCCTACAAGGTGATGATAAAATTCTTGCATTAGCTTGAAGGAAAGAAAGATTTTATTGAGTAAACTCTATTCTTGCAGTCCAAGGAGTGAATTTCGATGGTTAGAATATAACCTACATGATAAAAACAATAATAACAATATTCAAACTGGTTAAACAATGTAAAGCATGCTGGAAAAGAGTGTTATCATTATAGTATACTACAAAGTTGTCAGGATTTCAAATTATCATGGACATTGTAAGAATAGTCAATTTTGGTAATAGAAAATAGAATGTTTTTTAAATTCTTAAAATGTGAATTCATTGCAACTTGACACAGAGACAGAAAATTCTATGGTATAAAAGCTTTTGATTATTTCTACAAAATTACACTCATTAGAAGATTTTACCAATCTTTGGACTTGCTCAAGAATATGTATATTCTTACCTGGAGCAAATGTCTCAGCAAAAAAACCCAAATCATTGACAATCCTGTTCATTAACAGAAAAAACAGGAACAAAGTGACATGAAAATCACCTGAGAAGCTGGGAAGAAATCCTTGATGTTGTGATAGAAGCTAAAGTAGATCATATTGAAGACACCGTGTCTCCCTAGAGTAGACGTCAGACCTCGGAAGAGACCATCGGAACCAAAGCCATCTGTTCGTATCACATGCCTGGCCATTCCAAAGGCACTTGGTTGCTGCAGTTATGAAAGACAGTATGCTTTGGTGTTATGCGTATTTCAGGGAATAGTAGTAATGTTTTGATGATGCCATGGGTTGATTGAGTATACATGTTTATTATTCCTTCCTCAAACTGACTGACGCAAATTGGAAGGGGGACAACAATACTCCTTCCTGGTCACGATCTGAACTCTTTCAAATTAACTTAATTTTTTTTCAACATGTTCTATCCTAAGTAAAGAGCGCCCCCTGTCTGCGCTTGAGAGACGTAGGGATTTTTCCCGAGAAGCCTTTGTAAGATACCTCGAGCAGGTTTGTCAGGATAGCGCTCAAAAAAGGACAGGACTTTGGTAATCTGGCATGATATCATTTATCTCACACTTTTAGTTTGAAAATTAAAAATAAATAAATAAATATTAAGTTAAAAATGAATTGTAACAGTAACTGACAATAATAGTCAGTATTTGACTGGTTGCCACCAAAACCAACCAACAACAACAATCTCTGACTTAATATTCAATACATTAATCAGCAAAAACATTTTTTTTTTATTTTTTTTTTTAGATCTAGAGACTTTGTGCATTACTTAAACACTTTTTGAAATTTGTCTGAAAGATGAACATTTGTATTTCCATGTTATTGTACATCATGCCATTACAGCAAGATTTTTAAGAATTAATACTAAGATGACAATTGTACGGATCATTAAACTTACCTTTTTGAATGTATTTTGATCAGCCTGTAATCTGACTTTAACCACCTCAAACGGATTGATAAGTACTCCCTCTGTCAAACCTGAAGAGAGGCCAGCAAGCGTGAATGTCTGCAAAGATGTAAATACATGTATAATGCCAAAATTTCAATATTGCATGATTATCATTATGTTTAACCATACTTCCATCTATGGGACAACATATGGGACCCTCAAAACAAAAATTCAAGAAATAATATGATAGTCCAATCCAATACAGGAGTTTGTACAGCACCAATAGCTAGTACCTTATCAAAGGTGCTGGTGGGACTGAACGATACTCTATGAGGGGGTTCATGATTCACTTGGGAAAAACTGGAGTAGTGGCTGGTTGTATGCAATTTAGAAAATGTATGTCTTTAGCTAAGTTTAGAAAGTAGACAGCAAATCACAAGAGTGGATGTGCTGAAGAAGATTGTTCCATATTTTAGGTATATCAAATTGACATAGATCAGCATCACATTGTATAGCGATATATGGCCATTCAGGGGACATAAAATCTGTGGAACGCAATACCATCCCTTTGTACAAAATGAGGGAAACTCATCTGACAATCAAAACAACATTCTGTATTTTTGTACACGTCCCATTTCTTAACATTCAACTTTATGATTCATATTGACACTTCTCTTTGATAACCAAAGGTGTTGAAGAAAAAGACTTAAAAGAGTTACACTTTAGCATACAGTTCTGTAAAAGTGGAAATTTTCACGATAATAATTTTTAGGGCTCAGCCGAGAAAATTGGATTTCATGTGTTTTTCATTTCACTGATGAGCTTGGCTCATGGGGAAAAATATTACATGTTACATACATTTTATTTTCATGCCACACAAAATGCGCGAACATTTCCACATCCAAAAATATTCTACATTTACGATATATTATTTATGTCAGAGCCAGCAATCAAACCTAGTCTATGATGTAACCCATACACTTTTTTGAATTATACAAAAGGCATCTGTCCTTATTGTGTACTTACCAGTGCAGTTGGTGCGGGACTACCAAACAGGAAAATCTTCTTATACTGCTCAAAGGTGAAGAATTTTGTCGCCCTCTTCGGTGTCTCCGCCATAATGGGAGGCAATATGCCTTTGTACAAAGACAGGGTTCTGAGAATAACAATTGAATCATACAGGTCTGAACATTATACTATTTCTATTCAGTAATAATTGGAGTATAATCCACTGGTTCTGAGAGCAATGAAAAAAGACAAAGGAAAAAAAAATCCACTTAAATTAATGTTTAAACATCACCAGAACACATTATTTTGTTCTGCTTTTTTAAGGCAATCTAAGCAGAATTTGTGTGCTTGTAAGATCGTGATAGAAACACATCTAAGTCTACATAGTGTTTCATATTTGCGAGCCTTGGCACAGTGAAATTTAGCTTTATCAGATATGGGTCTCTGAAGAAAATTAGTGTTCAGCATATACAGGTCATTGAAACTTAAGTTTATATTTTAATAATTTATACAAGCATATCGGGCATCTGGACAATTTTGGTTCAAACATATAGAAAATAGAATTAGCTGACCCTTCTGTCCTGGTCATCTGTTTGACACAATCCCACATTCCATTGTACTTCATTGTGCTGTTAGGTGCACCTTGTATCTGAAACCTGTAGAACAAAAAAAAAAAGAAGGGAAATATAGTAAGCTTAGTTTCCTTGAAAAGAGAGATATTTTCAGAAGAAGAAAACCCATTAAAATCATTACGGATAGACTACACTTGGTCTATACTTCGAGCTATATTTGAAAGATAATTTGAATTATAATACAATAATCACTTTTCACTTTTTCAGATGATTTTTTTTTAAACCATCAAACATGACATTTGATCACTGAGGGTAACATACAAACTACATATAATTGTATGCTTTCAAACTCTGATACATGTACTTTAAGCAAAAGGAGGTAGCTATGCATATATCAATCATGATTTTTTTTCTAGGTCTATCCAAGTTACATGATGAAAGCACCATACATACTGTATACCAGGTTTAATTGACACAGGATCTTATTCATAGCAAACAGAGACAGATGACAAAGATACTAAAAAGCAATTACCTTGTTTTGATGACATCAAGTGGGTGCATTATGCTGACCTCAACAAGACCTTGACAGATATTATATGAAAATAGAAATGTAATAAAAGACAGATTGGCCTCCTCCTCCTCCTCCTCCTCCTCCTCCTCTCCTCCTCCTCCTACTCCTCCTCCTCCTCCTCCTTCTTCTTCTTCTTCTTCCTCCTTCTCCTCTTCTTCTTCTTCTTCTTCTTCTTCTCCTTCTTCCTCCTTCTTCCTTCTTTCTTTCTTCTTTCTTCTTCTTCTTCTTCTTTCTTTCTTCTTCTTCTTCTTCTACTTCTTCTTCTTCTTCTTTTTCTTCTACTTCTTCTTCTTCTTCTTCTTCTCTATATCCTTTCTCTTACTCTCTCTTCCCACCTACATGCATTTCTATATGTCTCTCCTTGTCTCTACCTCTAGCCCTCCCTTTTTCTTTCCTCTTCTGTTTTTTCCCCTATCCCCCTCTCCTTTGTTTTCCTTTTTCTACCTTTTTTCAATTTCTTTCCATACAACTGAATACATAATAAATATAACATATCATCTGTTTGGATCCAGAAGGGCGTGAAGTCCCATCATTTGTACAGAGTTAACACCCTTCTGGCTCCACACAGACTATACAGTGTACATATATGCATCTAAATATATGAAGAGGCAAATCCATCTCATCTATGATGAGATGAGATGATTTCCCATCTACCTTCCCGTCTACAATGATAAAACAAAGGAACATATCACAAACCTGCTGAGCCTCCTGCCGTAATCTGCTGACCTGCTTCCTTTAATTTCCCCATGTTTACTGCTCGCAGTCTCTCTTCCTCCACCAAAAGATATAAGCACACTCTTCACCTAAAGCAACACCCACTGCTATATCTGCATCACTGCTGGTCTTTAATGGAAATAGAAAATGCATTTGTAAGAAAGTATGAAAATATGGAAATGTTTATACATGTAATGTATGGTGAAACTACTTCTAAACATGAACTTGCTGTGATGACGAACAGGACTTAACCCATTACTGTAATGGACTTGAAAACAGGTAATAGTAAAATTTTAAAAGGAAGTCCACCCTGATGCACTCACAGAACCAACTCGCTGAACCATTCACATGTGGGGCCATGTCAATTTCAGCGGCAGTCAAGCTGCCTGAATCAGGTAATCTAGCAGATGTAAGAACATTAAAATTATTAAATCCTGCTTAAATTGACCTTTGAGTTCCTTCTAGTTTTACACTTGACTAGTGCAGCAGTGAAAATGTTCACTACTAAAAAAAAAAAATCACAAATTTCTTTTTTTCTATTAAATTAATGAAATTAGATCTAGTAGTCCATTAGTCTAGACAACTCATAGGCCCTTGCCTATGTGGGACTGTGTCCAACATTCACTGTTGCAGCAGTCAAAAACAGACAACAAAATTGCTCTAAGCAAGATTCAATTTTTTTTAATTTGCTAGATTACCTGATTTACACTTATACATGTACAAGCTTATCTGAAGATAACCTTATACTCCAGACTAGCTTTTACGGGTGAATGGGCTTCAATAGCTTTTGTTAGTATCAGCAGGCCTTTTTCCAGTCTGGATCATTCATACATGAGAGGAAAATAATTATTTAAAATTTCACTTTCAATTCTGAATCCCCAACTTTGTGGCACAGTAAGAGTTGAAGAGTCCCTGAATCAGGTAATCTAACAAATTTAAGAAAATTAAATCTTGCTTAGAACAATTTTGATGTTTGTTTTTGACTGCTGCAACAGTGAATGTTGGACACAGTCCCGCATAGGCAAGGGCCTATGAGTGCCTGATTCAGGGACTCTTTAGCCTTTGGACAAGGCCTCGCGCTGCTTGTCTGCCGAGCAGGGTCTGAAAATAGACTAACACAGTGTGCGTTTGTTGTGGCGTGCGCCTGTAATCCAGCTAACAGTGGAAGTTATAAACTGATTCAGCGGACCCAGGTTCGATCTGAGTCACGTCTTTCGGATGGTGACGTTAAAGGTCGGTCCCAGACGTGAATAATCATATCTGATTGATACACGTCTGTAAAAACCCAATTACACACACACACACACAGCAGTGATCGCTGGACCGAGCCGCGTCAGCGGCAAGGCCTTTGCTAACTTGCGGAGCTCATCATATATTTACATATGCAGGAGGGTCTTACATATACAGCAGCTAGTGACGATCGTGGCCAATCGTTATTGTTTTAACCGTGGTGTTTTACATGGATTCGTTTATCAAATTATGGGGGAATTGGTATTCAAATGTACTAAATAATTAATAATATCTAGTTCAATATTCAATAAAACATGGATTTATTAAAAACAATAGAGTATTAAAGAAATAGGAGGTGAAATGATAACTTCAATGGACAGTGCAGTGCGAGTAGTTCCTCCTGCCAAACTCTGGGCAGTTTCAGTAGACGCCGATGGGGATGGTGTGCTCGCAGCGACTGTGCCCGTGCGCACGAAGAAGTCCTTGGGGTCTTTGCACAGTGGAATGGCTTGAAAAATTGCAGATTTGCCATAACCGGTTGGAAGATTAACAAATACATCTTCTCCTTTCAATGCTGATCTTATAGCTTTTGATTGTAACTCCTTAAAATATGAAAGTTTCAACCTTTCAGCCGCATATTCAAGGCTCTTTGATAGATCTTCTTCGCCGCTCGCCATGTTCGTCTACTCTGATTGGTGCATCGGATTGGGAGGGGTGGTTTGGCCGGCTTTCTGGGTAAGCTACTTGGCATCTAATTATCTACGGATTTGGGAGCGGAAATATACTACAAAACAAAAGAAATAAACTACAACAACCACTCAGGTTAGTAAAGGCCTCGGTGCTGACGGACCTCGGGCCACGGACACAGTTGTCGCGCGATTAGTCTATGTATTCAGGCGCGTTTAGGGAAATAACAGCACCGAGTGCCTTGGCTAAAGGCTAGGACTCTTCAGCTCTTACTGTGTGTTATCTTCACTTCAGATAAGCTTGTACATGTATAAGTGACTGTGCCAAAAATTTGGGGATTCAGAGTTGAAAGTGAAATTTTAAATAATTATGAACTAGACTGGAAAAAGGCCTGCTGATACACACAAAAGCTATTGAAGCCTATTCACCCGTAAAAATTATGCAATTCAAGGTTATCTTCGGATAAGGTTGTACATGTGTAAGTGTCACACGCCAGACCCCTACTGCCGAAATTGCCCAGCCATAGGCGAGTGTGCATTCTTGAGCTCATGTGAGAGCTTCAAAGGAGCTAGATCGCCAGCCAAAAACAGCTTGAAAATTTCACTTGATAAGGTGATAAAAATCCATGTGAAGATGAAAATTTTAAAAAGAAAGCGATCACACACATGAATTTCGGTATGTGGGGCAATACATTAAAAAAGTTAAGCCTTAGCCTAGGAAGAGTTTCGGATGTTTTTGAAAAGTTTTGCTACAAAACTAAAACTCACTACCAATTCGAAAAATAGCAGCATTCATATCATACAGACAAATTAGAGAAATTATGCCGTTGCTCACCTCTAAAACGCAAACTGAACCGTTATTGCGTTAAGGCGCAGTGCAGGAACCACCTCAAAAGCGCTGAAGTTTCAGACCTTTTTAACCCATATGGTTTGTATATAAACGCCGAACAGACAAATCGAAAGCAAAATAAAAAGCTTTTTGAAAATATATATGTTTAATCCCAAGGTTTAATTAAAGTGATTGATTAACTTTGTGAAAAATTGTAAAATCAGCTCAAATGCCAGTGAATTGTGTGCAGTCCTCTAACTACATATATAATTAAGGATATGTGAAAGTATGAGAGAAAATGGAACCCGTTTACTATCCTAAAAAAGGGAAAATCGCGATCAATCGCTAGCGCAAGTCGCTCGGCTTCTTCGCTGCGCTGCAGTCACAAAAACCAAGCACCAGCGCTTGGCGATTTCAGAGCGGGTTTCCAGCCCGTACGGTATTCTGTGATAGAGCGAGGTTTGCCAACCGTAAGAGTTCTTTAGGGTTCGGTGGTACTCTATCCCGACATCAATGTTCAGTCGTAAATATCTTGATATATAAACGACCGATCAGCTTATAAAACTCAGGCGATTCCTGTCTGAGCTAAAGGTTTGCAATTATGATTACAGCATTAGCTGGAACAGTGATTTTTTTTTTCAATCCTGGGCAAAGTTAATCAATGCAAATATGCAAACGATCTTCATAGATGTAAGAGTTAGATGCTTAGTCCTATCTTCCCCTTTAATTAGTACGCTTGTATTTATCATAATAATATGGACAGTGGCGGCGTTCCCGGGGGGGGGGGACAGGGGGGAACAGTGCCCCCACTTTTCAGAAAAATGCCCCCTTTCTCTCTGATAAGTGCCCTTTTAACTACTAAAAGTGCCCCTTTTCTTTCTAATAAGTGCCATTTGCCCTTCTGATAAGTGCCCTTTTTTTCCTGATAAATACCCCTTTTCAAATCTGATAATTGCTTCCTTATCGAATCTCTAATAAGTGTCCTTTTCTCCTTCTGATAAGTGCAATTTTTCTTCGGATAGATGACCCTTTTTCTTTCTAATAAGTGCCCTTTCCCTTCTGATAAGTGCCCCTAACTTCTTTCTAATTTGTGTCCTTTTCTCCTTCATGATAAGTGCATTTTTTAAATCTCTGATAGGTGCCCCTTTTCCCTTCTAATAAGTGCCCACTTTCCCCTTCTGATAAGCGCCCCTAATTTCTTTCTAATTTGTGCCCTTTTCTCCTTTGATAAAAGTGCATTTTTACTTCTGGTAGGTGCCCCATTTCCCTTCTAATAAGTGTCCACTTTCCCCTTCTGATCAGTGCCCCTTTTCAAATCTGATAAGTGCCCCCTCTTTAATTCTAATAAGTGCCCCTTTCCCTATCTAATATGTGCCATTTTCCTCTTTTCATAAGTGCTCCTTTTCACCTCTGATAAGCGCCGTTTCCTCCTCTGATAAATGCCTCCTTAAAGATTGCCTATATTTCCCACTGTTTCTTACAAAAGAGCCATATCTATAACTTCAAAGAATCAGTCACCCTTTAGTAACAGGCACCCACATTACTAAAACCACAATGTAAAGCAGTGGAGCTGGAGGCAAGAGGGGCATAATGCCTTACCCCCCCCCCCCCCAGCGAAGGATTTCTCATTCTGCTCGCTCGAATGTGCCCATAATTTACATCAAGTAAGGGCAATATTTCTGAAAATTTCCCCCAAACTAGATCTTATAATGAAATCAAGCATATCTCATAAAGTATGTTGATATCGATGTAATCCTATATAAAAACGACATTCGAAATTCCTTTTGCTGTAGTCACTTTCATTAAATCGCTGTAAATAATACACAAATAAAGGAGTTTAGCATTAGAATTATAGTCTGCCCCTCTCGTTTTATATCGTAAAGAATTATCCTTATTATTCTTTGATTTTTTTTTTCTTCTTCAAATTATACGTGGTAGGACAGAGAAAGAATAATAATTGTGATTGTGCTATTTGCGAGTGAGCGAAGCGAGCACGCATAAATTTTGATACCTTTATTTATACCAATACCGTAGTTATAATGATTTGTTATGTATCACGGTCATATTACATAAAACGAACAAAAAAAATTATCATCTCCCGGGCCGCATTTTATAGAACAGGAGACCTAGACAGTTTTTTTGTCGGCACTTTCAAGAAGGTTTTTCAGTTTTAAGTACTCTTTTATTCATTTCTCTTCAGTGAAATCAACAGTCTATACGAAAAATAGAAATATTACAATCATAAATAAAGGATAAAGAGAAACTTTTACAATTTTACAAGTAAATCTATATGTATATGGGAAAATATATACATTCATGGAAGAACAAAGAATTTAAACATATATGTATTATGTACGTGTAATAATTCACTTAAGATCTCAGTTTATTTGAATTATACAACAACTGAAAATATACCTGTGTTTGGCCAAATGTATACATTCATGGAACAACAAAGAATTTATACAGCTGAAAATATACCTTAAATTTAACTGTTCATTTAATGTGTTGTTGTTTTTTTCACTGAAGAAAAGATAAAAAGGAGAAAGAAAAGAAAAGAAAAGAAAGAAAAAAGGAGAAAGAAAAGAAGAGACATAAAGATAAAAAAGAAAAATGAAATATGAGAGAGAGGAGAGAAAAAAGAAAGAGATAGACACACCCGCACATCCCAACACATTACCTCATCCTTCCAGCCTCCTTCCCACCCGAATCCCTGAGCGCCTCTCTCCGAGGTGTTGACAAAATAATGTATTCATGTTGCTCGCCTGCCCCACCCCCCCCCCCTCCCCCGAATAAGGTGATACCATTCATTCTTACTTTCGGACAGTGCATGTATTTCATGCGTACTTCTAAAAAGTTCTTTTTTTTTTCTACTTTGATCTGTGACCACGCCTCATTGCTTCCAAAAGCTGGAAAGAGTGGTCGACATCTTCAGGTCAAAAAATTAACAACGCAATTGTACATCAGTCCGGAACCTGAAGTTAGCTCAAGTGATCCTCGAGTCAATCTAGAAACGTTGCCAATTTGAAGGAGCCTAGAATGAATAATAATGCGGTTGTGCCAGACGTAGACGTACGTAACTACGACTGCGTTACTTTAATTCATTCATGAGTGTCATGTAACGTAAATTACATCACTGGCCAAGCCCCTGGGAGCCGGGGGCTGGGGAGCTGCAGCACCCCCTAGAAGGCTGAGGATGCTGGGGTGCTGTAGGGGGTGCTGGGGGTGCTGTAACCAAAAAGTAGTTTTAAAAAAGAGACCCCAAAACGGTGAGGGTTTGTTGTTTTTTTGTTTTGTTTTTTTGTTTTTTGTTGTTTTTTTTTGCTTGCCAGAGAATTTTGGAGTTAAAAAGAGACCCCAAAACGCTGAGGTTTTTTTGTTTTGTTTTGTTTTGTTTTGTTTCGTTTTGTTGTTTTTTTTTGCTTGTCAGAGATTTTTGGAGTTAAAAAGAGACCCCAAAACGCTGAGGACCCTTTATTTTTTATTTTATTTTTTTTCATTTAATTATTTTATTTTTTGCTCGCTCTCTTCGCAAGCATTCAGAAATTGGGCCCTGTATGCCTCTGGTCAGCCCCTCAAATATTTTTGCTCATTACGCCACTGAATTACATAACACTAAGAAGGGTATAGGTAGGCATCTTTTTTTGGGGGGGGGAGGGGCGGGATGAAAGACGGGGCCACGTCCCGTGTTGATCGGGAACTTGAAATAACATTTTTAATCGAAGCTAGGAGTTGGTTTTAAAGTTAATTATCAAAAGGGGCATGATTTATAATGGGTCCAGGCATGGAGAGTGTACTGGCATTATGGGGAGGGGGGTACTGGGGTTGAGGCAAACGTCCTAATTGGTGGATGAAATACAAATGAACAATGTCATCAATTAGGGGGAGGGTGTGGGGTCCTATCATATCACCCCCCCCCCTCCCTCCCTCTCTCTCTCTCTCTCTCTCTCTCTCTCTCTCTTTCTTCTGCTTTTCTGTTCCTTTTCTGTTTTCACGACTAGAGAGGGGCACCTTGTAGCTACACCACTTGACAAAGCTCCAAAACAATTTATTCTAAGACGTATGGTCTGGATAAGGCGGGAAAATGCAGTTTCGTAAGTGGAAAAGGGCAATTTAGTATGAAAATACTGTATAACCCCAAAGAATGAACTTGAATATTTCTTCGGACGTACATTTGGAAACAACTTCCCCCCCCCCCTTTTTTTTTGTCAAAAAGATTTTTTTTTTCAAATTCTTTATAATAGAAATGTTGGAATAAAGGCCTCTAGAAATGTGGTTTGTTTTGCGACTGCCAAATGAAAAGTATGTGAAACCAAAGACGTCGGCCCGTGACGGAAGTCATCACACATCTGAAAGATGAAATATCAGTGCTATCTAACAGACTTTCTGACAAAACTTGCTGATCTCGAGGCTGCAGTTCAACTAGTTCGAGAAGGCAAGGGTGACACTGTCAAATCCATCTCATTCTTCGATGAGAAATTCGAGGAAATGAAAGAGAAACTGAGAGATTGGAAAAAGAAAACAAAGAGCTCAGGGTGGCTAACAGAGCTCTTGAGCAGAGAATGGGCGACCTCTCTAAGCAAGTTCTTGATCTGGGTCCCGTTGCATAAAACTTACCATTAACGGTAACTTTGCCATCAATGGTAACTCCCATGGAAACCTTGATTTTGACTGGCTGTTGAGTGATGTTGCCATGGTAGTTACCATTGATAGCAGAGTTACCATTAATGGTAAGTTTTATGCAATTTTTTGCTCGCTCTCTTCGCAAGCATTCAGAAATTGGGCCCTGTATGCCTCTGGTCAGCCCCTCAAATATTTTTGCTCATTACGCCACTGAATTACATAACACTAAGAAGGGCATAGGTAGGCATCTTTTTTTTGGGGGGGGGGAGGGGCGGGATGAAAGACGGGGCCACGTCCCGTGTTGATCGGGAACTTGAAATAACATTTTTAATCGAAGCTAGGAGTTGGTTTTAAAGTTAATTATCAAAAGGGGCATGATTTATAATGGGTCCAGGCATGGAGAGTGTACTGGCATTATGGGGAGGGGGGTACTGGGGTTGAGGCAAACGTCCTAATTGGTGGATGAAATACAAATGAACAATGTCATCAATTAGGGGGAGGGTGTGGGGTCCTATCATATCACCCCCCTCCCTTCCTCCCTCTCTCTCTCTCTCTCTCTCTCTCTCTCTCTCTTCTTCTGCTTTTCTGTTCCTTTTCTGTTTTCACGACTAGAGAGGGGCACCTTGTAGCTACACCACTTGACAAAGCTCCAAAACAATTTATTCTAAGACGTATGGTCTGGATAAGGCGGGAAAATGCAGTTTCGTAAGTGGAAAAGGGCAATTTAGTATGAAAATACTGTATAACCCCAAAGAATGAACTTGAATATTTCTTCGGACGTACATTTGGAAACAACTTCCCCCCCCTTTTTTTTTGTCAAAAAGATTTTTTTTTTCAAATTCTTTATAATAGAAATGTTGGAATAAAGGCCTCTAGAAATGTGGTTTGTTTTGCGACTGCCAAATGAAAAGTATGTGAAACCAAAGACGTCGGCCCGTGACGGAAGTCATCACACATCTGAAAGATGAAATATCAGTGCTATCTAACAGACTTTCTGACAAAACTTGCTGATCTCGAGGCTGCAGTTCAACTAGTTCGAGAAGGCAAGGGTGACACTGTCAAATCCATCTCATTCTTCGATGAGAAATTCGAGGAAATGAAAGAGAAACTGAGAGATTGGAAAAAGAAAACAAAGAGCTCAGGGTGGCTAACAGAGCTCTTGAGCAGAGAATGGGCGACCTCTCTAAGCAAGTTCTTGATCTGGGTCCCGTTGCATAAAACTTACCATTAACGGTAACTTTGCCATCAATGGTAACTCCCATGGAAACCTTGATTTTGACTGGCTGTTGAGTGATGTTGCCATGGTAGTTACCATTGATAGCAGAGTTACCATTAATGGTAAGTTTTATGCAACGGGGCCCAGGACCAATATCACAGGAGGGTCAACTTGGAGCAAGCTGGCGTCCCAGGAGAGAAGGAGGAGAAGGCAGAGGAGATAGCACTGGCAATCGCTAGAACGGTTGCCCCTACTGTGACGGCTGCGAATATTGATATCTCTCATCGTCTTGGTGCACGAAAACCTAACCAACGGCCACGACCCATCATCATGAGATTTACCAACCGCCGCTCCAGAAATGCCGTCTACGATGGAAGGATAGAGATGAAGGGCACTACCTGCAAGGATCTTGGGCTTCACCGTAGTAACAACAAGATCTTCATCAACGAGAATCTGGTGGGATCAACGAAGGAGCTGCTGGGGATGATGAATGCGACGAGGAGGAAGGCTGGCTATAGGTTCCTGTGGATTCACAACGGCAAAATCTTTGTGAAGAAGAATGAGAGGGAGGCGCCAATCACGGTTCATAGCAAAGAAGATCTTGCAAAGCTGGTGTAATTATTAATATTCATACTGTTATATTGTCTTTCGTATAACACGATAGAATCTAAAGACTCATTGTAAAGATAGAACTCATTCCACCATGAATAATGAGAATTCTTTGGAAACTAAAAATGACCCATTTGCTGTAAGATCTGAACCTTTTCCCCCAATGAATTTAATACGTCGTCAGAAAACTTGTTTAGATCATCACTTTTTGTTTCTCATGTTAATATTCGATCCCTAAACTGCAATTTCGATGCATTGAAGGAAGTGTTCGCAAACGACTTTAATTCAGTGTTCAATGTCATAGCATTATCAGAAACCTGGAACATCAGAGATTTGACCAGTTTTCATTATCAGAGTACAATTTAGAACTGCAATGTAGGAAGAATCAGAGGGGAGGCGGAGTTGGAGTTTACATTCATTCATCACTCAACTATACACGTATTCCTAGTTTATCGTTGCATAACGCTGAATCCATGTGGCTGAAGATTTTTATTCAGAAAATACCCATTATTTATTATAGAAAACCAGAAAGCAACTTTGAAGAATTTAGTGAGAACTGAAATAGCCTTTTACAAAATATGAATATAGACAGAAACCCTAGTGTTGTTGTTGGAGATTTTAATATTAATCTCTTGGCTAATAGTGAAAGAAGCCCGGAATTTTTACGCCTGGCAGAAAGTTATGGTTTACGTCAACTAATTACAAATCCGACAAGGATTACCAACACAAGTTCATTTCTAATTGACTACTTTTACACTAATATTCCCTCCTATCCTATTCGGGCGGGATGTATTGAGGTTGATGTTTCTGATCATTTTCCGGTGTACGCTGTTTTTGAGAATCTTAAGTGTATAAAAACGGCCATGAAAAAAGTGACATGCAGAAACTTTCGCAATTTTTCATTGGATTCTTTCTGCGATTATTTAATTAATAACGAATGGCTGGATGTGCTCAGATGCTCTGACCCAAATGAAGCTTACAATATTTTTCTTCGGCAATTTTCATATGTATGTGACAAATGCACCTATCGAAACCAAAAATATTAAATTAAAGAAAATAGATAAACCTTGGATAACACGTGTTATTAAGCGCTCAATATTAAGAAAACACATACTTTTTTTTCAAGTAATTATGTCTAAATATAATGATGAGGTTCTAGGAGAGTATAAAATATATAGAAATGTCCTAACTACAGTTCTCAGAACGGCAAAGCAAACATATGATAATCTACAATTTGAACGACATAAAAAGAATTCGAAAAAAACATGGGAGCACATTAATGAACTCCTGAATAAAAAAGTTTAGCAAAAACTGATGGTATAATTCACATACTCATTAAAAACAAATCTGATGGATCAACTGTTGAGGTTACTTCATCAGAAGATATTGCAAATGTTTTCAACGGTTTTTTCGCAAATTTTTGGGGAAAATCTGGCAAGTAAAATAGAATATACAGACGTTGATTATAATAGGTATTGAGGTTCCTACCAGAATGAATCATTCTTTTTTCTTCCGGTAACAAGTTATGAAGTAAAAAAAAAAAGTGATAAGTAACCTTGATCAGTCTAAGGCCAGTGGATATGATAATTTATCAGTTCGGTTATTATAGTATATGCACAGAATTGTGTTCGCCAACCACTCGCGCATATATTAAACCTATCATTCACAACGGGCATCTTCCCGGATAAATTAAAAGTAGCGAGAGTTGTACCTGTATTTAAAAAAGGAGACAAAAGTTGCCGGGTAACTATAGGCCCATATCAATTTTTAACAGTTATGGATAAATTGTTTGAAAAACTTGTAAATATTCGAGTGGTGAAATTCTTAGAGAAAAAAGAAATATTACATAATCATCAGTATAGATTTAGACATTGATATAGTACAAAACCGTCGCTTATAAACTTGATCAATCAAATTACTCAATCTACTGATGAAGGGAGCTTGACAGTAAGGGTATTTATTGATTTTGCTAAGGCTTTCGATACAATTAATCACTCTATTCTTTTAAAAATTGGAGCATTGCGGAATTCGAGGAGTAGTGTTAGAGTGGTTTAAGAATTACTTAACAAACAGACAACAATTTGTAACTTACGACTGTGTGAAATCTGATTATAAATCTACTTCATGCGGCGTCCCCCAGGGCTCGGTATTGGGCCCAAAATTATTTCTTGTCTACATTAATGACCTACCAAATTCATCCAGTTATTTCAATTTTCGCTTATTGGCAGATGATTCTAATCTATACAATTAAGCATGATGAACGTAATATTGATTTATTAGAAGATAACCGTAACCTGAAAGCTGTAACAGATTGGTGCAACTCAAACAAACTTACAATAAATACGAAAAAAAACTAATTACATGTTATTTAAAAATCGACCAAGACATTTCTCAATTTCAGGTCATTTGCTCATGAATGAAACCATTTAGGAGTCAGTTGAGTCAACATCGTTCCTTGGAATTCGTATAGACGAAAATTTGACATGGAAGAAACACATTGATAACGTATGCAATTTACTAAGTAAAAAGAGTGGAATATTGTACAGATTAAGACACTTCATGTCAAGAAAAATTATGGTCATGTTATATAATTCTTTTATTTTACTCCATATAACGTATGGATTAGAAGTTTGGGGTGCTACATGTAAGACAACTCGGAATCACTCTGTTCCTTTATTTTATGATCTTAAAGTGCTAGATATTTTTAAAGAATATCGCTATGTAATTGGTATTTTTATGCATGATATAATATATAACCGTCTGCCTCATACTTTATCTGATTATTTTTCAGGACTAGAACAACCTTATCATACAAGAAACAAAGCGAAATCTAATTTGAATTTTTCAATCAGTAATACTAATCTGGGGAAACAATCAATTTCATATTCAGGACCTGTTATATGGAATAATTTGCCAAAAGAATTGAGGAATATAAACAGTTGTAGAAGTTTTGGACGGGCATTACAACAATACCTAATTGGAGAATACCAACTTGAAAATCAATTTTAGAATGTTCATGAAGGTCATTATTCATTTTATTCATTTTAAGCTCACTTGATATTCGTTATTATTGTTGTTATTATTGTTGTTGTTATACTGTTATTACTATCTTATTGTTTGTAAATAATGTATATGTGTTATTTAAAAAAATGACTAGAACACTGCCCAGTGGAGGCTATTTATTGCCTACGGAGGGATCCGATTCACAGGCAATTCCGTAGGCAATAAATAGCCTCCACTGGACAGTGTTCTAGTCATTCTCCTGATGACGATCAGAACATACTGATCGAAACGTCAAGAACCACAGAGCTCTTAGCGGAGCTCACCAGCCCTTTTCAGGGCTCTTATTCCTTGAAAGATTACATGGTGTAACCCATAGGTGTAACCCTGAAAAACGAAACCTACAATTCAGTTTCTCCACCATGAAAAGTATCGCTGATACTTCACTAAACAAAAAAATAATTGTTACTTCGAGAAATTTTAAACATACAACATTCCTGGTTTGTATTAAGCATACGCATACGATGCACGAGAGAAAAAGAATCAAGCAATTTTTAAAATTTAATTTTGAGAACAAAATTAGGTCAATATGTCTATATGATATCGATATGTTATAGATGGGTTCTCAGACGTTTAACAAGTCATAGTTTGAACAAATTTCATGAATGAAACAGTCATGAATAAAATGTACATCATTCAGAGGACAGTTCGAAAGTAAATGGAACAAGTTAGAATGTCATAATTCAGTTGAATATATTTCCTTTAAAAATAAAATATTTCAAATGTATATCACTCAGGTAAATGTTGTACGTCAATCGAGTACATATAACACATACAACCTCGAATAATGCCCATTTTAGGTATGATTTGAAGAATGTGAGTGAAAGTTCATTTTTTATTTCATAGATAACAGTTTGAAAGTAAATGGAACAAATTAGCACGTCATAATTTGGATATATTTCATGGCAAATAGAAATATTTAAAATGTACATCACTCAGATACATGTTGCAGGGGCCGCTGAGCGTTTTTGAAAGCGAGGGGTGGGCTGATTTGATTTTACTCATTAATGACAATAATATCTTCGAACCTTTTTCCCGCGGTTTCATGAAACATGTCTACTAAAAAAAGTGGGGGGGGGGGGGGGGGCTGCAGTCCCCAGCGCCCGGTTCCGCCGCCCATGTGTTGTACATCAGTCCGGTACATCATGTACATAGCATGCTTTAACACATTCGAGCTCGTATTTATTTTTTGTTTTGGTAGTCATGATTAGGAAAATGTGACTAAAACCCCCGAATATCCTCATATTCGGACAGCGAGGTACCCGAATGTATAATTTTGATTGTTTGGAGTCAGAAGGGCTAATATATTTTAATACAGAGTTTAATACAGATTTAAAGCCCTTCTGGTTTTCAACAGACCTAAATTTGCTCGCTTCGCTTGTTCTCAAAATTCAGAAATATGATAGTCGATATTCGGGCAAGAGGCTTCAGCCCCGTCCCTCAAAAATGTGCCAGTAAAGGAAATTAAAGGGCCATTTAAAGGAATTAAAAGGAATTAAATTAATCATTTCGGTAGAAGGTGGGTGTGTTGCCGGCTTCTTCTCGGTGACCTTCTTGGTGATATCCTTCTATTATAAGATATAGGTATACAAGTTAACAAAATTTGACCTCCTTATCTTCGATCATACTTTCACGAACATGACGAAGATACACTTGAAAATAGACCATGATGCATACAGAGCGGAACAAGAAACACCTCTCTAACTAAGAGAAATAACTAGGCTTTGTCATTTTTGTTCAGGGGAAAATTGCCATAATATCAAATCACGCCTGCGCGTAGACACGCATAATTATCCATTGTTAGTGGGGGTGATCTATTCATCATCCCCCCCCCCACACTATATGAATACAAAGTGTGTTCGTATCTACACCACTGTATTAAATAACATCTTATTCTTATAGCCCATAACTGTCTATATAAAAGGATGAGAAACAAACTTGGAGGTAAAGATAAAAAGCCTATCGCTTTTAATACTGTATTTAGTACGTAAATGTATATACATGTATTATGCTTGTTTGTTCCAACCCAGCATGCAACAACACGCAATGTCGATTGAGAATAGAATGTGTCCCGTACGCAGTGGGGCGGCATAACATGATTAACTATCTCGTCATTATGTTAGCAGAGATGAAACATCCATTAATTCGAATGCAAATGTGAACTTTCTATTGATCAACATTCTTAAGACGATGTAGCTTCCAAGGTATTCTCGTTCAAATCTTTGGCTGCTATATAGATTGGGACGCATTGTAAGGAATGTCTAATTGTATTTTTGCTTGCATTCCTGTTTACAGTTAATTGGGTAGAGACCTGAAATAGTCAAACGTGATTCGTGATTGGTTCGTCTGCTCGAACCACGTGATGTCTTCTCTTGGTTACCCTTTCAAAGAAACCTCTGAAGGATATCACGCAAGGTTACGTGTAAGATTGCAAACCGTCACTCTTTCCACTCACTCTGCTAGA
Source organism: Heliocidaris tuberculata (assembly GCA_025618425.1). Classification (NCBI taxonomy): domain Eukaryota; kingdom Metazoa; phylum Echinodermata; class Echinoidea; order Camarodonta; family Echinometridae; genus Heliocidaris; species Heliocidaris tuberculata. The sequence continues at coordinate 26,792,071 of CM046834.1, read as the reverse complement.
CATTGTCGTAGACACGTCGTTTTGGAGGTTACTTAGCTTTGCTTCGTTTCGTGGACTTTCTTCGTTGCTTCGGTTGGTTATTACTTCACCTCGTGAAAGATGGCTAACCAGTATGGACTGAACTGCGTCGAGTACACCCGCGAGGGTTCTCGGTGCAAGAGGAAGGCACCCCCAGCCTTGGATGCATTCCGGTGCTGGCAACACGAAATGTAAGTGAAATAATCATTTTTCATCATCTTTTCATTTATCTGTACGTACGAAATAATACAAAGACCCACAGGCCTGCGTTTACAAAACTTGTCCTCCTACCAAACCCAGACACAATCCACACCACGTAATACTATAGTGGTCATATTGACCACTACGCGGGACGAATGCAAAAATACTCTAGTCATTTTCTATCGCATGTACTTAAGGTATGGGGGAAAAGTAAGATAAATATTTCAAATACTTCCTTTCGAATTCAGCGCTTTAAAATCTCACTCCTACCTTAAATGGCCGTTAGGAAGAACTTCTGATATTTCCAGCAAAATCCAATGTCAAAATCGTGTCTAAAACCTAAGAAGTCCTAGCCATTTTTTTTCGCGATCGCATGTAGTTTTTATGCCGCCGATGTTTTAGACTAAACTCGGCAGTGTGGCTAGCGAAAAAATACTATTCTGCTAGCGAGCAGCGAAAATTCTGCTAAATCAAAAATGTTACTGCTAAATCAAAATTTTACTCAAAAATTCTCTGACAAGCAAAAAAAAAAAAAAAGGGGGGGGGGTTATCAGCATTTTGGGGGGGACTTTTTACTCAAAAATTCTCTGACAAGCACAAAAAAAAAAAAAAAAAAAAAGGTTACTAGTATTTTGAGGGGGCTTTTTACTCCAAATTCTCTGACAAGCAAAGAAAAAAAAAAGTTACTTTTTACTCCAAAATTCTGACAAGCGGAAAAAAAAAAGGTTATCAGCATTTTCGTGTGTATTTTTACTCAAAAATTCTCTGACAAGCAAAAAAAAACCCACCAGAATTATGCTAAAATTCTACTAAATTTTGTCAAATTATCCCTAGCATAATGCTAGATGCTAAAGCGGTCAAAATTCTGCCCGAAAGCAGAATTCTGCCAACTCTGGCAACGTTAAAACTCGGCCAATAAAATTTGTCCATAAAGAAACTGGGTATCGCGCGCGCACATCGATCTCTACGATCGCGCCGCTCACACGGAAAATCGGGACTTTTACGTGTGCGCGAAAGGGACCGAATTTTTTGGGGGGAGATGTCAGCGCTCGCGGCGATCAGGAAATGTACACAATGACCTGCGATACCCCGTTTCGCCAGAAGTGACAGTAAATTACGGATTTCATTTTTGGAATTATCTTTTCCAACATCGGTTAGTTGAATTTATTGTATTTCGTTTTTGTAAATTAAATGCCGATTTTGAGTGAATGTTGGTGACTTTTGTGCAGTGGTGTTTTGAAAGTGTTGAGGTGTATGACTGCCTAGAGTCTACACACGAAGTATAGTAAAGTCGCTATGGGTGACACAATCCTTGCTGCAATGAATGCCTCAAGGAACGTATTTTCCTAAAAGTTAGGCAAATAAAAAATAAATAAATAAACGAAAACCAATATTGCAAGAAAAAAGACGGCCCTCCCCACTTATACATGTACAAGCTTATCTGAAGATAACCTTGTACTCCAGACTAGCTTTTACGGGTGAATAGGCTTCAATACATGTAGCTTTTGCGTGTATCAGCGGGCCTTTTTCCAATGTAGATCATTCATACATGACAAGAAAATAATTATTTAAAATTTCACTTTCAATTCTGAATCCCCAAATTTGTGGCACAGCAAGAGTTGAAGAGTCCCTGAATCAGGTAATCTAGCAAATTTAAGAAAATTAATCTTTGCTTAGAGCAATTTTGTTGTCTGTTTTGGACTGCTGCAACAGTGAATGTTAGACACAGTCCCACATAGGCAAGGGCCTATGGGTAGCCCTCCCAGTACATGTCGTCATAAAGAGGTGACAACTGCGAGGAAGAATGTTTTGTATCTTGTAGCCTCTCTCATTGAATTTAACCTTTTGCCCTTTTCAAATAGACCGCTTCTGTAATGTATACAAATTTATGCACATAATTCTCTGAGCACCTAGTGACGAGCTATTCCATTAACCTGCTTTTTATAAATGAGCCTCAATGCTTGGAATCCAGTTTGCAACATTATCTGTTGCTATGTCCGGCAAGCCTCCTGCAAGCTTTCAGGTTGTCAAGAACAACCTTTGTTTGAAAGGTATGTATAAAATTTGCTTGTATTACCGAAGCGGTCTATTGGCTATAAGTCTGGGTTATAAATTATGAGCTGATAAATCTAAAATTTTCGGCACACCGGTTCTCGAGCTGTATAGCATAGCCCCTTTTGTAAAGGATATCAAATTTTGGAGTAAGTTTTATGATATTTTGTTGAATACTAATAAAACTAATGAGTTTAATTTTTAATCAGATTATCATTTTTTGACAAATCAAGACCAAAAATCGGTGCCTGTAACAGATCTGTTTACTAAGTTATTCAAATTTATGGATGTTTCTTTCCTGGGGACATAGTAACGAGGTATTTCATTAACCTGTTATTAATGAATGAACTATAATACTTGGAATCCAGTTTGCATACATTACTTGTTGTTATGTCTGACAAGCCTCTGACAAGCTTTCAGCTGGTCAAGAACAACCGTAAAACTATGCATAAAAATTTGAATATACATGTATTTGTAAACAGATCTATTGAATCTGAACGATTCTAGGACAACTACCCCCTAGACAACTACCCCCCGGAAAACCACCCCCTGGACGACTGACAAGCCTCTGACAAGCCAGCTGGTCAAGAACAACCGTAAAACTATGCATAAAAATTTGAATATACATGTATTTGTAAACAGATCTATTGAATCTGAACGATTCTAGGACAACTACCCCCTAGACAACTACCCCCCGGAAAACCACCCCCTGGACGACTACCCCCCTAGGACATCTACCCCCAGGACAACTACCTCCCAGGACAACTACCCCCCAGGACAATTACCCCCAGGACAATTACCCCCCAGGACAACTACCCCCCCCCCAGGACAACTACCCCCAGGACAATTTTTCCGGGGGTAGCTGTCCACGGGTAATTGTCCTGGGGGGTAGTTGTCCCGGGGGGTAATTGTCCTGGGGGTAGTTGTCCTGGGGGTAGTTGTCCTAGGGGGTAGTTGTCCTAGGGGGTAGTTGTCCTGGGGGGTAGTTGTCCTAGGGGGGTAGTCGTCCAGGGGGTGGTTTTCCGGGGGGTGGTTGTCCGGGGGGTAATTGTCCAGGGGGTAGTTGTCCGGATACGAATCTGAACACAACATTGCCATGTGCATCGCAGCTGAAACTGTTCTTTAGTATTGTAAGAAATTACTGATACAGTGGCACATATTTTTATCCTTGATTTTTCAAAATGTAAAAATGTAAAAATCTTGTCAACATGTTTTAGCAGTTATGCTTTTTATTCTATACCCTATACCTTAGATTACTTCTGTATTTTTTTTTTTTTCTCTTTCTATTTATATATGAACTTTTTTGTATGTTAATTATACAGACAGGTTCCCTTGAAAAAGCAACACTTGAACGCCATCCTCATGAAATATATAATGAATAATTATAATAAGTAAATTAATTTGTTTGATTCGTTAACAAAAGCGAGGAACAAAGCAACCGAGCACCGAATAGGTTACTTCCCCCCCCCCCCCCCCCCCCCCAGTTTAATCCCCCAAAAGGCAAATTTCTTATATGCAACTTACCCACATGAAAAACTCAAGAGGGCACTGCAACCAGGCGCTACGGCAGAGCCATCCATACACAGAGTTTGGCCAACTCGGTTTCAGTTGGGCACAACATGGCGTATATTCCTTTGTTACATGCTTGCCTAACAAAGCAACATGCCGCCATATTGTTACCCACTGGAGCAGAGTTGGCCAAACTCTACGTATGGATGGCACTGGCGCTACGGTTTCTTTAAAAATAATGTTGAACTTATGTCATACTATTTTATGCAGTATCGTAAGGGGCGCGAAATTAGGAGATCTCTTTTTAATCTGTTAATTGAACATCGGGAAATCTACTGAGTATCGATGGGGTGGTTTTTTCTACGGATACACTGCTCAATCATATTCCATCTTTACCCATCCATCATTCATATTCCTTAAATGCTTTCGCTTTATTCACTTTGACTAAACTGTTTTAATTGCTAACATGAAAACAGCGATTATATTCAAGTATTGTGAAGAAGAATAATTGTTCATACCTTCATTTCAAAGTTATCTATTTTCTTTGTTTTCTACATAAATAAATCTTCAATGTGATTGGTCTTTTATTACAGACGGCCAGTCAGGGTTCGATGCTGTGTGCAGGTTGGACCCCGTAGAGATCGCAGACGCTGCACCCGGCGCGGCCTTCATACGCTCGAAGGAGACGCCGGCGACGAGCTCTACTGCACGCAACACGGTATGTACTCTATTTAATAGTTAATACAAATACAAATAAAGTGCGATGAAATTAAAACAAACATATAACTCAGGTATTTGAAAATGTTCCGAATCTACATTATTTGTTTAAAGCATTAGTAAGATACAAGCTTGAAGGTTTCATTTGAAAAATGCAAGTTAATCACATTAAGATACCAAAGGATAAATTATTGTGGAGTAGGCATGCATAATATACTTTCGGTACACAATATAATTATAATAATATAATAATGCACTCATCCTACCACTTTTATAGTGCAAATCAATGTAAATGTCCATGGGCCCAGCCGATAAAAAGTCATCGTTCAAAAGGGGGAAAATACAATGAAACATACACTTAATTAAATGGAATTGCAGTTCATTATCTCTCTTAAAATATGTATTATGATCATGTTACACTTTAGTGATACGATTGTCAGTGCCTTTGCATAAAACATAAAATATGGATTCCAAACACATTAGGTCTAGTTTTTATTTTATCTTAATAACAAATGTCCTTGCAATGGATATTGACAACATAGTCTGGTTCACTATGTAAGAAAATGGGCTTTCGTTCAAAAATTTTGGAGATTAGCAAAACTATACATTTTTATAATCGTTAGAACATGGGAAATTCAAAAATTGATGTTGGCATTTGCACAAATCACCGGCAGAGCGGCCATTTTGAAAATCCAAAATGGCCGCTCTTATTGAACTCTTATTGAACGAATTTTAAGATATTTTTTAAACAGAACCTCATCTTACCATGTATTTATCATCATATTAAAGGGAATTAAATTTTCTACAACACGATACCACATTTAATGGGTTTGGTGATGATTTGCGATACAATTTTTGGCCAAGAATGTGATTGTTTACATAATTTTTTACAAAATATCAATTTCTTCAAAATACGTATTTCTCATTATTTCAAAAGTTATTTTCACCAATTAGTTCAAACTTTTCAGAAAACTTTCCGTATGTACGGTTAATACCATATAAAAATTACAAGTTCATTGCTTATCGAACAAAACATTTATAGCGCTCTAAAGTTGACACTTTGATATTAGCTAAAGTAGAGAATCGATAACAAAAGTGGTTACTAAGTGCTGCCTTCTCCCTACAGTGGTAACATTGGGAGACGTGAAATGGATAATTTCGGCAGTACATGCTATTGTCATGCAGATTAATATTTTAATAGGATGTGTGATGTCAGATGATTCAGTACGATCATATTTTAGTGATATAGAATTGTTTATTAGCTTCCGTTGCTATGATACAAATGTGCCTAATAACCAATGATGTGTGTTGAGAAATCAATAAGGCCAACTGTCCAATATATGAGGAGACCTGGTTTCAAGTGATTATCATGATTCACACTCCGACACACGTATATACTAGATTATAGGGTACAGAACTTGCACCCCCTACATGTCCATGCCTTCCCTCCCCCTTTCTACTTTTAAAACGAGACAAATTGGTACAAAGTAATATTCATAAAGTACTTTGCATAATGGTAAGAAAATCAGTAAGCCTTGACAAATCATTTAAAATCTCATGGTTACTGGAAAAATAACTGTCAATGCCTTACCATTCTTCCCACCCCTCCCCCTCCCCCTCTAAAGTTTAACTTAAAACAATACCTACAAGTATTATTGGTAAAAGGAAGCAATTCAGGCCATTAGTGAAATAATATGGGACCTGTATTCACGTGATAGACAATATTTACACTGTAAAACATGTAGATACTTGGTGGTGGGGTTCAAAACGTGCGCCAGCACCCCCCCCCCCCCCTCAGTTGTACAGGGAGGTCCCCTGAACATATTCATACCAAACAGTCTTTAACATCAATTCAAGTCTGGTTGACCCCCCAAATTGGGTCCCCTGTAACATTTCCAAGCACTTTCAATATTAAAACGAGCATAGTCTTACGAGGTGGGGAGGGGTGGGGGCTAGGGGCTGAAAGTAAAGTTTACATTCGGGCAAGAGGCGTCAGCACCTCCCCCCCCCCCCCCCCCCCCCCCGCTCAGTTGTAGACAAAGTTCATCAGTTGGTCTCAATCAGCGCATTTCACGCCTCTCTAAATTTTGACTTTCTTCATCTTCATTCAGCATTGCAAAAATCTTTTGCCACGAAAGATCCTTCTAAACTTAGGTGACTTTTTGAGACATTTCCTGTTTTGAGTAAAAATTGGTTTAACACAATATTTCTTGCTACCACTGTTTACCTTACTTTTTTAAAAAATTGTCTTACTATAAGCTTTACTATTTACTAGTACCTCAAATAACAGAACTGAAAACCAAAAAAAATGTGACCTTTCGAGATTTTTTCTCTGTTTTTGTACAAAGTGGTTAAAACGCAGTATTTCTTATTCTATTTGTATATCTTTATTTCTCCTTATTTATGTTATCAAGCTTTACTATTTACCTTAAAAAGCAGAAATAAAGTAAATAAATTTGAAGAACAATATGACATGCAGGAAATAAGCATTTTAAAGGTTGTAAGCCATCTGTGCTGTAATGGCGTGAACATACATGTACAATTGTAATTGTATACATGTAGCCTAATTGGATTACCCTAAAACGTCTTTGGGACAAGTAAAGTATGTAATAATTTGTTGTATACTGTGAAATACATTTATTTAGTTTGCACATGCTGGTCGACATATTAGAACAGGCAGTCTATCTCTAGTTTGATAGAGTATAGGCCCAATTGATTAGTAGGTTACAATAATACAGCTAAAAAAATTTACTGCACTTAGTACTTAATTCAGGGGGTAGTTATCCGGGGGAGGGGGGGGGGAATTGACCAGTGATGATAGTCAATGAGAAAGTTAGTAGGCTGAAAAACAAAAGTCATTAAAAGTGACTTTATTTCATGTGCATTCAATTGTATTTCAACCATATTTCTTGCTTGATAGGTCTGTTATTAGAGGATCTTTTTTCTAAATCAATATTCAGATAGAAAAGGGATAGTAAAAGAAGAAAAAATTACAAATGATCTACAAAGAAATAAAATCAAATTGCTGGGTTTTTTAAATTCTAATTGCCCCAAAATATAAATTCTTACCTGAAGAGAAGAAAATTAGAAACCAAAATATAGTATGACTGTATAATTTTTCTAAACTTGGTGTCAAAATATGTGCAAGTCTTCAAGGACAAAAACCAGAACGTGGCACTGTTTCAGTTTAGAGACGCAGTGAAATTTGTCTGAGGGCTCCTAGCCGCCCCAAAGGCTTAAAGTGAAGGAAGACTCAAGTATAATTTTGTGATAGCACCAAATATTTCCCTTATCAAGGAAACATAGGCTTATCATATTTCATGTAGTTTTTATACTGACCACAGAGAAAGGGCAGAATATGTATTTAATGTCGGTCATTTTGAAAATCCAAGATGGAAGCCACATGAAGTGTTGAGATGGGAAGTCTAATGACGTCACCAATGTTTTTCCTGACCCTGGAAACATAGTATTAGAATATTCCAATAAGTTTATAGATTGCCTTGAAGCAGAGATAGGGCAATATGATATTTCATGGCGGCCAATTTGAAAATCCAAAATGGCCGCCATATGCGATGAAGCGTTGGGAGTAGAAGTCTAGTAATGTCACAGATTGTTTTCTCGACCCAAGAAACGTAGAAGTAGCATATTTCATTAAGTTTCTACGTTGAAAAGTAGCCGACGTAAGGGAAAAATGTATTTGTGGCGGCCACTTTGAATTAAAAATGGCCACCATGTCCAATGAAGCGTTGAGATTGGAAGTTTAATTGTGTCACTAATGGTTTTCCTGACCGAGGAAACAAAGTACTAGCATATTCTGTTAAGTTGCTGTAGGTTGACTGGAATATATATATATATATATATATATATATATATATATATATATATATATATACAGCCCTGGAAAAAATTATTAGACTAGCTCCATTTTGAGGTATATGAGTAGTGTAAAGTCCACTGTCTATGGAAGTAGGACAATGATTATCAACAGCTAATGCATGATTAATGGACTACTGGTAACTAGAACGATTACCCCTATGACTTTTTACCCAAGGACAGTTACTACCAGGACGACAACAGCCAGGACAAGTTGTCCCGGACAAATTTCCCCAGACAATTATAACACCCCTTTTTTCACACGAGAAAGAGTTTTTGGACCACCTAACAGACTATAAATGTCTAAAGAGAATGAATTCAAGTTTACTACTCTTGGTCTGAGCACCATTGCCTTCTCATTATTCTACTGAGACCAGTGCGTGTGACATAAAAATTAAAGGTATTCAAAAATTAATTTTATGAAACAAACAACAACAACAACAATTCTTGCAGCATGAATGAGCTGCTGTGAGGGGAAAAAAGGGCAACACCTTGTTGACAGAATGCCACAAGGCATGGCTGCTATCATCAAATGTAGCAATTTTCCACCAAGAACTGAACAAACTGCCCCCAAAGGAGTGGACATGGCTTTACGAAAAAATCAGGCATACCTCCTGGACAATTATCCCCAGACCACTTCTGTCAGGACATTTTTTCCAAAACCCCTACCCCTTGAGAATATCCCTGAGGACAGTTAGCATCCAGGATATTTACATTCTGTTAGTTGTTCTTAAAGTTCTATCCGTTGGTGTGCCCTTAGAAGTGATTGTCCTTCAGCGAAAATTGTCGGGGGTTAATTGTCCTAGGGGCAATTACCCTGGCGGTAATTGTCCTAGGGATTAGTTATTACACGAGCTAATTGTTTGGGGGAGTATTCATCTACTCATTATGAGTTAGCTAGTAGAAATCATTCTGAAAATTCAATTACTGATATAGCCAACACTTGCCATATAGGCCTTTATTAGGAGCTGGTTAAATAATTTTTTTCCAGGGCTGTATATATATATATATATATATATAATATATTTATATATTTATATATATGCCATTTTTAAAATACAAAATGGCCGTCGTGTGCGATGACGCATTAAGATTAAAAGTCTAATTATGTCACCAATTGTTTTATCGACCAAGAAAACGGAGGATTAAAATATATTTGCTAAGTTCCTAGGTTGACCAGAAGCAGAGATAAGGCAACTTATATATTACACGTATGCTATTTTGAAAATCCAAAATGGCCTCCATAAGCGAGGAAGCGTTAGCAGAAGATGTCTAGCGATGTCACCATTTGTTTTCTATGCCCATAAATAGTAGGATTGGCACATTTTATTACGTTTATGCATTTAAAAGAATTCGAGATAAGGCATATTATGTATTTTATGGCGGCCATTTTGAAAATCCAAAATGGCCATCATGCCGGTGTTTGTGCAAATGCCAACTTCATTTTTTTTTAATTATCCATGCTCTAACGATTCCGAAAATGTATAGTTTTGCCTAATCTCCAAAAATCTTGAACAAAAATACATATTAAACCTGACCAGAAGGCAGCCCGTGGCATTATTTCTTTGTTTTAGCAAATATCAAAGTGTTAATTTTAGAGTATTATAACTTTTTTGTTAGATAAACAATGAACTTCTAATTTTCATATGATATTGACCCTATATATGGACGCTTTTCTGTAAAGTTGGAAGTCATTAGTGAAATGGACTTTTGAAATATGGAGAAATATGTATTTTGAAGCAATTCATATTTTTGAAAAAAAATGATAAAAATCACATTTTCGGCCCAAAATTGTTATACAAACCATCACCAAACCCAGCGAATGTGGTGTCATGTTGTAGAGAATTTAATGCCCTTTAATATGCTACCACAAAAATGATAGAATGAGGTTCTGTTACAAAAATATCTTCAAAAGTGTTCAATACTAGTTACAAATGGCGGCCATTTTGAAAATCCAAAATGGCTGCTCGGTCAGGGTTTTGTGCAAATGCCAACATCAATTTTCGGATTCCCCATGTCCTACCGATTCCAAAAATGTATAGTTTTGCTAATCTCCAAAAATTTTGAACAAAAATACATAGTGAACCTGACTAACATGAGTTCCTTTCATGAATCAACTCTGCATTCAGTATGTTTGGCTCTTTAATTCTTGAAAAATATCATGAAAGAAATCCAATCGTCACCTACAATAGCACAATCGTTTCCATTCCCTGATTTGAGGGTTATTATAAGTCGTAGACATAGGCGCCGGAAGTGGGGGGCAGGGGGCGGTCGCCCCCCCCCCCCCCAAACGAAAAAGTGGGGGGCAAAATGCATTTTCGCCCCCCCCCCCATTAAAAAAAATAAATAAATAAGTAGTAAAGGAGTAAAAATCGTGTGCCATTAAAAGCTTGATTGCTTTATTACGTAATTGTAAGCCTTTGTATTCATTTTTCGTATTCATGGAGATCACTGAAGACAGATAAAACATTCAAACTTTAAACTTCAACGTAGTGGAGGTTTTGTATTAGACGCAAGGTTGTCAGAGTTGGCAGAATTCTGCTTTCTGGCAGAATTTTGACCGCTTTAGCATAATTTGACAAAATTTAGCAGAATTTTCGCATAATTCTGGTGTTTTTTTTTTGTTGTTTTTTTTTTGCTTGTCAGAGAATTTTCCAGTAAAAATACACCCCCAAAATGCTAATAACCTTTTTTTTTTTTTTTTTTTTTTTTTTTTGTTGCTGCTTGTCAGAGAATTTTCGAGTAAAAATACAACCCAAAAATGCTTGTCAAAGAATTTTTGAGTAAAATTTGGATTTAGCAGTAGGATCTGTATTGTTGTGAGAGGGTGGGAAAGCGTGTGTGTGTTTTTTTAGGGGTGAGAAGACATGAGCCCTTGAAAGGTGAGCCCCCTTGAATGTTTGCCCCCCCCCCCCAATCCCAAACTGCTTCCGGCGCGCCTGGTCGTAGAATCCATTTTCATGAAGTCCTGAACTATCATGTTGAAGAAGACACTGGTAAGCGGGTTCTTGTATTTGTTATGACACTGCCTCTTGTTGGTAGACGAGTTATTGTAGCTTGGTATTTTCATTGAGACATCTTTGTTTTTATGACTGATCCATGTATATTAAATTGATACAGGGATTCGGAGGGGTCACCACCTACCCATCCTCCCCATGGGCGTATGGGCACATTTTCGCTAGGGGGTGGGGCTGACATCTTTTGCCCGAATATCACATTTTTTACACCTTTTCTAATGAAAATCTTCATAAATTAGTATTCGGACAATTTCCTGCTCGAATATGAGATTATTCGGGGACCTCGCTGCTCGAATTATGAGGTACACGGTTGCCCAAATATCGCCACTTTCAAAATCTTCAGGGCGGCTGCATCCAACCTCCCCCCCCCCCCCCCCCCCCCATTTTATCGTTAAGGACAAAAGTCTGAAAATAATCCTGTGAAAAAGATGTTGGGAACTTAACAAGGGCACTTCAGATAGCTATATAACAAAACCATATCAACACGAAGTGGGAAAGGATCGTGTGGTACAAAAAAAAAATGAACTAATTTTCTATTTTTATTTTTATTTACATTACAGTCAACAAGTTGCACCGTGAGCACGGTCGTGCGGAGATCGTTCCTGCTTACCGTCAGCAGCAGGAGGAGAGGCGGAGACGGGAGGAGGAGCGTGAGCAACTTCACCCGAGACGGAGGTCACCCCGTCTTGTGGCTCGAGACATCGCAGCTGCAGCCGCCGCTCAGCTCGAAGCAGGTAGAGAGCAGCGTCGTGCCGCCAATCGGGCAAACCAAAACCTGCGGAGGTCTGCCCGGATTGCCGCGAGGCGAGGCAATGTGTGATCATAGCCTGGAGTGAGTAAATTTCTCAACATCACATACGTGTACATCAGCAGAAATACATGGAATGTATAAAATAAAATGAATCTTCAATATAAATTATACCGATTTACTTTTTCTTTCCAACTAGAAACAACTATGATTCTCAAAAATATAGACCTTATTTTGACAAATCATTAAGCCATAAAATGATTTCTTCATCCCACAAAAAAGGAGAAAATAATGACATGTCAAAAAAATATTTATTTTCTGCTTATTGTTTACGAGGATCAAACAGCGCCTCTTGGGGTCTTGGGGCACATTTTCCTGTTAATACCAGCTTGGATTGGGCACTTTGCATTCGTCACTTAAGTTAATACTTAAAAATGTAGATTTTTAATTCTCAACACGTTCTTATTACAGACTGATCTGCAGAAGCAGCAGGGGGGAGACCGAGGGGGGATACTTGGTCGAACACTGCTGAGGATCTCGGAACGTAAACGCCTTGCTACAGGAGTAGTGGGGAGGAAGCCGAGACGGGTATTGCATGGCCACTCAACCCAGGCCCGCTGCTTTATCGTGGTCAAGAAAGATTGGGTGTGGTCAGTGGAGCCAGACGCCGGAGGCCATTCCCTTTCTTTGACCGCCCGTTAAAATATCCAAGAAGGTAAGCTCAATCTATACATTATTGGACTCCTTTTTAACATTGATGTAAAATGGACTAACGGTATTCAAATGTTATGCATATACTTACAAAGTTGCCGATGACGACCTGACAGCATGCCGTGATAATCCTGCCCAACATAACGACAGCTATCATGACTATAGCTGTGGATAAAATCCACCTTAATGAAATGCCCTTCAGTAATGGAGACGACCGTCCATCGTTTTTCGAAATGACTTTAGAAATTGCTCTGATATAAACTTTATTAGTATCTGATTTTTACTTAATATTGTTATTGTTGGCTAGCGCTAATATTGAAATTCTTGTTATTTTCCATTTGGATTCATGCCCTCTCGAACATTCATTTTTTTCTTTTATTTCACAGATCAGGACTCACCGTGGGACGCGCATACAGTCAAGGGTGGTAAGTATGCAGGTATTTCAATGTCTACCTTGTGACAAAATGTTCCTGCTCACCAGACCTGTGTAGTCTACTTTTACATCTTGTATATAGAGGTCTCAAAGACCCTCTGGTTTAAGATATTGGTCAGTTAAAAAGAATATTAAACCCTAGAACGTATGGGTTCTAACCCAGTTGAAATGTTTGTAACCTTTCATAAGTTACCACGCTGCAAAAATTGGGGTGTTAAATCAACACGAATCGGCATTCATATATGACCGACTGTCAAACCCCCGTTTTTGCAGTGCATCTCACTGTTGCAGAGAATTATGGTGTATTGCAATCATCCCTCTGGTGTATATGTATATATATGTATATTTGGGAGCGCTATGTCTTTAGAGCTTGTTACAAGAGATCATTTGGCATGAGTTGTCCGTTTACAAATTTCGTAGACAACATCTTGCAACAACAACAACCAAAAAGAAAATCGATTAATGTTTGAAAAGAATAACTTGGAAAGAGGAATAGTATAAGATCAGATGGTTGGATAGTGCAGGAAAAATGGGCAAAGAGAAATCGATGGGAGAATTTTTTGAGGATTTAAAAAGTTCTTACATGTATTATGGTTAGAATCAATATCATCTTATATTTTTGCAGATAAGTAGGAAAAATGAGAAAAAAAATAAAGAGTAAGGCAACCTCGTACTTATGATCTTCGACGTTATTTTATATCATTCATAACTAGTTATTTAATATGCAAATATTTTTTTTATAGTTAAATATAACGTTTTAAAAATATTCAGTTGTGATTTTATTCGCGATTCAATCCACACCCCTGTAAAAAATCTCTATCGAAGGCAAAAATCAGCACAAAATATTTCAATGTTAAAAATATAAATATGAATAATTTGACATACAAATGTCATATCAAAGAGCTGACGACAATCAAATAGACCGGTTCTGTAGTGTATTCAAATTTATGCACATTTCTTCTCTGAGCACCTAGTGACGTGCTATTCCATTAACCGGCTTTTTATAAATGAGCCTCAGTGCTTGGAATCCAGTTTGCATACATTATTTGTTGCTATGTCCGGCAAGCCTCCGGGCAAACTCTCAGGTTGTCAAGAACAACCTTTGTTTGAAAGGTATGTATAAAATTTGAATAAATTACCGAAGCGGTCTATTGGACTGAAATCATAAACATTTAGAAGAATGTAAAGTAGAAACAGTTTCGTTACTGATATTCAATTGATGATCGCGACTTCCATGTTCCACAAAAATAGATTTTTGAAGTTCTCATTTTGAAGGCAAGTATATCCCACAATGGTTCGTCAGTTGGTCGGAGCAAAGCACTAATCTATATCATTAAAAAATATATATACAACATGCATGTAATTCCGTTACGACCCAAGTGGAATTGCAGAACATGACATTCTCATCAGTATGATCAGTAGGCCGACTGGTTGAGTCCATAGATGTACGTTTGATTCCTTCTGAAGTGATTTTCCTTTAAACAGTTAAATGTATGTAAATAGAATCCCTCACAAAATTCCATCTGTTTCTGTCTTGTCATTTTCCCCCTTTGTTTTAAAAATTCCCAGATATACTGCTGTTCTTTTTTTTTTTTTTTTTTTTTTTTTGGTCTATAACATCTGGGCTCATCTGTTTTGACAAATTTTAATCGCCACAGGATAGTTTCTACATGTTTCATAAACTTTATTTACACTTTAACCACTTTCAAAATTTTACTTGTACGTTAATCTGTATGAATTTTAATGTAAGTAGGTCATATGAAAAGACATACATTATTTAGGCATGACTATGGCTGTTGTAAGTTTCGTAGTGAAGAAAAGATGCAGGAGCTTCGCTAGAATGGGGGAGTTAAAATATTCGCCGACAGGCTAATAATTGTTTTCTACCAATCAAAAAAAAAGGTCAACAAGATTTTTTTAGCAAAAAATTTAGTAAAAGGGGTAACACCCCCGCATCCCCCTTGCAACGCCCCTGAAAAAAGGCTAGATCTGACAGACCATTGAGTTTTCATAATTCATAGTGAATATTTACTACGTTCGTGTACTACGAATATGTCCCCTTTCATCTCTTAGCTCTCCCTGTCATCTCCCCTTTCACATTTCCTCTTTCCCCCTCTCTCCCTCTTATATTTCTGATTATGTTTCATCTCTCTACCATCACTCGCTTGCATCTCTTATCTCTCTCTCTTTCTCTCTCTCCTCTTGCTTATCTCACCTCTCTTTTCGTCTCTCTCACCTCTCATCTCTCCTGTAATCCCTCTCATTTCTCATCACTCCATTTCATCTGCTGGCTCTCTCACGTCATCTCTCTCTCTCTCTCTCTCTCTCTCTCTCTCTCTTCTCATTCTCTCATCTATCCCTTTCTCTTTTCTTTCCTTTTCTCTGTCTTTCTCATATTTTCTTTCTATCTTCTGTTGTCTCTTGCTCTCTAAATTACCATTATGTCATTTCCCTATCACTTTGTTTTCCTTATCTCTCCCCTATACCGTGATTTCCATATTCTCTCGTCCATTATCCGTACTTTCCCTTCATTATCTCCTGATCTTTTTTTTTTTTTTACATCCAACTTTAGGTACCTCTTTTTGGCATTTCCGTGTTATAGTGTTCACCATTGATTCTCTGTTCTCTTACTATGCCTTACCCAATGCATGTAATTCCGTTCCGTATTCCCATTGCTCGATTGTCGGTCTATTTCCGTCTCTTTTTATACTCACCATCGCTTTCCTTCTTCCTTCACAGTCAAATTACTTTAATTATTATTCACCAGATCCATAGCAGAGATTTATTATCTCTCCAATATCTGAATTATCAAACTTGACATTGAATGGGTAAATACTGTCGTACCAGGTTCAATGCAAGTCCCCCCACCCCCCCCCCCCCCCCTTCCGTCCCCATCTACTTCTGCAAATGAACCTGTATATTATATCGGATGCAGTGCAAGATTTTTTGACCACCCATCCCCTTTCACATTGATTTATCAGATCTTTTTCATCACTGAATACTATATATTCATCACTACATTTTCTACCCACTCCCTTACACAATGAACTAATGAACTATCAAAATTATACCTGTATCTTTGCATACTATACATCTAGTTGTTTGCAAGATATTCTGATCCACCTTCCATCACTCTCAATTAACCCGTTGATTGCTGAACTCTGTCATTCATATTTACTTTATACAGGAACCACCCGGTTCCCGGAGGCAATGGGTTAAATCTATGGGAATCTTTGCAAGACATTCTGACCTGCCTATATCACTGTGCATTATCACTACTTGCAACTTCTTTGACAATGTTTGAAGTTGAGAAAATTTGGCAAGTTTTTAGTATATTTATATTAAATGGAGGCGAATGAATATATTTTTAATTTTTTTTAATTTTTATTGCAATCCTTTTTTGCTTAGATATTATTTTTTTTACTAGGAAGGCCCCAATAAATATTTTTTTTAATAAGGGTGAACGATATGCCCAGTTAGATGCCTTTTTTCTGGTCTTTTATTGTTTTTCTTGGGAGTGGCGATGGGGTGGTTTTTTTTTTTTGGGGGGGTGCAATAGGGCTAGCGTTCACAGAGAAAACGCTGTTTTAAAATGCGAACAGTTTACAATATGAACTGAATAACCCGTTGTACAGTTCATATTGTAAACAATTCGTTTAAATATTAAACAGGTTGTATAAGTTTTGTTGTTGTTGTTTTTTCGGGGGGGGGGGCTTTTTTCTCTTTCCTTTTCTTTTCTGGATGGGGTTGGGTTTAGCGTAAGTTTCACTTGGGTTCCATGTCAACAAAGATATCTTATTGATTTTATAATGTTATAATGTTTAGTGTAGGTAATGCCTGGCTGGGAGATGGTGATCTCTGAATGATGAGCCTACGGGGCACTGGCCCTTAAACTGTGGGTGAACGGCACTCCTAGTCAGGCGCTTTTCTTTATTCTTTATTTCTTTTATGGTAGGACTTAGCATAGGTATTTCTGGATCCCATGATATTATTGATATGATTTCTTTTAATTAGGGGTCAACCGTATGCTTAGTAAGGTGCTTTTTTGAATAGGTTGCACCGGTATTCAAGGACACAACCGATCATGTAGTTTTTTGTCTTGGTTTTCCTTTTTAAAATATCATTGCGATATTTTTTTTTTTTTTTTTTGATTGTTTTTGGTGCAATTAGGCTTTGCATAAAAATTCACTTGGGATCCATGGCAACAAAGATATTTTGTATTGATTTCATAATGTTATAATGTTTAGTGTAGGTAATGCCTGGCTGGGAGATAGTGACCTGTGAATGATGGGCCTACGGGGCACTGCCCTTAAACTTTGGGTAATCGGCATGCCCAGTCAGGTGCTTTTCTTTCCTTTTTTTTTTTTTTTTTTTTTTTTTGAGGGGGGGGGGGTGCAATAGGGTTAGCGAGGGTTTCCCTAGATTCCATGTTTACATGTAGTACATAGTAACTTTCTCTTTTTAATGTGGATGAGCGGATGAACAGATGATCGGTATTTGGGGGATGGCTTATTATAGCTTTTCCTGGATTCCATGAAATTAGATATCTTGTATTGATCTCTTTGTAATGTACTTCATGGAGTCTTTTTTTTAATAAGGCTTAACATGCAATTTCTCGAGATTGAATGACAAGAGATATCATGCATCTTTTTTTTTTTTTTACGATGCGTCATGTTTTTCTTTGTGGGGGGGTGTTGTTGTTTTTTGTTTTTGTTTATGTCTTTTTCGTTGAAAAGTATCTGCTTTTAGTAAGGTTCTTTTTATGTGCATGTTGTCCCGAAATTTAATGACACAAGAGTTTAGATCATTTATAGCGTGGTTGTTTTTGTTTTTGTTTTGTTTTGTTTTGTTTTTTTTTTTGTTGTTTTTGTTTTCTTTGTTTTTTTTATTGGCAGTGCTTTTTTTTTTGGGGGGGGGGGCTGGGATTGAAATTAGGCTTCGTATATGTTTCACTTGGGATCCATGTCAACAAAGATATCTTGTATTGATTTTATAATGTTATAATGTTTAGTATAGGTAATGCCTTGCTGGGAGATGGTGACCTGTTAATGATGAGCCAACGGGGCACTGCCCTTAAACTGTGGTTGAACGGCACGCCCAGTCGAGTACTTTTCTTTCTTTCTTTCTCTTTCCTTTTCCTTTTCTTTTCTCTTTTTGTTAGGGCTTAGCACTGATTTTATAGACTGTTATAATTTTAATATGTCATTTCGATATTTTTGTTTAAGTGAAATTAAGCTTTCCATAAGTTTCACTTGGGATCCATAGCAACAAAGATATCTTATCTTGTATTGATTTTATGTTATGATATTTAGTGTAGGTAATGCCTGGCGGGAGATGGTGACCTGTGAATGATGAGCCTACGGGGCACTGCCCTTAAACTGTGGGTGAACGGCACGCCCAGTCGGGTACTTTTCTTTCTTTCTTTCTCTTTCCTTTTCCTTTTCTTTTCTCTTTCTCTTAGGGCTTAGCATTGATTTTATATGCTGTTATAATTTTAATATGTCATTGCGATATTTTTGTTTAGGTGAAATTAGGCTTTGCATAGGTTTCACTTGGGATCCATGGCTACAAAGATATTGATTTTATAATGTTTAGTGTAGGTAATGCCTGGCTGGGAGATGGTGACCTGTGAATGATGAGCCTACTGGGCACTGCCCTTAAAATGTGGGTAAACGGCACGCCCAGTCAGGTGCTTTTCTTTCCTTTTTTTTTTTTTTTTTTTTGAGGGGGGGGGGGAGAGAGGGTTCAAAAGGGTTAGCGAGGGTTTCCCTAGATTCCATGTTTACATATATTACATAGTAACTTTCTCTTTTCATGTGGATGAGCGGATGAACAGATGATTGGTATTTTGGGGGTGGCTTATTATTGCTTTTCCTGGATTCCATGAAATTAGATATCTTGTATTTATTTCTCTGTATAACGTAATTCATGGTGTCTTTTTATTTATTTATTTTATTTTTAATAAGGCTTAACGTAATTCCTCAAGATTCAATGACACGAGAAATCATGCATCTTTTTTTTTTTTTTTTTTTTTTTTTTTTTGATGCTTCATTTTTTTTATTTATTTTTTTCGTTGAAACGTATCTGCTTAGTAAGGTGCTTTTTTGTGCATGTGGTTCCGAAATTCAATGACACAAGAGATTAGATCATGTAGCGGGGTTTTTTTTTTTTTTCTTCTTTTTTTCATTTGTCATTGCGATTTTTAAATACTTTTTGTGTTTGTGAAATTAGGCTTTGCATGGATTTCACTTGGGATACATGGCTACAAAGATATTGATTTTATAATGTTTAGTTTAGGTTATGCCTGGCTGGGAGATGGTGACCTGTGAATGATGAGCCTACTGGGCACTGCCCTTAAAATGTGGGTAAACGGCACGCCCAGTCAGATACTTGTCTTTCCTTTTTTCTTTTTTTTTTTGAGGGGGGGGGGTTCAAAAGGGTTAGCGAGGGTTTCTCTAGATTCCATGTTTACATATATTACATAGTAACTTTCTCTTTTCATGTGGATGAGCGGATGAACAGATGATTGGTATTTTGGGGGTGGCTTATTATTACTTTTCCTGGATTCCATGAAATTTGATATCTCGTATTTATTTCTCTGTATAACGTAATTCATGGTGTCTTTTTATTTTTATTTTTTTAATAAGGCTTAACGTAATTCCTCAAGATTCAATGACACGAGAAATCATGCATCTTTTTTTTTTTTTTTTTTTTTTTTTTTGGATGCTTCATTTTTTTTTTTTTTTTTTTTCGTTGAAACGTATCTGCTTTTTTGTGCATGTTGTTCCGAAATTCAATGACACAAGAGATTAGATCATGTAGCGGTTTTTTTTTTTTTTTTCTTCTTCTTTTTTTCATTTGTCATTGCGATTTTTAAATATTTTCTGTGTTTGTGAAATTAGGCTTTGCATGGATTTCACTTGGGATACATAGCTACAAAGAAATTGATTTTATAATGTTTAGTGTAGGTAATGCCTGGCTGGGAGATGGTGACCTGTGAATGATGAGCCTACGGGGCACTGCCCTTAAACTGTGGGTGAACGGCACGCCCAGTCGGGTACTTTTCTGTCTTTCTTTCTCTTTCCTTTTCCTTTTCTTTTCTCTTTCTGTTAGGGCTTAGCATTGATTTTATATACTGTTATAATTTTGATATGTCATTGCGATATTTTTGTTTAGGTGAAATTAGGCTTTGCATAGGTTTCACTTGGGATCCAGGGCTACAAAGATATTGATTTTATAATGTTTAGTGTAGGTAATGCCTGGCTTGGAGATAGTGACCTGTGAATGATGAGCCTACTGGGCACTGCCCTTAAAATGTGGGTAAACGGCACGCCCAGTGAGATACTTGTCTTTCCTTTTTTCTTTTTTTTTTTTGAGGGGGGGGGGGGTTCAAAAGGGTTAGCGAGGGTTTCTCTAGATTCCATGTTTACATATATTACATAGTAACTTTCTCTTTTCATGTGGATGAGCGGATGAACAGATGATTGGTATTTTGGGGGTGGCTTATTATTACTTTTCCTGGATTCCATGAAATTTGATATCTCGTATTTATTTCTCTGTATAACGTAATTCATGGTGTCTTTTTATTTTTATTTTTTTAATAAGGCTTAACGTAATTCCTCAAGATTCAATGACACGAGAAATCATGCATCTTTTTTTTTTTTTTTTTTTTTTTTTTTTTTGGATGCTTCATTTTTTTTATTTATTTTTTTCGTTGAAACGTATCTGCTTTTTTGTGCATGTTGTTCCGAAATTCAATGACACAAGAGATTAGATCATGTAGCGGTTTTTTTTTTTTTTTTTTTCTTCTTTTTTTCATTTGTCATTGCGATTTTTAAATATTTTCTGTGTTTGTGAAATTAGGCTTTGCATGGATTTCACTTGGGATACATAGCTACAAAGAAATTGATTTTATAATGTTTAGTGTAGGTAATGCCTGGCTGGGAGATGGTGACCTGTGAATGATGAGCCTACGGGGCACTGCCCTTAAACTGTGGGTGAACGGCACGCCCAGTCGGGTACTTTTCTGTCTTTCTTTCTCTTTCCTTTTCCTTTTCTTTTCTCTTTCTGTTAGGGCTTAGCATTGATTTTATATACTGTTATAATTTTGATATGTCATTGCGATATTTTTGTTTAGGTGAAATTAGGCTTTGCATAGGTTTCACTTGGGATCCATGGCTACAAAGATATTGATTTTATAATGTTTAGTGTAGGTAATGCCTGGCTGGGAGATTGTGACCTGTGAATGATGAACCTACGGGGCACTGCCCTTAAAATGTGGGTAAACGGCACGCCCAGTCAGGTGCTTTTCTTTCCTTTTTTTTTTTTTTTTTTTTTTTTAGGGGGGGGGGTTCAAAAGGGTTAGCGAGGGTTTCCCTAGATTCCATGTTTACATATATTACATAGTAACTTTCTCTTTTCATGTGGATGAGCGGATGAACAGATGATTGGTATTTTGGGGGTGGCTTATTATTGCTTTTCCTGGATTCCATGAAATTAGATATCTTGTATTTATTTCTCTGTATAACGTAATTCATGGTGTCTTTTTATTTATTTATTTTATTTTTAATAAGGCTTAACGTAATTCCTCAAGATTCAATAACACGAGAAATCATGCATCTTTTTTTTTTTTTTTTTTTCTTTTTTTTGTGGATGCTTCATTTTTTTTATTTATTTTTTTCGTTGAAACGTATCTGCTTAGTAAGGTGCTTTTTTGTGCATGTGGTTCCGAAATTCAGTGACACGAGATTAGATCATGTAGCGGGGTTTTTTTTTTTTTTTCTTCTTTTTTTCATTTGTCATTGCGATTTTTAAATACTTTTTGTGTTTGTGAAATTAGGCTTTGCATGGATTTCACTTGGGATACATGGCTACAAAGATATTGATTATATAATGTTTAGTGTAGGTAATGCCTGGCTGGGAGATGGTGACCTGTGAATGATGAGCCTACGGGGCACTGCCCTTAAACTGTGGGTGAACGGCACGCCCAGTCGGGTACTTTTCTTTCTTTCTTTCTCTTTCCTTTTCCTTTTCTTTTCTCTTTCTCTTAGGGCTTAGCATTGATTTTATATACTGTTATAATTTTAATATGTCATTGCGATATTTTTGTTTAGGTGAAATTAGGCTTTGCATAGGTTTCACTTGGGATCCAGGGCTACAAAGATATTGATTTTATAATGTTTAGTGTAGGTAATGCCTGGCTGGGAGATGGTGACCTGTGAATGATGAGCCTACCCGGCACTGCCCTTAAAATGTGGGTAAACGGCACGCCCAGTCAGGTGCTTTTCTTTCCTTTTTTTTTTTTTTTTTTTTTTTTTTTTTTTTTTTTTTTTGGGGGGGGGGGGGGGTTGAAAAGGGTTAGCGAGGGTTTCCCTAGATTCTGTGTTTACATATAGTACATAGTAACTTTCTCTTTTCATGTTGATGAGCGGATGAACAGATGATTGGTATTTTGGGGTGGCTTATTATTGCTTTTTCTGGATTCCATGAAATTAGATATCTTGTATTTATTTCTCTGTATAACGTAATTCATGGTGTCTTTTTATTTATTTATTTTAATTTTTTATTATTATTTTTTTTTGAATAAGGCTTAACATATAATTCCTCGAGATTCAATGACACGAGAAATCATGCATCTTTTTTTTTTTTTTTTTTTTTTTTTTTTTTTTTTTTTTTTTTTTTGATGCTTCATTTTATTTTATTTTATTTTTGTCGTTGAAACGTATCTGCTTAGTAAGGTGCTTTTTTGTGCATGTTGTTCCGAAATTCAATGACACAAGAGATTAGATCATGTAGCGGTTTTTTTTTTTTTCTTCTTTTTTTCATTTGTCATTGCGATTTTTAAATATTTTCTGTGTTTGTGAAATTAGGCTTTGCATGGATTTCACTTGGGATACATGGCTACAAAGATATTGATTATATAATGTTTAGTGTAGGTAATGCCTGGCTGGGAGATGGTGACCTGTGAATGATGAGCCTACGGGGCACTGCCCTTAAACTGTGGGTGAACGGCACGCCCAGTCGGGTACTTTTCTTTCTTTCTTTCTCTTTCCTTTTCCTTTTCTTTTCT
This sequence comes from Heliocidaris tuberculata, assembly GCA_025618425.1. Classification (NCBI taxonomy): domain Eukaryota; kingdom Metazoa; phylum Echinodermata; class Echinoidea; order Camarodonta; family Echinometridae; genus Heliocidaris; species Heliocidaris tuberculata. Next base: position 26,768,723 of record CM046834.1, on the reverse strand, counting down.
CTTTCTCTTAGGGCTTAGCATTGATTTTATATACTGTTATAATTTTAATATGTCATTGCGATATTTTTGTTTAGGTGAAATTAGGCATTGCATAGGTTTCACTTGGGATCCATGGCTGCAAAGATATTGATTTTATAATGTTTAGTGTAGGTAATGCCTGGCTGGGAGATGGTGACCTGTGAATGATGAGCCTACTGGGCACTGCCCTTAAAATGTGGGTAAACGGCACGCCCAGTCAGGTGCTTTTCTTTCCTTTTTTTTTTTTTTTTTTTTTTTTTTAGGGGGGGGAGGTTCAAAAGGGTTAGCGAGGGTTTCCCTAGATTCTGTGTTTACATATAGTACATAGTAACTTTCTCTTTTCATGTTGATGAGCGGATGAACAGATGATTGGTATTTTGGGGTGGCTTATTATTGCTTTTCCTGGATTCCATGAAATTAGATATCTTGTATTTATTTCTCTTTATAACGTAATTCATGGTGTCTTTTTATTTATTTATTTTAATTTTTTATTATTATTTTTTTTTGAATAAGGCTTAACATATAATTCCTCGAGATTCAATGACACGAGAAATCATGCATCTTTTTTTTTTTTTTTTTTTTTTTTTTTTTGATGCTTCATTTTATTTTATTTTATTTTTGTCGTTGAAACGTATCTGCTTAGTAAGGTGCTTTTTTGTGCATGTTGTTCCGAAATTCAATGACACAAGAGATTAGATCATGTAGCGGTTTTTTTTTTTTTTCTTTTTTTCATTTCATTTGTCATTGCGATTTTTAAATATTTTCTGTGTTTGTGAAATTAGGCTTTGCATGGATTTCACTTGGGATACATGGCTACAAAGATATTGATTATATAATGTTTAGTGTAGGTAATGCCTGGCTGGGAGATGGTGACCTGTGAATGATGAGCCTACGGGGCACTGCCCTTAAACTGTGGGTGAACGGCACGCCCAGTCGGGTACTTTTCTTTCTTTCTTTCTCTTTCCTTTTCCTTTTCTTTTCTCTTTCTCTTAGGGCTTAGCATTGATTTTATATACTGTTATAATTTTAATATGTCATTGCGATATTTTTGTTTAGGTGAAATTAGGCATTGCATAGGTTTCACTTGGGATCCATGGCTGCAAAGATATTGATTTTATAATGTTTAGTGTAGGTAATGCCTGGCTGGGAGATGGTGACCTGTGAATGATGAGCCTACGGGGCACTGCCCTTAAACTGTGGGTGAACGGCACGCCCAGTCGGATGCTTTCCTTTCTTTCTTTCTTTCTTTTTTCTTTTCCTTTTCTTTTCTCTTTCTGTTAGGGCTTTTTGTTGTTGTTGTTCTTCTTCTTCTTCTTGTTCTTGTTCAGTCATTCCCCTTTTGGGGGAAGGTGGGATAGGGCTAAGCCGGTTCCACTGGATTCCATGACAACATAGATATCTTGTATTGATTTTGATAATGTCTGGTGTTAAGTTTAGTTAATGAATTTTCTTTTCTGTTTTATATGAGGTTTTCCGGGTTCGCTTGATATATTTTTTTATATGTCATGGCATTTTTAAGGGCTTATCATAGGTCTCACTTGTTTCCATTATCACATATACATGGTATAAAACTTATTTGTTTATTTTTGTATTGTTTAACATGTTTAATGTGACCTTTGAATGATGAGCCTACGGGGCACTGACCCTTAATAGGCGGGTGAACGGCACGTCAAGTCAGGGCTTTTTTCTTCTTTTTTTTCTGTAATGGCCTGTCATATGTTTCGCTGGATTCTGTGATTTTATACGTCGTGGTTTTTACTCTTTAGGTTTTTTTTTTTTTTTTTTTTTTTTTTTGCTTGATTATGATATGTACTGATGATTTTGTTTAAATGGATAAACGGTATAAATTGGGTGCCTTTTTGCTGGGACGATTTTGTCTGTTTGTTGTTGTTGTTGTTGTTTGTTTTTTGGGGGGGCTTTTTTTGTTTTGTTTTGCTTTGTTTTGTTTTGTTTTAATCTGCTCTTTTATATGCATAGGTTGAAATTTGGTTTCTTTTGTCGGGGTGTTTTTTTAATGTAGAGCTCAACATAGATTTACCTGGATTCTATGACACAAGAGAGGATTTAAACTCATTGACAATTTTTTTTTTCAAGTGTCATGGCTCTTTTATTTTTGTAGGGCTTAACATACGTTTCCCTCGATTCCATGTCACCAGAGATGTACCTATTTTTAATGAGGGTGAACTGTATGCCCAGTTAGGTTCCTTTTTCGCACAGGGGGAGGGGGTTATAGGCAATGACGTGTTTGGGGGAGGGGGGCTTGACGTAGAATTCCCTGTATTCCATGACATCAGAGATGTCATGTATTGGGTGATTCTTCTTTTGTGTTTGGGTTTTTTTTCTGGTAAACTGAGCTCAACTATGACACGAGAGATACCATTTGATAATTGTTTTTGTTTTCCATGACAAGATGTTTGAACACACCCTTTGTAGATCACGGTTTAATTCTACTTGGCTATATAATTTATGCTTCTATCTGTTTGCAAGATTTTTTGACCAACCCCTTCTACTTGTTAACTGTCAGATATACTTTCATCTTCTGATATTTTACATCAAAATTAAAGATTTCCTGTCCCCGTTTTTCTATCTCTGATGCTGTGGATTAAAATCTACTAGCAAGGTTATTGCTTCTATTGTTTCCAACTTTGAATGATTTATATCAAGTTCGTTGCAACATATCTTCTGCCCTCTTTCTCTATCACTATGATTCAATCTATAATATTATTGAATCTTTTAATACTGTTAATCTGATTTTATTACCATATTTTCAAACCTCTTTTTTTTGGCAAGATTTTCTATCTGTATTTGGCTTGCAATTTGAATATGGTGTATTCAATTAATTGCAAGAATTTCTTATCTCCCCCTCCGTGTATCCGTCTGAATTTTTTTTTCAACTTTGAATACTGTTCATCAGATTCAGTGCCATATTTTCAATCGCCTTGATATGTGAATCATTGAATCTACATATTCTTTTCAAGATTTTTATCTCTATAAATCAAATATATAATCTTGTATATATCTTGGAATAACTTTTTGTCAAATTCTATGCAAGTTTCTTACCCACTACTATTACGATGATTACTGAATCAATTTGCAAAATTTACAATATATGTTGGATTTACTGTAATATTTTATCCCCCTCCCCTCCCCTCCCCCACCTTGTCACTTTACCAAATTAACTTGCATCCTTGAATAACTAATTCATTACAAGACTTTCAATTCCCCTCTATCCCTGTGAATTATGAAATTTAATTGTATTTTTTATGTTGTACACCAGATTCAAGATTCAAGATTCAAGATTCAAGATACTTTATTGTGTAAAAAATGAATAAAATTTGCGCTCGGACATTTAAAAAATGTGGGTGCATAAATGAAATGAATACAAATAATCAAATAATAAAGTATAACTTAACATAAACTCTACACCATTGACTTACATAAAATACATTTAATGATGGTCACAATTTTAAAAAAATATTGCACGAGAAGATTACAAAGAGGGGAGAGAAAAGCTAAAGGGACAGTAAGAGGATTGAGGCAGTGCAATTACATGTACAGTAGTTTGCTATAAGGACACACATGTACCACTACCCCCCCCCCCCCCAAGAATCCCCCAAACAAAAAAAAAAATAAAATAAACAACAACAACAAACCACATAGTTCACAGCACACACAGTACACACACACACACACACACACACACACACGCACACACACACCCATGCTTTACAAGTTACAACCTATTCAACAAGAAAAATGCTCTGGCATAGAAATGCCTGGATGAAAATATGAGGCATTAAATTATCTCAATATAAATTAGCTGCGCGACAGAGGCTGTGAAAGAAAGGAAAATACTGAGACATACATGTACATGTAGCAGACAGTATAGCACATTTGTAAATGGAAAATATTATTATCTTTACCTTTTTTGTTTTTGTATGTTTTGTTTGTTTTTTTTTTTCTTGCTACACGTGAAAAGGTTAGCAAAATATTTGGCTCCAAAGCTTCCAGTAGAGTCTACACATACTACCAGCCATTTCCAAAAAATAATTCATATGAATACAACAGTTATCAAATAATGTATACATAACACTGTCGCCATTTAGAGATTCATTGCAAGATTCTCTTCCACTTTCTGTCGCTAGTAATTTTCATTCGTTTGCATCTTTGGATGATTTTCTATCCCCTTCTATCACCGAGTAATGAAATTAACTTTTATTTTGTTTTGTTGTACGTCAGTTTTTATCATAAACATATAAATATATATCAACTCCTGTCTTTGACTTCTTAGTATCTGTTTCATTCCAAGATTTTCTTAACACCTGCTCCTTACTGACCAAATAGATTTTTATCTTTAAATACTTAATATAAAAGTTAGTGTAATGACGATCATGACTATGTGTCTATTTACCTGTTTTCTAGAATTTGTGGTCACAACTATCTATGAATTATCAAATAATTTTGCATCTTTGAGTGGTGTATATCAAATTCTTGTTTGTTGACCCCTTCCTATCGATATGACAAATAAAATCTTTGCTACTCCCTTGTAATACCTTCCATAGATACTTTTTTTCCATCCATACTTTCGATATTTATTCAGACCCAAGTTTCCATCTTTTCTTTTCCAGCCTTTACAGACTTGACAGGACACCTTTTATCATTCATTATTAGTATTGCTAGTCCATTTTTTCCTTGTAGACATTAGTGGTAGGAAAATGCTAAAAATCATACTTCATATGTATATGTATCTCAAAATATATGTCAAAGTGTTACCAATAATGAATTCCTTTCTAGTGATAAACTAATCTATTTTCCATTACCGATACCTACCTTTATTTTAAAATGCCTTCCATAGAGACTTTTTATTGTCATTCAAAATTTAGATAAGTCTTGATACCGAAGCTTCTACTCATTTATCATTCTTAGTATCAACCCAATACTTAGTTTTTGAGAATCAGTATCATTACTGTTAGTCCATCTGGTTTATCCTTATTTTGTTTTTGTTTTCAATCGTTTGTTGATAGTTTTAGTGCTACAAATTCGACGCAATATCATAAAATACGAGGCAACCACTTTTTCCTACTTATTGAAGAAATGGAACTTAAATAAAAGATCCTTTTTTCGTCTACACCCAACCATTATGATTTGAATACGATCCACCTTGTTATATTATTTAAGGACGAGAGGCGGCGTTATGGGGGAGGGGTTGAAAAACGGTTGCCTAGTTATAATGTGCCAGACATGCCTCAAAAAAAAAAATTATTGAATAAATAGATAAGCAATAAAGAGAAATATATATATTATTCTATATATTTATATATATATAGAAATATATATATTTATACATTTTCCCCCGTCAGCGATTTTATCTTTTAGAGAAATATAACGAGGTTTGTTTTGTTTGTTTTTTTCTTGTCCGAGATTATGATGTTTGTAAACACTTTTTTGTGAATGACGCGGCCCCTGTAAAGGACAATTAATTCCAACCAATCGTATCTTTAAGAATAGAAATGCTATGAATAGCATTCTTTGATAATCGAATCTGAAATCTATGTACAATTTCACTGATCATGTTTTGATGTTATGTAATCCTACTTTAATCCAAACATGAAATTGTATTACATATGTAATCTATTTATTCTTTAATCTGTATTTTTTGTTTTCAAATCAGTGATTTTGCAAGCGCTGTTCTTTTCGATTTTAGTGCTTTTAAATATTCAATATCATTTATTGATCACATTATTATTGATATGTAGCCCACTTGGAATATTGAAGCGAAGATAAAAAGTGCATAAAGTGAAGCAAACTTTAGGAAGGTTAGTTCGAGATTAAAATTCCATCTTTGGGCCCAAGATGGAATTTTTACAAAGTCATTAATGACTTGCCATATAAAGGAAAAATTTACATGGCAAAATGCCGTTTGTTAGTACTGCTCACAAAAATTTATTTAATATTGGCTTAATATTTTTTCAGTAAGTTAAATTTACATAGTGCAGACGTGCATATTATGTAAATTTAATGTATTGAATAATATGCAACAGGGTGTATGAACCCAGACGTGGGGGCAATACACCCTTTTGTATGAAGTTATTCCATATTTTTATAAAAGTCAAACAAATTACTTTGTGCATTATATTATGTGGTGCTGCGATGTTCTCTGTTTAAAAATCATGATAAACGTACAAAAATAACTACCATGGCTACTGCCACAAGAAGTTTAAAATTGCAAGTGGGACATATTCAACTTGACTGCATTAAACATAATAATGAAAAAAAATAAACTGAGAATGTACGGTATGTGTTTACACATGAAACAATTGTAATCATTTCTAAAAAATTTTGTTCTTGTGCAATTCCATACAATTTTCTTGAATTTGATATAGATATCATACGTGAAGATTGTGTAATGTTATATTGCTATACTATGTTATATTATAATTATGATCATAGTTTGCTGTATGTATTCCTCATCATTAAATATGTGTTCTTTATCAATATTTTTGTTTCAAGATGCCTACATTAATGGCTGCATTATAATTCAATATACTTTTGATGCTGATGTCACTTTCGTATTTTTGCAAACTTTCTGAGAATAATCCTACATGTTATAAAGTTCTGTATTAAATAAATAATATATATATTCATATGTATATGAATTTGATTTATACACGATTGGGATATAAAAGAGGGATGATTGCAAAGTGAATGTGTTATAAGGAATAGATCATGTAGTTATACTTTTGTATCATGGCCAATGTTAGCAGACATTCCCAAATCATAAATGTATTATTTGTTGGTATAGCTCTCGCTTTAGGCCTCCCTATTCTCCAGATCCGGGAACCCTCACTTAGTTGAGTAGGGAGGCTGTAGTAGTCCTGAAGTCCAGTTACTCAGCTTGCTTTCTTATTTTGCTTGTGTATACCATATATGTAGGTGTACATCGGTAAGCGTGTAGACTATCATTGGTGAGTTAGGAACTGTCACAACTTGTAGCTATACCTTAAAACGGCATTCATTCTTTTCACCATAGTTTTATTTTACAGTGAGGATATTTGTAAACCAGAATCAGTCTGCTTCTCTCACTGTTTATGGTACAGGCAAGACTCGTTATGCCTGCTGTGTGTAAATTGCATTTATGCTATAATTATCCAATCGATATGGAAATAAATAAATATATATTTTACTCCACCAAAATCTCTGGTGGGGGCATAGGAAGGGGCAGCTACCCCTTTCCTTAAGATATTACATGATTAACGTATGAACACCCCCCCCCCCCGCAAAAAAAGATAAATCCTTAAGATTGATCGACACCCCTCTCCACCAGTGTTCGAAGTGCACCGTGATCAAATGGTCTGTTTTACACATGATCATATATTGTTCAAAAGCTGTCTAGAAATCCTGGTTAAAAGAATGAATGTCTGGTATAGTGCCATCCACTGTATACGAGGTAAAAGTGTTAGGTTGTACTGGTAGACATTTTTTCTACCTCTGCCATTTGTATGATGATTATTTATTATACAGGATAGGGTGATATACCCAGAAATGTACATAACGACTGTTGTCACTATTCATAATTTTGTGTATGTCTTGTTTACTTGACAAGTAAGATCTCGGTACACGAGGTGCATCTATAGCTGATTATACCAGCTTCGTGCAGTGGGGCAACGAAGCCTGATTCTCTGCACATATTCAGTGATAAAAGTAGTGTTTTACAGTTGTAGGATAGAGATATCCATATAGTCCTTATACAGTGGATGGTTTAGCATTGAAATACCTGCACTTTTCTTTATTTCTTTTTACTGCAGGTGGCAAGTTTAGTATCATTAACATTCCGTCTTGGAATGCAACAAATTTCTTCTGCCCTCTAGGCTGAAGTATTGGCTATTTCCAGAAAACTGCAAGTGTCCACTTTGCATTTGCATGTTTTTTTCTGGCATTCGTAGGGAGTAGGATTCTTTTGGAGGGAGAAGGGTAAAATAATTCACAAAACTTTCAGGACCCTGTTGAAGGAGTGGGGAGGGTCTCGAATGAGATAAAAGTGCCTCTCTCGTTTAAGCTCAATGTAAGGGGATTGGGGAAAGAGGAATGGGGATACCCCACCCTAGTCAGCACGAGACAAATGACGATATGGGCCATATTATTCACCGACAACATGCTACGAGCTGATCTCCCCTCCCCTGTATACCAATGCATAGACATAATATGTAAACGACAAAAGGAGGAGCCAAGAGGCACATATAAGTAGTGCAGCTCCTCACATTACCAGTGGTATACCAAAGGGGAGGGTGCAACACAGTGCCCAAATCCATAACTCTGCCCCTCCCCTGTATACACATGGAGGATCCAAGAGGCACATAAGCAGTGCAGCTCCTCCCATTATCGACGGTATGCTAAAGGGGAGGAGGCTATCCCCACTTTAACGGCTTAACTGTATAGGGAGGGGCAAGATATACACGAGAACCAAATACCTCACCCCAAACTCCCTTCTACTGATTTGTGTAATCAAAAGATGAAATAAAATAATATATCCACAAAATAAAATCCTTCTTCCTCCAAAAAGGGCACCCTCCTCTCTTGTCATTAAAATTGATCTTTATTAGAATATCTTGACAATTCAATAAATAGATAATTGAAGTATGGAGCATTAGGATATAATTTGAGTCAACCATAGAATGTTATAATAGTACATCATTTTGTCCATCAGTAATTCGTATTCTGTATTATGGTATGATAGTGCAGTTTTTTATTCATTTCTACTACACTTGCCACCTGTACATTAAATTATATGCTCAAGGCACCAATTTGACTGGTGTTTTGATTGCAAAAAGACAACCTGTATCCTTTTGACATCTGCACTAATGTAGGTGTCTGGTACCATTCTTTGTAATTTATCTCGGTGTGCAATCTTGAAAATGATTATTCTTTTTAACTACAATTGTAATATTGTAGTGCATAATTATATGATGCACCTGATTTTATACACTTTGATTCATCATTCATAGCTTTGTTTACAATACTTTAAAACACAATTTAAAAAAAAAAAGATACAATAAAAGATGATAACCTTTTTAACAGAAGAAATGCATGGTACTTATTACGCATTGATTGGTTATATACCATAAACACTGTAAAATTGATAAATTGTATAATTCTGTATTTCAAATGTATTGTCAATATTGTAATACGATGTGATTCATAGCTTTGTTTACAATACTCACAATTTCAAAAAAAAGATACAATAAAAAAATATAACCTTTTTTAACAGAAGAAATGCATAATACTTATTACGCCTTGATTGATTATATACCATAAACACTGTAAAATTTGATGAATTGTATAATTCTGTGTTTCAAATGTATTGTCAATATCGTAATTAAAGAGAGCCGCCCTCAGACCCACACGTACTGTATTCCTTTGTAATAAAGAAATAGTGAAATATGTTGTGTGTATTATCGTATTCATTCAGAGTGAATGATTGTGCTTTCTCTCTTTCTCTCCCTTTCTTTCTTTATATCTCCTCCATCTTCTACCTCTTTACTTCTCCAACCAATCTACTTCTCTTCTGCTTCTAATACCATTCTATTTCTCCTACCATCCTACCTCTACTCCTGCCCTACCTCTACTACTATCCTACCTCTACTACCATTCTACCTCTACTACCATCCTACCTCTACTACCATCCTACCTCTACTACCATCCTACCTCTACTACCATCCTACCTCTACTACCGTCATACCTCTACTACCAACCTACCTCTACTACCGTCCTACCTCTACGACCATCCTATCTCTACTACCATCATACCTCTACTACTCCCCTACCTATACTACCATTCTACCTCTATTACCATCCATCCTCTACTACCATCCTTCATTTGACACTTAATGACAAAAATGTGTTGGTAGTGTCGTTAAATTTAAACCATCCATCCATCCATCTACTACCATCCTACCTCTACTACCATCTTACCTCTCCTACCATCCTACCTCTACTACCTCTCCTACCTCTACTCCCATCCTACCTCTACTACCATCCATCCATCCATCTACTACAACCCTACCTCTACTACCATCCTTCCTCTACTACCATCCATCCTCTACTACTATCCTACATCTACTACCATCCCACCTTTCCTACCTCTCCTACCATCCTACGTCTCCTACCATCCTACCTCTCCTACCATTCTACCTCTACTACCATCCTTCCTCTACTACCATCCTACCATCCTACCTCTACTACCATCCTTCCTCTACTACCATCCTTCCTCTACTACCATCCTTCCTCTATTACCATCCATCCTCTACTACCATCCTACCTCTCCTACCTCTCCTACCATCCTACGTTTCCTACCATCCTACTTCTCCTACCATCCTACCTCTCCAACCATTTTACCTCTACTACCATCCTGAATTCCTCTACTACCATCTGCTTAAAAGCAGCCACCCGCTGAATGCAGGCTTTTATTTCCGTGAATTAATCAATCGAACTCAAACTCAAAAAGTGTTCCTCTACTACCATCCTACCTCTCCTTCCATCCATCCATCCATATACTTACACACTACCACTACTAACCTCCTGCCTTTCCTACCCTCCAGCCTCTCCTACCATCCTACCTCTACTACCATCCTTCTTCTAAAACCATCCTACCATCCTACCTCTACTACCATCCTTCATCTACTACCATCCATCCATCTACTACCATCCAACCTCTGCTCACATCCATCCTCTACTACCACCACCCTACTTCTCCTACCATCCTGCCTCTACTACCATTCTTACTCTACTACCATCCTCCCTCTCTTACCATCCTACCTCTACTACCATTCTACATCTACTACTATCCTACCTCTGCTACCAACCTAACTCTACTACCGTCCTACCTCTACTACCATCACACCTCTACAACTCCCCTACCTATACTACCATTCTGCCTCTCCTACCATCCTGCCTCTTCTACCTCTCCTACCTCTTCTCCCATCCTACCTCTACTACCATCCATCCAGCTTAGATCTACTACAACCTTACCTCTACTACCATCCTTCCTCTACCACCATCCATCCTCTACCATCCATCCTCTACTACCATCCATCCATCCATCTACTACCATCCTATCTCTACTACCATCCACCATCCTTCTCCTAATACCATCCTTCTTCTCCTACCTCTACTACCATCCTTCCTCTACTACCATCCTACCATCCATCCTCTACTACCGTCCAACTTCTACTAACATCCTTCCTCTACTACCATCCTACCTCTCCTACCATTCTTACTCTACTACCATCCTACCTCTACTACCATCCTACCTCTACTACCATCCTACCTCTACTACCGTCCTACCTCTACTACCGTCCTACCTCTACTACCATCATACCTCTACTACTCCCCTACCTATACTACCATCCTACCTCTATTACCATCCATCCTCTAGTACCATCCTTCATTTGACACTTAAGATGACAAAAATGTGTTGGTAGTGTCGTTAAATTTAAACCATCCATCCATCCATCTACTACCATCCTACCTCTACTCCTACCTCTACTACCATCCATCCATCCGTCTACTACAACCCTACCTCTACTACCATCCTTCCTCTACTACCATCCATCCTCTACTACTATCCTACATCTACTACCATCCCACCTTTCCTACCTCTCCTACCATCCTACGTCTCCTACCATCCTACCTCTCCTACCATCCTTCCTCTACTACCATCTGCTGAAAAGCAGCTACCCGGCTGAATGCAGGCTTTTATTTCCGTGAATTAATAAATCGAACTCAAAACTCAAAACTCGTTCCTCTACTACCATCCTACCTCTACTACCATCTATCCATCCATCTACTAACACACTACCTTTACTAACATCCTTCCTCTACTACGATCCTTCCTCTCCTACCTCTACTACCATCCTTCTACTACCATCCATCCATCCGTCCATCTACTACAACCCTACCTCTACTCCCATCCTTTCTCTACTACCATCCATCTTCTACTACCATCCATCCATCCATCCATCTACTACCACCCTATTTCTTCTACCCTCCCGCCTTTCCTACCCTCCAGCCTCTCCTACCATCCTACTTCTACTACCATCCTTTCTCTACTACCATCCATCCATCTACTACCATCCAACCTCTGCTAACATCCTTCCTCTACTACCACCCTACCTCTCCTACCATCCTGCCTCTACTACCATTCTTACTCTACTACCATCCTCCCTCTCTTACCATCCTACCTCGCTTACCATCCTACGTCTCCTACCATCCTACCTCTCCAACCATTTTACCTCTACTACCATCCTTCCTCTCCTACCTCTACTACCATCCTTCCTCTACTACCATCCTTCCTCTACTACCATCCTTCCTCTGTTACAATCCTTCCTCTCCTACCACCCTACCTCTCCTACCATCCTGCCTCTACTACCATTCTTACTCTACTACAATCCTCCCTCTCTTACCATCTTACCTCTCCTACCATCCTACCTCTACTACTATCCTACCTCTACTACATCCTACCTCTACTAACGTCCTACTTCTCCTACCATCCTCCCTCTTCTACCTCTCCTACCTATACTGCCATCCTACCTCTACTACCATCCATCCTCTACTAACATCCATCCATCCATCTACTACCACCCTACCTCTACTCCCCTCCTGCATTTCCTACCCTCCAGCCTCTCCTACGATCCTACTTCTACTACCATCCTTCTTCTACTACCATCCTTTCTCTAATACCATCCTTCCTCTCCTACCTCTACTACCATCCTTCCTGTACTACCATCCGCTGAAAAACAGCCACCCGACTGATTGCAGGCTTTTATTTCCGTGAATAAATAAATCGAACTCAAACTCAAAACTCGTTCCTCTACTACCATCCTACCTCTCCTACCCTCCTACCCTCCTTCCTCTCCTACCCTCCTTCCTCTCCTACCCTCCTTCCTCTCCAACCATCCTACCTCTACCATCCTTCCTCTACTACCATCCAACCTCTGCTACCATCCTTCCTCTACTACCACCCTACCTCTCCTACCACCCTACCTCTCCTACCATCCTGCCTCTACTAGCATCCTACCTCACCAACCATTCTCTCCCTATACCATGTATACTATACCATCCAACTGTTACTGCTCCCTTTATCATCCTTCCTCTTACATCCTACATCTACTAGTACTATAAAACTTCAACTAGAATCCTACCTCTGCTTGCCTACTTCTTTTACCATTCTACCTCTACTTCCATTCTAACTCTATTCTTCTTCTCCATCTACTCCCATCCTACCTTTATTACCTTTCCTACCTCTACTACCATTCCACCTCTACTACCATCCTTCCTCTACTACCATCCTACATCTCCTACCATCCTACCTAGCTCTATTACTATCCTATACAATCCTCCCTCTACTACCACCCTACCTCTACTATCATCCTACCTCTAAAACAATGCAACCTTTTTCATTATTCTTCTGTTTCCATTCTCCCTCTATTTCCATTCTCCATCTGCTCCCATCATACTTCTACTACCCCCCCCCCCCTCCAACCCCCTCTATACTACCATGCTACCTCTACTACCATCCTAGTTCTTCTACTTTCCTACCTGTCCTATACCATCCTAATATAATTCTATTCTACCTTTCATTCTCCCTCTACCACTCTTCGACATCTATTCGCACTCTACCTCTGCTACCATCCTACCTCTACTACCATCCTTTACTACATGTACAACCCTACCTCTACTACCATTCTAGCTCTACTACAATCTACCATCTAATGCAATTCTCTTTTTTTTTTCAGTATCCCTCTACTACCACCCTACCTCTACTACCATCATATCTCCACTCCCATCCTACCTCTACTACCATCATACCTCCACTCCCACCCTACCTCTACTATCATCATATCTCCACTCCCATCCTACCTCTACTACCATCATACCTCCACTCCCACTCTACCTGTACTACCATCATATCTCCACTCCTATCCTACCTCTACTACCATCATACCTCCACTCCCACCCTACCTCTACCATCCTAGCTCTACTACAATCTAACTTCTAATACAATTCTACATTTTTCATTATCCCTCTAATTCCACTGTCCCTCTACTACCATTCTACCTCTACTACCTCTCCTAACTCTACTACCATTCCTGCATCTACTCCCACCCTACCTCTACTACCGTCCTACCTCAGATACCAGGGGCGGATCCAGGATTTTGTGCAAAAAGGGGCACTCAAATGCAGGGCTGTCAACTTTGGGGAACTGCTTGGAGGGAGATCCGTATTTTTTACTTCTCACCAGCCCTTCAAAAGTCGATTGCGGATATCTAATACCCAGAAGATTTTTGTGATATGTTTTGTAAATGAACAACTTAAAAATAATATATTCTAGCCGTAGATACCAAATTCATAGACATTTATTATCTTCGGATGTCTACAAAAGAAGGAAGAAGAAGTCTACAAGGAGAAAAATAAAGAAACAGATCAATGAAAGTTTGAGCAAAATCTCCGACAAGAAATAAGAAAGTTATGATTTTTTAAAATTGTAATCAATCAAACACAAACTAGCAACTTGGTGACCCATACCATCAGGTCCTCTGTACTAAAAATGATAAATTTCCCCATTTTTAATGCCAACATTTCATCTTACAGGCAACCTAGATATTATCATTGCACATGCATTATGTGCGGATCTAGCTTTTTTCCAAGGGGGGGGGGGGGGGTTTGAGGGGCTGACACATTATGACACAAAACTTGCAAGAAACTATGTATTCCTTCAAATTTATGGAATTTTCTGTACAGACCAAAATGGTAGAGGAGCTCGCTCGCAAGAAACGTCACCAAGCTGCCAATTTGTGTTTGATTGATCAGAACCTTAAAAAATTAATAACTTTCTTAATTCTTGTCGGATTTAGCTCGAACTTTCACTAATCTTTTTTGCCCCTCTCTCTCTCTCTATTTTTTCTGCTTTTATTCAAATAAAAAAATTCCAAGGTGGACTTTCATTTTAAATATTCAGGATCCCCAAATTCAGATGAAGCCCATCAAAGTATCAGAGGAAAACAAGAAAGCACATGCTACTGCTCTCTTTGCTCTAAGACCAAGTCAAGTCCTGGCCATTTTTCTATTTATTTATTATTTTTTGTGTAATTGTCGTCATTCTGATTAAAGAGAGTTTGCTCGCTTCGCGTTCTCTCGCAACTTCTCGCCCAGGGGGTAGATTATTTCTATAGGGAAAAGTAAATTGGAACCCAACTAGTATACATTCAGTTCAAAACTTAAACAGAAACTGGGTACTTTTTTCTGCGTTATCCCCCAGCTGCTTTTCAAAATCCTGGATCCGCCTCAGTGCTAACTAGTATTATTCTACTTGATAGGATTATGATGACGGTAACTGCGGAAATGCAAAAGCGCAAGTTGACCTAAAACTAGGCAAATTCCATACGATTCCCTGCGAATTCCCTCCTCACAATGTATTGCCTTAGTGAAACCAATACAATATTCCTATCAAATACTGTTCAAGGTTTCTTTTATTTTCCACACGATGTCTTTCAGTGTTTTATATATTACAAATTGATATAACATAATATCAAACAAAATTGCGATAAAAAAATATTTACATAAATGGAAAGACTAAATAAGAAATTAAGTACAGTAATTACATATAATCAACAATTATATTATCATAATTTCGGTAAAATTGGGCATAGTAAAGAAACTATGAAGACGAAAGATGCTGATAGCTAGAATACTTTTTAATTTTCTTTTAAAGTGGATTAATACTGCGCTAGAACCGGTCTTATTATATACAAAGTAACAGTAATAATTCTTAACAGTAATAATACAATTCTTTCCGATGGTTCCAAAGGCTGAAGGGCATAGTCCTATTTTTTGTCAATAAAAGTGTAGTTACTCGTAGTGGTAGACAAACCAAACTGCGTGATATTTTAGATTTATAATTATTAACTCTATATACTAAACCTTAATTAATGTTTAAACTTGTAAATGTGTATATTCGTGTCTATGTATTTCATTATTCTATCTTACATTGTTTTATATATCTTTCTGTATTTTATGTTGTGCTCTCATACCCCTGAAGGGGGTCGCTAGAGTCAAATAAAACTATCAAAACTATCAAAACACTGTAGTAATTATTATGATGAATTCATATTGGTCGTAATCATTATCATATACGGCTATTAATTGATAATATGTGCCTATAAGTTTTCATATTCCTCATCAGTTACAGACGGGCCTTTCAGAGCTCGATCACGAAGCTGCATGATTCTGGAAAAGAAATCCCCTAGATATCTGGAAATTATTAACGGTGGGAATCCTACCGGCCCAACCTCCCTATGCGAGAGCAGCTTGCAGGGTGAATGGCGGGAAAAAATGAAAATATTGAAAATATCCTGATTTTTTCCTTCAATAATAATTATTCATGAGAATCCGGCGCGGGGGAGGGGGGGGGGAGCATTAGTAGCCTTCCCAATTACACTCTTAAAAAAGTTGGGCAAAAAAATGCCCAATTTTTAACCAACACTGGGCAACATACTGTCCACACAACTTTTGGTTAAAATTTGCCCAACTGATGTTGGGCAATCCATTTACTATGTTGTTGGGCAAAATAAATTGTCCATCAGTTGGTGACCCATTAGATTTTACCCAACTCTACAATTGCCCAACTGTTGGTTATATTCTCAGGTGGGTAATTATTGCCCAACCAATCTTACCCAATAGGATTGCCCAACCCTCTATTTGTTCGGCTGTTTGGTAACAAATATCATGTGGTTGGGCAAATTCAGCTGCCCAATTTATTGTTTCCTTTTTCCTCCGACCTAGGTAAAAAAAAATGAAATCTACTTGTTACGTCCTTCTGGGTCTTAACCTAATCAATCCTAACCTATCCTATTTTAAGCTATCCTATCCTATATCTTAACCTATCCTATCCTAGTCCTATCCCATCCAGCTAGTGCAAACTAGTGCAAGCTCTTATATACCCCTTATATCTTTTACGCATTCGGTGACAGTTAGTAAATCGGGCCACCCCAAAAAATTAACCATACGCTACTAAAAATTCATGAATATTCATATAAGTGTTTTCCCCAATATTGGGTAAAAATATTTACCACAAGTTGGGCAAAAGCGAATTTCTAACCAACCATCAGTTACCCAACAAAATTTACCCAACTGGCAAAGGAAATGTGACAAAATTACACAACTACAGGGCAACAAGTACCCAACCCATAATTACCAAATACTGTTGGTAAATATATGCCCAATATTTAGGTAAAAAGTATTGACCAATATTGGTTACACCACTCGAGTGTCCAGTTGGTTAATAATAGCCCAGAATTGGGAATATTTTTAACCAACCAGCAGTTACCCAACTAAATTTACCCAACATTTTAAGAGTGTACAGTTTGACGCCCTGACTGCTTTTCAATTATTTGGCCGCAATATTGCACTATAGGCCTATGTAACAGGGGTGGGTGCAGGAAGTGGGAGTTGTTTCCACCTTCCCGCGAAAACTTTGACGTTTTAGCAAATTTTGAGAGAAAGATAACTGCTCTATAGCTATCGGGGCTCGTAGCGCCTTTTTAGGCTTTTTTTCTCTCACTTCCCCCTATTTTTCGCTCTCACTTTTGTTTTTTGTTTTTGTTTTTTCCCCTTTTAGGGGCTGCATAGGGGGGCATGGCCCCCTTGTGCCCCTCTGGCTACGCCAGTGTAAATAAATAAATAAATATTTATACGTGTACGACTGGCATAACCCCCATTAGTGCGTATGTAACTCTATGCATATATAACCCACTGAACTCTACACTATGGCATAACATACAGTGTGAGTCAGAAAAAATGTTACACTTTTTTAAATTGAGTGTTGTTTTAAAAATTGTTGGATTACCAGAATATTTTATGGGTAGAGTATATATTCCTTTGTTGTTTGGCAACATTTGTTTCAATGTTGCTGTTACGGGTGAGTGCACAACAGTCATTGTTTGAAAGATAGTCAAAACTCATTTGCGCCAAGTGGTATGATTACCTGTTGAAACAGAGACAACATCCGCACAAACAATGAGCGTAAAGTTTATACATATGTTTAATCAAGACAAATAAATATGAGAACCAATAAATGAATGAATAAATAAATAAAGCCAGAAGTCATAACATTCAGTGATCTTCACTGAAAGGTGCTTTTTCATAGTCATTTTGGGCACTTGGACATAGCTTTCAATCTTCCACATGGCGTCAGTTTCTCTCGATGCATTTCTGAGCTCGATGGAGCATCGCTGCCATTGGCCCTACGAAGTTTCTGCCTGTCTGCAAGTCATCCAGGTCTGCAGGTAGGCTGCTGTACACCTTGGACTTCAGGAACCCCCAGACGAAGAAGTCCATGGGTGTTATAGTCTGGAGATCTTGGGTCATTCCACAGGAGCCGTTTAGCATTAGCTTCAAATTCAAATTCAAATTCAAATCCAAATTCAAATTCAAATTCAAATTCAAATTCAAATTCAAATTCAAATTCAAATTCAAATTCAATTCGGTTTTATTTGATCTCGACTAAAAGTCCGAAGACTAACAATGCGAGTTTACAAACATGTCATATATTCAATTATAATTATAAGAAACAACAACAAAAGTCCCTTGCCTGATTTGGAATAACTCAATTATCATCACAAAAGGCTTTTTTGCTCATTGTGCAGTCTCATCCAAATCAGACAAGGCATTGTTGATGTTGGCGCAAATGGGTTTTACCCAGACACATTCGTATCCAGTAAATTCATTACTGATTCCCCACATGTGGTATCAAATAAAACTGGAAGAATTATTCTGTCTAACTGTGGTGAAAGAACTATGATATGTCTATCATATTTTTAATATAAGCATTTTAAAAAGTGTAACACTTTTTCTGACTCTCACTGTATTAAGTAGTATTAGTTTTATGCTCCTTCAAATTGGCAACGTGTCTAGATTGACTCGAGGATCGCTTGGGCCACTGGCGTAAATCCGGGGGGGGATCATCGGGGGATATACCCCCCCCCCCCCACTTTTCACGAAAGAAATGAAAAAATATATGTTACTAGAATCTAATTATCACTATTATTATCATTATAATAATTATTATTATTAACTTTTTTATGACTATCATCATCATTATTATAATAATCGTATTGATTATTATAACCATCATTATTTATATGTTTCTTTCATTATTATCTCTATAATAAAGTGCAATCATTATCATTATTATTATTATTATTATCAACAGGTAACAGTATTATCACTTTTGTTTTGTTTATTTTTATTCTTCTTTTTCTTTCTTCTTTCTTCTTCTTCTTCTTCTTCTTCTTCTTCTTCTTTCCTCTTCTTCTTCTTCTTCTTCTTCTTCTTCTTCTTCTTCTTCTTCTTTTTCTTCTGTTATCCTGATGAAGATGATAATGATGATGAGGAGGAGGAGGATGATTATTGTTTTTTATTACAGTAATTGTTATTATCATCATCATCATCATTTTCATAGTTATATTACTATTATTTCGGTATATTAAATTGTTATTGATAATGTATTTCATAAAATTATTGTTTTTATTTTCATCCTTATATTTCAAACATATCATTGTTATAAAATATATCTAAAATAACTTTACCCCTTTTCATCAGGTTGGGGTGAGACTGCTTCTCCCCTCTCCACCCCCCCCCCCCCCCCCTCTCTCTCTCTGTTTCTCTCTCACTCTCTACGGTCTCAACTTCTGTCTGGAAAGTGGTATTTTCATGATCATTATAATAATTGTATTTTATTTTCCTTGAGAATGTACAAAGTCTGAAATAAAAGAGATTTCATCTGATTTTATACATCATGTTCAAGACTCTTCTTCACTCTTCTAGAATGACGCATCATTTTAAGAAAATTAGATGTTTGTAGACGTTGATTAGAGGTGTCATTGTGTGTGTATGGGGGTTATGCCTATGCCATGGGTGTTTTTTGAATGACAAAACGTGCCTTGTGTTTGTCAAACAAGATCACGTTGGCAAATTATTTCAACCATTCCCCCCCCCCCCCCCCCCCCCCCCCCCCCCCCCCCCCCCCCCCCCCCTCCTCGATACGGATTTACGCCACTGGCTTGGGCTAACTTCAGGTTCCGGATTGATGTAGGATATCGGATGTAGAACACTGAAGAGTTCAATGATGTAGAATTAGCCACGACCACAGTATCTATCTAGTCTGTCGCCCTCTATCTTTGCACCTTATACTATTTCGCGCCACATTGAAAGAGCAAGTTGCGGGAAACCGATTTGACTAAACAATAACGTAGAATCCAACATTAAAACAGCCACTGTTTCAAAACGAGCCACTTTTATCTTCTACACTGATCTGAGGAGCGTAGTATTTTAGAAATATTTCTTTGGACAACGTCAACTACTACAAAAGACAGAACAGATAGTCGATCCTTGAATCGTTTCCTCATAATTATTGAACTGTTAATGTTATTCTTTGCAAGTGACTGTTATTAGTTTAATACTAGATCTAGTAGGAGTAGGAAGCACAGCTCAGTGCAAGTGCAAGCAGCTCGATTGACGTTAAAGTTTGGCTGCTTGCATCAGATTATATAATATATCTTAGTGAAGCAAGTTTGCCCTGGACCTGGTCAGAGCTTGAAGACTTTCATCAAACCTCCCTGGACAGAGACAGAGACAGCGAGTTGAATTTAAAAGTTAGAAGGCGCCAGCATACAACATGGGGGTGAGTCAACCAGAGCATCATGAGCATGATGACTGAGATAACAGATACTAAAAAGAAAGAAGCAGACAAAAAAATGTGAAAGAAGAAAGAGAGATAGACCCAACTGCATGTAGCTATACGAGCTCTGTGGCTTATCAATCTGGTAGTGGTACTGGCCAGTGGCCACAGAGCTATACAGCCCATGCCTATAGTAGTGGTGGAGGATATCAACCAAAAAATCTATATCTAAATTAGCTATACGAGCTCTGTGGCTTATCAATCTGGTACTGGCCACAGAGCTATACAGCCCATGCCTATACTGTGTGTGGAGGAGGATATCAATCAAAAAATCTAGATCTAAATATCACCATTTCCCACATACTGTGAGCCATGCAAACCACCCTCGGAGTTTGCTAAAGGAGTTACCTTCCAGGATCAACTAAGATTGTAAAAATTGAATGAATAAAAAAGAAAAAAAGCCACAAAATTGGCAGGTGTGATCAGGTTTTTTTACCTTGCACTTGTAACTTGTATATATGGGACTACACATGCAAAGTAAGATTGGTGTAGTCCCATATATACAAGTTACACTGTGTAACTTGTATATATGGGACTACACCAATCTTACCTTGCATGTGTAGTCCCATATATACAAGTTTCAAGTGCAAGGTAAAAAAACCTAATCACACCTGCCAATTTTGTGGCTTTTTTTCTTTTTTATTCATTCAATTTTTACAATCTTAGTTGATCCTGGAAGGTAACCCCTTTAGCAAACTCCGAGGGTGGTTTGCATGGCTCACAGTATGTGGGAAATGGTGATATTTAGATCTAGATTTTTTGATTGATATCCTCCTCCACACACAGTATAGGCATGGGCTGTATAGCTCTGTGGCCAGTACCAGATTGATAAGCCACAGAGCTCGTATAGCTAATCTAAATTGTAAATATCACCATTTCCCACATACTGTGGGCCATGCAAACCACCCTCGGAGTTTGCTAAAGGGGTTACCTTCCAGGATCAACTAAGATTGTAAAAATTGAATGAATAAAAAAGAAAAAAATCCACAAAATTAATCGGCAGGTGTGATCAGGTTTTTTTTACCTTTCATGTGTAACTTGTATATATGGGACTACACCAACACCAATCTTACCTTGCATGTGTAGTCCCATATATACAAGTTACAAGTGCAAGGTAAAAAAAAAAACGATCACACCTGCCGATTTTTGTGGGGTTTTTTCTTTTTTATTCATTCAATTTTTATAATCTTAGTTGATCCTGGAAGGTAACCCCTTTAGCAAACTCCGAGGGTGGTTTGCATGGCTCACAGACGTGGGAAATGGTGATATTTAGATCTAGATATTTTGGTTGATATCCTCCTCCACACACAGTATAGCCTATAGGCATAGGCTGTATAGCTCTGTGGCCAGTATCAGATTGATAAGCCACAGAGCTCGTATAGCTAACTGCATGTACAGTTGGGGGGTCTACTGGTGAAGTCGCCCTTATTATTATAACCTTGTTCACTGGATAATAGACAGAAAAATCCGTCTGTTTGGAGATTTATAACATTTTTTGACTTTTGAGGTTCTCCTCCATCTTCCAAGACAGACAGAAGCCTCCCATAGGCACCGTAGTTGAGAAGGCATCGAGTGAGCTTAATCACTGTCCCTATGGACATATGGGTGAGGTGCCTCACCCCTCACGTTTACGACTTATTTATATCAACAAAAATCAACTTATATAGTCAGATAGTAAAAGCAATGTATACTAAATATAGTGAGCTCACCTGATTTTTGAAATAATCCACAAGTTGCAGAAATTTTACCGTTTTTTCCATGTTGTCAACAGGGTTATCACAAGTGAATTTGTCGGGCGAACGGAATATATGTACTAGTGAACGCGGGCGCGCGCGTGCATACACAACTCCCAGCCAGGTCCCAGCCATAGGTAAGCACATTGCAAGACCCAAATGGGAGTGCTTAGGGCAGACTTCGGTCTAATTGGATAAGTGCTTTTATGTAGAGACATGTCTAGCTGCAGGATAGCCACACGGGCTTGATGTTTCATAAAAATTTGACATTGAACATCAAGCCACACAGGCATGACAGGTTATCTCAAATAACCTCGCATAAGTGTGAGTGTGACAGCCTGACAGGGGAACCAATCTCCCATATGAAGAGACAAGTAAACAAAAAAATAAGTGGGCATGATTCATCCATTTCCCCGTAGTGGAGGCGGGGGGGGGGGGGGGGGGGGGGGGGGGGGGGGGGGTTGCCTGCAAAGATAACATTTATTTTTGTAGGTCATTCTGCAAACCAATGCACCAGGGTTGGCATCAACAATTGAAATCAACATTGAATCGTCGTGATTTTTTGAAAGAAAATCACCACTTAGTAAAAAACAAAGAAATATATAAGAAAATTCATTGTTGATTTTGTTGATGCGACATTAAAAAAAATCACTCAAAAATTGTTTAATTTTTCTTAATTTTTGGCTGAAAACTCATCCAAGTGAGAGTGGATGTATTTGTTTTGTATAGGAACAACATTAAGGGCTATAAATCAATTTAACTCAAATCTTTCTTTTTTTCAACCCTGCAATACACACAATTTGCATTATTGTAGTTACATGTACGTGGAAATAAACAAGGAAATTCGTTCAAAACATGACAAAATGTGTTGTCTTTGTGCAAGTGTGCAAAGCGAGCAAACACAACTGAAAATCATAAAGGCACTTTCTGTATTATTGCTGTGGGCAAAAAAATGAAATTACCCCCATCCCTACCCCTTTCCCATACTAACACGAAACTGAGGGAGCGAAGCACCCGAGTGGTAAAATTTTTTAGGTGCATTTTTAAGCCTAAAAAAAGCAATTTCTTAAGCATTGTACTTAGAGAAAATATTTACAAGCGAGCACTACATCGACCGGTACAGTTTCGAGTTTTGGAAATTAAGAAACGGTTTTCTTCAATGGGGTGCAATTAAAATTCAGGAGAAATGTTGTGAAGGAATTTAGCTATGCAACATAAAGTTCCAATTTCTTTCAAATGGTGAACCTTTGAAAATACTATACTGGGAGGCACTTGCGCCGGTTCCCAGGGGCCTGGAAACTCATTGCTATACGGCATCTTCCACTGAAATGGTTTGACAACTGACGTTAGAAGGCAGTTACCAATATGTTCAATGTGGAGAAATGGTCTCCAGCAAAACGAAAATCAGATGTAGTGTTCCACAGGGATCAGCTTTAGGACCAACACTGTTATTGTTTTTACTTTATATATCAGTGACTTATTGTCGGTTTCTGACTTTTTCAATTTCAGACTATTTGCAGACCGTATTCTAACTTGTTTCACACATTTCCAGCAAATCAAAAGGAAACTGATGCCAATGAAATAAATATCACTATAAAGAAAATACAAGAAATGGTACATTGCAAATAAGCTTACCATCAACTCTTTGAAGACAAAATCTATGTTAATTAGGAGCAGAAGGATGAAAATCACATTATCTGGTAGACTAGAAATAGGTGGAGAGGTAATTGAAGAATGATGAAGCAACTTTTGTAGGTATAACGACTGATAAACATTTGAATTGGCACAATGAATCATATTCGAGCTGTTATACAGAAAACAGTTGGAATTTTGATCCGCCTGCGACATGTTGTACCCCGATATACATTGGTCTTATTGTATAAGGCATTCATAGAGCCACATCTAGCGTATGGAATCGAGGTATAGGGGAGTACATATATGTACAAAAGTAGCTTAAAATGTACGTTTTGCAGTCCAAAAATGGCAGTACATGCCATCACATTTAGTCACTGGCGAGTTCATACTCACCCATTATTTTGAGTTGTACATGTTCAGGCAAAGGTGGTGGAGGTGACCAAAAAGTGAGGGGATAGTCCAGGAAGTAGATACCTAACAGTAAATACACTGTGATGTAGAGGACAATACACAATAATATAGCTGCTTAACTGTTTAGCTTTAAAGATTCTTGTATTTCACATATATTAAATCACTCATAGTCAGAAAGTATGCAAACTTCATAAGATTATTATCATATTGAAAGTAGAATTATATTTTCATGTTTTGTTTCTTTGATCTTCTTGTCTCGTTTTTACACAGCGTAAGAGTACTAAAGGGAAGGAGAAGAAAATGAAGAGGAAAGAGGTGAGTAGATTATTTCTAAAATATTTATTTAAAAACATTGAAAAGGTAATAAACGGGTGAAATGACGAAAAGGCAAATTATCCATTGTGATATTATTGTGATTTGTAATAGATGATCAAATGAAATATTTATTTTTCTGTTAATAATGACTGAAATAAATTACCAACTGCATGGACATTCATTTGCACTTTTAAATTACAAAAACTGCATTTGTATCATTGTATGAGAGAAAATCTCTAGAAATTGATGATTATTTTCCAGGGGGTCGTTTCATCAAACCGTCATAACAACAAGATCAGCGACATCTCGACGCTGTCGCTGATCTTGTCCGCTAGGTGTCTTTGCTAAGACCAGCGACAACTTCCCTGACAAGTGACTTGTCGGTACTCCATACTTGTCCTATCTTTTAGAATGCCATCACAAGCCCACTTTTAGTTAGTCTATGGGCTGCGAAAAAGTGAAAACTGTAAATTTAGAGAAAAATTACTTTCTGATTTCCAAGCACTTTCCTTTATCAAATATTTTTATCAGTATTGATATTATGATATTGTACAGACACACAATATGTTTTTATGGTGTCTTGACACCCTGACAAGTAAATTAGATTAATATTATATGTCTTCACCTCGGTTTACCATAGAAGCGGCATCGAAAACGGAACAGTCTGTATCTACAGACCCATGTGAGCGATGACAATTTGTCATTTATGTATTTTCCCTATATTTTCCCTTGTTTAAGCAAAGAATTGATATAAACAATATTACATGCATTTATGATGAATAAATATTGAAAATTGGGTCATAAAATATCTTAATTCAATCATTTTCTCTTAATTGAACAAATTTTGGGTCTCCTTTTCATAATTCGTCAATTATGGTATCCTCTTACTTACAAATCAAGATTCGTAGGTCGCAAAAGCATCCTCGGGTTTTCTCAATTTTATAAATTCTAAGATGCTATAAGTAACCCAATTTTTTGTTTTTACGGAATAATTGTATCATCAATATTCATTTTCGCTGCCATTTTCGACATTTTGGAACAGTTTGGGAAAAACTGAGCCCCAAAATCTGTTTGGGTAAGGGTAATTGACAATAAATCCAATGGGTTGTGATAAAGACTGATTTTTAGCTGATGAGTATCGATATCACTGAGTTGTCGTTTACCACCATGCCTTTGTGAAACAGTTTGTCAGGTCCGTGACATTTCCATAGATGGCTGACAAGAGTTATGACTGTCATGAAGTTGATTTGATGAAACGACCTCCAGTTGGTCAAGTAAGAGTTGCCAATAGACCGGTTCTCTAATATATTCAAATTTATGCTCATTTCTTCTCTGAGCACCTAGTGCAAGCTTTTCCATAACCTGCTTTTTATAAATGAGCCTCAATGCTTGGAATCCAGTTTGCATACATTACATGTTGCTATGTCCGGCAAGTTTTCAGGTTGTCAAGAACAACCTTTGTTTGAAAGATATGTACATGTATAAAATTTGTACTAGAGGTTTACATATAGCTGAAACACTAAACTTATAACGAATTTAATTTCTGTAAGTTGCTTTGTTTTTAACGCTTCAACTACTACTATTATTGAGGAGGAAGTAACTTTATCCATCCTTGGAAATTATTTCTGGTTGACAAAATTAAGTCTAAGAGATTCAACTGTCTTTAAATCTAGAACTTCTTTCCTTTAAACATTCGAGTCAACGATGTTAAAAAATAATAATACATTTTTATAGCGCTTAATACAAAAGTTCCTAAGCGCTTTACAAAGTAAATTTATTAAAATATACATAAGTACTGTACTTAAACTAAAATTATGAAGCAAAGCCTTAAAAATAAGTAATTTGCGTGAAATATAAAGCATACAAAATAACTTAAAGTATTAACAATAAGTAAATTGAAAAAAATTACATTATTAATCTAAAAAGTACTACACATAGCCTTATACAAAGAATAAGAGACAAACCATTATAAAGTATATAGAACTGTCATTACAGAGAATTACTCAGTAGAAGTAAGGACAGCAGAATTAAATGTGTTTCCATTAACTGGCTTATGATAAAAATTCTTTAAATGTGTTAACATTTGACCAATTAGCAGTAGACATTGTATCCTGAAGAGTTGCTCTGTGGGCGTACGCGGATAAAACTGCCGTGCTATGATAACTATGGGCCTTGAAAACTAACGTATCAATTCCCGATAAACGTAACAATTTTTCATCCACCGAGCTAATGTTCTGGTGATCACGCGTCTGTGTGGCTTCTGAAAGCCTTGTTTCCTTGCTCTCATCTGGGAGTGGGGTAGGACATTTAATGTACTTGTGTAGGGTCATAATAACGCATCTATGTTAACGTTATGGGGATATGTATAAAACTATAGTTGACTCTTCAGATTATTTCTGATTGATGTTGTTTTTTGTAATTCTGTCATGTAAAACACAGAGTGATTATCCATTATAGAACATGAAGAAATGTCGAGACACAATAAGGTCTGAGCCCGCTGCGTGGAAATGACCCGAGGTTACCCCCTTCCAAGAAGCATATTTTGGAAGTTGTTTATTTTCAACAAACAAATATCTGGATTAAAGGTATTGTCAATAATACGGGAAAAACATGTGGAAAGATACTCAATTCTTTATTCATATCTTGTCTTGAGAAAACATCATCTACCTTGTTTTGTGCACCGCAACATGGGAGGCTGAAATCCAGATCCCATTTTCTATGCACCAAGCCCAAATACGTGAAGCTATTTTGTTTAGGAAAGGCATGTAATTGGCCATTCTATTAATGTAGACCACCGATGTGCTATTGTTGGTAAAATTGTGAATATGGACTTTCTGATTTTTGCAACATAGGGTAAGCAAGTGCAGTTGAATGAGTTGATATTAAACTCAAGTTGAGACTGATATTGATCTCAACTTTCATAACACTGAGCCCATGATATGAAAATTGTGTAGAATGAGAAACATATAGATAGAGTGGCATGTGCACTACATGTACAGTTGTATATGTGTAGTGCTCATGTATCCAAGATATATTTTTAAAGAAATACTGTCAAAAGTGTTTTTAGCTGCAAATCTAAACTTGAATATTATTTCTTTCTTTTTTTTTTTACTTTTGATTTCCACTCAGGAGCAAGCCAAAATAGCAGCTGCCAAGGTCAAAGTTGATGCAGCAAATAAACTTGACGATCCAATGCAGAGCTTAGCACCCTTCAAGAAATATGAAAGAAATGAGTAAGTTATTTAGCAAGGTAAAATTTTGCTTGTGGTCCTGCAGCTTTCTTTACAATTTTATTACATACATGTATGTACATGGTGCTAGAACAAAAAAGTTTCCCACTTGCGTTATTCCCAATATCACTACCCCAAATCTCACGTTCACTTTCCTCAAACAAAATGGAAACAATTTTATCATGTATTTTATATTTTCATATGTATTAAAGAACAATATCCACTGCAAACTCCCCCTCCCCCCCCCCCCAAACAATATGCCTTGAGAAACTTTCACCCCTAGGACAAATAACCTCCTCTTGGTTGACCTAGTGGCAATAGAGTAAACTTTGAAGGGGGTACTTGTCTAGGAGGGGAGGAGGGGCGATTTATTGTCCCAGGAGTATGGAAGGGCTAGAGCTAATGTTGAGTTAATATGATACTGCGGTAAAATGTAAGGATCTTTCTTTACCCTTGTTATGGAATTTCATTCTTGTATTTGTTTAGTCTTGCCCTCACCATTGAATGCAAGAAGGTTACAGAGTTGGAGAAGGATGTTACAGACTGGATCTTCAGCCTTGTCAAGACTAACATGCAGTCATTGTAAGTATGGCACTTCTGTGCTGAAAGTCCATTTATTTTTTCCTTGAATCAGCATTTCTTTTTTGCATTCTTCAATGCACCTTTTCTCTCTCACTCATCTCCTTCTCCTCCTCCTTCTTCTTCCTCTTCTTCTTCCTCTTCTTCTTCTTCTTCTTCTTCTTCTTCTTCTTCTTCTTCTTCTTCTTCTTCTTCTTCTTCCTTTTCTTCCTCTTCATCCTCTTCTTCTTCCTCTTCTTCCTCTTCGTCCTCTTCTTCCTCTTCTTCTTCCTCTTCTTCTTCCTCTTCTTCTTTGCTGAATGAATGAATGAATGAATGAATGAATGAATGAATGTACCTTGTTTTTAAACCAGAAGCCATTTATATACAATTGATATGACGAATTTACTATCTTCCACCATTTGTGCCATACATGGTTGCTTGCTAAAATAACTGTAGTGACTTCTTGTTTTATCAGATATGAATCCAATGACTGGGGATGGAAGGAACGAGAGAAGAAAGAGGAGTTGATGGATGAACAAGCCCGTTATCTTATAGCAAAGACTGCAGATGGTCAGCTGGTTGGGTTCTGCCATTTCAGATTTGATTTGGACTTTGATGATGAAGTTATCTATTGGTAAATTCAATTTTCAATTGTTTTTCTGTTCTTTCTTCATTTCTTTGTTTGTTTGGGGGTTTTTTTCTGTTGTTGTTTTTTGTTTGTTGTTGTAATTTGTTTTTTGGGTCATTTTGTTGTTGATGTTGTTTTGTTTTTTTGTTTTTGTTTTTTTTGGGGGGAGGGGGTTCTCTCAGAATCCATATTGCTCCTTCTTCATTAGTTGCCTTAGTATTGTTATGGAAGCATCGTTTCTTGTCTGCAATTGAAATTGGGAAGAGAGAGAAAATTGATTTCACTTACCCCTAAAATTGCACATGTAGCGGTTGATTATGTACATCAAATGTACGAGTGCATACAAAGTGTTTAAGCAGTCAATAAATTTGTTAACTGATGTAATAATGTGTTCAATTTTTATACATAATGCATTGACTCAGTACTAACAAGGGTCAAAGGGCAGTCGACCCTCTGGGAGTTACCAGAATGAATTCTGTATTATATTTTAACGAATATTTTATAATTAGTTTCAGCACAACCTCTTGTATTTTACTCTACCGTAATAAAGAACCCCAATTGTAAAAATAATGTAGAACCCTTCGCACGCTTAGGAATGTTAATTATACACCCGTTTACAAGTGAAATCAGTGTTGTGATGTATGGTTTATTAATCTTTGTTTTGTTATGTTATGACCACGCAGCTATGAGATTCAGCTGACACCTGATGTGAGGAGAAAGGGTCTTGGCAAATTTCTTATGCAGATCTTAGAGCTTCTAGCCTTCAGGTAACCCAATAAACAGTCACATATTCCTATGATATAGCATTATGTATTTTTGCATCTTCTTTTCAAATACATGTATAAACATGCAATTCCTGTTTGTTGTACTTATGTGATAATATGATGTGCAATATCAAGAGATATTCTGAAAAAAAATATGTTTAATTTATAACTCAAAATCTTATGTTTTTAGCTTTCATATTTGATCAAGGGTTTAATGTCTTATGTGTGTAATATTTCAGTGAGAGTTTGAGAGTATGTAAATTCATATTTTTTTTCTCTGTATGTCTGCAGATAGCAGATCCTATTTTAGAAGTGTTACTGTAAAGTCATTTTTGTTTACCTTTGTAGGACTGAGATGAAGAAGGTGATGGTCACAGTTTTTAAGAACAACATGGTTGCCACAAATTTCTTCAAGAAAGTCCTGAAGTAAGTATTTGTTTTATGAGAAAGAGACTTTGAAAACATAAATATATGCCTTATTCTTTGCTTTCAAATAGATATTAATATCAAACATCTTGCCATACAAATGATACAATGTAAAAGTAAATTATTATGACACAGGTAGAATTATGGAACATCAGTTATTTACTTCAGCACGAAACACATTCAAAAGTTTCTCTTTTTTCCCTATATGTCATCACAGTGTATGCAAATGTGTGTTCCTCAAATTGGCTATTTTTCTACATCCTATTGAAAAAAGTAAATTACATACAGTAAACCGTACATAAATGGAATTCACATAATACAACAAAAAGATTGCCATCTTCTATTGGAAAATAGTATTTTATCATGATATGACATGTTTCCCACTTCAAAAATTTTGACGCTGATTCTTCTTTATAATTTTCTCATTTATGAAGGTCGTTATGCTCTGCAATGGAAGTGGGTTTGATTTTGTACAAATGATTTTTTTTTTTAATCTCATGTATGACATGTATGTGTACTTTGTAAAACTCCAGATCACAAGATATTGCAGTAGTGATTCTAAAAATTGAAGCTGTTCCCTGATAGGTTAGAAAAACAAATTACTCATTTTTGGCATGTGAACTAATACATGTATTTTCTTATCACCCACTGTATCACTAGATACGAGATAGATGAGACATCCCCCAGCTTGTATGACCCAATGAACGACGAGGAATACTGCTATGAGATCATGAGCAAAGCTGTCAAGGCCAAGAAAGCAGCCCCAGCAGCAGCCAAGCCTAAAGTCCAACCACTTAATGGACATGAGGTCTTATGTAATTAAACTGTAAATAGAGAATTGTGTCGTCATGGCCTACACTCTGTCTGGTATTCATAAAAGTGTACTAACTTTAGTCCCATGGCTAAATGGGTAGAGTAAGGGTTGAAAAGGTCTGATGGTTTATTTTACCTGACTGCTAAAAAAAGCATGATTACTTGTAAGTAAGCACTAGGGGACTGACGGCTCTTAAGTCCTCCCCGAGGGACTTGGTAGTGAGGATTAATGCCATACAAAAGGGCACTAGCCCATCCACTCAGTTTCAAACCCAGGTCCTCCTAGTTACGACACCACTGCTCTACCAATGAACCATCGCCTAAAATCCAAGTTCCAGTTAATGGACATGAGGTCTTATGTAATTAAACTGTAAATAGAGAATTGTGTCATGATGGCCTACACTGATTTATGGAGCACCAAGTGTCACCCTCTTCATCTCTTGAAAATTACCATAATCCTACAAGTAAATACACAAACTAAATATTATGTCCTTACAAAATCAATTCCTCACTTTTCATTTCATGAATTTATTGTTTTGTTTATTTATTCCATTTGTTCACGAATTAGAGTTTAATACATTAAGAATAAAAACCTTGACATTTGGCGCTCCATAAATCAATGGACAAGTTCAATCAGGTTTCACTTTAGTCTGCCTTAATATTGTGTATTTCTACTCAAGACTTTCTGGCTGTCAATTCGTTTTCTTCTATGCTCGTAAGTTATGAAGTTATTAATGCTGGAAGTGCAATATGATGCTCTAGACCTTTGGTGAACATGAGGCATTTTCCATCGAACACATTTTCAGCTGTTCTCTCAAATTTCTCTAGAAAAATGAAATTCATAATTTCCAATCTCTTATGCCAATTTAAATGAATCTGTGTATGACTTTGACAGGAAGAATATGTGTATAATTTCCTTGCCAAAATCAGGTGAGCAAAATGATGATGAATTTATACACCATATATTTTTTTCCCGCAAAGTTAACAACACCCTAAAATATTGCCAAAATTTGTACACAGCTGGCCAGCTGCCTACCAGTACTGGTACTATATCCGATCGATCTCAGCGCTGCTGTAGTAGCGCAGTGTGGCTGAATGCATGTAAACTGTATAGAAGCTTACTAAATTCACCACTTCACTTTGCGACAGTGCATCATCATTGCTGTTTGCAGATTTCCCGATCGCTAATTTAACCACTCATGAAATTAGCCTAGTGAGTCCAATTTGTTTAAAATAATATCTGCGAAATTAATGGCATATACAGTAGTTTCATTATTGACCTGTGATATTATTGTGTTATTCATAATAGTCACCTATTTCTAGGCCAGGTTTAAATCCAGCCGAAGTGCTTAGATTTACTGTAAAAGTGGCAATTTTCACGCGATTAATTTTTCACGTTCAGCCAAGTAAGGTGAATTTCATGTGTTTTTAATTTCACTGAAGCACTAGACTCATGGGCAAAAGAATACATTAACAAAAATATTTTTGTGTTTGTATTTTTGCGCAAATTTCATGCCGTGCAAAAACTTCAAAGTTTACAGTAGTCCTCTGATTTATGGAGTGCCAAATGTAAATCTCTTCAAATTAATTAATTTTGTTTACCCAGTAGCTGTCTTGATACATAATTACACTAATCTGTCCAGAATGGAAAGGTTCACACTTGGCCTTCCATAAATTTTTGGACTAAGTTAAGCCAGGTTACCCAGTTAGGCCGCTTTCAAGAATAAAAATACATCGAACAGAATTGTGATATTTGAATTTATCATATCATTTATATTCCTGCACAGTACAATATGCCTCTTTTCAGAGTACATGTATTTAAATTGTCTTGAAATTTCATTTTGATTAATACTATTTACTGCAAATTCCATTGTTCTTTTAAAGGGAAAGTCCACCCTGATGATTTGAATAAAAGAAGAAAAATGAGAGAAACATAATTTTTTTTTAGCAAAATCAGATAAGAAATAAGGAAGTTATGAATTTTTGAAGTTGTAATCTATCAAACACAAATTGGCAACTCTGTGATGTATCTTGCGAGCTCCTCTACCATTTGCTCAGTACAGAAAATTTCATAAATTTTAATTTTCTTAGTTTCTGATGAAGGAATAGATTTGCTTCATACAGGTTTTGTATAGAAACATGAGCAGTGACGAATGATTATATCTGAGCCTCTGAGGTGCATCTATGATTCAATATTTTCTGTAGAGAAAATGGAAATGAATGACTTTTGGGGTACAGGGCAAATAGGAGAGGAGCTCACAAGATACGTCACGGAGTTGCCAGTTAGTGTTTGATTGATTACAAATTCAAAAATTTATAGCTTTCTTATTTCTTATTGTATTTTGCTCAAACCTTCACTGATCTGTTTCTTTAATTTTTCTGCTTCTTTTAATTAAAATCAATTTGTAATCAGGGTGGACTTTCCCTTTAAGCATCAAGAATTCACTTGTATGTCAGATGCATGTATCATGTCGAGTAGTATATCACATGGGTGTATGACCAATTATGTAAATATAAAGTTTGTATTAAAGTCATTGTTTACAATACATATATTGTGTCTTAATTTGTCTTTAGGATTAGTAAAACCATTATGGCACTGAAATTGTCAAACACTTCCTCTAGAATTGTCCATCTTGAAATAAGGGGCTAGTGAGTGATGGAACATGAATGTTCCTTATTCTCGCTCTGTCTGTGGAGAAGAAAGAAGAAGAAAAAAAAAGACAACTGTTAATCAGTATTTGAAATGGCTAATACACTTGATGTGAGCTTTCTGGCATCACTTTCTCTCTGCCTGCAGCTCTCTATCTCTCTCTCCCCCCCCCCCCCCCCCCCTCTCTCTCTCTCTCTCTTATTCTCCCCCTCCCTTTCTTTATCTTGATTTGTCTCTCTCAATTTACAACTTTAAGATCAATTATGGCCAGAGAGATTAATGTATCACATACAAACATCACATGTATATTAAAAGATTTACAAAGTGTGATTTTGTAGAATTAAGGTCCACCAAACTTTGAAAAAGATATAGGCAAGGTCAAATGAGAGAAAGAGAAATTGGAAAGATTGGTGGTGAGGGACATGTGAGATTGTGAGACAGGTGAAGAAAAAAGGGTGGATAGAAAAATGATCTTGATGGAGCGAGCAAGATGGATGAAGACGGAGAGAGGGTTGAAATGGAAGAGAGATGGAGAAGATCCATTGAAATGTCAAGAGATTAATTTTATTTTCAAAGTGATAAATGAAAATTAAGAGCGCAATGGATGGAGAGAGATGGAGGTGTAGGAGAAAGGGATCCGAAGGAGGATGATATTGATGGAAAGATCGATTGAAAGAGATGGACAGAGAAAGAAACGGGATGCTGGAGACATGAAGAGAGAAAGAGAAAGAGAGCTGGGGAGCGTTTCATCAAGCGTTTTGTCAGTGATTTTTACCGACAACTGTTATAAGCTACTGAAATCCTTGCATCTGATTGGCTGAGAGCAAATTTGTCAGTAAAAATCACTGACAAGACACTTGATGAAACGCTCCCCAGATTTGTGAAAGAGAAGGATATCAGTGGAAATCTATAGAAATAAATATTAGAGGCAATTAATGATTGCATGTAGCTCACATTGTCATATTAAATCTCACGCCTTTTAATGACTTTTTTGTTTTAAAAAATAACTTAATAGCATCACAACCCGCTGGTTACAACTCTATCGGGCGAAGAGTGTTTCTTTCCTTTCAGACTTCATTTCAGCTGAAGCTATATCTAATATAGGCTCCTGAAATATGAATGTTGAGTAGACAAGTTGGCATTCGATGAAAATCCCCATCTCTAGTTATTTCCTAGTGTGCTTTATATTGTTTTATGTTTCCTTTTGAATGTCTTGACCTCAAGGGAATTGAATATCATTTCCTTCTCTAAAGCTGGGTGCAGTGTGGCGAGCACCGGTTATGCCACGTCAGTGCTAACGAGCGGGCGCTTTATAAAGACACTAATTGAATTCATATTCGTGGCTAAATAAACACAGAGTGTAAGATAGACGATTAGGCTATACTGTTAATAATAGCAATGAAAACTATGTGAAAAATATTAACATGCAGCTAATCAACATACAGCAATATAATGATCAAAAAGGGTTTTAATTTTTTTTTTTAAAAAATGCACAATGCGTAATGAACTTCAAACTTTGATCCAGTATTCCCTATTTTCGGGACGTCAGCTATGAAATGAAAACGATATAGAAACAAGAGACTAGGCTGTACGTCTACCAAAATATATTGGGGTTATTTTTTAAAGAAAAATGCTCAATACACCACATATCTTAATGATCCTGTCCCAGAATCCCATATGTACCTACTATAACAAATCGAAAACAATTACAAGAACGTCTGATATACAGACTAATATTACGTAGGAGGTCGAGGTCGATCGATCAACACGAACTCGAACTCTACGTATGAAATATTTATAAAAATAACCTACAAATATCGGTGTGCTGTATTCCTAAGAATGGTATTTGGTCTTTAAAAATTGTATATTTTCCTGATGTGTTTAAACTGGACGGATTTCCCTTCTTAATATCATGCTGTTTTAAGTCTGTCGCCGGGCACCATAATTGTTCTACCGAGTAAACAACAGCCACTGAACTGGCCACATCTTGCAGAGAGAGCCACGGGAGGAGTGCGGCCGTGCAAGACTGCTAAGTTATGTCGAGCTAGCTACCAGCTGCTCAGGTGGAGCTCACTTGAATTCATTTTGACTTTGTGAGGCAAAAAGCCATTCTCCAACATGAAGTACATAAACCAGTTGACTGTTCTTGTGCTTTACCTCTCATTCAGAGGTTTTGAAAAACCAGGTAAGAATTATTCCATAATTTATTAATTATTTAACAGTTAGTGAGTTACCGGTAGTCACTCACACTGTCACAGTGACAGTCATGACAGTGTCACACTTAAAATCAATTCAACTTCAAGGCGCTAATCTTCTTCTTCTTCCAGTAGTGTGCATAAACCTCCAAGGAGTATTGTCGCCCAGCAGTTGGTTGTCTATCAGCCGACTTTCGCACCTGGTAACGTAACCAAAATTTGATTTGATCACATAGGTAAGACTAAGAGTTAGGGTTTGGGTTATCTCCAATAACCTCGCAAAAGTGTGAGTGGGGTTGGGGTTAGAGTACCCTAACTATGTGATTAAATCAAATTTTGGGTACCCAGAGCAAAAGTAAATTTAATTAGCACCCAATTCTCTGTATCATCGGTTGTTCCAGTGAGACTACCATGACTACGTCTGGCTCCACTGACCTCTAACTAGACATAGACCTACATCATATTAGTTTATATAGGTTATATTATAACCTTTATAACGTACCTTGTTCATTGGATAAGTGACATAATGTAGAGACTTAATGAAAGTTGGCCTCAATTTCACAAAAAATATGCATCAAGTATATTTAGTACTACTTTAATACTAAAAATCCAATTATAACATTTGTAGTATGGCTAGAGTGCCCAAGTCTGCGCACACGCGTAACTGCATGATTGATTCTAATGAATAAAACAAGCAACGAACACAAAATTTTCATCTTTATTATAGCGATAGATATTCATTAAAAGAAACGAGTCAGAGTATTTAGACAGTTTATGTACAGGCCTCAAAATGTCTTTTTCGTCAAAACTCCCGAACTGCGTGTACAATGAATGAGTGCGCAGACATGGTCACCGTTGTTTTTTCAATGTGAAAATGGCATACATGTAGTTCTTGCTCTAATTTTGATGAGATTTTTTGCACACTTATTACTTAGAATATCAGGAATAATATGAAATATTAACAATTACAGTAGATCTACATG
Source organism: Heliocidaris tuberculata (assembly GCA_025618425.1). Taxonomy (NCBI): domain Eukaryota; kingdom Metazoa; phylum Echinodermata; class Echinoidea; order Camarodonta; family Echinometridae; genus Heliocidaris; species Heliocidaris tuberculata. The sequence continues at coordinate 26,731,570 of CM046834.1, read as the reverse complement.
TAAGTTGATCCCTTTTAGCATCAAATTCACAAAATGTCAATATTTCTAGGGTTAAATTCAGTTGGATAAGTTGTAACTGAAACTCAGTTTACAGTAGATGAGTAAACTCGAGGTCTAAATTTGAAAGTTTATGATTGTAGATCTGTTTTATTTGAGCCCTGGATGAAAATCTGAAAAGTTGATTTATTCTTTTGAGACTTGGCATTGAAAGTCAACACAGCCAAACTAACTTTGGTGTAGTAAAATTTGAATGATATTGTTTGTCTTATTTCACAAAATTGTTAAAATGTGAAAATGAAACAAAAATTTAAGCCTGTGAATGGTTATACATACGTACAAACCAAAAATATTCTCAAAATTTTAAAAACAGTCAGGAACCCAGTTACAACGTAATCAACCAAAGCGTTTCCAGTATTATCATTACCCTGGTGATTACATATATCTTGATTTCTTTATGACATGATATCAATCATGACATATAAAATGCTACATGTATTTCTACCATGAAGCATGATGTACACAATCTAAATTCAAAATGAAAAAAAGTAAATAATGAAATAAAAAGCTGTGTTGCATTTTAGCCACATGAATAGGAATATGATGTTCTGCTACCAAATGTTTTTAGTGTTGTTTGAATATTTATTTCCTTGTTAAACTTGTTTCATATACAGAGCATCCCCCCCCCCCCCCCCCAAAAGTTAACAGTCGGAAAAAGTCTCCCCAACTAAACATTTCAAAATAATTTCAGGATGTTTCTATATCTATGTATAGCCTAGAGTCTCTTCTTCCAAATGACATCAGAAATTGTGAAAAAATTTACACTTGAGTGAGCAAAAGTTATAAATGTGAAAGGGTGCAAAATCCCGGCTTGACAAGAATTGGTATTTGTTGTTACATGCCTCAGCAAAGTTGAGAGTGGTGTTAACTGTAAAGGCTTAGAAATTTTCACATTCTGGTGGCTTCATGACAATTTATGAAATGGTGTCATTTGTTGTATGTATGTTCTAACATATCCCATCAACTTGTCATGCTTGAATGAGCAAATTGAATACTTTATTGTTTTGAAATATTACTCTTTTGGTCAGTTTTATCATTTTAGTTTGCATACTTTGGATGTCAGAAAAGGAATATCACCAAGCATGGTCCATTACAGAAAGATCACAATCAATCAGTCAGTTGATCAATCGGTCGATCAATCAAGCAATCACTCAATCCAGCATCAGTCAATCAATCAATCAGACAAGCAATCATGAAATTAACCAACCAATCATTCCCTCATTCAATCCAAAGGACATGTGAGTAGACATCACTGGATGCAAATCATAAATGAATGCCAATAAGGATTAGTTGTTAACCGGGGGTAGGATGGGAAAGAGAAGAATGATTTAGGTGAGATTCAGGAATATTTAGGTGTGGGGGTAATGGTGGAGTGGGTAGAATAGGATGCATAGTCATGTCTGTGTTCGTGTGAGATTGGGTGAATTCAAGTTCGGTGTTGAAAGCTGGTGTTGGTGTTGGGGCAAAACTAACACCGAACCTGCAATGAAGCCGGTGCTGGGATTGACTTCACTAGGTGTTGAGCTATCATTGATGTGATTGGTATTATTTTTATAAACCCGAATTCGGTCTTGGGGCTAGAATCAGCAGCCCAATTCACACTCTCAACACCAACACCAACACCAACACCAACACCAACACTGAACTTTGAAATCACCCATTGTGTGTGTGCTGTGTGTCAGTGCAGTAAAAATTTTCATGGCAATTATTGCTTTATTTCTTGATTATCTGCTTGATATCGTATGATTGACTGATATTGATTTATCGTTGCAGTGATTAATTGATTTTGAGTTATTTACCTTTCTTTAATGATCATCTTTAGTCCTTTTCTTACATCCAAAGTCCGCTACCCAGCTTAAATGCCAAAACTCACAAAAAAAGTAATATATTTCAAATCAATCAATTGAAGTATTTAATTTGCTCACTCAAGCATGACATTTTTATGGGCTTTGTTAGGACATACATACAACAAAGGATATTCTTTCATTTATTGTCATAAAGCCATCAGAATTTGAGGATCTCTAAGCCTTTACAAAGGACCGATTCTGTAATGTATACAAATTTTAAAACATTTCTTCTCTGAGCACCTAGTGATGAGCTATTCCACTAACCTGCTTTTTATAAATGAGCCTCAGTGCTTGGAATTCAGTTTGCATACATTACTTGTTACTATGTCCGGCAAGCTTTCAGGATGTCAAGAACAACCTTTGTTTGAAAGGTATGTATAAAATTTGAATACATTACCGAAGCGGTCTATTGCATGACTCTCAGCTTTGCTGATACCAGCTACACCAAAATACCTATTCTTGTCAAGTCTGGATTTCGCACCCTTTCACAAAAAATACTTTAGCTTACTCAAGCATAAAATAATTTAAGAAGTTTTGCTTTCATTTGAAAGAAGAGACTCTGGGCTATCCATAGATATATAAATTTCCTGAAAATGTTTTAAAATGTTTAGCTGGGGAAACTTTTTCCGACTGTTAACTTTTGGGGGGGACGCATTGTATATTGCTAGTTTCACTCTTTTTGTAATGGATATCAGTTGTCTCACTATTTTGTTTTTTGTTTGTTTGGTTTTTTTTCCATTTATATTTTTAGGCTCTACTACATTTGTATTAGCTCTTGAGGGAGTGAACCCAAGCAGCCGTATCCCTCAAGGAAATAATCCCATTTCAGGTGACACTGAGGAGCCTTTATCCCAGGGCGATTCAAGCAAAGGCTCAGCTGCTTCAAATGTTAAGTCTGTAAAGGATGTTAATGTGCAATCTGAAGATTCCCCTGTGCCCTCACAGGCAGGTGAAGGAGACCCTTTAAAACCCAAGCAAGCTGATGATCAGCAGCGGACAGTAGCAGAAAAGTTGTTGAGAAAGCATGATGCACCACATTCAGCAAACTCTGAGTCTTCCAGTTTAAATTTAAAGCAGGAGCAAGCAAAGGAAGAGAGTGTAGATGGTGAAAGGACTAATAAGCAAGTGCATCGGAAAAGTGATGCAACCACAGTTAACAATCTTAAATCCAGTAATAATGGTGCACCTGCCCCACCTAAAGAAACTGTCCAGTCAGGAGGAGGCAATCAGCAATTCAATCAACAGAATATAAACCAGGGTTCAAATCAACCCACTGTGGTGCAACAGCATCAAGAAGGTGTTCGTCAGGGTAGTGATCAACCACAAACTCAAAAGCAGCAGCAGCAGCATGTCCATCCTATTCGACAACCTAAACAAAATCAGCCATCTGGGCAGCAGAATCAGGAAACACAGACAGTATCTTCCCAAGCACAAGAAAATGTTCCGCAACAACAGCCGGTAACACAGCAGCAACAACAGCCATCAACAGTACACCAGCAGCAACAAAACCCACCCCAGCAGCAACAAATACCACCAACAGAATCTAGCGAAGAAAAACAAACTCCACAAGTTCAACAGCAACAAGCTCAGCAAACACGGACACAGTCCCAACCACCTCAGTCTGTTAATCTACAACAGAATCAGCCACAAACACCTCAGTATACAAAGGGTAGCTCCAGAACAGTAGTCCATAAAGCTACCCCAACCGATAATGTCCCTGCATCTGGTAATCCAACTAACCCATCTGGCAAGGAAAAAAGTGACACTGATAGCTTGCAAGAGAATAACCAACAGCCTCAAGGAAGTACTTCAGATGTCAAGACTGATTCAGAACAACCCAAGGCAGAATCTTGGCCAGGGACCAGTCGTGTCATCATGAAGAATGTGGAGGAAAGTGATCCGAAAGAAACCAAGGGTGATACAGCAACAAGTATGACCAGTGGAACTGAGCAAGAACAGAGATCAGAAGATGATATCAAACCTCTGTCTAGTCCTCCTCTGGAGAACATGGAGAAAGGTACAATAATATGTGATTTGTGCTATTGCTCATGAATATCTTTCAACATGTTTGTCTTGTTCATTTTGTTATTCTTGTTCTTTAGTAGCTTTGATCATCATCTTGATCTTTATGTTAGCTCTGAGCATTCATTCATATTCCCAATTCACTATTCAGTAATTCTGTTCCTTTTTGATCTGGGCTTATTACTTACATCTAATTATAAATTGAATTCTAAATGAAATGGTGCATGATAAGTGTAGAGTGTGGAATAGCCAGCAAAATAACCTAGTGAACAATTCCATAATAAGTTTGGCAGGAAATACCTTCCGTAACCTGCCAAAAGATAATTGATTTGTTAAAAGTGTTTTTCTAACCTTTAGAAATAGAATACATTTGAATCATATCAGAAGACTGTCAGAACTGTTGCCATTATTTTTTACAAAAGATGCCCCCCCCCCCAAAAAAAGTGATTCTATCCCAGTGAAACAGTTAAACATTCAAGTTATAATGTGTATCTGGAAGTACTGATTTATGTTTACAACTTGTGTTTCTGTTTCAGAGAAAGAGAAAGTTGAAAAGCCAGTAGACCCAGAAACACAGGAAAGACTGAGAAAAGGTTGGTTACTGTCTAATGCAAATAATGTAAATAATTTTTTTTTTTCATAGGTCTGTTATGATTTTGTTTGAAAGATGAAAATTGTGATAAATATGAAGTAGACGATACTTGACATATTTGATTTTGTATGGAAATTTTTTTATAACACATTCTACATGTATCTGTAGAACATGAATTTTCTACCTTAGAATAATGTATTTACCAGCCTGCTGCCAGGTAGGCTCTACATACATGGGTCAAATTTCATTTAAATCTAACATTTTACAACAATGTACCAGTATTCAGTTTGAAAATCGTAAAGATGGAAGACAGGTGTTATTTTGTGCATGTGTTGAGGTAGGTCAAATAAATTTATTACAGATTTATAACATTTAACCAGTGGCAGCTTAGGGGGCACTTCCAGCCTGTGCCCCCCCCCCCCCTTTGAAAGAAAAGTGTATATTGTGTCCCCCTTTTTAAAACTGTTACACCACCCCCCTCTTCTTTTTGAATTGATTAAACCTTTTTTTCTTCTTTTTTTGTTTTTGTTTTTGTTTTTGCTGCTTGTCAAGAGAATTTTGGAGGAAAACTGGACCCTTCCCCCCCCAAAAAAAAAAAAAATCTGATAAACTTTTTTTTTTGTGCTTGTCAGAAAATGTTTTGAGATTTTTGCCCCCCCCCCCCCTTTTACAAAATCCTGGATCTGCCCATTACATTAAGGAATATATGTGAAGGAATCTATTCTCTATATCTTCTTTCAGGTGAGGAGCTATATCACCAAGCTCTAGAACTAATCAATTCTACTGAAGACCAGTCTGATCTGTAAGTACTGACATATATCTAACATTTATTATCCGTATTAGACATCGGAGCTGTGGTTTTACAAAATTGTATTCCCCTCGTCTTTGGTGCAAACCAGGCCGCACAGAGTAACATTTCTTGTATCACGCTATTTCACTAAAGCCTATGGACTTAATGTGTTATAAAATCGGGCAATACAGCCTTGTATTTTCCCTAGACTAAAATCCGGGCAACAATGAAGTGCGCAATTACAGTGTGCAGTTAGGTATTTGCTCAGCTGCCCACAGTTGCGTTTGCTGGCTCAGTGTGTAGTGGGAAAACTGTATTTGCAAAGTTTGACGAAAAGCCGGGATTAGATGATGACTTTGGAATCCATTTTATATCTTGCTTGCTCTAGATGTATGATGTGGATAATAATAACAATATTGACTGGCTCCTACTTTCCGGAGATACGACATATATCGCCCTCACTAGATATATATTACCCTCGTCGATCTAGTTCGGGGAATATATGTCGTATCCTCCTCAAGGCCAGTCAATATTATATAATTGGTTACTGGTACAGTGCAGTTATGCTTTGTTTTAAAGAGACAATTTTATGAAGGATTAACTTGGTGGTGTAGTTATGTCTTCGATTATTTTGTTACATTTCCTGTAAAATGTCTAATTTGCTGTGAATTATGCTATTCTCTACAATGTTAACAAATGATATGCATCTGCACCATTTGTTGAGATTATACTTGCATGGATATTTTTATCAAAATTATTGGTAGTCAAAGACATAAATTTATTAGTTCTGACTAATATTTTAGATTTTTGTTACATCATATCAGTATCTTTAAAGCAAATGTAATAATGCTGTTTGATGCTATGAATGTCTTTATTGATAATCCCAATTTTTTTACATTACTTGATAGAATTTATATACATTTATATACAAATGGAATGTGGTTCAAATATCTTTCACACAAGATAATCTTTTTTTAGAAAAAAGGAATATTGTTGAAAAATTAGAGAAGACATATGGATATAATTATTAAACAAGGCCTCTGTACTTTTTCTTAACGTTATGTTAAGGCTAACCATTTTGGGGGGGTTTTTTTTGTTGTAAATAACAAGTTATCTGTTTTTTCCATATTTCTATTTGCTTGATACTGTGTGGAAAGAGAATAATGACTTTAGTCTAATTTCTCTATTGAAGATAATTTTTATATGTCATTTGGTCATAATCTGTCTTATAATGGTGATAGTTATAACTTTGTTCAAGTAACTACATATGTGACCCGGCACCACAAAACCACCAAAAAGTCGCAACCTGTGATTTTGTGTAAACAGCTGAAATGGAAATTTGGGTTGGAAAATTTTATTTTGGGATTTTTGGTTTTTCTGAAAGATCGTTCTTTTCTGTACCTTATATCAAAATCTGGAAGCTTAAAACACAGTAGAAGATGATTTTTTAACAGTTTTTTTCGCACAGCTTCGGTTTCTTCCTAATTCTTCGCCTTCCCGTATAATCTTTTTTTAATCGGTACCGCTCACCCTCGTAAAATCACTGCAATCTCACGGGCCTGAAATTAACTTTTCCCTACTAATTCTTATACTGATAGAAAAAATAAACTCTCAGCAATCTCATCATACTGATATTACAGTTCACCAATAGTCGCGAAAGCAAATTACAGAGCAGTTTTAAGTTCCATTTCGATGACGAAACAGAGTCTGAAAAAGGACGAACGATCAAGTTTATTCATGTGAGCAAGGAAAGAGTATGTAAGTTCTATGTAAAACAAATTGCATAGGTTAATCAATGTGAACAAGAAAAAGAGTAGGTCCTATTCAAGTTAATTACAGGCTAAATTACAAGTTCAAGGTATGATAACAGAAGGACTACACAGGTAACAAACCAGTTTTATGTAACATGGAACAAAGAAAGACACCCCAAAGGAGTGAATAGGCATTGTCTAGTGCAGGTGTCAGGCCACCGAGGTGCGCTTAATCTCCCATTAGAACACTTTCATTTGCATCATAATAACTTTCGAACAACTAAATTTCACAATTTGAAGTCTTGGCAATGGAATGAATAAACTATGTTTAACACTCCTACCAAATATCAACCTAATCCGACAATTCATTCATAGTGGGTGCTATGGCCTTTTGATTCACTCTCCATTGACTTTCTCTCTTGTTTTCTTACTCCGCACGCTTGAATAGGCCTCAACTTTAGAGCTCATTTCCTCCCTATTTAATACTAGCAAACCTCTCTTACAAGCTCCTTTCATTCGCTGAATTAAAAGGGTTAGAAAGTTTCAATTATAATGAGTCATATATCATTCTAAAGCTGAGACTTTGTTCTATCCAAATATGATAAAATCAGAAAAATCATTTTTTGCGACTTTTTGGTGGTTTTGTGGTGCCGGGTCACATATGTTATGTTTCTCACAAAACTTATTCCTCAGGGCATACAAGCTCCTTGTGAGGGCTGCATACCTGGATCATGCCAAGTCTATGCTGATGGTCAGTTATTCCTTCTTGTTTGGTGATAAACTATCTCTGAACCTGACTGGAGCCTATGATATATTCACCCGCCTTGCTAACATGGGTGACCCACGTGGACAAGCAGTAAGATATGCCTCTTCTATTTACATTTTTTTTTGCTGGAATTTGGAAGAATGGGGTCTGACTGGTCAACTACATATATGCCATAACATCAATTTTGGGCATATTTTCTTCTTGCCCATATATTAGAAGTACTCTTTGAATTACTTTGCTTATAAATCCAAGGAGGAAGATTCAGCCTACATGTGGATTTCATCTCCTGGAAGCCATGATAATGTTGATAGTACATGTAACTTATATAATTTGTAGTTGCTCCAGTCAAGGGAGCAGGTTTCTTTGTGGCACACTGAAGTGGTTAGGGAATTAATCTTCCAGTCTCAATCAGCATCAGTATTAACAAACTTCAGATGTGGAACTTCCAAAAGACCTTGTGCAAATACCTCCGGCCTGGCTGCCCTATTCTCAAGGCCTCCTGCGAACTTGATGACATATATACCCACCAACACTCTCTGTCAAGCTTTACATGACTTCATCATCACGAATGCTGTTATGATCAAATGTGAAAGAAGTAATTTCAAAGTTGTTGATTATTTATAGAGAAGTGATTACTTTGCATTATATCGTAAAAAGGAACAATCCATCAATTATTTGACCTCTCTATGTACAGGGCTTAGGTTTCCTCCATGCCACTGGTGTGGGATCCAACTCTAGTCAAGCTAAGGCTCTGGTCTACTATACCTTCTCAGCCCTTGGTGGTGATGCTTTCGGACAGATGATGATGGTAAGTAGAACCAGGGGCGGATCCAGGATTTCGTATAAGGGGGGGGGGGCACACAAATGCAGGATTGTCAATTTTGGGAAACTGCTTGGAGGGAGACCCATATTTTTTTGGTCTCTCGCCAGCCCTCCAAAAGTCGCTCAGTGGGGGGGGGGGGGGGGGGGGGGTTATGGGGTCCAGTTCCCCTCCATAATTCTCTGACAAGCAAAAAAAAAAAAAAAAAAGAAGTTTTCTGGTCAAAAAGGGGGGGGGGGCACAATCGCAAATAGGGGAGGCACAATGCATTGTTTTCCCTCAAAAGGGGGGGCACGGGCCGGGATTGCCCCCTCCCCCTAAATCCGCCACTGAGTAGAACACCTTCTAAGAGAATGAGGGCATGTAAGGATGAAAGGATGAAAAGCATTTCCACGTTTTGCACTTATCTTTGATGTTCTTGGGTAGAGAGGGTAATAGTTTCTACGATATCAACCAAAAAGGTGCATTATTTACTGCTTGTTTCATTGGTCTTTGCTGGAGGAGCAAGAGTGAAATAATTTAATAAATGCTCTTCTGGGAACTTTCAAGGGACAAACGCACCAGGGGTCGTCCAGCAATGACTTACATAGATCAGTTAGAAATAGACACTTGTCTTCCAAGGCAGGAACTCCCAAAGATCATGGAGAATAGAACTGAGTGGAAAAGCTTGTCAAATCCGTGCGAGTATGCTCGACCTAGTAGTAGTAGTAGTAGTAGTAGTAGTAATTGAAAACTTGGGGTCCTGCTGTATAATGGAGCAGTTACCAAAATATTTGGGGTTTTTTTTTTTTTTCAATTTAGAGGATCATTTACACCTGGCCCCCTGTCGGTCTTTGGACGTTGGGTTCATTGCTTCAATGTATAGTGTAAGCAGTGAATTAAAATAACACTGAATTGTGTTCTGTCTTTGTAGGGTTACAGATTCTGGTCTGGAGTAGGAGTAGCTCAAAACTGTGAGACTGCAATGTCGTACTACAAAAGAGTAGCTAGCAAAGGTGAGATGGCTTTCCATCAATGATTATTTCTCTGCATGTACATGAACATGTATATGCCTGTCTTGGTTTTCCTTTTTCCAATCTGAACTTTAGGGGTATTTCTTTTTTTTCTTCATGCTCTTTCTCTTATATACATCTTGTATATTAACAATCTTATAGTGGTATCAGTTAAATTTACCAGGCAATAATCATATATTGAAAAAAATATATTGAATTTCTAACCATTTCTATTCACATTTTCCAAAGAACATTGTGATGGGACAGATAAATATTTCTAACATGTCTGTCCCATTTCAAAAGTACTAAGGGCAATTGTACATGATAAGTGTGAAAGAAATATTGATGAACTTTTCAGACCAGCCTTATGCTGAATATACTGTAGCTATTTTCAAGGGAATTCAACAATTTATGTGTATCTATTTTTTGATGATACCTTGAAGTCTAGTCTTATGTCTAAGTTGTAGAAATGACTGACTGGCATGTGGAGACCAACACACGAGGGGCATCAGCTATTAGGCCTTCACACACTTGTGAGATCATGAAAATTCACATTCTATTGACTACATGAATGATTCATAGATGCAGATAGCAAAGCTCACTCTCCACAGAGGTACTTCATAGGTGCACATAGTGGCGCTTTCTATTGGCCACATCTTGCGGGTGTGTCAGTATGTTTAAATAAAATTATTGACCAAATTGTAGAGGAATTCAATAAATAACATAAGAAATCCTGATCTGGATCTCACAAATGCAGAAAGGTAGAGTAGCTGACACCAATGACACCAATTTACTGCTAGTCTCCTCCTGCCAGTCATTCCTCATTGTAGAGGAATTCAATAAATAACATAAGAAATCCTGATCTGAATAGCAGAAAGATAGCAGAAAGTCATTGTAGAGGAATTCAATAAATAACATAAGAAATCCTGATCTGGATAGCAGAAAGGTAGAGTAGCTGACACCAATGACACCAATTTACTGCTAGTCTCCTCCTGCCAGTCATTCCTCATTGTAGAGGAATTCAATAAATAACATAAGAAATCCTGATCTGGATCTCACAAATGCAGAAAGGTAGCGTAGCTGACACCAATGACACCAATTTACTGCTAGTCTCCTCCTGCCAGTCGGTCCTCATTTTCAGATGCGAGCACTTGTTCAAAGGCCAATTAAAGTTATGATTTTTAATGATACTGTTTTGCTCAGATATGCCCCTTTGCTGTAGACACACCCATTATACACTTTGATCAATGTAATGATTCATGTGTCAATAAAATAATGCCTTGCTATTCTATCATTTCTCGACAGTTGCTGACAATGTAGCAACTTCTGGAGGAAACATCATGGTGCGAGTACGTCTCTTTGATGAGAATGAAGATCCCGATACAGATGCTGGAATGCTCGATGATGATCTCATTCAATACTATCAGTTCTTGGCGGACAAGGGAGATGTGACTGCTCAGGTATTGGATAACACTTCACTTAGATTGTCTCTGAAAACTTCACTGACCAGTCCCATGCATGCCTTCATCAGATCTGTTGTTGTTGTCAAGAAATGTATTTCTTGCCCAATAGAAATAAAGAGTGCACAACTGGCAAAGTATTTTTTTTTTTTTAAAGAGTAGATTTGCAAGTACTTTCAATTTTCCAGGTGATTTGTGTAGCCTTTAGAAAAAGAAACTCTTTTTTATACCCCTTTTAAGTGTATTTGGAAATAGTGGAATTACCTTTATATGTGTTCTTTATTCATTTTTGTATAATTGATTAATTTATTAAATGTATGTAGTAAATACTAAAAATGTCTTTCTTAATATTTCAGTGCATCTCTAATCTGCCAAAGAATTGATTTAGGTACATTTCACTCATAGAAATGGAGAATAATTATTAGGTTCAAATACAAAAGTTACAATACAGGACTGATTATACGATAGAATTTATTTTTCATGTTTTCTGTTAATTGCTTGTTTTCATGAATAAGGTTGGATTGGGGCAGCTCAACTATCAAGGTGGAAGAGGAGTCCTTCAGAATCATCAGGTAAATAATGAATTTATGTGAGCAATGTGTTTTCAAGGTTGTAACCAATGAAAATTGATAGTCAGGTGTAAAGTGCATGTTTAAGTATTGCCAAAAGCAAATTGCTGAAAATCAGCAAATCTGGGATTTTCACTGCATGTCATAGTAATCTAAAGATTTAAAAAAGAAAATGTCTGTATGAATAATTAAATGTGACTTTTTCCATTGTGTATTGAATTCATTCATGGGAGGGGGAGAGCAATATATCAACCTCTCTCAGAAATAAAGCCAGCTCAATTTCAAATAAACTTTGTAGGTTCAAATGTTACACGTGCATGTGGAAGCTTCCTTCCCTTTCATTCACTTACAAAAGTAAGATTTTTTTTTGCTTGAAGATAGGGAAGAAAAGGTGAAGCAGTTTTACTACCATTTTGCTACATGTGTCATGTGTGTTGTGAAGTCATTGCCTGAAGCAGTAGGCCTCAAGGTTGCATTGTCTTGAGTGCAAAGAGGTCACAGGTCAATTTTCGAGACTCTGTTTTAGCACCTCTATTGTTTGGGGAACTCATTGTTCCTAGCCATTAATCAATAACTACACTGCATGCTGTTATTAAATACCCAAAGGAGGTATTATGTAACACTAGGGTACCATGTGCTATACAAGGTATATCTACAATGTAAATCCTTTTGCTTTTATGTATATCAATGTCCTGCTTCATAGGCATCTGACAGACATGTGCACTATACAAGAACCCACTATTATTGTTATTATGATTATATGATAGCAGTGGTGTGATACTCAAGCTAAAAAATGCCCTCATCTTTACTTTCACCTGTAATGTTTGTTCAAATATGTGAAAACATTCAAAGTACTGTACATGAAACTTGGTAATTGTTGGGGAGGGGGTGAAATATTCAGAGTAATAGTGGTTTCTATTTTTGCCCATGACCAGAATCCATCTTCTTATTTCATTTCTCCTTTAGTGTAGAATGTGTAATAAAATCTGCCTTGCAAATAGGCTTTCACCAGAAGAATGTAGACAATTAACGGGTACATGTTTGGAAATTATATTTTCAGTATGTAATGAGGCAAAGCCATGTGTGGCTTTCTAAGTAATTTCCACCTTGGTGGGCAGCCAATGCAAAACAAAAGTGAAAATTAAATGTGAGGGTATTTCTTTTCTCTTTATCACCCAGTCTTCTGTCCTTTAATTGATGTGTTCTAGGGTGCTTGTGGAAGATGAGCATGGAGTTTTAAAGATGCAACAAGTAAAGATTAACATATGATATGAACCCCCCCCCCCCCCTCCACAACATCAAAATTATCTAAAATATTATATTTTGTAATTTTTGTTATGATACAGAGAGCTTTTGAGTACTTCACCCAAGCTGCTGAATCTGGTGATGCTACAGCTCAAGCCTACCTGGGAAAGGTAAGTATCAGTAGGGCTCATAGAGCTTATGAAATAAATGCAATTCTACACAAGTAAAAAGATGCCTCCTCCTGCATAGATGTTATATACATGTAAAGGGATAGGCAAACATGTGCATTGGCATCGAGTATGCAGGGGGAGTGTAATAGAGATGGAGCTGATGCTACCTTTCTCATAGTAGAACTTGCTAGGCATTACCAGGAATCTTTGTATTCTCAGGACATTATGTTCAGGTTTACAGATAAATGTTTCGCTTCCATGATGACCAACAAAAAATTTCTTGAAAACACGAGTAATTCTGCATTTCTTATCTTGGAAAGAAGATAATCTTTCATATTATATGTTGTCTTTTGTTTCCAGTGGTAGAGGAATACTTGAATTTAGGCTTCTTTGGTTGAATAGCAAATTACAATGTATTACTGCAGTTTGACATTGAGAGAGTATATAAGAAAAATCTGTACATTCATATATTCTGGACACCATTGTATTATTTATTTATTCATTTATTCAGATGTACTCTGAAGGAGGCCCTCTAGTGAAGCAGGATAATGCTACCGCCCTGAAGTACTTTAAGAAGGCTGCTGATCAGAACAACCCTATTGGACAGAGTGGACTAGGTCTCCTATACCTGCATGGACAAGGGGTAGAACGGGTAAGTTAATAGAACAACATCTCTGTAATCTTTTGAGGTATGAAGAGTGTATCATACTCATATACTGCACAAAATGACATGAAGGACAAAGAATTTTTCAGTGACATGTGTTTAATATTTTTTGGGTGGGAGGAGTGCCCCTTAATGAAACATGGTTACCATATATATATATATATATATATATATATATATATATATATATACAGTGATTATTTCCTACGTTAGGGGGAATCCTATCAATGCGGTTTATTTCGTCACAATAGAAATTCGACGTTACGGCGAAAGCGACCGTGCGTTAAGGCGAATGATAACAATAGGCTGAGATAAAAGGATTTCCCTAAACGCTGGAATAAGGAATATATTTATATATATGTATATATATGTATATACACCTAGATTCAACTAAAAGGCGAATTTTTATATTTTTTATTGTATATACGTATATCAGCACGAAATGACGTTACAGAGAATTAATGGATTCAAAATGTTAGTATATGTTTAGAATTAATTTGATTCAATTTGTATTTATGGCAAAAAGAATCATATAATAACTACCTTTTGTGTGCGATAAGGTATTTTTAGTAAATCCCCAAACTATTGATATAATCAAGAAAAACAGACATCGCCCTAAGTCCAACCTCAGGACTTTAGATCCCCAACAGTTATACATATATAGATTTTCCACGTTATATCATACGAAAATGAGTTCTCCCTATCGAACAAAACTTTGTAGTAATATAAGTCATTTGGCACCCTCTAAGTTTATATCGATAGAATGCCTCCTACCCCTACGGAAATGGGATAAAACAGTGCGGAAAACTTTAAGGCGAATCGAAAAATTCGACTTAACGTCGGCTTCCCCCTTCCGTCGAATATTTCGCAAAAAGAATCGCCTTAAGTAGGAATTATGTATATATATATATATATATATATATATATATATATATACAGGGATCAGGATCGTGCCTCTTTTGTGAATTTTTTAAAATACATTTGTCGGAATGTGAATGCAAATTGCATCTTTATATGCATTGAAATTGTCTTAAGATGTATATGCAAATAGAGATTTGCCCAAATGGTATCAACCTCACATAGCAAAATGAACCACTGTGTTATAGGAAATAGGCCTTTAAAGCGAAAGTTTAATTTTGTCATCAAGATATTCTGACAAAGAAGTTACCCCCTCCCCACCCATTTTCCTACACATTATTAGGATGAGGTGGAGCTAGTGATTACCCTGAAAAGTAATGAAATTTTAAATCAATTATTATTCACTGTATTTAATGTTGAATGCTACTTTTGGGGTGTCATTTTGTTTTTCTTGCAATGCACTGCAAGGCAGTTGGATAAAGATAACATATACCATCCTGAACATGATGGTAAATGACTTTTCGTCTTTTCAAATATAATAATAATAAATTATATTAATAATAATAATAATATTAAACCGTTCTTTTACAGTGCATATATCACGTTATGACATTTCATCCCTATGCACTTTCAGAGGGTTTTGATATTATTACCCTGGATTTAGCTCCAGCGGCATAGGCAGAGGAAAGTGCTTGAAATGTCAAAAAGAAAATACATTTTTGAATAGTTGCCCTCAAAGTCATAAATCAAGATTATTTTGTTTGTTTTTGTCACTTTGAATCATTGTTTGACAGGATAATGTTCAGGCATTCCAGTACTTTCAACAAGCAGCGGACCAAGGTTATGTAGATGGTCAACTACATCTCGGAACCATGTATTACAGTAAGTATCTCAAACATTTATATACATCACATGGGACCATGATTACCGGTATGTTGATTATCTCTCTCCCCCTCTCCCAAGTTCTCCATTTCTCTCAATTGGACCATATCATTTTTCTTTCTGTTTGCATCTGCTTTTTCTTACTGGTATGCTCCTACCTCTCCTTCCAATTATTTTCTAAGCACATGCTTCTACTGTTGCTTCTTTTTATACCTCCTCTGTCATTTCAGACTTGTTAATACTTCACAGTTACATGTATTTGTTTGAAAATTCATTAGTTGATGATCCTGACAACTCATTAGAGTTTACTGGATCCCTCTATTTTCAATTTCTGATATACATCTTTTTAAACAATTTGTTATTTGTATTAAGAGACTTATAATGAAACATTGTCTTGTCCAGAGCATTACAAAATAATTGTTTGAAAGATGTTAACAAATGCTGTTTTAATGTATAGAGCTGTTTGTATTCCCATCAGAAGGGAATTTTTCAGCACAGTGATCGTTTTCTTGCCCATTCAGGTGGACTTGGAGTAAAGCGAGATTACAAGATGGCAGTGAAATACTTCAACCATGCGTCTCAGTCTGGTCATATCCTCGGTATCTATAACCTAGCTCAGATGCATGCTACAGGCACAGGGGTCATGAGATCATGTCATACCGCTGTCGAGGTGAGAAGGCTTGCATATGCCAAATATACTAAATCCCTGGATCTGTTGGAAAAATCTTGTCCATTGATTGTTTAAAAACACTTTACATGACCACTTTGTATTATTCTTACATCTCTTCAGAAAAGCTGTCAGTCCCATGTTATTCATGTACACAATTTCAATCTTAAAGTGTACCAATCACCTGAAAAAATAATTTGTGTACAGCTATAAAGTATATAATCAACCTAAAAGAACTTTGTCTGGTATTCTGTAAGTCAACAGTTAATGAGTATGAAGGAAATAAAGAATAACATGAAAATGCTCGCGTGGAACTGAACTCCGAGTTTGGTTCCGCGCGAGCCTTTATCTTGGCGAGCGAGTACGGGTCTGTTGAGTAGTCTACTCACGAGTCGCTTTTGCGCTTATAGAGAGTGTAATTAAAATTGTAATATCTCTTTATAGAATTAATATTTGAAGCCCATATTTTGAATATAGTATAACGACATGAAACCTCTAACATACAGAGCAAAATTATTTTTGGTGATTGGTACCCTTTAACTGAATGTCCTGTACAGGATTAACCCTAAACCTCATTTTGTAATATAGTTTTTAGGTTATGTTTTAAAACTGGCATAAAGCGATGCAAATTACTATACCACCTTACAAAGAAAGTGAGAGTTCGAGTTTCCAATGTTTGGAAGAGCCATGGAAATCACTTTTAAGGTGAAAAAAATTACATTAAAAGTGTTGAATATCAATATTTTCATAGATATTCTAGTTTATATCTACACCTTGTGTGAATCACAGCCCTGGTCGTTTCCTTACTCCTTGTTAAGTGATATTACTCATTTGATGCTGAGCAGTAAGCTGTACCATTTGATAATTGTTGCAACTGGACATCTTAGTCCTCTGAATTCGTAAGAATCAGACTTTCCAACCTTCAAGTATGGAAACGACCTGCCCTACTACACACATTTGCACACAAATACCTCAAGACAAAGAGTAATAACCATTATCATATTTGATTTTGATTTTGATTTTAATTTTCAGTCCAGCTCAATCCCACTTTGAAAATTGAGGACAGTATTAGTGTGAGGTCATGTCTGCTAAAGTCAGCCAATGTTCCTGTTTTATTTACTTTCAGCTATACAAGAATGTTGCCGAGAGAGGAGAATGGTCTAGACTCCTGGAGTCAGCTAGGAAAGCCTATGTGGATAGGAAGATTCATACAGCTCTCCTCCAGTACTCCTTCGCTGCTGAACTTGGATATGAAGTAGCACAGAGTAATGTGGCTTATCTCTTGGATCGAGGTAAGTTAAGTCTGTAATACCGTGGATGGGGGATAAGTAGCATTACCTTACTGCTGGATTTTAAAGTAAAAATTGGCTATATCAACAGTGATATCAACCTCTCAGACATGTAAGTACATTTTAAATGTAATTATCCTAAGGTTTCATAATTGTTAGAAAGTTTGGGCCTTAGGCCTATATAAATAGAAATATAATGTTCGAGCTTTTGTTTTGAGATCAGAGACAGCTGAACAGCTACAAAGATGTATATTGGAATAGGAGTTTGGTTTAAAAGTCATTATCAAGTTTTATGTCATAATATCTCAAAATTGGTCATTCTGTTGAAATAGTTGAATATGTCTTATTTGATTCAGCTACATTTATTCTTTCTGGATTGAAACATTTGGGAGACATTTTGATTACTCTGTCTCTGTTCACCAGCTCATAATATTTTGTATTTTGCTTAGGTGAAGTAAACATGTTTGGTTTTAATGAAACCTACCAGAGAGCTCTACTCCAATGGCAAAGGGCAGCTGCACAAGGTAAGAGATTGTAGATATTTTAGGACAATTGTTATTATTTGTTGAAGATAAAAGAAACATTAAAGCTGTAAATGAAAATGTACTTATATTAAGTTTGAAGTGTTATTTTACATATTCTGCTCTAGAATAGGAAGTATTTCCTGCCAGTGGTTATTGTTAGTAGTATCCCATGATCAATATTGATATTAAATTTATCATGGTTCATTTTCAGATTCTATATTTATAAAAACATTTTACTCAACTTGGCTTTGATTTTACAATATGACTGTATAGATAATCGGGTTTAAAATTATAAATCAAACTGAAAAGATGAATTCACTGTTTGGGTTTGTCCCAAACATTGGTTCAATTAACCATTTATCTTCAAGATACTCCATTTCCGGATGTTAAAGGGATTCGGTAACTTTGTGGAGGCTTGATTTAATAAATTTTTGAATTTTGATATCTGTTTTGTATAATGATGTTCAGAAGGATAAATAAACAGCCAGGCATAGAAAGGTTTTCAAATATATAATGCTATTATTAAGATATCTATGACTGAATACTCCCATTTACGAAAGGGTATGGCCATACACTTTAGTCTAACACTGAGTCTATGGGGGAAAATGAGTCTTGCATTTCCGGTCACTTGCATATGTTTACTTTTGTGAAGCACATGATGATTTTGAAGCGCTATTTCTTTTCCTGGGCTTCATTTTTGCACCATATTACATACACTGATAGCATGTAAGGCCAGGTAGCTCAGATTTTATCAAGCCTCTACAAAGTTACCAAATCACTTTAAGCTTATAATGTAGACCTATATTGTGTTTTGAGATATCATGTTTTCTTCATTCTTTTCTAATAGGCTACACCCATGCTAGAGTAAAGCTAGGTGACTATCACTACTATGGTTATGGGACTGATGTGGATTACGAGGCTGCAGCTCTACATTACAGACTTGCATTTGAGCAGCAGCATAATGCACAAGCTATGTTCAACTTGGGCTACATGCATGAGCAAGGACTAGGCCTGAAAAGAGTAAGCTTTATGATAATTGTTTTTCATCCTGTAAGATTTCATTCACATCATCATCATTACGATTACATCATCACCACAGACCTCATTATTACCACCATGATTATTTCACCCACCGCCAAGTCAGCAATGACAAACATTACTGTTACCATCATTTTTTTGGTAGTTGTTCTGAGGTGGTATTCTGAGATTCATTTTATCTCAGATAAAAAAAATTATTTTATCTTGGTAAGATAAAAGGCTCATAATTTTTTTTTTTTTTTTTGGTGACATTTTATCTCATTGGGACCCGCCCATTTTATATCCGTTATCCAATAAAAACTGTTGTTAGTTCTCACCTTTAGCATGCTCAACCAATAGAATCTCTCTCCTTGGTACAGAGCGTATTGCGTCTTTACTTCATAACGCATGTTTTAAATCTCAAGAACCATTTGAGGTATGAATTTCAAACATGGTGTTAGTATGTATCACCATAGGAAGACGATCTGATTAGATTTCGAGGTATGTAGATCACAGTTCACAGGTCACCAGGGTTAATTCTGAAATTGCAAGTTTTTGCCTCCTTAACGCGATATCTCAAGAAGCATTCGAGGTATGAACTTCCAACTCGGTGCTACTATGCATCACCATAGTGAGACAAACTTATTAGATTTTGGGGTAATTAGGTCAAAGGTTGAAGATCATAGAGGTCAATATACTTGAATTAATGTCTTTTTAGTTGTTTTTACCATATCTGAACTATTTCAGCTGTGAACTTCAAACTTGGTAATAATATGCATCACCATGTATGTAGTTAGACAAAGTGATCAGGTGAATAGGATCAGTAGGCCGAAGGTTGTAGAGGTAAATATATATATGAAATTAAAGATTTGTTAGTTTTTATATCTCAACTATTTTGTATGCATGATTAGGAGGAGATAAAGTGATCAGACTTTTGGGTTATAAGGTCTAAGGTCAATTATCATGTAATTGTAGGCTTTTTATTCCGTTTATCACAATCAATCAGACCGCAGGTCGTATGCAAATGAGCAAAAAAGGGCTGATTTTATTTCCAGTGCCTGAAATGGCACACTGTCCTTGTAGCCAGTGGGCTGTTTTGCATGGTCATATTCAAAGTTAATTAAATCAAGAAATATTAATGCTATGCTCATCAAATTTTCTGGAAAGATAAATGGATAGTTTATCAATGCAGATATACCCTGTTTAAGTTATAATTCAAAGAATAATTAGTTGAAAATAAGTGATAAAATAATGACACAAAATACTTTTCTTTATAAGATTTCAAGTCAATAAAAGACATATAAAAAGTATATGAGCCACTATTAAAACGCATATGTATGGAAGTTGAAGTTTCATCTTTTACATTATCATATTCGAAATATCAATACATTTATGACAGGGTCAGGATCCAGCAATATTCAACCCAAGTACATAATTTATCCTTGAAATTGTCAAGACCATAGAATCCTAGCACTGTGATTGGCTGGCAAGGCCACCCTGCAAAATTGTGGCGCGATATTTGAAACCACATGTCACCTGCTGGGTGAACTCTTGACCTCTTGTGCAAACATGGTCCTGGCTGTGACGAACATGTTGATCTATTTTTGGGAAAGGGCCTGTGAAGTAACCAATCAGAGAGCTGGAATCAACTGTTTGAAGGACACAATGTGTACTTTGGTTCCATTTTGCTGGATCCTGACCCTGTCATTAAGTGTACATAAATATTTCAATATTTGTAAAGTATAAATATTGCCCTTTACACTCATGTCAAATTCAGCCTGGCTCATAATAAAACTATGTGAGTTTTTTACAGGTTTACTTTTCATTTCATTTCCATTTTTTGGTCATAAAATAACATTATTTTTCACCAATTTTGTCACATTTTTCATAGACAAATAGAGTATGTCATGAATCTCTAATTCCTCCTCTTTTATTTGATGTATAAATCATGAGAATCAGTAAATGTTGACCAGTCCATTCAATCATTTGGAAATCAGATGTTCCCTGGGATTCCTGCTCATTATGTATTCAGAGAATGACCCAGTCAAGCAATACTGGAAATAAAATAGAGCACTTTTGGGGGACCTGCGGTTTGACTGCAATATTTCAAGAACAGTTTGAGGCGTGAAATTAACTGAAGTTAGGTGGAGGCATGTAGCAGACTTAGTCGCGTTTATCTTGTTTTCTGCACTTCACTTCTCAGTGATTTGTTCTTGATAAGAAACAGGTAATATCACTACCCCTATTTCTGCCTGTAATGCCTTTCCAAAATATAATCGCAGAAGTATTGCTCCTCTTTTGGATGATACATAGAACTGCTAAAGGTACTTCATCCCTTTTGCAGACTTACACAAAATTCTGCGAAACTTGCACAGGTTTAGTAGACATCCTATAGATTCTGCCTATGAAATTTCACAGTCACAAGTTCTATAAAGGTAAGAAAGAAAAACCTTACTTTTGTGGAAGAGGAAGCTAATGAGAAATCAATGCAAGTGTATGTACTAGTGACAGTCATAAAGTAATTTTTAAGATTATGTTATTTTTTTCAAGTCAAAAAATATAAAGTGCTACCTAATTGTTATTACTTACTTAAAAGCAAATTATAATCCAATTCACATCCGCACAAGTTTGCCAATTACATAATTCTTTTTGAATTTATCACATACTCAGACAACTTCAAAATTTAAGGCTACAAAATGGATGAAGTACCTTTAAAGCAGTTGAAATGATTTACATACAATACAATCTAGTTAGTTTTACCATATCCATATATATTTAATGAAGTATCAGTGATACTTTTCATGGTGAAGAAACTGAATTATAGGTTTAGTTTTTCTGGGATACACCATGTAATCTTTCAAGGAATGAGAGCCCTGAAAAGGATGGTCTAACCCTGAAAAATTGAACCTACAATTCGTATCCATATAGTTTGAATGCTATATTAAAGAACAACATTTTGTGACCATTATTGGGTTCGTTTTAGATCTGAGTTCACTGAAGTGTTTGAAGATTAATTTGATTCTTGCTTTCTTTATGTCTCACATGAAAATTGATTGATTGAACTAATTTTTCTTCGAAGTTTGCATGATAATGTTTCAGGAATCATTAGATAAAATGATAGTTTGAAAAAAAAGAACCATTCATAGAACTTTAATATTAGAATGACAAAAATCAGAATTAATATTAAAAACTGCCACTTCAAATCATACAATCTTAGCCAAATATCACAGTCATCTAAACATTAAATCACACAATCAAGAGGGACATTATATACACTTTATATTTAAGGTGCACCATTTATCATAAGTGTACTCCAATATGTTTTGTACTTTTTTATATTAGATATTTGATATCTTGATATAAAATAATTCAGTGCACCCTTAGTGTAGAAGAAAAAAAAGAAAGAAAAGAAAAAAAAATAACCATATGCAAATAATCTGCCATATGTGTATTTTTACAATACTGGAGAGATTTTGATGACGTTTTTTTGTGACATTTCCAAAAGCCAAACTTAATTCCCGATTCAACCATAAAAAAAGGATAGTAATAGGTATAAAAATATTTTACTTGCTAGAATAGGTCCCAAATAGTATGTGTGAAACATATTAGGGTCACTTGAAATGACATACTTTCACAACACCCTCCCAAACATTGTATAACAGTCGTTACGTGTGGTGTCCATCATCATCACAACCGTTTATTTCGTCGGCAACCCATGAGATATAAATGTGTTGTAAGGTGAATCAGGTTGCAGGTGGACACCGAGTAATGAACGTTATATTAAAGTGATTGTCTATTGTGATGCAATTTGCCCAAAATAGCCAGGAGATGTTATCTTTTTTTCATTTATTTGATATTGTTATATCATTGAAGTACCCAATCAAGTGTTTTCCAGTGTTATTGGAAGAATTTGAAAATTGTCTCCTTATGTCACACTTTTGTTACCCAGTACTGTAAATGTACACGTAGCAGTTTATCAATAGTCTGGAAGAGTACAGCCCATTATCCTCTCTTGTGAATGGCATGTTCACATAAGTCCAAACTGCATAGGACTACTGTACACGTCATATATTTCGCGGGGGTTTTATTTTCGTGAATTTCGCGAAGTGCGAGTGGGTCACGAATATAACAGCACGCTAAAATCTTGCCAACATAAATAGTCAGTTGAATTATTTTGTCTCCTTATCAGAAATTCACCACTTCGCTTTTCAAAAGTACATTATCAGTATTCTTTATAGATTTGAGAATTTCCCGATCGCGAATTCAACCACTCGCAAAATCGTCTGGTTAGTCCTATTCTTGAAAATCTATGGCCACAAAATCTGTGGCGTATACAGTACATAATCTGTACGTGAGATAAAGGGCATGCACAGTAAGTGAATGATCTTTCTATGGTATTTACTGTTTATCTACTGAGGATTACTTATGTCATAATGAGTAAGACTTGTTCGGTTGATTACCCTCATCTTAGTCTCTCAGTGCTTTGTATTCTATGCCTCTTGAGATTTAAGCTGATGAAGGATTTGTTTGGACTAAAAATAGCCAGGTTTTCCTCTTGAACGACATGACGACACATGAATTAATAACTCGATCTCTTGTCATCATTTCTGCCATGGAAAACAGACATTTGACTGCAACATTTCACATTTGGAAATTGATTCCTGATGTTGCGAACTGAGAGACAGAGTAGAGGATGTCAAAACCATTCTTTCTACTGTAAATTACCCATAATAAGTTTCATCACTGCCAGTTTGAAGTCTCTATTAAATTTTCTTGTTGCACTTCTACAAGGCTGACAAATGATGTTTAATGATGGTGTTTTCATAAGCAATTTTTGAAAGTTGGTCACCACGAATGACTGTCACATTAATATGAATAAGTCTTTCTAGGAAGTTAGTGATTTGCACTTGCAGAAGAAGGATCTGAGGTTAAATGAAACAAACTGCAAGAAATTTTACAACATACATTCAGAATTCTTCGTCGTGAATAAAAGTTTATAGTTATATGCTGATAGTCCAAGATGAAAATAGACAGATCAGTTCCAAGGGGGAAACAGTAATTCATTGCATCATTTTGATATTACAAGTTAGCAATTCATTTTTGATTCGCGAAGGTTTTCTTCTAAGAAGACGTGGACATCATGCAGACATCTAGCTAATATGCAGCTGCGACAATCTGGCTCAAATTTGAGTCCAATCACCTTTAAGAAATGCACTTCAATAATGTTTTATAGTGATTGATAATTCTATTTGGGCAAAATCCCTCATCCATCCTACCGCTTAACCTAAATCTACGAAATAGACTGTTGAAATGTTAACTTTCTCTCTTCTAACTCATCCCACTCTGGGGAGGAAGGATCACCAAACATCCAATCGGTATGATCAGTGCTTCAAGGTGATGATGTAATCTAGATTGCTACATAACTTGTATCTTGGGGAAAGGTTGAGGCAGATAAAGAGTGATTGCAATCTAATCCTTTAAAGATAAAGTTGAGTTCTGGTCATGCCATTACATTGTGAAAGAAACTGTCTCAAAGCAATTGGAGAAAGGTTGATCATGTTAACATAAAGAATTGGTGCGCACTGGGAGGTTTTGAAATTCTCAAATTGATAAGAAATTGATCCAGTCTTGTCGAAAAGCGTATGCACTGCACACAGAAATTGGTATATGTTTATGAGACTGCACACTCATGTGGTCCAAACACTTCCGCTATTTGTCGTTATATTTCAAATATGGGGGCATTTGAAGAACAATCCTTTTCAAGGGACATTTCCATTATAACGTTCTTCCAGACTGACATGAAAAGAATGAGAAAGCTCACAAATTATGTTTCAACTATACTTGGGGAGCATTTCATCAAGCGTTTTGTCAGTGGTTTTTACCGACAAATTTGCTCTCAGCCAATCAGATGCAAGGATTTCAGTAGCTTATAACAGTTGTCGGTAAAAATCACTGACAAAACGCTTGATGAAACGCTCCCCAGAACTCAACCTTCCCTTTAAAGTCAGACGTTGTAGAATGAAGATCAAAGTATGTAGGATGGATCACCTTTGAAAGGAACCCTTCTATCAAAATCTGACATGATGACTTAATTAAACGTGCACAACTCTCAGGAATTAGAGAAGAAACTTGCCCCCAATGCCATGCCACTGTGGAACATTAAATACCTTTTCTGATCATAGATGATCTCAATACCATGTAGTGATTATGGTATTGACAGTTTGATAAAGAACATAGCTTTGGCCTTTCACAGTACAATTACATTCATGCAAGGGGCGCCGACATTTGCTTCTGCGACATTTGCTCCATCGGTCAGAGGTTAAGGTCAAGGTCATGATTTGTTTTTTGTTTTTGTTTAGGACAATGTGAAGATTAGGATTAGGGTTAGGATTAGGGTTAGGGTTAGGGTTAGGTTTAGGATTAGCATGGCAAAGTTAGACCGGAGCAAGTGTCGCAGGAGCAAATGTCATACATCCTCATGCAAATGAAATGACTCCTGTATGCACAAGGAGAAAGAATGATACTGGAAAATTTAATAATGTTGACAGAGATATTTTATTACATGTATTTAGATCTATGTGTTTTTGTAATAAAGGTATGAAATTTGCCATATTTACCTTTAAAAATACTTCTTTTTTCTTAATTTTTTTTTTTTTTGGGGGGGGGGAGGAGGGAACTTGATACTTACATGTACCTTGCATCAAGCTGAAATTTGCACATTGTCATGTTAAAGGATGGAAACAAATTCTGTCAGCATGTTTGGACACCATTTTGAACAGTATTCTTTACTTAGATTTTTAGAAACTTGAATAGGCATTCATCGGTAATTCATTAAGAACACTGCAATGATGGCTGTGTACCACATCAGCCATTCCTCACAGACTTGTGTTACCAGTTTCATGCCCAGAATAATGTGAAAAAACATATTAATGATATATATCTAAGAAAGTGTTAAAACTTTACAATGTGCAATTTCACTGTGATATAATGACTTTCCACATACTCAGCATAAGTTTTAAATAATATTTGTTTACACCTAGTACGGAGAATTTGAGGAAGAAATATATGACAATAAATCATAGTTCAGCAAGTATTCCATATATTTTTCTTTAGTTATTAATTCCTTGTCTTTAATGTTTTGCTTTTTTATAAGCCTTCAGTGTGCCTTTATAATCACCACATAGGTCTTCAACTAATACATTTTCATATTAACCTAGTTTTATATCGCTTAGAGTAAAATGTAATTTTGATATGTAAATTACATGGATTTACTTCTGTGCATGGATATTTCTTTAATACTTCAGCAAGTACTTCATATATTTTTCTTTAGTTATTAATTCCTTGTCTTTAATGTTTTGCTTTTTTCTTAATCCTTCACTTTGAGCCTTTATAATCACCACATAGGTCTTCAACTGATACAGTTTCAAATTAACCTAGTTTTATATCGGTTAGAGTAAAATGTAATCTTAATGTAAATTGCATGGATTTACTTCTGTGCATGGATATTTCCTCCAGTACATGTGCACTGTGTGATTGGTATGATCAGTCAAGTAGATGAGAAAGAATTTAGAGATTTTTTTGGTGACAATCATTACTACCAAACAAGAAATTAATGAAATTGGGTAGGAAATTCCTAAAAATCTTCAGACATGACTAAATGGGAATGGAGGCATGATGTGAAGACCTATGTGGAAATTTAATAAAATATGCTCCTTTATCATCTTGAAAATTATTTTAATGTTATTAGTGTGGTGGGGGGTTTGGTTACCCCCAAAACTAGATTCAGTGATACAATGAAAGAAATGATCTGTAAATCCAAACATCAGACAGAACATGTATTAAAGAGATTGGAGTACTGTTATTATTGGTCTGCAGTTATTTTCATTGTCGATAAATAAAGCTTATGATAACAAACATTGAGAGTGTAGCCTACAATCGAGAAATGTTTGATTGCCCATTCCTACTTTTTACTCAAAGATATTGGTCAGAAGTTGTTTCACTATTAGATAAATCACCTGTAGAAAAAATGGATTTATAGTGACTTATTATGTACCCAATTTAATATCCCAATTGAACCTCTTGGCAGAGTTTATCCAGATTTTTATTTCCGAGTAGATATAAATTAACTGGAGTAGGAAATGACCCTTCCTGGTTTATTACGTTTACTGTAGCAATGAGAGTGTAATTTATTTCACCAGCTCTTCACAACTGGCAGAGATAAAGGTGCTCACTTTAGATAATAAATGTGATTAAAAGCCACTTGTTTTTGTGACATTTCTCTTTTTTCTTTTATAAACACTCATTATTGCATTGACATTGATTAATATTGAATTATCGATCATCATTTATTGGATCATTTCAGTTTATTCATTAGTGAAAATCCAATGCTTTGATTGGATGCTCCGATGCTCCATAATGAATATCTGGAACCATTTCCATTAATGTGCCAGGCACATGCAAAACACATCTTGGCCTGGATCATCGTGCAGTACAAGCCTTGTGCTTATTTTATGTTCATTTTGTTCAGACAAATTGGTGCAGATGTCAGGTTCTATTGAGTAATCACTCATTATTTATGTAAAAGATATGTGATAAATTCTATCTCCATAGATTAAGAGATGTATATATATACAGCCCTGGAAAAAAATATTAAACCAGCTCCTTATTAAGGCCTATATGGCAAGTGTCGGCGATATCAGTAATTGAATTTTCAGAATGATTTCTACTAGCTAACTCATAATGAGTGGATGAATACTCAAAAAAAAAAATTAGTTTGTGTAATAACTAATCCCTCGGACTATTACTGCCAGGGTAATTGCCCCTAGGACAATTAACCCCGGACAATTTTTGCTGAAGGACAATTACTTCTAAGGGGCATCCCAACGGATTGATAGTTCAGAACAACTAACAGAGTGTAAATATCCCAGATGCTCAGGGATATTCTCCAGGGGTAGGGGTTTCAGAAAAAAGTCCTGACAGAAGTGGCCTGGGGATAATTGTCCAGGGGGTATGCCTGATTTTCCCGTAAAGCCATGTCCACTCCTCTGGAGGCAGTTTGTTCAGTTCTTGGTGAAAAATTGTTACATTTGATAATAGCAGCCATGCCTTGTGGCATTCTGTCAACATCCTCTCAGACATTTATAGTCTATTAGGTGCTCCAAAAACTCTTTCTCATGGGAAAAAAGGGGTGTTGTAATTGTCTGGGGAAATTTGTCCCCCGGACAATTTGTCCTGGCTGTAGTCATCCTAATGGTAACTGTCCTGGAGTAAAAAGTCATAGGGGTAATTGTTCTAGTTAGTAGTAGTACATTTATCATGTATTAGCTGTTGATAATCATTTTCCTACTTCCATAGACAATGGACTTACCACTACTCATATACCCCAAAATGGAGCTGGTGTAATAATTTTTTCCAGGGCTGTATATATATATATATATACATGTATATATATACATAATTCCTACTTATGGCGATTTTTTTTTGCGAAATATTCGACGGAAGGGGGAAGCCGACATTAAGTCGAATTTTTTTATTTGCCTTAACGTTTTCGGCACTGTTTTTTCCCATTTCCGTAGGGGTAGGAGGCATTCTATTGATATAAACGTAGAGGGTGCCAAATTACTTATATTACTATAAAGTTTTGTTCGGTAGGGAGAACTCATTTTCGTATAATATAACGTGGAAAATCTATATATGTATAACTCTTGGGGATCTAAAGTCCTGAGGTTGGACTAAGGCGATGTCTGTTTTTCTTGATTATATCAATAGTTTGGGGATTTACTAAAAATACCTTATCGCACACAAAAGGTAGTTATTATACGATTCTCTTTGCCATAAATGCAAATTGAATCAAATTAATTCTAAACATATACTAACATTTTGAATCCATTAATTCTCTGTAACGTCATTTCGCGCTGATATACGTATATACAATAAAAAATAATAAAATCCGCCTTTTAGTTGAATCTAGGTATATATATATATATATATATATATCATCTAGGCTTCACCATTTTGTCTGGGGCCATCACCAGGGAGGATGATAAGGATATATGAATATAGTAAACTACTCTCCACGTTGATTCTCCTGTCACCTATTAAGCCCTATATTTCCTACGGCTTCATGAGGAATTAACTATTAAAGTATTTGCTTATTGCAACTGTAAACATCATAGTTGATAATATATTTCATCATTTGTGGCTAGCCAAGCTATAAGAGTATGCTGTAGCATTTATTTGATCAACTCTCCATTGTTTTCCCTGCATATTTTTCGTAATACAATTTTCAAATTGTGAAATGTCATCTTTTCAATAAGTAAAGATATAATGATAGGTTTTTGTACTTGGTAGTCTGAAGTGTAAAATATGGCATTTACCCAAATTTGATCCCAAATATATTCCCTGAGCAAATGTAGGATACACTTTCAAGACATGTTCCTTTTTGAACTTTGAATATTGATAATTTTGAAACCTGATAATAATACCTGAAAAATAGATGTAGTGTACAACACATTATATTTCCTGGACTCCTGGTATGCTGCTGGTTGTAGCAGAGCGGATACTGGTTCTTTTATTAGATCGATAATTCATAAATAAACATAAAGTTCCCTCTGTGTATCACCAGTTTAAATTCTCTGCATCCCACAGTACAGGTGTATATCATCAGAATTTTTAAGAGACTAGAGTGCTCAGCAAAACATTAAAGAGTAATGCTCCCACAGAATAACACAGTTAATGTCATAGAGCAGCAGTTTCTTCTTGCACCTGTTATTAAAAGCAGAGTTGAAGATGATGCCCTTTTGGCATGTTATATTCCATCCCTCAGAGGTGGATCCAGGACTGTAGGGGATGGGGAAGGGGTCTAAATATTTTTGAAAAACCATGAATGTCCATGATCCCTTGGAAATCAGGTGTAGTGAGAACAGTGTTTTTTTAAAAAACCTTCCTCCTCCCCATTCATGCCCACTCCCCTTTCCCTGCCCTTTGAAAGTATAGTATTGATTTTAAAAATTCATTCTTCATAGACAATAATACACATCAGGAACAGATGATAGAGTGGCATTATACTTTTTCCTTAAATTCTAAGTACTGCTATAGTATGTGCCAAGTTTCATAATTCTCTGTTAGTTTATTGCAGGGATCTCAGGAGGCATAATCCTCCCATCCTTCAAATGGTCAAAAAAACAATTACCAAACACGTCTGTTGTATGAAACAACAATTATACAAGGCAGTGTATAAAAAGAATAAAAAGGTTGTATAAACATCGCTGAGAAGCTAGTTACCTTTCCCTAATTGCACTTCTGCATATTTTATATCTGTTGGCTTTATAGGTTTATCCAGGGCTCATTGTTGTTAAAAGGTACTTTTTATTTGAGCAAGTATCCAGAGAAGATTAATCACAGAAAAAAATAACAAAATTTGTTCATAAACAGTGTCTTGAAAATTTACTTTATGTATTTTGTATCATTGAGTGCAAACACTAAAATGCTCAGATGTTTGGATAAGCTCAACTTTTTGAGATATCAATTTATTTTTGTTATGTTATTTGTAGTTTTATTTATAAAAACTAGCACTGTCAGTTTCAGAACTGCTTCCCACAATGGCCCTGTCTGCCTTTACTTTGTTCATAACCAATATTTCTACAGATTAAAATTTAGAAAAAAGAATGTAATCTATTGAAGAAATGAGAAACAAAACAGATCAATTAATATATACTAGTATACAAAATAGAGATTTGAAGACAAACAAAGAATAATCGGAATAAAGAAAATGTTAAAGTTTATCAAAATACGACAACATAACCAAGATTTAAGAAAAACAAACAATAAAGAAATATTGGAAATGATTTAACAGTTAACTTAAACTTACTGTTTACTCCCTAGCACAGCAAATTTCTGATCAATATATGAAAACATATCCCCAAATTCTAAGAAGTAGTTCTCAAAATTCAATTTCAAACAAGAGTAGATAGTAAAATATTGTGGTAGTCATTGGAGGCCTTTCTTGTCTTGCTCCAGTAAGTCAGTCTTTTTTTCTCACCTTTAAAAAAAATCAAATCAATGATAATACAGTATCTAACAAAAATGAGTACACCCTTTATAAAAAGTTTAAAATTCCAGAGTAACAACTAAAATTAATGTACCACAAGCACAAGCCATACAGCAATGGTAGAACAGACAGTCTTTGATACGGATATTGGTACAAAAACATTTCTTCCATAACAACAGTGCAGCATACTATGGATATTGTTCAAATTAGTGATAACAAAAGTGATTATACCCCTGTACTATATCACAGTCGAATAAATGTAAAACTTAGATAAATGTCAGCATTTTAAAATTTTTTCATTGATTCTAAGCTCTATATCACTTGTAATCAGAGTAGAATTTACCAATATTACCTATGTCTGTGACCGCATTCTGTTCCACTCGTCCACAGTGACTTTTTGGAAGGGTCAAAAGTTGCACATTTTTTGTTCCTCCAGTTTGTGTGTTGTAGCTTATTCCAGAGGAGCTTCAGTGGTTTACATGTAGGTTTTTTTGGTATGGTAAATAGTTCCAGCATATCCACCTGTAACTTCTTCAGAAAGGCACTTTCAACTTATATCAATACTAGGGATCACTCTCATTTTGAAATACAGCTTTTTGGCCAAGGTCTCCTGGGAAAATAACAGGGTGTTCAGACACAAAAATTTTATACCAAAACGGCATAGCTATACCGAAACAGTCTAGCTATACAATGAATTTTTGTGGATTTATGTGTCTGAACGCTGACTAACGAAACATCATATAACGAAACGTTGTGTAACGAAACTGGGGTCAGAGCATCGTTTCGAACTAGAACTCGATAACGAATCACCTTTCTGTGTGTGTCTGAACGTGTGGCGACCATAGAACGGTATAACTGGGCAGGGCTTAACGTGAGCGCGCGCGAAAGGTGTCCTTACCAGGGGGCGGGGACTGGCGGCGACCATAACAACATGCGCAGTGGAAAACTGCACATCTGTACGATGTTTTTCTAATCGGTCGAGATATGTGTCTGAATGGTCTGTAGGCTATACGATGAAAATTTTATATGTTTCTTTATCGAGTTTCGGTATAAACGTTTTGTGTCTGAACAGGGGGTAAGTCTTTCCCTTCTGGATGACATATTCCACTCTAAAACCCATAGACAATTTACACAAAAAGCTGGAGTGTGCTCACTTTGTTGTCACCAATATGAACAAAATCCTGGGTATGCTACACTGTTGTTATGAAATAAATATTTTTTGTACAGATAGACATATAAGAATATCTATTCTACCATTGCTAACAGGCTGGTGCATTTACATGTAGTAGGCTTTTCTGAAAGGTTACACTGGAATTTTAAAACTATTTGTAAGGGGTATACTCACTTTTGTTGGATACTGTACTTCCTGAATATGATGAATACTCTGACCAACTTGTGTTATGAGCCTACAATGTTAAGTAACTATGAAAATATGCTATCAGAATTTATTGTACTTTTATGCAATTTGTGCCTTATACATGTAAGTGACATTTTTTAGAGTGCCTACACTGCCTGGAACACAGAAAGAATTATATACTTCCACCAATATTTGCACAGTATCCATAGTATTTCAATGATTTCCTTGCTTGTGTTTCCTTTTAGAGACATTACCTGTGCCTGACCATATTGTCAGACAAACGTACATAATAACTGCTTTAATCATTCATTTGAAAACATCTTTCCCTTTTCACCAAAACAAGCAGCCCCTTTATTTAAGCAATTTTTTGTCATAAATCATAATACATGACCAGGATTTTTAAATCTACATAATACCAGTAATTTTTTTAAAGAAGGGGGTGGGGGAGAACACCCCCTGTATGTGAAGTTGGAGTCTTTAACCAACCCAATTTGGACCCCTAATAGAAAATAATAAAGAAAGTTCTACCCATGGGTGAATGGCAAGATAATCATTACCAAATAGAGAAGACTTATTTTGATAACAAAGTAATAAAAAAGTAAGCTTCTGTTATAAGTTTGTTATCATATTCAAGTCCCACACAAGTCATGTGTAACTTATTCTCCGAGTGGCTCTGAAGAAAGAGAAAAGGGTATTGCCTTTCAGTCTTTTCCCCTATTAGTTTTAATAAACTTTAAATTAGCCATATTATATATTCCATTCGTTTGTGGAGATTTACTTTTTGTAATAGAAGTTAAATTGCTTTGTTATTATCTCCTTAATAAGATATTATATCTGCCTCCTCAAGAACTCCCTTTCTTGAATTAGTAAAAACTTAAAGTAAATATTGTATTTGACCCACAAACAGTGATTGGTATACTTAGAATCATTTGCTTTAGATCAGTAGAATTAATTTGATACATAAATCAGTTAAGAAGATATTGCAGTTTTGTTTTCATATGTGTATGTAAAAGGATGACCTAGAAGTAGAACGAGAGAAGTAAAAGCATACTAATATCCTTGTAATTACTGCTTGAAAATACCAGTTGATACATGTACGCCAAATTGCAGAAGTTGTCAGATTTTATTTTATTTTTCTTTATTTCAGGGCAATCCTTTGAAAAAAGTACTGTTAGCAAGCAAATTTTAACTATAAAAGGACACAGGATTATGAATGGATAAACCTTCATCATCATTTTCATAGCAAAAGATTGCTGTATTGTTTTGCAACATTTTACAGTTTCTAAATACTTTATTTAATATGCCCAAAAAAAAGCAAAAAAAAACACTGCAACAAATTGAACAAAAGGAAATTACATTATAAGGGTAACAATCACCAAAAAATATTTTGCTCACTATGTTAGAGGATCCATGTCATATATGGGCTTCAAATATTAATTCTTTAAAGAGAAATCGCAATTTTAATTACAGTCTCTATAAGTGTCAAAGCGACTCGTGGGTAGATTACTCAAGCACCTGTATGCGCTTGCCAAGATAAGGAGTTCGGTTCCGCCTGAGCATTTTCATGTTATCCTTTATTTCCTTCATACTCTTTAAATGTTGACCTATTGAATGCCATAAAGTTCTTTGAGGTTTCATTTTATACTTTCTAGTTATGCACATTTTTTTTTTTTTTAGGTGATTGGTACACTTTAAGCTTAGTGATCTTCACGTTTGATGTCTTATAACACTCAGATGAACTCTCGGTTACACATTGCTACTTTTTGCACCCCACTTGCCATTCATGTACACATATAATGTTTTTGTTTTTCTAGACATTCTTTAAAGAATTATTATTATTATTATTGTGGTTTAGTGTGTCATGTATTAATGAGGCTTTAAAAATCACTGCAAAGGCCCCACAAGGTAAACACACATACTGAGCAACCATTAGGTGTAAAACATGTTCTAGTACAGAGTCAGAAATGACTTTATTCAGGTGACTACTGTTGCAAATCTGAGTAAGAGTTAGAACCCTGAATGTGTCATTTACGTGATCTTATTTTGTTCAATTGTTATATCTTTCAGGACATTCATTTGGCAAAGCGTTTCTACGACATGGCAGCAGAGGCCAGCCCTGATGCTTACGTTCCTGTCATGCTGGCCCTGATGAAACTAGGTGCTGTCTATGTGTGGGAGTACATGCAAGCGGTGAGTAGTGTGTCCTACAGATAGGATGTAAAAATATAAATCCTATGGAAGGGTTTTGAGGATTATCCAGCAGTTACTTTACATGTATTGTGGCACCTCACTTTGCCTTACATGAAGGCTGCAATAGAATTGCACAGTAGAAGAGCTCCCTCTACCGTTAGTATGGTTCTTATACTGCATCAAGGATTTAACTGTTCTGTACACTAGACCTCTATATGCATTTCATCTTTTATTTGAGGAACAATGTGTTCTAAGTTGTACTCTCACTATTCTGCAGTAGGAATAACAGTGTTGTACTTGTAGACCTACTCTGGGTTGAATCTCTGATCTTCCATTCTAGAGTACAATTGAGCCTCAATCATACATCTGATTAACAGAAACTTTTCCAGTTAAGTAATTTCTGTCACTACATTTTAAGTTTACAAAAAAAATTAAAATTCACACAATCACACACTAAGGACATCCCTGGTTTATGTATTCACTCGACAAATCTACAGTTCCCAGCTTTTTAATCATGTAACTCGACAAGAGAGGGCACTGTTGTAGAAAAACTGCCCAGAGCCATCTAAACGCAGAGTTCGGCTAACTGGTCTCCAGTAGGTAACAATATGGTGCATGTTACTTTGTTTGGCAGGCATGCAAAAAAGGAATATCCACCATGTTGTTCCCAACTGTAACTGCCATGAAATTGTTTTCCATTGTATGCTATGGTGTGTTTGGTGTGAAATGTGACTTTAGTGATTTCACAGTGCACTGCTCTGTGGTATCCATCAATAGGAATGTTGGTCATATATGTTATGAACCATGATTGGTAATCATCACTAATTTCATCAGTTTGTACTAATATTTATGAGTTTAATGGTGTATTTAATGAAATCATCTATAATATTGACATATTAAATGATATTATGTATATTATGAAACATATCCATGAGTATTGTGCTATAGAGATGAATATGTTGATGGTTGTAATAATTTACATCTAGCCTAGTGGGCTGCAGATCATCAAAGTCAGAAGAAAATAAGCTAGTCATTTTCATAACATCCGAAATAAACATTGACGCAGATTACAGTTTCCCCTCACCTCTGCGTTTGAGGATTATAAAAATATAAACACTCTTCGAGGGCCAACATTAAATATTTACAATTTTTAATGGCTGTAATATATCATGCCATAAATTTTGTGCATACCTTTGAAAGTATAATTTGTCATGTGAATGTTAATGAAATATGCAAGACAGGCATGCTTAAATTCAACCTTTGGTTGAGACAAAGGAGAATAGTACATATGTACTTATACCCAGATGTATGATATCAAAAATTATGTCATATGAAACTTGGGGATATACATGTAGAAATAAATATAACCTAATCTTATCCTATCCAATCTTAATTTAATTTCATTCAAATGTTCCTCATAGTCTCTCTGTCATGTTGGCTATTAGGCTACATTGCTCTTCCTTCCTCAGCACCTTTGTCTCTATCTTCCTTTCATTCTTTCTCTATATCGTCTGTTGAGAGCCAGAAGGGCGTAAAGTCTGTTTTAAAGTATATGAGGTAACGCCCTTCTGGCTCCGAACAGATGATATATCCCTCATCTATTTCTCTGGTATCTTCATTTCTTTTCCCCCTGTTTTTTACAACCTCCCCCTACCCCCTAAGTTTCACTCCGGGATGATGTACATTTCCATTTCGTTTAAATTTTATCTTTTTGTGTCAAGAAATAAGCCAAAAGAAGACCTGCAATGTACTTTAAACATCTTTCAGCTTAGGAGACAAAGTCAGTAAAGTTTCTACATCCTAGAAACGTATTTGATTTCATTTATTCATAACGGCCAGCTACATGTACACCATTAGGACGTTAACCCCATCACATCCTACTGCTGTGGTGACTTTTCATGTAATGTTCTATTGGGAAGCTGCTACAGCTACTGAAATGTGGGAAGTTATGAATGTGTGTGGCCTCCAGAGGGTTATGCAGAAATCACTCACATGTGTCCATTAGAGTATTAATGGTAAAAGGACAATCAGTCAGCATATGAAGAGTTTGGCTAGGGTGGGCTGCTTCTTTTTAAGATTGGTTTCCCATTGGGATGGTGGTTTGAAGACAGCCTCCCCCTGTTTCTGGCCTTGTATGATGCAGGCTCATAATTTGTGCATGATGTTTTTGTTTTTTTTCTGAGGTTGATATTTATTTCTTAAAATAAGGATGATGTGATTTCAACAGTTCACTAATTACATTTGTGCAAGAATAGTCCTTTACTGAGCACTTTTACAAATCAACTGGCAAAATTTTACTTTTTATAATATTAGATTCAAGAAAATGTCAAAGGAAACATTAAGAAGACAAACATACATGGTGGGCATGTTTTATTGTTCCCTCTGTCTTAAAGGGGAGGTCCACCCTTACATGACATTTCTTTAGAAAGGAGCAGAATAATGAGAGGAACTGGTTAGCAAAATTTTGAGAAAATTTTGAAGGAGAAAGTATTTCATTTTAACCTTTAAGATGACTTTACTAAAAGGGAACTCTATTAATTCCTTTGCAGTCATTTATGATGATTTTTTACTGCTGAGGAAAATGTAAATTTGCGAATTTTTATGCGTCTTGAGCCATATTTTAACATTGCTATTAGAAAACCAGACAGACCTTAGGCTTCATATTATAAAGTGTGCTCTGTGGACATTTTAGACAGTATGCGAGTAGCAACAGTTCATATCCTTGTAGTTCAAAGATTTCTCTCAGCAGGGTTTAAATAAAAATGGTGCCTTAACATGGCCATTAGCTACTGATGGTGGAGTTTGAGGGACTTAGAAGTTAGAAGGTAAAAAGTATGAATCAATTTATAAAGTGCCATTGCAATCACAATGGCACTTTGTTATACTTGGTTCATCACAAAGACCATCAATGTATTTCATATTAAACAGTTTTTAGTTCATGAAATATACTCTTACGTCTTTGGATCACTGTTGTTTCTACTCTCTACATGTTTAAAAGAGAATAGGGTTGAAGGCAAGAGACTCCCTTCATTCATACTATGATGTTTACCACAATCTATTCTTAATTTTAATAGATGAGTATTGCCCAATTTTAGTGGTTGGATATTTCCTAATGATATTGAACTCTCAAGCAAACTAATTTTCTGCTGCTCTTTGTTGATGCCGATATGACAGAACTCTCCCCTTACAACCCCCCCCCCCCCCCCTCCATTGATTGTTTCTCTCTTTTTACTTCTAC
Source organism: Heliocidaris tuberculata (assembly GCA_025618425.1). NCBI lineage: Eukaryota > Metazoa > Echinodermata > Echinoidea > Camarodonta > Echinometridae > Heliocidaris > Heliocidaris tuberculata. Next base: position 26,693,754 of record CM046834.1, on the reverse strand, counting down.
ATGTTTGTAGTAGGTGGAGATACCCCCAGCCCCCATTTGGCCCTACTCATGAGTACCTATGTACTTTCAGTTTCCTCCCATATTGTGCTGTTATGTTGAATAGAGCAATCAACCAATTCTTCTCTGATTGGAGCTGAGAGACCGATACTTGCAGGATGCCTCCCATCCTAAGCAGCTTCTAAGTAGCCTAAATCTATCTCCTTTATCAGGCAAATCATCCCCCAAATATGGCTTCATCTCGTTGCATTTCATCTAAAGGCTCTTCTAATAGTATGTTGATTATTGTCATTCCCGTATGACTGTTCTTGATGGAAGTTAGCAACCACGCGATCGAATGAAGGAATATCGATTATTGTAGAGCTTAATACATGTAGTTGGTTGCATTTGGAGGCATTTTGGGCCTTATCATTTTTTTTTTCTGAAAGCGTTCAGTAGCAAAAGCATCTTTTAATCGGGGCTCTTATGCAATGCAAGCATGATTTGAATGAGCATTTCTAATATATATTTCCAATAGTGCACTGCTCATCAAGCCTTATTAGCTGATGGGCAATAAATATCTCTGTGAAATTATATTCCAACCCTTCTCTTTCTGTGATATGACTTTTATAATGAAGCAACCAGTCCTTGACAGTAAGTTTTAAGAAACTAACGTATTGATTAAACTGAATCCACAAGGTATTAGTAAATAATTAAACAGGGCTTATTGGTTATCCTATGAACATATTATCAGCTACTGAGAGCTAGAAGGTATTACCTCCATTCAAATAACACCCTTCTGGCTTTCACAAGACAAATCATGTATACCGGTTTATTGATCAAGAGCATAAACCTAGAGGCAATAATTATACTATAAAAAATAAGAATACAAAACCCCGAAACAACTAGCTAATCTGTACAAGGAGAAAGTAGATGAAGTTTAGTTTTTACACGAAACTATGTATTTCAGTAAGTTTCATGTAAAGTCTCCTCAAAGAATTCTTTTCTCCGTACAGTATTTTGCACTTTCCACATTTTTATTTTTTATTTTTATTTCTATTTTGTTGTTGTCTCAGTTACTTTTTGGCCTTTCTTCTATCCGCAGTGGAGTATGGACAGTGATGGAATTTTCTCCTGTGATATGCTGCCATAACATGCTATGATTAAATGAATCTATAATATCTTTTATTATAATCCCATTGGCAGGTGTGTACTCCAGAGTAACGTATATCTTGCGGCCTATCTTGTAAGCAAAATATGAAGTAATATTTGCCTCATGGTGACACTGAGAAAACATCCTTCACATGATGTGCAGTAACTTTAATGTTGTTAAAGGAAACAAAAAGATGCTCATGTATTCTTTGTTCTTTTGAGTGGTTCAAAATTGAATTGAAATTCCACTGAGTGAGGTGTATGTTCTTTTTAGCACTGTACCTTGCAACCCTTCACAATGCATTTCCCGCTAAGCTTTTACCAGCTCTGCTTCTGCCAATGAAATGTGTGTGTGTGTGTGTGTGTGTTTGGGGGGGGGGGGGGGGTTGGAGCCAGAAAGGCAATACTCTATGTGTATATGAATTAATGCTCTTTCTTTTGTCTCTTAACACACCACATACATGTATATGCAGTAGAACGTCTTCCTTTTATGGCTCACTGTATTAGAGTCAAATGGGATTTTTTTTTTTTTTTTTTTGTGAGTGTTTGTGGTTTAAAATCATTCTAATGCTCATTCCATTAACAACAGTGTTTTCAACTGATACATGGTATTTTACATCAGAAAGAGCCAATACAGTTTCTTTCAATTCTGTTATGGCAAATGAGTGCCTAACAGGATATGAGTGTATAGCTTAGATTAGCCTATTATGAGCAGTAATAGCTATTTCAATACAAAGCTGGGTTAATCATAGAATTTAGATGAATAGCACTTCCAGTATCATTCTTCTACAGATGTACTTTTATACAACATTGTTTGGCTTTTAGTCCTTACTTTCATCTGTCATCTCTAAGTAGAAAATGTTTAATTTTTATATAATTATTTTTCTTTGTCTATGCAGCATTAATATGATCAAACTCCTGCAATCTGTACTGTTATAAAAAAAAATAGCAAATTTTGAATCAGGGCATGATTCATAGTAGGCAATTTCCTAAGGTAGAAGTTTTGTCATAAATCAGTTTTCAAAGTCATCTGCATGATCAGCATAAATGAAGTAGTCCTGCTAGTCAGAAGATATTTGTATGTCATAAACAAACCATGAAAATAGATGCATTTCATGAAACCTATACTTACCAAAATATTGTATAACATGTAAATGTTATTGTTTTGCTAAATCGTTTTCGTTTTCCGAACTAACGAAACCGTGCGCGGTGCCCAGAAACGTGAATTGGTGGGAAACGAATTTATAGATTTAGGTGCTCCTAGATAACAGAATTTGCTTTCGTTGCATAATTTCATGTATTGATGTATACATAAAAAAAAACCTTATTACTTTGATTTTGAAATGGTGTATATTATTATGTATATTAATACCAAATAAGGAAGCACTGGTGATTCAAACACGATTCAACGGTTCGTGAAACTGTTTTCTCCAAAGCGCGTATTTTCGCACGTGCGGATTCGTCAGTTCGTAAAAACGACAAAATGATTTAGTAAATTTGAGCTTATTTTGTTGCTCCTGTTGTTTGTAAATGTGAAAGTCTATTGATATTGAGTAAGTAAAGGTTTTTGTTATCTTAAAGGACTTTCACCCTTCTTTCTTTCTCTGCCATCCTGAATCTATTCAATCTCTTGTTCCTAATCAGGATACAGCATGTGAACAGATCGCTTAAAAAATTTATTCTCCATTTCTATTTCTACTGAATTCCAATGTGACTTTCATTGTGGCTGTAAAAGCATCAACAATACCTTTGTTCCTTCTCCCATCAACAAGCCCTGAGGGTAAGAGGAGGGAAGATGTTGAATGACTGTAATTTAATGGAAAACAAGGTCCGTAGAGAGCTGAACTGGCAATCTCCCTTTTGTCCACTTTAATACCCGTGATGACTTTTTGTCTGTGTGGAGGTGGGTTAGTGTCCTTTTTCATTCCATTATCCAGATTCAAACTATGGAAAGCATGTTTAATAATTTGTATATGTACAGTCCCTTATGATCCTAAGCAAGATTATAGTGATTCTTTTGGCTTCGCTATTTAAAAAAAAAATGTTTTGTTCTTTATCTTGGAAAAGTGATTGACTTGGCATGGAAAATAGTATTTGAAGGAAAAGGTCATAATTGTTGTTGTTTTCATATTATATGTGATGTAGTGAGATATTGAGTTGTTTCTCTATTGTTTGTTTATTGTTTCTTGTTTTTTAAGATGCTAGGTGTCTGCTGACACACTTTGCATAAATAAATTATGGCTTTTGAAGTGCATTTCATTGCTTTTTATATATACATGTATCTTTTTATAAATATGATATTAATATTTATGTTCAGATAATGCTGATCATAAAGTACTACTGCTTCAGCAGAGTAATATAAGCATTTTTTAAATAAAACTTTGTGGAATAGAACTAACTCCATCCATACTTTGTATAGAAATGAGCTTTAAGTATTATGTCTTCAGGTTAATCATTGAGAAATAAATCACCTCGTTCCAGGAGATCTGTATGAAATTCCTTTTTCAAATGAGTCTTGATAACTCACTGCAGTCTAGATTAGAGTGTCTGATAAACGCATTTGCCATTTTCAAAGTTCGTGTCTTTATTAAAAGCGGGGAAAGGTTTTGGTTTATGTGCCAGTAAAACTTTTTTTAAAAACTAGACTATGTTGTTTGCTGTAAATATTCCGCATTTAAGCTTAAGTCCCTAATCTTGATACTTGCCTTAATCCATTGAGTTGTGGGGCATAGTGTGTATACACTGGATTGGATATTGATCCTTGGAAAAGATATGCATGTAAATTGAAATTAAGATGCTGTAGATATGAAAACCTCAGGGGAAGAAGGGGCTGTAGAAAATGACAAAGTTCCTGACCTTCACTTTCCCGTTATTATCTTTGCGGCCTTAAATTTTAAAGTTGTGTGAGTATGCAATAAATTACAAAAGAATTTTAATTGGAAAACTTGTGCAGATGTGAAAAGGATTATAATTTGCTTTTAAGTAAGTAATAACAACAATTTGGTAACACTTTATAGTTTTCAACTCGAAAAAAAAATCACATAATTTTTTTAATTATTTTTTTTATTGTTACTATTACATGTACTTGCGTTGATTTCTGAATAGCTCCCTCTGCGACAAAAGCGAGGCTTTAATTTCTTACAAAGGAGTAATAGAACTTGTGACCTTGAAATTTCATAGGTAGTATCTACAGTATTGTCTGCTAAACCTCTGCCAAATTTTACAGAATGTTGTATAAGTCTGCAAAAGGAATGAAGTACCTTTAAGGCTTTATCTCAAACATAATCTGGTAATGTATGTAACTCATTCTTCAGTCTAGGATGTGCTCTGGGAAAATGCATAATTCAGGTATACAATGAAAAATACTGAGTCACTCTTTTTGGATGTTTCAGAGATTCATGTAACAAGCCGAGCCTGATCAACTCATATTTTGGAGTTTGAATGCCTGTAGAAAATTAGTATTTAATTGAAGAGAGCTATGTTTCATTGTGAAGGGCATCGTTGAAGGAGTTGAAATTTGATAAAATTTGGTTGCCATGGTCGCCTACTAAAGTTATAATCCATCCAATATTCAGTGTCATGGACGGACAAAATGCCTACTCTTAACTGATCAGGGCCCGTTGCATAAAACTTACCATTAACGGTAACTCTGCTATCAATGGTAACTACCATGGTAACATCACACAACAGCCAATCCAAATCAAGGTTTCCATGGGAGTTACCATTGATGGCAAAGTTACCGTTAATGATAAGTTTTTTGCAACGGGGGCCCAGGCTCAGCTTTTAATTCAAACAAGATGTTATCTGACTCAAGTGGAATTTCAAAACGGGAGAGAGAGAATAACATTCGTGCATATTTTATCATTTGAAAGTTATCTTCCCAGAGGTATGTTTTGCCCCAGAAGCTTAAATAAGAGAAGGACATTCGTGAATGATAAACTGATGAAAGGGATCCTCCCTCTGGAATATTTTGCCCCAAAAGTTTTGATTACGTGGGAATAAACAAAATTGTTTGATGAAAACAATCCATGGCCATTGTGTGGAAAGTTACATTGAGATGAAGGCCAGTTGGAGATGGTAGCATTACCTAACCTGCTGACTACTGAATTCTCTTCTTTCCATAGGCTTTACACAAGGATCATCAATTCCCATGGACAGTGGGGTAATAATAACGATGCCCACAAAACAGCAGTGAATGGGTACTAGGAAGACACTGTCCACAGGGAGGTACTAGACACACCCCACCTGTGTGTGATAAATTCATACTTCTCACTGTGATGAAAATAGAAGATGAACATGAAGCAAAGATAGTGAAGTCATTTATTGAGCCATGCACTTTTTCTCATCACTGCCTTTGAAATTGATCTTTATGACCCCCCCCCCCCCCTCAAAAAAAGGTGGGTGCTTGAACCAGTGTGTTTGTATCATGTATGTGTCATACACATCAATAAAATGATGGATTCTAACTATGAATGGGGAAGAGCTAGGGGGTACCGACGTGAAGTGTCCAGTTTAATAATACCTTTACACATATTTTGCATCTGCATACATTCAAAGTTGGACATGACTATAAGTGCCACAAAATGTAATGGTTATTATTTATTGTTATATTCCACAAGAATCTTGATGTTAGATTGGTCAAAAGGTAATCATATGATAAAACGTAGTTTTCCCCATCAATCGCCCAAGAAGAAAAGTTTGTGACCTTGATGGACACAGTACTTACATGTGTTTTGCTGGGCAGCATTTCATCAAACTGTCATAAGTAGAAGTTCACCGACATCCCATTGAAACGCGTGTATTATGATTAACACGCGTTTCAATGGGATGTCGGCGAACTTCTACTTATGACAGTTTGATGAAACGATGCCCTGATCTCTTCAGTCCATATAGAGTCACAATGCGTTATCAATATTTTGGGTACGCGCAAAATGAAAGTGCGTGACCTTTACGAATAGTCGGAATGAAAAGTGCGTGACCTTTACGAATAGCTCCATAAGCGTACTAAAATAAGCTTAAATAAGCGCACATTGCCCATTTGCACGCTTAAAAAAACACATGTGTGCACCCAGGAGGGGGATTATGTAATGGTTTAAACTTCTTTTGGGAATTTGGGCCTAAATATCTTTTTCGAGAAGTAGACAATAATTGTCTTTCTTGTACCAGTTAAATGTTTCAGATGTGGAATATAAAGCAAATAATCACCTTTTGGTTTCAGGCGATAAGACGTACTATCGCTTCCTCGGCGATCTGAATGTATACGCTATCTATAAGATAGCTACATCCAGATCGCCTCAGAAGTGATAGTTTGTCCCATCACCTTCACCAACGGTAATTATTTGCTTACTAGCTACAAATCGAGAAATATCGTAGAATGTACATGTACATGTAGTCATATTTTGAAACTGCAATGTTATTTTCATAGAGAAGGGCTTCATGTAAGTTCACATCTAATCATGATGTTGTCTACAGAGAATCAGAAGGACTTTAATACTTATACATAAAGGTTAAATGCCTTCCTGGCTCTCTGCAGACTATGTGGTTGTCATAACTTAAAGGGAAAGTCCACCCTGATATCAAGTTGGTTTTAAAAGAAGCAGAAAAATTGAAGAAACAGATCAGTGAAGGTTTGAGCAAAATACGAGAAGAAATAAGAAAGTTCTAAATTTTTAAAGTTTTAATCAATCAAACACAAGTTGGCAACTCTTTAACGTATCTTGTGAGCTCCTCGCCCATTTGCCCAGTACCCCAAAAATCATTAATTTCCATTTTCTCTATAGAAAATATTCAGACATATATACATCTAGATATTTAATCTTTCATCATTGCTCATATATTTTTATACAAAACCTGTATGAAGCAAATCTATTTCTTCATCAGAAACTAAGAAAAAGAAAATTTATGAAATTTTTCTGTACTGAGCAAATGGCAGAGGAGCTCGCAAGATACGTCACAGAGTTGAAATTTGTGTTTGATTGATTACAACTTCAAAAATTCATGACTTCCTTATTTCTTATCAGATTTTGCTCAAACGTTTACTAATCTGTTTCTCTCATTTTTCTGCTTTTATTCAAATCAACTGAATACCAGGGTGGACTTAAGAAAACAACTTTCCGAAGTTATGGTTTTATCCACCTACTGCATACAATAATAGAGTTAAATCTGTGGACTCCAAATGAAGTGAGGGGATTTGATTTATTGTACATGAATATGTCTTATGGATATAGGAAATAAAACGTGGAAGCTAGTTGGTGGGTATTAATTGCAAAATGCACTCTTGTCAGGACAGATATTTTTCAGGTGTTAAAGTCTTTGTATAATTCATATTGAAAGCAGCATATTTGGAAATTATTCATGATAAACTCCATCAATCTTTCTAGATTCTGACTAACTGGGCAAGCAAAACAAGTCCAATGCTTTCCTTTTTTACACACAAAATAAGAACTTGTTGTTTGTTTCAGTTTTACATATTAAAGGGCAATCCAACCTTGGTAATAAGATGATTTGTGTGAAAGCAGAAAAATAAGAAAAACAGGATGGTGAAAGTTTGAAAGAAATCGGACAAGGATTAAGAAAGTTATGGATGTTTGAAAAATGAGATCACTACATCTATGCAAATCTCAAATTGGCAATTTGGTGAGTCAATTGTGACATTTTTGTGGACAACTCTCCCATTTGTCGTACACAAAAATATCATTGATTTGCGGTTTACTTCGAGGCGCTTTTACCCTCGGGGCTGTACTCAAAATATATTGGAGATAGCATATTATTATAGGTCTTCATGAGCGAAAAGATGCTACTGAGTAATGCATTTTGAAAAAAGGTGACATTTTAGTCTTTTTGTGTGTTAGAGCAAATGGGGGAGTTGTCCACAGTTACATCACAGTGAAATTACCTATTCGCCCAATTTGAAATTCCTGTATGCATAGTGATTACAACTTTCAAAAATTCATAACTTTCTTATTGCTTGTCCGATTTCGTTCAAACTTTCACCAATCTGCTTCTCTGATTTTTCCTCTTTCTTTCAAAGCAACTTGCCATTAAGGTTTGATTTCCCTTTAAGTGAATTTTTATGTTTTTATAGAAAAAGTATCATCGTACATTTTTTCCACACTGACCACACATATCTGTATTATATACCAAAATGTAAAAAAATGAAGCTCAATTATGTTTGTGAAAATGAGAAGTAACCTTAAAATTTTATTACAAGTTTTGAGGATTACCAAATGGAACTCACAACAAAGAAAGCTGTATACTAAAAATGTAAGTATTAAGGTTTAGGACAAAGTATACTGGGCAAAGTAAGCCGGCTTAATGTTTATGATTATCTATGGTGTCATGAATTTTAAAAATACAAATGTAGCACTTTTCCTTTTTTTACGAACAAGGAAAATAAAAAAACTATGAAAATCGGTCAGTTCATGCCATATACACACGTATGTATTTTTGATTCTGGTTAAGAAATTTTGAGACGGGCTATCAAAAGAGTTACATCCTTATTACAAACACTTGTAGCTAAGGAGCATCTGTTATCCACAGTGTCAACATAAAGCTCCATGACAATCCAGGTATGGTATAATCCTGGAAGGGAAAGAGCCCAACATGTTGTTTCCTCTCACATGTTAACTATCAACAGGGCTTTCACATTAGGGGACATTTAAACAAAATTCTTGCAGAAACATTGCAATAAAGTTTTTGTATAGCGAAAAGTGAGTACACACTGGATAAGAATTTCGTATAAAGGAACTACTTTTAGGTAGTTTAGCTTACACCATCTTTTATCTTTTGTCTCAGCTTACATTGAGGCATTGCATGAGGGTTCAAAACTAATTGCTTGTGCTAATCATACATGTACATGTATCAGGGCATGCTCATGATAAGCCTCGCCCAGTTATGCGGTTTTGATCCAATACAGTGTTCACACTAGTCTACTGCCTAGACTGCTCTCTATCTTCGGCCGTGTGTATCGTACGTACGTCCACGCCGCTCGCACATCGGCTATATACAAATGTACATACAAAGTACGCACGTACGGACACCGAGCCTGAGATTAACCCTGATACCTTATCAAGTTTTCATTTGAAACGATGCTCAAACCTCTTTTTCACTATAAAATATTTCATTATACAACGTTTAGAGTCAGACTAGAAAAAAATGTAGCTTTACAATAGATTTTGCTCATCTGAATGGGGGGGGGGCAAGATACCACAGGGATAAAGCTCAAGTGTCAAGCATTATACTCTTGGGCTATTTTCACCATCCTCCGTTAAGCCTGGTTGATCACACACTGCAAGGCCCTGATTGGAGACATATCATCAACAATCTCAACCATCTGAAATTCACACCTTTACTAACTTGGGCTGTACGGTTTAAAGATAAAGTTGAGTTCTGGTTGTGCAATTACATTGTGAAAGAAACTGTCTCAAAGCAAAAAGCAATTGGGAAAGGTTTATAATATCTACATGAAAATTGGCATATACTGTGAGGTTTTGGAATTATCAAAAGGATGAGAAATTGACCCATTCTCCCTGAAAAGCACAGTCACTGCACCCAGAAATGGGTATATGGGACTGCACACTCATGTGGTGTGAATGTTCGGCCCGAACTCTTCAGTAATTTCTTGTCATATTTCGAATATGAGGGCATTTGATGAGCAATCCTTTCCTGGGGACATTTCTACTATGAAATTCTTTCAAACTGACATAAAAAGAATGAGAAAGCTCACAATTATTTTTCACGTTTCCCAGAACTCAACCTTTTCTTTAAAGGAAATATTTGACATTTTTATGGGGAAATGGAAGTGGTTATACATATTTAGCACATTTTCAAAATTAAATCTTAGAATGATTAATTGATTTTATATATCATGATAGAAAGATTCAAGCAAAGAGATGTTTTTTTTTTTTTTTATCATTGTGTATTGGTATTCTTATTTTTATGCACTTTGACCATAATGGCCATGATTAAAGAACAACATTTATTTTTGTAGTACTACATGTATTTCAATTATTTTTTTCTTGGTTTTCATGCTGTAAATAAAGCTACATGTAAGAATTAATCTGGCATCACGGCTTCCAAAATGATAACTTATTCTGTTACAGGAACAGAATTCCAGTAAATGTCATACTGTAGTTTGGGAATATGAATGTAAACCTGCAATACTTCTGGTAACGATATTAGCCAATAGGTAATTTCACAAGTAGCAAGAATTATCATTTTTAAATCATTCGAACTATATCATTATATGAACGAAGTTGCATGACATGTGCCACTGCACTTCTTCTAAAAATCATTTTGTTCCTTATCTTATTGTGGCAGTATAACTGTAACTTTCTTCCATCCCCTTTCACTTCGCGTTTCCACAATTTGGGTACGGCACATAATGGGAGGGAGAGAGAGAGAGAGAGGAGATATTGGTTTCTGATTTGTGATGCTTATTTAACTACATATAGTAATATTGTCCAAATAAATTTTGTCTGCTCTCTGGGTAACTGTGAAGCACTTAGACCATGAAATGAGAGGAAATTGGGGCACCGATGGTGGTCTGTGCTCAGGAAGGTTAATGAATGGCCAAGGCATTATGGAGAATTTTAGAGCGGAATAATTTCTCAAGTCTGTAGACAGTCTAGGCAGGTGGTAATGGGTATCGTAGGGGGTAATGTGTTGTTTTTTCCCTCTGTGATGTGCTGAAGATGGTCTTGTTCAAGTTTCTTGTCTCGCACATGCTGGCACAGATTTGAAGAAGGACACTATTCAGGGGAAATCTACATTTCAAGAGGAAGGTACTTGAACCAGGAGTATCTGGGTCATTGCTGAGCTGGAAAGTTAGGCCAATTCTTCGAAAGTGGATAGACTTCTAGGTCACCAGACAAAGAATAAGTCTTGCTGATGATTGAAAAAAACTTGTTTCGCATGTGGCACATGTCCCTGGAGAATCACACCATCATGTACTTATTCTATTTTACAAATGTTGTCAGTCCTCAAATGTACCCTCCAGTAAGAGACTGCCTCTCAAATGTTCGAATAATAGAAATATTGGGGTTCATGTTTTTTTAAAGCTATGCCTCAGTAAGATATTTTAAATATCTTGCCATAAAGTTTACTAGTTTACGTCTGTTTTATTTCAATCCTGGAGGTATATATAAATCTATTAAAGGGATAAAATTCTAAGGATATGGATCAAGTTACATGTTATATATACCTGCAATTGTCTGGTTACCTCAACATCTACGGAATACTCACATGCATGAGTACATACAGCCCATTTATGTTCAGTCTTGGTACATTGTGCATTATCATATGTAGATATGAACTCATTTGATTCACAGTAAAGGGTAAAAAAATACATTTTCCTCAGCAGGCATAATGAATCTGTATAATTATATTGTTGGTCAGGTGATATTTGTAGTTTTGAAAGGGGTACGCTGGATGTGCCCCTCCCCCCCCCCCCCAAAAAAAAAAAAAAAAATCTGCACTGTTTGTACATACAATTTTCTCTAGAAGCTTTCTTTCCTTCAAATGTGATGCTAGCATTTACGATCATAGACAATTTTCAAGGCTGTTGTGTTGATAAGAAGATAAAAGTAGGTTATTCCACTGGTTTCTGTTGTTTACATGCCAGGGTCCCCTTTCATAAAACTTGTTATCAATAACAAGTTACGCAACTGTTATAAGCTACTGAAATTTTTTCATCTGATTGGCTGTGAGCAAATTTGTTGTAGGAATGTGACACTTGTTATTGATATGAAGTTTTATGAAACAGGGCCCATATCTAACCGTCTAGAAAATTTAATGAAACTTTCCTGTGGCATGACATCCTGAAGTTGTGTGATACTGATCTCAAAACTGTTAGGAGTTATTTGGTGGGTGAGATCATCAAAGTTTAGACAGCCTGCTGGATGTAAATGATGATTTATGTTCATTTCAATGTACCAGTATGTATTCTGATGGTAAGAGGCCATATGGGAGATGGACTTCTAACATGAGTGAATGATTAACAGTACCCATTAACAAAAGGGGTGGAAAATACCTCACGACTTGCCAAAGCCCGTCACATGTATGTATAAATGCTTCACGATGAGCGATTAACCAAATACGCTGTCACTTTTTGTTTCTCTTCTAGGATGATGGGCGCAAAATAGCTGCAAATAAAGAACATCTGTTCTCTTCTTCCCTTTGTAATTAAAAAAGGAAGATAATTTTTAATATGTGATTCTGATTACGTAGGAAATTATTTGATAGTATCCAATATTAACTTTATTACCTGAAGCATGAATTCCCAAACCTAACATTATATCTGTTGGTTTTGAATGTGGCACAGCGTTGAGGGGTAAAAAGTCATACCTTCACAATACCTCTTCAACTCTGGGATGCAGAAGAACTGTCAATTATACGAGCAAATAAGCAGTTAAAGTTGCATCGTTTAAAGAAATAGGATACCAAATCAGCTCCAAGTGTTCCATCATTTGAAAGAGGATATCAAATCAAGAACATTTATGGATGTGTGACTGAAATCTAAGTTGGAGTAGTATCCTTGATTTTAGGGATGAGTTTGCTCTGGCCTTCTATTATGCCCCTGCCAAGTCATTTACATTTATATGAAATAATCTGTGCTTTACCCAGGGAAAGAATATCGGTCAGCGTTACCTCCGAGGGCATAAAAGAATAGCCCACATAGCACTTCTCCCCATGCAAATGACATGTAATGTGTGTCAAGATGCCTGTGGCGACCAATCACTAATACCTCTCTATTGCTCTAGATTTTCCGCCCCTCCAGGCCTACCGTATGAATTTCTCATGATTGCTAATTTGGTTTCAATCAACAGATCATGTAGTTGATATATGTATTAGGTATCGTGGATCGGGATCAGGAGATAAAATAATTTTTGATTATTGATTGGATGTGTTTGCTTCGGGCGTGTATTTATTTTTGCGTTAGTGTTTGTGTAGTCAATAAATTCAATATACATATACCAGGGTATACTCTTAATTTTGCAATATTTGGAGGAAACTTTGAAGTACATGATGTGATCAGTTCATACATGTAGAGAAGGTATGCACACATTAGGACCTAGGTACATCTCAGTTTCATATCATGATTTGGTGTTTTTTTTTCTATGTTACAGTATATTTAATGTAACTTGCTACTGCACCTGTTTGATGTTTTCATTTCATTTTCTGTGTACTTGTTCCATTTATGTTTCCTCTGTATATTTGGATCTATCCTTCTCCTCCACAAAGCTTTTTATTTTCTATCTCTAATTTCTGAGAGCTGGTTTTAGGGAGCTTAGCAAAACATGATGACCTGTAAAAGACACATATGACAAAATTATTCAGAATCATAATTTTTCATGACACTTTTAAACAAAATAATATGAAAATTTTTATTTAGATAAGTCTGACTGTGATTTTAGATGCACAGAAAAAAACTAGCAATTTTGCTCTTTACGTCTTTGCATCTTTATTCACCATTGTGTTTTGCTAAGCTACCTTAATAATGCATCTGGAAGCATCTGATATGATTATGCTTATTTTTTCCCCCATCTTTTTTTTTTCTTTGTGTTCCCATGCAGAACTCTGATGTCTTGAAGACACTGGATTTGGATTTGTTCTTTGGGCAGTATTGGGATGTGTATATCATCACAGCTCTCTTAGGCCTTAACATCATGCTGGGAGTATTGGTCCTGGCAAGGAGGCACTATGTGTAGACATCGCCCCTCCTCTGCTTCCTTAATATCTGCTCTCCCCCCCCCCCCCCCCCAACTAAACTATATTTAAAAATCCTTGGTTATTACTGAGATGTGTATATCATCACAACTCTCTTTTACCCGAAACATCATGATTTGCACATTAGTCTTGGTGGTGTGGTATAACCCTTGCCCAAGTAAGCCCTTTTACTAATTCCCCCCCCCCCTTACCCCACCCTTTACTGCAGTGAATACTACATGCGTGTCTTTAACATCAGAACACAAATAGGGCTTACCACCATTTTATCTTTGGTTAAGGAGGTAATCAATCTTGATTACATGGAAGCATCCATTAATTTTGAAGATCAAACCTCTGAAATAATTGCTTTCTTTGATTACCGTTGCAGGCTACATGTACATGTACATTCACTGCCTGCCTCATAGGTGCAATTTATCACAGCTTTAACCTTCAGGTTGTAAGATTTGATTGAATGATCCACTCTGTCAATGTTCTGAGTAACATATGATTCAACAAACATCAAGTTTCCTTTTTTAGGATTGGCTTGAAGCATTTTCTTGGGAAATTTAATTTATTAGGTGGTATATTTCATTCATCTAGTTTGTCTTCACTTTGCCCTGTAACCATCATTACAAAGTGTTCTGCATCCTATTTGATGGTAGGATGTTAGAAAAATATTCATTTGTCCTTGCCATACCTTCTTGAAAACATCAAAGATTGTCCTTATGAATAAAAAGCACATGAACAAATTGTGTACACTGTATTAAAAACAAAAATATGTTATTGAATCAGGACATTATAATGTAGAAAGAATCTTATTTAACAATCTCTTACAGAGTTTAGATGTAAGAAAACTAAGAATTACATAGCTATTTGTGAGTCATGAATTCAATTATAATTTGGCAGTAGGGGATATTTTTTACATAAGTTATTGTTATGCTTTGCAATTATTAAGCAAGTCTTTTTTTCAATTGAAAACAATGCATTATGTGGACAAAAATGCGAGAAAGCTTAGCTTATAGTCCAACAAATGTCTGTCTGCAATTTAAATGTTATCATTTATGGTATGCACCATTTTAATTTATACTGTAGACATGTGTGATTAATGCATCATCATTCATTTTATGACTTTACTGCAATCAGTCACTACAACAAAATACATGTGTATTAAATCTTTCATTATCAGATTGGTTTATGATTTATAGTGTATATAATTATATTATTTGTTAATACTTTTTCTTCCGATGAGTTGATTTCATAATACTGTTAAATCTATACTAGTCATTAGATAGAGTTATACTTATTTCCTTGTAGTTCATGTGTACATGTCAGTAGGACATCGTTTGTATCTCTCCTTGTAATTTGACAAGATTTAAAATATGAATATGTGGTTATTTGTTTCTTCTTCTCTTTTTCATAACAAATGGTGCCTTAAAACTTTCATTTGTTTCCAATCAGTCATAAATTTGTGATTTTAAGAAGAAAGGAAATTATTTCCAAAAATGGAGATATAAGAAGATGGATGCAATGATTCTATTTGGTCTACACATGAAGAGTACCGCAGGTTTGATAAGGTCTATTAGTTCTTTATATCATATTGTGATTAATGTTTGTCATGTCTTATAGTATACATATCAAATCTTCGGCACATGTGCTGATCAACTTCCTTTTTTTGAAGAAGATGAGAGCGATTTTTGCTTACATAGAATTTCAAGGAAGTCCTGCGAGTAAATGGACGTTGAAAATAAATATGTCGAAAATTGTGATTTGGCATGACTGATGTAGTATGTATTGAGATAAGAGTAATTTATTCAATATTTATAAATGTACATGAAAGTTGTAATTAGACATCTTCAGACATTACCTGGTAAACGCTTGTTCAAATATGCCTCGGTAAACCCTGCAAGAAGCTGGGGTATGTGAGTTCGCGTAGCACCTATGTTGCGTCATACATCCCCACTTGAAATTCGTGTAGTGCACAAAAAAAACGCTGGGTTTACCGTGACATGTGTGAACGAGTGTAAAAGGTGGTTGAACTTAATGAAACATTCATTGGGTGTTTGGTTCATCTAAAAGGAGGATGGATAAGCAGTTATCTGTAACCTATTAAAGAATACATGTAGGTTTTATACTGGATACATAGCATAAGAAGTCCATACCGCCCTAACCCAACCAAAACAGCCTGAAAGATGTATGTATTTGTACATTCTATCAGTCCTTTCAAATTTAGGGAAAATTTGTGATTAACTTGAGTATTATCACAAGTATCTTTCATTTCCATTATTGACTTATTATCATAACTTCATCATTGAATAACAGTAGTATGTACATGTATATGCTTGGTGAAAGAACAGATTTAATTTGAGGGAAAATTGTGATTATCTGGAGTATTTATTACTCTCCATTAGTAATTGACTACAAACAGAGAATTTCAGACATTGAAAGGAAGCTTGGTAGTGATATTATCTAAGGGTTTTTAAAAAAAACCGACAGCCAACAGTAACATTTTCTTTTTTTTAAAGAAGAAGATACTACACTTTCTAGCAGCATTTGAGCACTTAAAGATAATTAGCACTAGTGAGATAAACAGGTTGGTGCTGATTTGATATCATGTCCTGTGCTGTAAATGCATTAGGTTGACACTTGTGTCTTATCTACAATCAAAGAAATTAAGAAAAATTCACCTTCCTATCACAAGGCAACATCGAAATGACGAGTATTGCAAGTTGTTGCATACAGAAGGTATCCTCGATTAAACCTTATCTATCATGCCTTCAACAGATTATTGTCTGGGTTTAGAAAGAGCTGTTGAAGGTCATTTGTGGTTATTACTTCTGTAAGTTCTGTTTTGATTGTGATCTGTATGGGAAGCTACTATACCACAAGGTTGCTTTTTTAAAATCACAGTTACATAACATCTGAAAGATTTTTTTTTTGAATTATGGTTTATATAACAGTTATTCATCTGAATTATTTCATGAATAGACTTTTCTAATGCTTTCTATTGATTATTAGTCTTTTGAAGTAAATATTTTTGAAATATCAAAATTCAGACCGCCCCTTATCATATTTCCCATTAAAACACCATAGCATTAATAACAACAAGAAGCAGAGTTGACCTGCACTATTTACTGATCTAACCTCAACTGGAATATGCACAAGAAACTGAAAAGAATTGCATATTATATGTTGGTCATGTTGGACATGTTGGAAGGTCTTTGAACTGTTCCTGCATGATAGACGGATTGCAATTGTAGTATTCAAGGTGAAGGAATTCATTTTCATGTCATGGAGAGGTCAGGTAGATCATACATCCTAAACAGCCTGCCCTTGGTAATGTGATATATTACTATCAGAGGTTTCATTCCTACGAAGGCTTTTATCTTATTAATCAAGTCTCATTTACTGATATAGGCTGTTGGTTGATTGTATAGGCCGATCGGATATATACATTACTCATGTCTGCATTGCAGGGCTTCACTATAGATGGGGAGTAAGGTGGTTTAGAAAATTTTATGTATTATATCTTGAATAAGGAAACCTTTCAAAGAAGTTGTATAAATTTGGTGTAAATGAATTTATTGTGTATCGGGAAAATGAATAAGAGACAATAAATATTTGAATGTTACTTTAAGAAGTGATTTTTAAAATGCTCTTTATTATTCTGTTCTGCTAATGTTTTGCTCATAAATTTAAAAAGGGGATCTCATGACAAAAGAATTGACACACGAGAAGCATTATGCACTTGCCATTCTGGTTCAAACGGCTAAATCTAAACTCTCTATCTCCTTCAGTTGCGTGCTTTCATAGTCTCGGATATTTCATTCATCAGAATCTAACAACAAATTTCCCACAACACATTTTGAGACTTTTGCGGAATTATGACATTTTGAAAATTACATTACATGTGAACAATCAGCCCCATGTAGTCTTAAGGTCTTAAATTGGGTTTTAAATGGAACTAGGAATGAACAACGAATTAATGATATCACTATGTTTAAATCATTTTTAGTAATCCACTGCATATTATCAATGATAAATTTATTATCTTTTTCAGGTAGAATATAATCAAAACTATGGCCTTATTCAGTGAAGGGTCCAGGTTGTTCACGAGGGGGGGGGGGGTACAATCCCGAAAATTTACTGTACAGAAAGTTTATAACATTTTCTGGTGTCTTTTGGTCAAAAAATTAAAAGGGGGCACACTTACTCTCTAGTATACCTAAGGAAAGGGAGACTGTTCCTTGGAAAATTTCCTTTCCACCCCTCCGATATTTTGAAAAAAATGCACACAAAAAATGCCCCTTCCTAAATGAACATTACAATGATTACGTATTTAACATGGTTTGTACAGACAATACAAAAGGATGTCGAAATTGCCCTTGAGTTAATTTGTGAAGTCTTTGCGATCATGTTATGAGTAAAGCTCACTGCACGATCGAATAAATATGGACATTTAAACAAATAAACTCTTCCCGATTGAGGTTCTGAACAGTAATATGAATACTAAACCAAGGAATTTGTGGTGTTATCAGCCTTCTTCCCGAAAAAAACTAAAAAACAAACAAAGCTTCAAATCGTAGATAATCGTAGCACTCACTGCTCTGGCGTCACTACGATTCGGAGCCGATAACAAGGGCTGGTCACATTTTGTCCGATAATGATCACGATAACGAGATTTTCAATTAAAGGTACACCCTATTGTATTATGTGTACGTGTGAGTATGCTCGCGTCTGTTTATAGTAGGGCAGCTCTAGGGTGCACGTTTAATAAAAAAAAAAATATCGATATCGTTATGGTTATCAAACAAATGTGATCAGCCCTTTAGCCTGTCCTCTGATTAGAACATGTAGAAGTCTTGCATCACTGTAATTTCGATTTTGCTATATGTTTATTCTAAACCTCAGTCGAAGATCAAATGCTATTACATTTTCTTCCGAAATCGGATCGTAGACCGATCGTATAGTGATTTACATCAATATTATGTTTATTAACATATAACAGAGTATAATGTATATAACATAAATATCGATACAAATATTTAGAGCGTATAACAGAAGTATATCAACATTATGTCTAATGGAAGATATATTAATTTTTTTTTTTAATAATGCAATGGGAAATATCAACAGTGAATTCATAATGATTTAGGATAGTATCCTAAAACATGTAAAAGATATCATCATATTATGTTATACATGCATATCCATGGAAAATATACACACAAAGCTTTGAAATCGAGTCTTTTCGTTTTATCCACATGAGATCATAAATACATGTGTAATAAGTAGGTAGATAGTAGGCCTATTTAACAAGAAATGTGAGTCATGATATAAAAATATATTCCCCCAAATTATGTAAACATATAAATAGTATAGATCATATAAATGACACTTACCTATAACAATAGATAAGGCATTATCAGAAAATGTAGATACAGAGAAGGTAACAGAGTATAACAAAACTTATCATAAGTCATAATACAAAAATATAAAGTAAATATAGGAAGGCAATAGTTTTTTTTTCAAAAATCATCTAAAATATATGAGATAATGATATAGTCATGTACATTCAATAAAGCTATGTTTGAAGATGCTATAAGTCATGAATAGAATATAATATATATGTATCCGAATCCCGATTTCATGCAGTCTCTTCTCCATTATCCTATGGTAATACACTTACCAACTGTTTTATCATTTTATCCGTGTGAGACCATAATATCCATTATTCACAAAATTATCAGAAAATGAACGTCAGTATTTTAAAGCGATATGCGCCCTTCATGAATAGCCCTGCAGCAAGATAGTTTCGAAATTATGATGAAGGGCATACAGTTTCTTTTAAAAATATTATTTAAAAAAAACTACTACGGACTGGTTTTTTCCTACGCAATGTATGTTCAAAGACTTAAAATCAGTACAAGAACATTGGATGACGATAGTGGCAACCTTCATGCAGGAACGTGGCCATCCGACATTAAAAGAAAAAAAAATGTTTTCTGTCGACGTATTATGACTGCGCAGAGTTAAGTTGCAGACACGGTCATTATGCTTCCATGTATTAAATATTCATGCTCATCTTTCCTGTAAAGGACATGAACTTCATGGCTTGAGGTATAACTGAAGATTTCCAATATCATTTATCAAGAAGGGATCTCCTTTCTCCGAGATTTAAACAAACGTGTTTTATTTTCACAAATGGGAAAACATTTCTCTTGGCAGTCGCTTTTTATATGTCTTGTGATTTAGAAAGGTCCAGTTTGGCCCCTTTCATGTAAAATCAAGGCTATGAAAATATACAACTCCGCACGCCCCCTCCCCTACCCACCCCTATCTCTCCTCCTCACCCTGTTAATGAAAAAAACAACAACAACAACAAACAAGGGGATTTCCCTCATACGTCTGTTAGGCTTCGGGGGTGTTGAACACGTCTTTGTAACACTCCCTGGTGAAATCCTTCATGCATCACTACTGCGTATTAGTAATGACCTCAGTGGCACACAGACTGATCAAATTACTTGTAAATATCTCATAACACCCTTTAGTTTTTTTTGACGATACAATCGTCTTGGGAATGTTGAGGAGTATTTAAATGAAAGTCGTTCCTGCTTGTTTGTGGAAATAGTTTGAATTCAACAAGTTCAGACATATTTACGTACTCCCCTTCATCCACAACTTGCCATCAATCGCCGCAAGTCACATATAACTTTGTACGATATCCATTCCGAAACGTGGAATCGTACAATATATTAAAATAATATAACGCGCAATGAACATGATGAAATAGGAAGCTATTTTTCAAATAGCTGTTAGCTCTTTTTTCTGAAATTCATTTTCTCCTCCTTGTCTTCAATTGAAATACCTAATATTTTCCCTTTCTTCCTCCACGTTTCACTTTCTCCACTGAACAGAGTTGTCTTTTAATCTTCTCTACATCGAGTCTAGTCGAAAATAGGGATCCCCGTGCACCATCGAGATACATTTTTTAAACCAATTTTTTTGTAATGCCTGAAGTGTCTAGTTAATGAATTTTTATGTTCCCATTGCCAAATCGTGTCCCATGGGGTTCAAAATTGGCCATTTTGAGGCCATCTTGGATTTTTGATGAAATTTGATAATGAGCACATCTTTTGAACTATAGACATTATGCAAGACTTTATAAAGAAAATAGCTCTTCAGAGTAATATTAGTAAAGAGTCGATTTAGAGAGGGTTTTTTGTGATTTGATTGACCTGGATTCCACAAAACATCAAAAAGTGTGGAGAAAAAAATTCACTGAAAATTGGGCATACTAACGCCATTACGTTTTTCTAATAGTAGAACAAATATTATCCTGTTAATTTTGCTACAGTATGTTGAAAGGGATATAATCATGATTATCATGCATAAATAAGCACTTATACTGTAATAGTGTCCCAGTATGGTCAACTTAATGACACCTCTCAGATTAGGAAATATGGCGTTTTTCATGCACAAACGAGGCTCATGGCTGTTGTGTGCGAAACCTCACAAACTTCCTTGTATTAAAAGCGGCACCCCTGAGACACTCTATATACCAGCATGATTGCTAAGATTTATACGTAATATTTTGACTGTCTACATGCATTTATTGCTAGGAATTTCATAAATTTTTCAAAATATACATTGAGTTACTTTATATTGCTTGATGTTTTAAGATCAAAGACAGTAAAATTGATATTTTGAGATCAAATTGAACATAGATACATATTACAAGTAGATTACAGTAAGGATTGCTCGCCTGTCTTGGCGGGTTTGTCTATCCGTTTCTCATACATACTAGTTCATGTACTGGGAAAGGGTTTTCCCCTTAAATTTTGTTGAAATCGATTCATGCCATATAGTCTTAAAATAGTGGGCCACAAATTCATAAAGATTATGATGTATTTGTATTTAACACTATTTCTGACAACAGTTTAAATTAGTGAGCACGACAGTTTCTGACCCCAACTTGTTAAAACTGATGAGTATTCCATGGGCTTTGATAATTAAGTCATTCCATTATCGATACATTTGTGAATATTTTATTTGGAATGATTCAATAACGAGTAGCATTATGTCTATCTTTGGAGTAGTGGAGATGCTTATTTCACAATGAACTGAGGTATCAGAATGGAGACATGCGAGCGAAGGAAAGAAGATGCACAGACGGAGAGGGGGAGGGAGGAAACGAACGAAGAGGTTAAAGAGAGAGAAAGGGAGATAGAGAGAGAGAGAAAGCTGAGGAAAAAGATAAGGGATGGACTGAGAGAGAGGGTGAATGAGAAAATGTAAGGGAGCAGAGAAAGGGAGCGGGGAATGGAAAGACGTTATTTTGAGATGAAAGGGGGGGGGGGAATGAGAAAAACGAGAAACGAGTAAACGAGATAGGAAGAAACACCATGCATGGACATGGGGAGGAAATAAGAGGAGGGAATTGATAGAAGGAGGAAGAAAGACAGACATACAAAATGACAGGCAGGCAAAGAGACGGGAGAGAAGAAGAAGATGGGACAAGAGATGGGGCGGGAAGGGAGAGGGGGAGTCGGGAAGAGTAGACTGAGAGAGTACAAGAGAGAGAGGGGTAGACAGAGGACAGGGAGAGAGCTATATATATATATATATATATATATATATATATGTATGTATATATATATTATGTATGTATATATAGACAGAGAGGGGGAGAGAGGTAGGGATGGTTGAGAACGAATAGCAGAGAGAAATGAGAGAGAAAGAGGGGAGAGAGGAAGAGAGAGCTGAGGTGAAGAGTCAAGTGATGAGAGAGGGGATGAAGAGGGAGAGCGGAAGGAAAAGACAGAGAGTGAGAAATTGAGAGAGGTTATTAAGATGAAAAGGGAGAAATAGAGTGAGCGAGAGAATTGAATTGAATTGAATTTATTGAATTTATTTATTGTCATGAAAAAGTTCTGAACAGGCATAAAAATCGTTTTACGATCTCCAATTAAGCATACAGTAATACATCAACATCATGAACTAACATTTACAGGTAACTTAAGAGCATAACTTAAAGTGACAGTAAACTGAAGCTCCTAAATAGCGCCATCTTTCAACAGGATTTGAAAAGTGTCTGTGCCTCTCATTTTTCCATCATGCCCCATTCTATTTTTAGAATGTACCTGCAAGCAATTTCCCACAATGCCAAGTCATAAATAATAGTTTGAAATATAAAATATGCCTATTATCCAAATAAGCTGTTTGTCAAAATTCAAAATAAAATGCAATTAATTTTCAAATTATAATCTTAATTTAGCAATCACTGTAGGATGGGGCTGTTCAAGTTCTACCAGTTTAATGCTACTTCGCCCTTCTGCTTAGAGCCAGAAGGGCGTTACCTCATATTCACTAAAAACACAGAGTTAGCACCCCTCTGACTCTCAACAGACATGAGAGACACGGAGAAAATGAGAGGAGGGAATGGACAAAGATAGAGAGAGAGAGAGAGAGAAAGGCAGAGACAGACAGGCAGGGTGAGATAGACAGAGACGGGAAGAGAAGAGGGCGGGAGATGGAACAAGAGAAAGGGTGTGAGGTGATAGAGAGCAAGAGTGAGAGGAGATATTAGAGAATGAGGGGAAAGAAGATGGAGAGACATGGAGGAAATGAGGGGAAGGGGTGGAGAAAGAAAGACAGGCAGAGGCAGAGAGAAGAGAGAAGAGAAGAGAGACAGAGGGTAAAATATAGAGATGGGATTGAGATATGAAAGGGAACAAGTTGAACGAGAGACAAAGGAAAGAGAGAGAGAGAGAGTGAGAGAGTAATACGAACTTACGCATGATGCTTTTAAATCACTATGTATATAATTATATCTATAAATATACCTAGAGTTTACATATGTTCAAAGTGGAAATAGAGTTGATTAATGATGCAAAAGCTGAATTTATAGCCAGCAATCTCGATGTCGTATGCAAGAAACAGCCGAGGCAAGAACTCAGATGTTTTCATGGTTAACAATGATTCGAATCAACCGACTGGTGAGACTATTTTTATTACAAATATGATTTCATTTCTGGAAGGTTAATTAAAACCATGGGAATTTAACAGCTTCGACAACATTGCTGTTACGTAACAGAATCAACTCTCGTTCTCGTGTTGTGGAAATCGAAATGGTTAATTGTGCCGCGAAAATATGCTGAAGGTACGGAAAAGATACAAAATGAAATTGATTAATCGTGAGTTTGTTTACTAGCAGAAATCTGAGATAGTGTCAGTTATGGATACAAGAATATTTCCTTTCTATATGTTCTATGTTAAGCGAATTGAACAGGGGAGAGTGAAGTTGAGTCATTTTTAAAAAATCTACTTGAAAAGTCTGAGGAAGGACACAGTTTTGAACGTACAATAAGCCCATTCGTAATCTAAAGGTATTAAAGTAACATAATATTTTGATAATATATCATTTTATCTTTCTTGTTTTTAGGATTCAGTACTTTCTTTTTGATGTTTCTTATCTCAAAAGAAAGGGAAGATTTTTAAGTTTTCCTAGAACTTATTTTTAGAGGCTTTGAGTGTTTCCAGAACTTCTTTTAATACACTATCTTCGTACTATATGGAAAAGCATATATTTTATATTTATTTTGTCCCTTTAGTACTCTGACAGTGATGACTCTTCGGGTGCAGTCATTGCAGTGACAACTACTGAGGAAATTCGGAACTGCTATGATAGTAAAATAATACCCACAGAAAGCACAACTGCAGTAAGACTGCAATGACACTAGTGTAAACGTATAAATCTCAGGTTGATCATGTTTGCTTGATAATGAAACAAAGTATATTTCTTGCCTGGTCAGATCAGTACAATCCTTGTCTAATAAAGTTACGCTATATCACGACCAATTATCAAGCCTGGAACAATCAAATCCGGCGTTCTTAATAAATTTAAGGATGGTCGCAGTCCGCCTTAAGGAATGCGGTGTGCTCGGTGGTTGATCATCAATTATAAAGTAAACAAATAAAACATACATGAACATGTATATAAGACTATTTTGTAGACGTTACAAAGTCATGTATGATCTAATAGGTAAGGGTGGAGCGTGAGCCCCGTCATTGAGGTGCATTAGCATCATGGGGAGGGGGGGGGGGGCACTAGGTAATACAATGCGAATTTACGAGGGCAACGATTGGGGGAAGGTTTAGGAGGTGGTCCTATATTATCTTATTTTCACCTTCCTTCCCCGTTTTTTCTCTCACTATTTTTTCCCCTTCGTAGCTACCCCACTGTTATCAGGTAGTATGACTTCGACTAATGGCACAATATTAAGCGTCATTAACTATTAGCCTCGTGAATTCTTTGGATGCCTCTAACGTTGTTTACAAGTAATGTGCATGTGAACGAAACTCGTTTGAACCTTGATTTAATTTTATTTTTTAGAGAGAGAGACTAATTTATTTAATTTTCTTAGTGATATAACGTTAAGTAGTGCGCTTTGGGAAATGCGTAGTACGTATTACGTATTGTTAGACCTACTATTACCCTTTACACAAATATTTAAGACAAATTATATTGTGTGCCCAAATTGAATCCATATTGTATAGATTGACAACAGATGCCGTCAATTATATGAACTTCAATCAAATAAGATTTTACACACAACAATTTATAGGTCTAACAAAAATACGTGTTAGAATGAATTATGTCAATAAATTGATTTACATAAAAATTCAGAAAAAATATACCCCCTTTTCTGTGGTTGATTATCACCATCCCTCTTTGGTAATGATTCCGCAAGTGATTAAAATTTAATTTAATAACTTTGCGAGTTCACTACCCTCACGGATTAAGCTCCACTCACGGTCAGAATGTTCTTGGCTTGAATCTGCTCATGTTAAATGTATTAGGCGGCGTCAGACGCGCCGGAAGGGTTCCAGTTTTTTTTTTTTTTTTTTTTTTTTTGAGAGGGGGGGCTCAAACACTCTGGGTGGGTCCCACCTCCTTCATATGAATGCTAACTCTATATACCCCCCCCCCCCCCGAACAAGCACATTTAATACATATTCCTTGGTATTTCGAGGTTTTGAAATTTTTTGATGTTTTCGCTAGGGGGTCGATAACGCCTTAAACTTTCCCCGTTTCTAATTTTGCGAGAGAGCGAAATTTTGACTCTTTTTGTAATGGAAATGTATAGAAATTTCATATTCGGGCACCTCGCTCGTACAGATTATGGAACATTGAAACTTTACATTTCAGAGCATTAGAAGGCTTATTCGTTATAGCGGTAGATTATTACATTTTGTGGTTTATTTTGTGCATGTTGTGAGAGGAGGCGGCGAAATGGATTTTTCCAAACCCCTTCACAGATGGAGGCATCTTCCTGACCACCCCTTCCCCCGATCTACGGGCGCCCTAGATAGGCAGGGTTTGTTTAATGTTAAGAAAGGCTGCACAGTGAGCGAGTGAGAAAATTTAGATTTTGGAATGTTGGAAGTTTGGATTTTAGAACACTATAGAAAACTTATCCATTATTATACTGCGAAAATTGTCACCTACAATGTATATTGTTGTCTTGCGAGGGGACTATCGGCCCCTATCCCTTCATAGAGGAAAGCCTCAGGCCCACACAGCCGGGGTCTTGTTGTAGACTGGGTTCCTACAGTGCAATGTTAATAACACCGCATCTATAGAGGGACCGTAGCGATCGAGTGAGAAATTATGTTTTTTGTTTTTAATGTTTAAACTGCGTATTTTAGAGCACAGGAAATCCTTTCCATTGTTAAACTGCAAAAAGGTTTATGTCATATTACATTTATGTCTTGTGAGGAGGACAGGAAAATACATTTGCGCCCGCTTTGGGGCCTTGTGGAAGACAGGGCTTGTTAAATTTATATTCTAGAGCAAATTGAAAGAAAGCTAGAAATCATTTCTTCCTATTTTCTTCTTTTTTGTTTGCGAGGGAGCCTATTGAGGGGACAAAATCGATTACAGCAAACAAGAAAATTTAGATTGTTGCATGTTAAAACTTTGATTTTTACGGCATTATAGAAATCTGCAAAATTATGGTCTTTGAAAAAGGTGGGCTTAAATTCGTCCCACCCCCCCCCCCCCCCTTGATAGAGGAGAAAAATCTGCCCCCCACCCCTCTGGCTTTATAGTGCCACTGATCATTTGATAGAAGATACACTGCTTCTATCTGCATGTATATTAAAGGAACCGTATATAGAGAACATGTAATAAAATTTAGGTCTTGGAACTATGAAATCAGCTCAAGAAAGCTGAAAGACGGAAGCATCTGCCCCCTTAATCATGGCCCCTACGGCAGAATTAATATACGTAATTTATGTAGCGACCGAGTGAGAAAATCTTGGTTTTGAAATGCTGAAAGTTTCCATTTTCGACCACTAATAAGCTTATTTTACATCACTGTAATGCATAATTATTGATGCAATTTTCTCTTTTTTTATCTTGCGAGGGGTAATATCTACCCCCCCCCCCCCCGATTTGAATGATTGGGGAACAACTGCCCCCCCCCCCACCCCCACTGCATCCGGCTCCTATCGGCACTGTCTCTTCATCTAATCATCCGGCTTGAAGAATATTCTGCCTAACCCTAAATATTTATGGTAAAAGAAGGGTCTTATGAGTTTATAAGACATTTTATATGCACTCAGCAAGAGGAGAACTTGCAGATGACTTGTGTTGAGGGGGGGGGGGGGGTGACAGAAATGCATAATTGAAAATGAACACTGTTAAATTTTGACCTGGAATGGCTCAGGTCTTTTTTAAAAAAGAAAATTACTAAATTACTAGATTAATTCAGTTATCCTTTTTGTTGATCTCCTATTCAAAACAGAAAACCTCGTAATAATAATAACTGTGGCGCCTTTAAAAAGAGCTCATATCAGTCACGCTGTGACGCTCATGGCGCTTTGACATTATAACCTCGGTTAGAGCCGAGCCTCCAAAGTAACTAGCGCTCAAGCATATCAGGTATATCCATTTACACTTGGTTGGAGAGCGGCAAATGTAGATTAATATCTTGCCAAAGGACGTCAGCGTCGGGCTGGGACTCGAACCCTTTACCTTGTGATCTGAAGTCCTGTGACTTATCCACTAGACCACAGCATCTCTTTTTTCCACATCATTTTTGAGGGGATAGCCCCCTTCTCCATTTGCTGGGAACACAAAGCCCGGTCATCATCCCTCCGCCTTCGACAACAATTCGATGTTGATGTCTTGAACCCAAAACTCCCTCCCCTGTTTATACGTCTTTATGAGTTCAAGGGGAAGATGGGGCAGGATGGGGCACAGTATTTTCTTACAACATCCACAACCCACAGTCCTGGATGAATACAATTCTACATAATAGGACAGACTGTTCCATCGTGCCTCAAAATAAGGGTCATGTCACATTATGCAAGGGGTGCCAGCATCTCCTAAACCTCCAACTACTGCAGAACGATGTGCTTTGTTTCACCAAGGAAATTCTCTCATTTTTCTGGTTTCCCCATGCAGTTGTTTTCCCCTGAAACATCGTACCTTTAAAAAAAAAAACCAAAGCGGTTTAACAGAGCAGTGAAAATGAAACTGGCCCATTCTAGTTTGATTCTCAAATACATTACTTTTACATTAGGCGTTTCTTGCAGGAAAATATCGCATGTCTTGCAAATAAAGGATAACATCCTATAATAAACCTACTAATCTTAAAGTCCCACTCTTCCAGATGTCCTATCATGTTCCCTGTCCCATTCCACTCCGCCTTTCTCTACGTATTATGTCCATATCTGTACTCTGCGCGTACACATTTCCTTGAAAATTCTCTGTCACGTTAGCCGATAAAGACTAACGTGTTAACATGGCCACTCAAAAGATATCTATAATTCTGTTTTTCTCGGCGGTGTAAACATACTTCACATCTTCACCAAAGCCGTCTTGATCTGCTCTCGCCCGTGTTGGTCCGTTACTAAATACTAGCTTTTATCCAACCACTCACGGCTCTTGTCCTCACATACCGGCGGAGAATTTGGGATTCCGGCTTCAGACATTATAATAATCACGATGAGTCCATCCGTAGATTCTTTCCGTAGTTGCAAGATATAATTCTCTTTCTAATGTTCTTTGTATCACCGCCCTCGGCTCCCCATTCTTCTCTCTCTCCATGTCTTTAAACTTGTCTCACCTGGGATTTGCCTAGATATTGTATGATTGATTTCAGTTTTAATCATGCCTTATTCTTCAAGTTTTTTCTGTGCTATTTAATCTTAGATATAATTATTCTTGTACTTCACGTTCATATTTTTTCAAAGCCAGCCTATTAGCTGCTTTTAAAAAATGGTATCTTTTCAAAAGAAAGCAGACGATTTAGGTTAACATTGCGTGTGTGAGACCATTGGCGTTTTAAGTGTGCGTGAGGGTGTGTATGAGAAGTCTTTTCGGGTGGGAAAAAATTTCTTATTTACCCATAGTTTGCTCGCTCACATGATTTTAGGCCATCAAATCATGGAAACCAGGAATGATTCTTATTCATGATAATCACGACAATGCAATGATCTAAAATTGGAAATGTTTGTAATCCTCATGGGTTCTGATTCAGTCATGGAGTTATAATGATTAGAATTATGGAAATAGTAACATTATGGACACACCCTTAATTATCTCCCATTAAGCTTGTCTTCAAATGATGAAAGAAAAAAATCTTTAAAATCTTTTTCAGTGTCATCGACCATTTAATAAAGACCTTCATTCAGAAAATTTACACTCAAGTATGTTCCAATTATGATCCGACGGATTGAATTACAAGAGTAGAGATAATGAGAAGATGAAGAGTATTATGACAAAACGATGAAGAGAGATGCTGATAGGAGCCTGTGATGGATCTAACTCGGGGTCTCCACCCCCCCCCCCCCCTCTTCTCCTCCCTCCTCTCTGTATCTCCTCCTTTGATACACTTCTTTCTCCCTCTCTCTCTCTCTCTCTCTTCACCTCTCTTTGTTTAATCTATTGTTCTCTTTCTTTTCCTTTTCTCTACCACGCTCTTTTTGTTTAATACTTTTCTCTATACCTCCTCTCTCTCTCTCTCTCTTTCTCTCTCATTAGAAATGCACAAACAAGTACGCAATTTCTGCACTTCATATTATTTTCCTCGAATTTTCGTACAAAAAGAGGCATCTGTAGTACTTGTTCATTCTTCGTAAACAAAAAGACCTTTTACAGTCTTATATTCACATTCATCCTTAATACAATTTATACAAATACATACAGACCTGTTTCTGTCCAAGGCAAACAATGTAATTTGTAATCATCGTATGCCATAAATTTGTTCCCAGTGGGTTAATAAAGCTCCATTCATTAGAAAGAAAGACTTGAATGAGTGGGCCACCAATCCTACTCTCTGTATTTTATCAACAAACCTATTGAGTCATCTATTCTCTTACTATCGATACTGGCAATTCCTCACTTGGATGTGTGATGACTGTTCTGGAGCCGATAGAATTTTACTTTATCAAGCGGAGTAAAATCCTGTCAAATTGGATATTGGGAAAAGAGAGGATGGGATTTCCCTCTATTTTTTTTCTCTCTAAATATTATCATTAAAATCATACCATTTCATGTTTAATATCAGGGATTTGGGACGAGTATTATTGTCGTTACGTTGTAATCTATTGCGACATGTCAAACATTATGCCCCATCGTTTTAATTGTAGCTCAAATCCTCTGATTTCTCTGTGTCTCTCACTTTCTATGTCTCGCTCTTAAATGATACCATATCACATTGGAGACATGGCTTTTCCACATTCGCACAAAATTTTATTAAACTTAAATTCGTTATACAAATCACATAAAAGACAATGATAAAATTATTTGTGAATACAATGCTATTGCACCAGTTACCTCCATGACTACTTTAAGCTTGAAAAAAAAAAATCAAATAAGTACAACACACATTAACGTTTTCCACCTCTGCTCTCTTTCGTGTTATTTTGGTTTGAGTCTTTACTTTAAAGGCAAAATTGACCTCCAAAAGAGATATCTCTGCAAAACCATGTCAGACATTCTTAGATCCTTTTAAAAAGCTCTTTTACGTAAAAATCATCCTGCTATTTCCACTTTTTAGGCATTGATTAATCTTGGCTTTTTAGCTAACACTTATTTTCATGAAGTATATCACTGAGATATTAGCATCTGAATGAAGATGTATAAACTTGATTGATTTGATTTTAGATTCAAGAATTACAAAAAAAAAATAAACTTGATTGATTTGATTTTAAACAATGTCTATATCAGGTTAAGCAACATTATACTCCAATCTGCCCCTGAAATATTTTTTACACCAATTTGTTGATACAAGTTCATATCAACCTTGCTATCGTTTGAATTCATAGATTTACTACTGAGAGTACCATATAAGTCATTTTACTAGGACTTTGTCACAAATACAACATTCAAATACAGCAACAATGACATATTTTCTGCAAAACTTGGCTCCACAAATTGCTGACACGTATATCGTACTGTGGATTTTGTAAGTTATGATATTAAAGAGGAACACGAGTGCATTTCGTTTAAAACAGAATAAAATAACTTGGATATTCCCGTCAAAGGAATCCACTAAATAGAACACTTTATAGACCCTCATTATTTTAGTCGACGCGTTTCTTCAAAAAGTGAGAGGGTATTTCACAGCAAAATTAGGCTACCTGATAATTTCACAAATAACATTTATTCGAACCATTATATAAAAAAAAGCATGTGTATAGGTGTCGTGAATACAGTAAGAATGAATTAATTTAGGCAACTCTCTTCGATAACACAGAATTCTCTCAAACCAAAACAACACCAGTTTCAAAACGGATATGTTTACATGACAAGCAAGCACGGTGGATGTAGGATTAAGCACAATGTAATTAAGATCATTAATATTTCATAATCATTTAAACAATAAGTCTACTCTGACATCAAGTCGATTTTAATAAAGGCAGGAACATGAGAAGAAATGATCTGGGAAAGTGTGACAAAAATCAGATAAAGAATAATCATCTCATTATTTATGAAGATTTTGAAAAAACACTACTTTTTTACGATTTCCTTTGCTCTTTATTTAAGATTACATTTTTCATTTTTCATTTTCTCCAGAGGGATGTCTTCTAGGTCTGCTTTCGAAATCAGTCCTTTCAAACAGGTTTCCATCTTTTTTTAGTAAAATAAACTCTTTCAACAAAACGGAAGAATGGAATTTTTCTGAAAAATTCTGATCAAACAAATTGAGAAGAAGAAGAGTTTTCAGACTTTAAATCTTAAAAGCTTTCTTATTCTTCATGAGAATTCTCTTAAATATTCTCTAACACTCTTTGCTTATTTTTTATTTTATTTTTTGTATTCACTTAAATCAGTTATTTGTCAGGATGGACTTTACTTTAAAGGAGAATGAAACCCAGGGAAAATATCCATTTTAATGAAAAGAGAGGATAGAGAGAGGCAATTTAAAAAAGTTCCATCAAAATCGGTTACGAAATGAGAAAGTTATGAAAGTTGAAAAATCTCAATTTACTTTCTACGGTGATCCTCAAATTGGCAATGTTGCTTCAAAGTGACAGGTTTAGTAGTACAACTCTCCATATGTTTTGTACACAAAATTTCACACTTTCTCCATTATCTCTAAAGATGCTGTTTGTCTTTTTGTGAACTCAACATATGTTGTGTCAAATACATTTTCCCATAACATATCTTGAGCTAAGAAGGAGACAAACTGCACCTTGAGAGATAATGGGGAAAATATGAAATTTTGTGTACAAAATATATGGAGAATTTTACTACTAAACCTGTCACTTTGAAGCAACATTGCCAATTTGAGAATCGCCATAGAAAGTAAACTGAGACTTTTCAAACTTTCATAACTTTCTCATTTCGTAACCGATATTGATGGAACTTGTTTTTTTTTAATTGCTTCTCTCTATCCTCTCTTTTCATTAAAATTGATTTTCCCCAGGGTTTCATTCTCCTTTAAAATTAAAAAAAGAAGATAATCTAAGCTAATTTGATCTACATACAGAGATGTGAATATTTTGAGTTGATGTGCAGATGAACATGAACAATACAAAAACTACAAATAATTATTTTTAAAAAATAACATATGTAAACTTACTGTTCTTTATACTAGGACACGAGTGTTATACATTTAAAAGGCTAGATTGTGGTAAATGTGAAATATTTTCAACTCAAACACATAAGAGTATATTGATTTTTACTTCGATAAATGAATATGGTTTTAATATTATCTTTCGGGATTTTGACACCGGATTT
The DNA here is from genome assembly GCA_025618425.1 of Heliocidaris tuberculata. Classification (NCBI taxonomy): domain Eukaryota; kingdom Metazoa; phylum Echinodermata; class Echinoidea; order Camarodonta; family Echinometridae; genus Heliocidaris; species Heliocidaris tuberculata. Next base: position 26,660,666 of record CM046834.1, on the reverse strand, counting down.
CCAGACTAGAGTTTCTCTACATCATACTGTGAAAAAAAATAAACATTTGCCAAGTTCCGTGATTATGGAGGGATTACATTGATAAAAGAAATGTAACGGTCAAAATTACTTCCATTAAATCATGTCATCGTTGTGTATCATAATACAATAATTCAATGAAGCGCATATGGGCAGAGCTCACTTAGAAAGCTAACAATATTAAAGGACAAATAGCCAGTAGTTCTATAAACTATAGAAACCAGGAACACATCATGACACAATATCACAAGATAATGCATTAAGAACATCACTAATATCTATCTCAAATGAACATTGCTTGTCCTGGGGCTTAATTAGCCTAAGCTTTTTCATGCTTGCAAAGGTTGAAAATGTTTCTTAACAAATTGCTTGTTTGCAAGTGAATAAGTATGAACAATATTTACAGTGTTTGTATACAAAATACAACTATTTTCCTCTGTCCTGCTTTTCAAATATATATTATCTCCTTGAACGCATAGCTCAGTGTCTCTTCAGAAACAAAATCCATATATTGCAAAAAGGATATCCTCTGTGCTTTAAAAGAGTTGTATAATTTGTGATGAATTTCTCAATTGTCTAAATAGTTAAGTAACCAGCTGTGTCTTTTCTAAGTCACACTTTCGTGGTGGCCTCATCTGGGATAGGCCCATTACGAGCTTTGGCCAAGTCCCACGCCGTTCCATGTTCACAGTCCATAAGTTGTTCCACATCAGGCGCAGACGAGTTGTGAATGGCGATCTGCGGAACGGTTTCCTTCCCATGGAGTGACTCCTGGGCATCGGGTACATCTTCGTTTATCACTAGAATAACGGAATCCTGTGTAGAGGCGTCGTTCGCTGCCTTCCATGCAGCACACTTTGAAATACTTGCATTGAATTTGATCAGCTCCTCGGGTGAAACCATGTCATGTAGATTCTTATCAGTCTCGGTGCCAACACAAACTCGTCCACCCTGGTCGACCATTTTACCATCGGCTATTCTACTTCCAGGATCATTGAAGGTAGCTTCAGTTGGGCTGCCTGCACACTTTTGGTAAACCACATGCGGACCATTTGGCTTACAATTTGCTTCATGGTAATCATTTCCAATAAGTGGCGTCTCACACTCATTCGATTCTGGTGACTCATCCACCGCATTGGAATTTCCACCAACAGTCTTGACATCAGTCAATTTTCTTGGTGGCTCCTCGTCCAGGAACTTGTGCAGCAGACGCTCCGCACGTTGTTTCCTCTCAGCTTCTTGTACCGTCTGGTTGTTGGCGATCCTCCCATTGTTGTTGTTGGAGCTGTTACCCACTTTTCCCATCTTGGTCATTCCAATGCGATCCTCATCTTGGTCGGAGACGGCAGAGAACTGCGTGCTTTCGCGTCGAAAGAAGCGGTTGTAACCGCGCTTCGCGTGATGCCGATCGGTCACTACCTCTGTCTGTGAAACAGCAGTAACGCTGCGGCGCTCACCGCTTCGTCCGCTTGGTGTCACGAGGTCACGGTACTGAGGACAACAGAGGGTCAATATCAACCAGAATCCGCTGCGGAAAGCCTGACTCATCAAGGCATATATTACAGGGTTCATGAAGGAGTTAGCAAAGCCGAAAAGGTGAATGAGTAGGAGGGAAAAGATATAGTTCTCATCGTGTAAGAGTGTGGTAAACTGAGCCAACAAGCTGACCAGAAAATAGGGGAACCAGCAGACGAAGAAACAAAGCACCACGATAAGAACCATCTTAGCCACCTGAAAAGACATACAAAAAAAGTGAAATATTTCATTAGAGAAAGTTAAAAACAGAAACAACATAATATATGTATATTGGTAAAATTGCAAAATTATGATGTTCAAATATTCGTGTTTTGGGGGCATTTGCAAAAGAATCATATATGTAAAATAATCCAAAATTATTTCGAAAACACTGCGTATGCTTATTTTCGTCTCGCCGTTCCACATTAATATTTGATGAAACACTGCATCTTGCAAGTCTCCCTACCCAATCATACTTGCTCAATCAACAAGAGACGATTGGGCGATAACAGGCCTGAAAATGAGGCTAATACTTTGATTCGTCTGTGTCCGTTTTCCCGGGATATGTGTGGCTCTAAAGATACTGGAGCAAACACATCAATGCCACTCTATTTCATCTAGGGTGTCTCAAAGTACAGCTACAGCAGAAGAATATATTGTTTACCATCATTTTTAGTGAAAGAAAGTGGAAGACATTTCAAGGGAAGCAGTTATTGACAAGTTAGATGGTGTATGGCATATGCATTCACGTTTTATCAAATCACGTCCTGCAGAGAAAGATTTGGTATTTCTGACCTCATCATCTTCCTTAGCATCATTTAGTCTATTTACAATTTGTTAATACACCAATGTGAAATACATTATCGATGCTTACGAATTCTTCATAACATCTAAAAAGACGGGGGCGATAACATATCGCTGGATAGATAACCACTAGGCAGATATTCGTAATAATTTTATGTTAAGCGATGTTTTATATAATTTCTTTTGCTACAGTCTGTACGGATTTATAGAAAAACACGGGTGAGATTATAGGACTAGTCTGTAGAGGGAATACCACATTTTGGTGCCTGGTTAAACACATGATATTCCTTTTCCAATCACGGTTGAAATCGATGTTTGCAGGTACCATACACATATACCACCATCAATCACTCTTGCGAATCCCAATAAACTCAGCTCAAGTGCGAAGTGATGTCCATGGAAGAGGATTTATGAAGATTGGGAAGTTCCTCCAAATGAGTAAATGATGATGGTTGGTGCTTTTTCACCTTTCGCTCCTTCGCTTTTCCTTCTTATTTTCATTTTATCCACACTTTTGTTTTTAAATTAATTCATTTCTTTCATCTGGTCTGCATTCACTCTCCTGTGGTGCAAAATACTGTCTAACAGTGTGTTTACACAATCAACACTGTGAAAGTGTTCAAATTCATTTTGCGGTCAATACACGCTGTGGTTTACTCTGTTAGAGTGTGGCAAGAAGTGTTAACAAAGTCTGAATAAAGTGTTTTCACAATGGTCATCACTAACAGAGTTTTGGTCACCATACACTGATGGTACATTCTCTGTGTGTCTGTGTGTCACACGGAATGAAAATGTTCTAAATCCATTTTATGGTTAATGTAGTGAGTAGGGTCTAATTTGTGCTTTCTTTTGCTCTTTCCCATTACTGAGTGGCACACATTGTGTCCACGCTGTCAGCGCTATTTGAATGTTTCAAGGTGTGGTTTTATTTGTTACAACAGCGTATTGTTCAAACCTAGAAAGACATCGTGAAAACTGTATATTCATTTCAACAGTGTGAAAATATCTACTTAATTGTGACAATGTGAGGGTATACCTAATGGTTATATCTTTGTAGCCGCAATATCAAAGCGCGTGAAGATAGTTTAAATTCAGTGTGTTCACACTTTAATCTCACTTTTAACATATTGATAAAAAGTTCAGATAAATATTGTTAGGAGCCTACAGTTAATCCTAAAATTAAAGACAATCCTATACTGAAATTTGTTTTGAGCTCTTCAAAACTATACGCTAGTAGGAGTCATTTAATCAATATTTAATCAATAAATTTCTTAATTCATATCAGATTTGCTTTGTGCAATAATGTTATCTTCGACAGAAAAAAAAAATTGAGAGTTGAAAATGCATTACGTAATATGGAATTTATTCGAGTTCCATGATAACTTTCGTCTCAATGAGTGCTGTGAACAATGAAAACGACAGTGTCAGAACTAAGGATTCGGGACAGGTAGATATTTGAGATTTGCGAGCGTCACCTTTTATGTTTTATTTTTTAGTTCTTGCTCAACTCATAACCTACATCGAATAACGAAACATTTGACTTTCTGATGCCCCATTCTTAATTTTTGTTGTTTTTTTCTTGCTAATTAAACGTTTGACTTTCTGATGCCCCATGACTTAATTTTGTTGTTGTTTTTCGTTAATGAAACATTTGACTTTCTGATGCCCCATTCTTAATTTTTGTTGTTGATTTCTGCTAATGAATCGTTTGACTTTCTGCTGCCCGATCCTTAATTTTTTGTATTTTTTTAAATGAAACGTGTGACTTTCTGATGCCCCATTCTTAATTGTTGTTGTTGTTTTTTGTTAATGAAACTTGTGACTTTCTGATGCCCCATCCTTAATTTTTGTTGCTGTTTTTGTTAACGAAACATTTGACTTTCTGATGCCCCATCCTTAACTTTCGTTGCTGCTTTTTGTTATTGTTGTTGTGTTTCCATTTTCTTTTTAGCCGCGAACTCCTTTGTTTTGTCCTTTCCTTCTTTCATACATGGTTATGATGTTGGAGATGCAACGTGTAACAGGTGATTTAATACATGTGTATAACAACGTGTCCCAAGGCTCGAGAATAAAAGACGACACTCTTTATTAGTCAGGTCGTTAGATTCAGCCCACACTTTCTGTAATTGTGTAGAGTACCAATAACCCAATTACCCACAATCATAATTCTACACTGAGCAAACCTTTGCTGAGTGATAGTAAAAGGGACCACTTGCGCACGTTCCCACGTCCCTGTACGCACGCGCGGAAGAAGCCGCCAAATTTGCTCACCTGTGTTTTTATAGTGGGACGTGGTGTCGTATTATACGAAGGCTGCAAAAAGGACTGGGAGGGGCTGTCTGAATCAAGGAAAATTCGTGGCGAATCGTCTCTCTTTTCCAAAATATCACAATAAAATCTAAAATTTCCATTTATCTATGTATTCAAGAAGTCGCAATTGTAATCACGGTTTGATAGGAATGTGAAGCACATTGAAATTGTGTACATATTGTTGTCTTTACGATGAAATCGAGACAAACGGAAAGAACTTTTCCATCATTTTAAGCCGAACCCGACGAGGACTACCTGAAAAGGGGCCTCTATGACAAGGGGCGTCGATCCGTTTTTCGGATGGGGGGGGGGGGGTAAAAATAGCCTAATAATACCCTTCATGATTTTTAACGCCTCTTAATTACCAGCTTCCCCCACGGTTACGTGAAACAGGGAAAATTAGAGAATTTGCGCCTGGAGCGAGCGGCGAAATTGAATTCTGATCGTTGTATTTCATTGTTTGGAAGGTTTAATTTCCCGAGTTTTACATTATTTTTCCTTATCTTATTTTACACCTCCGGATTTATTGGGGGGGGGGGGGCTGTTTGTGACGTGTGATGTCATACATACTACTTCACTATTCTCTGTGTTTGAAAATTTTTAAACATCCTTTGTGTCAAGTTTAAACTATGGTATAGACATTTTTTATATGTCGCTCATGTCACTCATAATGGAAAGTACTCTGTTCTGTCACAAATATTGAGAGGTACAATTTGTGTCATGGAAGAATAATACATGTGAAACATCACACACCATGGACGAAGTTATATTTATCCTAGTTGGCAAAATTGTCATTAGTGAGTTAAATAATGTTCAAAACCTTTTTTTTTTTTTTTTTTGCTTTCTTTCTTTGCCCGATTTATATCATACCTTTCACTAATCTATTTCTCTCATCTTTCCATTACCACCCAATCAAACTTTGTTGGCAGATGTAAATCTCTGTAATTGCCATAAATAGACTCACATTATTCTACACTGAATTTTTTTCCTGCAACTGCACCGTTATTCATCATTCTAATTTCAAAGCAATAGCACTTAGATAACACTCATGACGTAACAATTTTAATTTACACCCAAGCAAATCTTGGAGCGGTTTATAAAAGTCACATTATGTTCTCTTTTATGATGGCTAGACAGATAAAAAAATGATATAATGGACAGCAGATATTTATCACCGAAAGGAACACTTCATCATGTCGTCTTTAAATTCTAACGACGACCTGCATCTTTAAGAGGAGACCATATGGACACTTCATCCTTTCTTCATGTAATGGCGACCTCATGACAGCCTCTCCACAGCAATGATTTGTTTGATAAAACGATTTATAATCAAGAGCGTCGAATCCCGTTTGGTCGACCACAGCCATTCATCATCTTAATCTCTCAAGAACCCTTATCGCCACCACCCCACCCTTTCCAACAAGCACACTATCGAGGGAAGATAGGTAATCCTCTGGGGCATACACCGTCACGAAGATGAAAATCAGATCGCATTACTATCCTTAGATCCAGGTAATTTGGACAACGTCACATCCATTATACCAAATCTATGTACTCAACGTCTACCCCGAATATTATAACAATGCTTTGGGAAGGGTACCCACGAGCGATTATGTAAAGAAAGCAACAAAAAAAAAAAAAAAAAAAAAAAAAATGAAATCCAATCAATCAACGATGAACTCTCGTGATTCCCTAACGTTTTCATTTTCTGGGATGAATGAAGTGATACTAAATGAAACGATGCACATTTTGGTCCCTGCAGAGAGAATGTTTACTGCCAAGAGGCCAACTCCTTAGGTGCATTATTCATCAAATGTGGGTATCTTGTCAAGTTTTCATTATTAATTGCTTACATTAATGTCATGAATGTCTAAGTTTAATTCATACAAAAATTAATTTCACCAGCCTGAAACAGCATGCATTTTTTTTCAATTGCTATGTGCTAAAAAGAGGGATTTTGAACATATGTTTTGAACCCGTGTTTGCATTCTATGATAGCATTCCCGATTATTATGAAAGTTACGAAGGGGAAATCATGAAGACATTTTTAATAATTTGAATGTGGCAAATGCACATCGAAGTTCAAAAATATGTTTGATTTTTTGCAGTTCAGCAGTACAATTTTCCTTACGTCAAAGAAACAAATGGATAAAGTGAAGTTAGTCTAACCATGAGAGATCAGAATGAAACATGCATTTTAGTTATCATTGTGACGAGGATAATGATGCTATTGAGCAGAGGCGGATCCAGGATTTTGTAAAAAGGGGGGGGGGGCACACAAAATCTGCGAAAATTTTTCTGACACGCAAAAATAAAAGGGGGGGTATCAGATTTTTTTGGTATATCCTCCAGAATTCTCTGACGAAAAAAAAGGGGGGGAGTTATCAGTTCTAAAAGGGGGCACAATGTACACTTTTCTTTCAAAAGGAGGGGCCCGGGCAGGAATTGCCCCCTCCCCCTAAATCCGCCACTGCTATTGAGGATATTGAGTTAACGACAAGTGACATTAATGATAAAGGTGAACTAACGCAGGTAAGGTAAAAATTAAATGGATTAAAAGAAAATATTAATACCTTAGACACACTGCCATACCGACTCCACACCGACTCCAAACCCAAACAATCTTTGTCATTTGGGGCAATGTGATTGTCTGTTCGGTCTGTTGTCGGTCTAGTGTCGGTCGCGTTGGTGTGACTGAGTTATATGAGAAACATGATGTCAGAAAATAATAGGGAGAGCATAACAATGCTCGCGTTGACTTGCAGTGGCGTGTATTCTACTTATCTTCCAATTCATTATCTTCGAATATATCTTCTAATATATCTTTGAGTTCATCTTCCATTTTATTTTCTAATTAATAGGTTAGATTTCTACAAGTTAACCCAAGTGTGAATGACGCGATGAAGGTACAATGAAGGTCATACCCAGTCCTCCATTTGAAATATTATTCTATCATCCCTGAATGAATATCAGAAGAAATGGGGGGGGGGGGGGGGGGGAGTCCTGTGAGCTCATATAAGGATCGATTTCTGGATGTGTATCGAGGCGATTTGATGACACTGATCGATATAATGCTCGCGTTTTGATTGAGATTCAGTGATAACCGTAGTAGATTGCTCCAGGCACTAAATTTCCACAAACTTGTTTGAGTTGCGATCATAATGATATCAAGGGAAGAAGGAATAAGATGACCAATCAATCATGATCGTTATGCAATCGCTTTTAAAAATAAGGATACGGTAGCATTGTTATATCACCTGCTACATCTTCTTCCAGTAGCTTGCGGAAAAGCGTTGATGAACACATCTTTTAATATTTTTGTTGTAATTTTCCAAGCAGCTATATATTTCAGCTGCAGCAAACTTCGCAAAGGGGTTTAACCAAGTTTTAACAAAGATACCCTTTTGTATTCCTCTGCTTCTTCCGTCAGTCTTTCCTGCCAAAGTATACCTTCTTCAACCAGTCTTTTCTCGTTACATGTTATACCATTTGACATTAACGTTGTATCACGACATTACACACTAAGAAATTAGGGTGCAATTTTGCACCCGTAGGGGTGCAGACCGTTGGTACAATAGCAGCATCCTTTATAGGATGCGGATCTACACCCCAATTAAGGGTGCAGACTTGAACCTTCTAGGGTGCATAATTAAGTGCACCCTATTGGGAGCAGATGTGCACCCCTAGGGGGTTCAAAATTTGCACCCTTGTGTCGTTCAAAATTGCACCCCAATATAAGGTGCATTTTTTGCACCCTCTGGGTTCATAACTGCACCCTAAAGGGTCCATCGTCGATGGCAATCGATCACCATTCTCTCCTCTACACAGCTTAACATCAAACAATACAAAGTGATATTTCATAATTCATGCACGCACGAATGGAACATAGGCAGTAAAGTACATGCCATGAGGGGACCTCGGTGAGATCCATCGAGCCACGCCCAGTGGCGTCTACAGTGCGACACCTCATTTTCCTCAAACAACTTTAAAACTGAAGTTAGTACTCCACTATCTGTCCATATAATAAATCAGTACAGTAACAGTTAGTAAAACTATCACTTTCACTTAAAATGATATAATCCCGACTGAATTATCAAATGTAGCCACGTATTCAAATAACTTTTCTGACAAAGAAACTATCAAAATGAGCCATGGTAAACTCCCCATATAATTTGAATATGCGAATTATGCAAATTTTCCTGCCTTAAGCCCTACAAGTACCGATGCGTTGGTTGCTGTAAGCCTCACTATGAACATGGCGAACAAAGAAGCGGACAAAACATACAGCTCCGCATTGTACCTTCCACAATTGCTTTGGTTTGAACGATAAGATGAATTATTCACATAAAATGGGATCAAATTGGATTAAATATTTTAACATATTAACCAAACTCTTAGATAGAATGAATGCGAGATCTGTTGGTTGATGTAAATATTTCGATTTTCTACGAAAAACCGTTATGTATTAGGAAGTTGCTACAATGGTCACAACTAAACCCATCTACTTTTTTCCTCTCCCGAGGGGCGATTTTAATACCATTTTATCTCGTTGAAATGCTTGCGTAAGATGCGTATTTTAAATGACGACACTGAATAGAAGAGTAAGCATTTTTGGAAAAAGTAATTTTAGGGGTATGTTTTGCACCTCCTACTCCACTGACACATTTGCGTTCTGATAAATTCTATCCGGAGAAAGTACACCTTCATTATATTTTTCAAGGACTCGTTTTGCTGAAAACGACTGTAGTAACATGTTTAAAAATGGGTCATTTTAAATGAGCATCCGCACAAAGAACTACATGAAACCGTCAATTCATTAATGAATTATCCATGTAAGTGACCATTCACTTTCTCTTCAGACTTGTTTATGGTGCATTTCTCTGTTATCATACTTAAACCGACAATCGATTTTCGGCAACGGAATACAATCGACCATCAATTGTCTTTTAAATTGACTCTACTCAGCATGGATGACGTGGGGGCCATCAGAATAATGACGAGCCAATATTTTTTTTCAATCTGCATTGGCCTATTTTACCATTTTGAAATCCAGTTCTTAGTGATACTGAAGTATGAGCGAAGAGAAACTTTTCCAGAAAACAATCATTATTTTGGTAGTGGAGAATTAAGAGGACCTCGATTTATTGCGATGTACTTTTTCCCCCTCCATATCTATTTGTTGTTAGCAGAGATTGTCGGGCTTGAAGTCTGGTGTAATTTGCTTGATCATTTGCCCTAGGTCATGAAAGGCATCCTGTCTTTTCTTCCGATTTATATACACAACCTCGACGACTCATTCACTGCAATTCAGCTCGCATTATCATTGTCCTATAACGGAATGAGATAGGATTTCCCCGCTATGTGGAAGCCGAGCCTTTCCAAGTTGTAGGGAAGCGCCGACCCCTAAACATCGTCTATAACAGCTCTGTTTCACGAACAAGATCCCGTGGTGGGACGGAGAGAGTTGATAATCGCTGGAGGGGTGACAGTGATAGGTACAGCCTTGGTTCACTGTACCTCAGGCGCCATACACCCATCGGGTGACATGTTTTGCTGGAAGGTTGATCGGCTACAATTTACCTTGTTCCCGGATAGTGGTATATCCAGACGCCATTTTATACGGAAAAGGAAAGGGTGCACTATCATTAAAGTATAAATATTTTCTCCTTGTCAGGTTTTTCTAATAGTTACTACCTTCTCTTGTTCTTCATGTTACCAAAATTTTATTTTTCCATTCATTTTCTTGTTCTTTTGTCATGAAAAAGAAGGGGATTTAATCTCCTATCCCTAATCTTGGCATAATCCTGATCACAGCACGTAGGTCCACTTCACATTGACACCCTGTGACAAGTGGCACACCGTAACTAGATACAGAACATCGAACTGCAGCGGGAAGCTAGGGTTGCAAGGCAGTCCAAGTATTAATCCAGTGGATGCATGTCGGAGAAGGACATGCTCCCCCTCCATCTAATGACGCCAATTTTGAAACATTGAGCGGCGTATTATCCTACAACGATCAATGTTAGCTCTCTCGTGTTTCGTCCAAGGCAATTGATTATCACCTTGGATTTAATTCACTGCTTTATTTTCAGGTAACACGGAGTTTGTTTTTACATGGGGTGCCTTCAACTTCGCCACTGTCGTTTTTTTTTCCCCTTGCCGGATGTTTAATAGGCCTGGTTTTCTCTTCTCATCTCTTTCTCTCTCTCTCTTTCTTTCTTCCCCTTTCTCTTTTTCTTGCCCTCTCTTTCCTTCTCACTCCGTATCTCCTTCTCTCTCTATCCATCTCTCTCTAGAGGAGGCGGTGTGGCGCAATCGGTTAGTCGTCAGGCTCTGGATATGACTTTCGTCATAAGCGTGCGTGGATTCGAGTCCCGCGCCTAACCTGACAAAAATGTTTGTCGCTCCGTTGTGTGTAAGCGTGCCCCTCCCCTCTGTTCCCGATGCAGGCTCGGACTCGGGAGAGTCTCACCCTATGCACGTTAATACGCCACACTTCTCGTAAAGAGTAGGGTGTGAAGCCTGTGTTTAGTGTGCCTGAATACACATCAGGTATTCTGTCTCCATACAGATCTTCGTGATAGGCTGCATAACCCTTGAAGATTACCAAGAGAAGAAGAGAAGAACCTTCTTGTCATAAGTTTCGAGACAGTTCCTCTAATAATAATCTTTAAAATCCGTTTTGATATTTGCCGTATTCAGAAAAAGGGTGGTATGAAATGTTGTTAAACGTATAGGACAAAGCTCAATTTAACTTCTATTTTATATATATATATATATATATACACACTGGCGTACTGGTGGGGGGCTTTGGGGACTGCAGCCCCCCCCCCCCCAAAAAAAAAAAAAAAAAAAAAAAAAAAAAGTTCCACGCCAAAAAAAAAAAGGAAAAGACAAATTTCAAATTACCTACTGGATATTTGACAAAATCACATTTTCATGTAAAAAAAAATTGTACTTTTGACTTTACGGAGTGTATTCATGTATTGTTTGCGATATATACATTTATGTATACCTGTACGATATGTGCTTGATTTAACATTGTAATATAATGTATGCCACTAATGAAGTGCTTTATAGTCATGAGTCGCCTTTATAATTATGTTATCTTCAGGAACACCTGAGGAAAGCCATTGCAGGCCGAAGGCTTGAATTGAATTGAACTGAAAAAGGTCTTTATTGAAATCTGACTGGCGACCAAAGGTCGAATTGCAACAGATATACATTATTATACATAAATATAAGAATCAATATATTTAAATTCCATACAAATACAATACGAATATTAAAGTTAGGGGGAAAAAAGGTTCACGTATAACTGAGAGTGCATTTAAAAAGTATACACTTGCACAAAAATTAAAATCATGTAATTTACCTAAGAAAGATAGAATTTCAAGGTTAGGCAACAGTAAAAGTCGATCATGATGGTTGCCTGATAGCTGGTTAATAAAGTCATTTTCAGATATAAGCTCAATTTTAATGAATGGTTAAGAATTATTAGAATGATAATCATTCACTATGTTGATAAAATATGGAATTGCACATTTTTTAACCGGTCAGTTTTACAAAGTTATTGAGAGTATTTTTTTATATATCTTAAATTGAAATTAACATTCCTTTGATCAGGCAACCATGATGAGTACATGGGGTGCTTCTCTAAATTCAAAGCAAAATCTACACACAACTTTATCCTTCTTTCCTTTAAAGGTAACAAATTGCACACTTCCAATGCTTTTTTTTTTCTATGTAATGTAATTGAAACCTAGTATAATTTTAATTGCATATTTCTGATTTTTTTTTCTATATCATCTGTGTTTTTTTTGTTTTTTGTTGTTTGTTTGTTTTTTGTTTTTTGCTTTTCTGTAAGGCTTGAGTGAAAAAGAGGAACACGGTATTCTAAAATGGGTCTAACGTATCCTGTGTACACAGTCATAAAATCACATATAGTTAGATTAAAATGTTTTAATTTACATAACATGAACAATCTTCTATTGCACTTTTTCAGTATTTCATTAACATGTGCATACCATTTAAAGTTATGGTGGATATAAACACCTAGAATCTTAACAATGTTGGCTTCATTCAAAGGCGTTTCGTTAATATACAACCTTGCTGAGTTGGCTGTTTCTTGAAAGAAATTGTCATAAAAATACATTTTGAGGGATTAAGTTTCATATTAATAGATAAAGACCAAGTTGCCAATGAATTGATTTCTTTTTGCATCTGAGATGGTTGATTTCGATTCCTAGCCTTTACAATTGTCAGGTCATTAACATACTTATAGAAAGGGAAAGGGCAATCATTGATTACATGCATCATTTACCATGATCAAAAACAATACTGGGCCAAGTTTCGTTCCCTGCGGAACACCTGCATTACAATCTTTGATACAAAAAATACTGCCATTGTATTTTACAGCCTGTTGTCTGCCGTGTAGGAAGTCAACAATCAAAGAAATAACAAATGGACGTACATTTAAGCGTATTAATTTGAGAATTAGAATGTTGTGATCAATTCGATCAAAAGCTTTCGAAAAATCTGTCAAGGCCATAGTTGAAATGGTTTTTTGCTTATGAGCATTTCTATACAAATTGTGAAGCATTGCAATAAGATAATGACAAGTTGAAAGTCTTGGACGACTATAAATAATAATAATAATAATAATAATAATAATAATAATAATAATAATAATAATAATAATAATAATAATAATAATAAATAATAATAATAATAAATAATAATAATAATAATAGCTACATTTATATTGCGCACATCTCCATCCCAGGGGATTCTCAAGGCGCCTACAAAGTACTACTATTACCCTGGCTTTAGTAGTGCTGCCCTAAGGCGCTAAAAGCATTGAAGGAATAAATTCCTACCAGGTACCCATTTACTACACCTTTATAAAGCACTTCATGAGTGGTATATTGCGATATTATGTATCCCTTTACGATATGTACTTGATTTAACATTGGAATATAATGTATACCACTCATGAAGTGCTTTACAGTCATGATTTGCCTTTATAATTATGTTTATTTTCAGGAACACCCGAGGAAGGCCATTGCAGGCCGAAAGCTTGAGTGAAATAACAGAATCAATGAATTTCACCTACGTCTCCGCTTTCCGTTTTTTATGCGACTTCACTTATATATATATATATAAATTTATAAAGCAACAAAAAAGTAACTCCCCCCTTAATAAAATTGGCGTAACTTCTTAACGAAAAGGTTGTGAGCAAAATAACTTGGCAAGAGTGTTCTTACCCTTATTGACCAACTTCCCTGTAAAAATGAGATTGATCCATTGAGTCATGCATGAGTGGGCAAACATTAAAGGCAAAAATGTCACTTTTCAAAAGTCACAAGGGTCATTTTTTTATGCTGTATTAACAGTACATTTTAGCATTTCTTGAGCGATTTTTAAAGTGTGCTCACTCAATCATGAGACGATGACCTCTTATGTTCACACAACATGTGATGATACATTTTGGTAAAAATATCTGGAGTTTTTTTTTTTTCAGTAAGCTGAATGGATTTTGCAATTTCAAATTCTCGAGGGTTTTTTTTTTTTTTTTTTTAATTTTGCTCACCCAAACCATAATAATGAGAAAAGTGTCGGGATAGGTGTGAGGGGGTCAAGCGATGGATAATAAACAACAACAGCAAGTAAATATGCACCAGAAACCGAATTCGCTAAAATCTCGTTTCACAGAATCCCCAAAATGACCCTTGTGACTTTTGAAAAGTGACAATTTTGCCTTTAATGTTTGCTCACTCATGCATGACTCAATAGATCAATCTCATTTTCACAGAAAAGTTAGTTAATAAGTGTAGAAACACTCCTGCGAAGTTATTTTGCTCAAAAAATTTTCGTTAAAAAGTTACGCCATTTTGATTAAGGGGTAAGTTACTTTGTTTTGTTTATATATATAATATATAGAATATATATATATATATATCTGGTCATTATGATTCATCAATTTTTCGACTGGTATCTTGAAACGGCAATGGATGAATAAATGAATTAATCAATATATGTTAATGACATAGTCACTCAAATAATAAAACAGCGACAATTGAGTTGATAGACATGATTTTAAGATGTTCTTTGAAGGTTTCCATGCAGGTGAGAGTATAATTTTACAGGTCTGCGGTAACACCATGTAAGAGTTAGTCCTTAGACTGTTTGTATCTTTCCTGAAAAGAATTAGTTCTTAGAAGAAAAGATATTCAAATGAAAATCGCTGGATCAGTTTTGAAAAGAACTCTCTTTTGGAGAGAGTTTACTCGACCTTTCGACGTTTATATTATTTTACTTCATCAGGAAAAGCATCGAAACGCATTTTCTAGAGGAAAACTACCATGGAAAATTATATTAACTGAGTGACATTGGAAGGATTATAATTTCCAAGAGCGAGACAACAATTTCTCAAAGAAAATAAGGGAGGCAGTCCTCCTTTAAGAAATGAAATTTGAAGGGGGAAAAACTTCGGGTTTTATGACGTAGATGGGTTGGAAACGGGGAATCGAGAATAGTTGTAAGATTTGACAACGTTGTAAACTACCCATTCGTAGTAACTCACCGGTTTTGAAAATGCGCGGGCAAATCCATCTTCCAAGTGAAATGATAAGCAGGTGCAACATTTCCTACTCTTTGGAAAATTATTATTTTGATGGCAATAACTTTGGTAAGGCATACATCCTCATTACCAAGTCCCTTGGATAGGACTTAAACCCATAAGTCACCCGGTTGCTTACTTTCAAGCATGTACTTGCTTTCTTATAGCTGCCAGGTAATATAAACAATCACTCAATCAATTTACTTACTTTAAAAACCCGCGAGAGGATGCAAACGTAGCAGTTTGTCGTTATAGGAAATATTATTTTTCCAAGAATTTGAAAAGGACATTTAATTAACTTTGACGTGCAAATTGAAATTTACATATGTGGTAAAGATTGACTAAATGAGCGAACACGTGAATTGAATTGTTAAATTAACTATGTACCCCGAACACAAACGTTAAAACCCGTTTTTAATCACCCTTCACTGTATATTTTAAATTACTTGCACAAATTCCTGCTTTCCGATTGAAATTCGTAAGGAAATGAGATCAAGATATACAGCCACGTCAAAGAAGGTCAGCAGTAAAAAAAAAGAAAAAAAAAAGAAAAGGAAAACCTTGGAGGGCTTGCTATACGTGGCGTCACTCGTTTTAGCAGGCTACAAATAGTACAAATATTCAGCGTGTCCGATGCTCGTACCTCTGACTGCGATGAAAAACGACACTGGCTCTGACACATTTTGCCCCTTCATGTATTTTGCATTTCACTTTCAAATTCCTTATCCTTACAGGACTTTGTGGTCGGAGAAAGGTAAAAACATAAATCTACAGATTTACCAAGGGGGCATAACAAAGTGCCTTCGGATCACATTTCCAGGAAATAAAGATCACACTTTGTACAGAGGTGAAGGAATTTGATCGTGTAACGACAGATATACCAAAGGTTTGATTTCAATCAGTCTACTCTCGTTTTTGCCCTCGCAGTGGCAATTTGATTCTTTACATATAGAACTTGGATTTTCTTAGAATCTTTGAAGGTTTCGGACCTAAAGTTCCCTTCAACCTTGCTCTAAAATTGAATAAAATGAATGGGATACAGGAACGACCCTGTATATGCAGTTCGATCAATCGCGGGATGATCTGTCTAGTCGTAGGATTTTCATTTTCTCTTTATAGTTTACAGTCTGTATATGTTATGGCACATTTTTACCGTGCAGCATAATCTCAGGTGTGACATTACATGCCGACGTTCACGGACATGTTACACGCGACAGTACATATATTATGAAACTGATCAAGGCGCATATCGTCAGTCATCAGTGCAGTCATCAGAGCAACAGGTTAAACATGAACATGATGAAGATGGTGCTAATACCAATGATACATAAAGATTATGATGATTATGATGATGCCGATGATGACAGATCATTGCATTGGATAATGCAACAGCCCTTCCTTCCCTGAAGTGTTCTACTAGGGTCACGGTTGGGGTTGGGATATGCTTAGGTCAAATAATAAGGGTGATTAGGATTAGGATTAGTAGCCTTAAGTAGGGTTTTCATGGGGCGCGCGAACGATTTGCGAAGGAGGCGAATGTCGAAAAATGGCAAAGTACAACATTCGGAGAAGTTTATTTCCGAATGTGTCGCGACAATGGAGCCGTGAACCATTTTTGCGAAAGTTTGTGCATAGATCTACCATAGTTACGACCTATGTGCGAATGTCGTATGTAGCGTTGCCGACCCATGGCCAGTCCACATACACGAAGAACACGCGAATACAAAACGAGAAATGATCGGACGAACTTCGCTGCTATCGCGAGACATGAGCGAGAGATTCTCCAAACTGTCGGAATCTGTTTGTGTTTTCACGAAGATTTTGCGAGCATCAGACATTTTCAAAAGCAAATCACGAGCAAATCACGAGCAAATCACGAGCAAATCACGACCCGGAACTGAAACGTCCGCAAGAAATTTCAGACTTTTTTTGAAATTCCCTCCGAACTAAAAACGACTCCCGCGAACAACTCACGACGATTCCGAAACCCCCGCGCATGTATGGCGAACTTTTTGAGCCTAAAATAGTAAATACGAATGTTGGATTTCGCCATTTTTCGACATTCGCATCCATCGCAAATCGTTCGCGTGCCCCGTGAAAACCCACCTTTAGGGCTAATTTTCGCCGGGTGTGATATCTGCCATGAGCCCATGAGTGTATTGTTGCTGAGTACAGGCAAGAAATATATTGCATAAGTTACACAGGCAAGGATTAATTTCACCTTTAGAAAGAGAAAGAAAACATGTTGCTTCTCTTCTTTGAACTGTGAACACATTTGATGCCGAGTTCACTGTTTTCTCGTTACCAATACTTCCTGAACTCGTGTCCACGTTTAATTGAAATCCGCAAAGGAATCAAGGGACTACTTTGTGAAAATATTCTGACCAGTTATCGTAGCCAAATTAATGCCTGTTTTAAGACCGAAAGAACAATTTACATAACTATAAGTAATAGGTTGTCAAATATTTCGCCACTAGCATTTTGCCTTTAAGTATCCTCCATGGAACGCTTCTGTACTAAACACGATTAAAAGTCAACTCGTATCCGCTAAAAAAGCTAGCATCTACTGTCAAAATGCACTCATTGTTATTGTCCTGTCATCTCCGATTCTCCGCAGCCATATATGCCCCCTGGTGACTTTCAATCAATCAATCGTCTATTTCTTGTTGTAATAGTAGTTCAGATACATTTTCCACGCTTAACCTTCCGTAAGGTTGAAGTATCCGAGGCACGGAATACGCGGTGTCGCCTTCCAGAAAAGAGTGGTACTTGGCGCTGCGATGGGACAGTTGATTTATGTCGAGAATCTGTGAAGTCATGCTTCCATTTCACGCACTTAAACACTCCAACGCCTTTGTAAGGTCCCATGTCAAGATCGATCTTAGTCATGACTTATTCCCATTTCTTCACGTACAATGAACTAAATTTTCTATTTGCTGAGAGCTTATCCTATTGATGTAATTGCCGAATATCCTCCTGTTACGAAAACATTGTGCATCACCTATTGTTCTTTTACAAATTTGCATGGATGAGTTAAGTGATGAATTTTAGCAGCCTAACCGAAAATTTGTTTCATTAGCTTTACAAGGATAATTTCTGTGAAATAGCCTGACTTACATGGAGTTTATAAGCATAAGCTTACAAAGAGAATTTAGTGGAACATGAAGTATGTTGTCTTAAATCTCTTTATGACCCAAATCCACTTTGCAATGGGGAGAAAGTTCTGCAATTGCATCAGTCAAGTTTCTAGAGATTTGTTAGTGAATATCATATGAGTCAATCACATTTTAAAGACTATGATTATTAACTACCCTTACGATATGACTGACCTGCAATATTTTCACATGTTGTGTAGACACTTTTAACAGATTCGTGTATTTTTGTTGTTTGTTTGTTTTTGTTTGTTTGTTTGTTTTGTTTTAATGAAAAAAATATAATTCTGTTTATTTAATACCTTTCTTCTGCTCGCATCTTCCTTTCTGACCGAATTCTTTAGCATCTTTTCGTCTTCGGTGAGACTCATGAGCCGTTTTGCAATAGAGCCGCACGTGAAGCCCAGTAGTATGACTGGTACCAAGAACAGCACCCCGAAGAGGAACATGTTGTACGCCAAGGAGAAGGCCGGGCCAATCTCTAGGAACCGATCGGTACAAACCTGGCGACGAATGACCCCCATCTCGCTCTTGAAGTAGTAGTGGAGGACTTTGTACGGGTAGAAGTAAGGGGAAAGGATGAGAAGTGGAGCTAGCCAGATGATAACAATTGTCCGAAGCGCTCGGGAACGGGTGTTAAAGGAGCGTGCTTTCAGAGGATGGATGATCACCAGGTATCTGTACGACAAGTAACAGAAATGAAAGAGAAAATGGGGAAAGGATAGGGGGACAGGAACAGAGGAAAGAGAGTGAAAAAAATAGAAACATTAAAATTATGATAGAAATGAAATATACAACATGGCATGAAATTATATGACGAATTCCTCTTTGTTTTTTGTTTGTTTATTTATTTGTTTGTTTTTTATGTTTCCAGCACCTTTCCTTAAATAATATTATCTGGAGAAGGACGAGGCTATTTTTCTTCTAACGATCAAAAAACATAAAAAACCATAATAAATGCATTAGGGATTTTTTTTTTCTGATTTGACGAGATATTGTGTAAAAAATGGGGCACAAACAAAAGGAGATACTTTTTGCGGTAAAGGGCACTTACTTTATTGGGTCCAATGCATTATGGTGATATAATTCATATGAATATTACAGCATATGAGTTGCGCAACTTGCTAAGTTTAAATGGGCATCTTGGCAAAAAATCACATTTATATCAAAAGGAGCTCATTCCATTTGTAAAAAGAGACCACTTTATTATAGTGACAAGGTTACTTGGTAGAAGTGAAATTGGGCACCTTCTGCACTGTGGTGGTAGTAAAAAAAAAAAAAATAGGGGCCTAGTAATATCATTTAAAAAAGAACACTCCAACTCTTTACAGTTATGGCTCTGTTAAGGACTTCAAGCAGCACAATTTGTTTGAGGAAAGAGGACGTGGAAAGGGAAGTTTCTGGAACTTGAAGAATGTGAGGTCCCTTGCATTATTTTTGCGATGCCCTAGTGCAGAGTGAGTTTGTTTTCACGAAATGGAGCATGGATACATGTTGCATTTTCATACGCGCAAGGCTGCACATTCTGAATAAAGGCTGAATAATTATTGTATAACCAACTTTATTATTTTAAGAGTGCGGCTACTAGAGATAAGGGATACAAATTTCGATTGTTTATAACGATTTTAAAGTAGAACTCTATTAATTTTAATTATTTATTTAATTCTTATTATTGCGTAGGTGAAGCTTAGATTAAACAAAGTTATCCAAATTCAACGCATGGAAACATTTGAAATAATTTACCAATTATAAAGTGGTAAAATACAGCCCCGCTATAGCGCCTGAAGAGCTCTTCGAACGCTACTGAGATATGTGACGTCACAACGGAGACCAATCCTGCCTATAAGCAGACGATGTCCCATAACATCTGACACATTTTCAGTGCCTGTTTTGTCACCTCCTCTTCATTTATTTCTCTTACTTCACTAGCGTCAGTCTAAATGTTAATCTGTTGCCTCACTCTAAACTTCGTGTATATTATTATGGTATTAATTTGATGAAAAATAAAGCGTTAAAAAAAATAGGAATCAGTCGCTTATAAACGAAATAAGACGCCATTGTGTTTTCAGCTGCATGCACCGCGCATTTTCGGTTTGAAATACTGTCATGTTTAAATACACCAAACTCTTTATAATTTGAGAAATAATTGCATAGCAATTACGTTCATTCGTTAAAGGACGTCGTCTGCTTAGACAGGATTGGTCACCGGTGTGACGTCATCGAAACATCGCTATATTTCTTGCGAATCGCTCGGATATCCCAGATGCTGAGAAGTGCTTTTATTTGTGTTATTTTTTAATCATCAATATTTTTATTGAGGTAAAACTTATACAATCGCCATCTGTAAGCTTTCCAGTTTCTAGTGATACATTATTTTCCATATTTGTGATATATTTTTTAATAGGCCCTTTAAAGTGCAGTAAAAAGGTAGAGTTTTATATCAGACGAGCAGAAAATAACTGTGGTTCACATTCCTGCTCTACCGACATTATACGTGAAATTCAATAGTTTTTCTATGAAATGATTATGTTAGTGCCTTCTTCACAACTTTGTAGCATTCGTATTTGAGATGCAGTTTGTTCTTTTGCTGTTGTTGTTTGTTTTAATATTCAAGATTGTATATTTTTAAACAACATGGTGATTGAAAGCAGAGGAAGCATTGGCAAACTCTATTTCAGTTTTGCGGTTGAAAATATACCCACAAAGAAGAGCAGTTGGAGTGCTTCCAGCTATCATTCTGACGTCACGCTCTCTGCGGTTTTGGACTGAAAGATACTTTCAAAGAATGATTGCTGAAAACATTAATATATGATTAGGTGTATTTTTTTATTTCAGACAAGATGATGATCTACATAATAGGCCTACAACATTCAGCTTTGATGGGAGAACTTTGTGTTCGTAACTTGGATACACAGACTTTTTTGCTGTGAAGTTAACAGCCGTGCCTACCAAGACTATCTAGTATTCACCAGTGTGAACTGCACAATAATAAAAGCTAGTGGTCAAGATCTCACGAGGACAGTATAAAGAAACCGAGGTGGTGAACTTGTCTGGTACTGGTAAAAAGATTGCCAAACAAGACAGTGTCCAAGAGTGTTTGTTACACCCTTGTTCTTCTGTCTTGATTCGGAATGGGTGTGATTAGCTCTTCTTAATTAAAAAAGGGAGTCCTGTTGTCGTCAGCCTGTGGAGACATGCCGGTATCATCATCGCAGGATTGCTCAACATTTTATAAACCTCTTGGTTTCACCTCGTTTCAAGTTGGTGGAGAATCGGATATCAGCTTTGTGGTGAAGGTTCCCACAAACTCCCTAAGGAGCATGGCAGCTCTTGCCCGCAGGCTAGCGCGGACTCGGGCAGGGGCAGCGGCGCCGCAGTCTCCAAATCTTGTTTCAATCAGCCCAACCCATCACAGGCGCTCTTCGTATAATTACACAGACCATAGACATGTACATGGATGCGAAAACGTGTGTAAGATGGCAGCAGACGATGAAATAATTCACCAAAATCTGTAATCGGTCGCCCTGTATCAGGGGCCGTGAAGCGTTTTTGAAAGTCGGGGCTGATTTGATTTCACTCATTTATTACAATTTTTGAACCTTTTTCCCGAGATTTTATGAAACGTGTCTACTAAAAAAAGTGGGAGCCGCAGCCCCCAGCCCCCCCCCCCTCGGTTCCGCGGCCCATGTATATGATTGATTAGCCTTAACCTTAATACATTTTGTATGCAGCTATTGCAAGTTGAATGTCTCCTAAATTGCGATGTTAAACCCAAGTCCAGGGGTAACACGAGCAGTGTAAAAACGTGGATGGCGACAACCACCAGCATCCTCGATGGACCTTTCTTCTCCCCATAAGTTCAAAAGCATTAACGACGCTCTTTCAACCAATATTTGCCTCATTAATTCATGTGTCACGGGGTATGTTGAAAGGAATAATTTTTCTGATTTATAGCTTGGCGCCGATTTAGAAACCCTTTCTGAATTAAATTTCTTTTTCTTTCTTTACCGACTGATTTATCATGTTATCGTAATCGCATGTCGTCTGACTGGTTTATCAGACGAGGCAGAAGAATCTATGTTTACGTAGAGCAGGTGCTCCCCGCTTTTGATCCCTCGTGTAGTGTGGTGAAATGTCATAAATATACTGAAATCTGACCGGTAAGAGCAAACAAAGTTCTTTCATCATCTTCATATAGAGCGCCCCCAAAATCCTGTCATAATTCTTCCCGTTTCTGTAATTGATATAAAGTCTCATAAACGTTTCCTATCATACCCGTCATCATACCCGTCATCATCCGTCACTTCCCCCTTTTAAATTTCCATTTAGTGATATGTGTATACTTTATTTCAGTCTATAGATGTATAGGCAATGTGGGCAAATGTAATGGCATAATTGTTATAAGACAAAGTATAAAAAAAAAATGAAATGTTCATTATTGTATGAAAGGGAACGCATAATGAAAAGGTAATGTTCATCGGAAAAAGAGAAATAAATCTTTCAAAATTTTCACCGTGACACCAAACCCAAGCTTGGATGTGTATTGTTATAAAGAAATTTTATTCCAATTCAAATATTAGAATGTTTTAATGACTGATCTACAAACACTAAAGAAAATTACTGTACACTCCAACCTATAGCTGCTCCTCCAATCCAACTAAATCAATATCGTGGACATGTTAGAGATATTGCAAGATTGCAAGAGTGACAAAATAGAAAATTAGAAGCTTACGTAAAATACATGTTTTAAATCAATAATAATACCCTGAATTTTTTGTTGCTGTTGTTGTAAGTTCAGCATGATACTTATCAAGACAAAAAGACAAATGTATACTAAATCAAAAATAAATCTTGGTCTTTAATATGAATAAAACAACATCAAAAGAACATCAAAATGTATAGAAGCCTATCTGGTCCAGGCCTATATAGAGATAGAGATCTACCCCACCAAAGAGAACTTCACAGACAAGCAGTATGTTTCGCTTACTATATACATATACTACTATAATTCTCATCTAAACCCCCAATCCCTCCTATTCCTCCTTTGACTTTGCCTTTCCGCCCTCAAACTGACAAATTGCATTCTTCTCAACGCTATATGCACCGGGGGTCTCAATGTATCCATACTTCACTCAAGTTTCAAAAAGGAGTTCCCAGTAGGGCAGATTTCAGCGCGATAATAATCTAGGAAATGATGTAGCCCCTCGTGGCCGCCGCCTGACAATCATGTCCCTTGATCATCGCCTCCAAAGTTACGCTTCAAAAATCTAGGCGCTACTGCTTATACGAGTCACTTTTCATCAACGCTGCCCCTACCTTTCCTTACTCTTTCCCAATCTTCAGCAGCAATTGCTCTTCTTTTGCCTAAGTAACATATGCCCACGGGCTGTATCTTTGTAACGAAGGAGATGCAGGCAGGCGTTCCCAGTTATGGCAGTTCGATGACCCTCGGGGAGAAACATTTCTAGAAATTGAAGGCAGTCTAAAATATCTGTCGCATTTTATCTTCGTCCATGCATTCTGTTGAAGGGAAACTGGGCTCAGGATCATTACTGGATGATGGAAACTCTAGACTTTGTTCAGATTACATGCTGATAGAATGTATCATGTATATGCCTCTTAGGACAATGATCGTTCTCACTAAATTCTATTGAGGTCTAATTTATTTATACATTTCACGTCAGTAAAATTGGAATAGAGTGGTTAGTTCAAGCTTTGCTAAATATAACCATTTTCACTAAAATTTCCATGACTTCATTTTGACTAAACTCTTGAGCGACTCTCGCATGACTGGTAAAAATAACTACTATTGTATCATATGAACAATGAAAGATGAACCAAAGTTGTCCATAATGTAGCTGTCAAGGGAAAATCCGTAAATAACCCGTAAATAAACCGTTATCAGTTATATACCACCGCAATGTTGGTTCATACGATGATTAAATAGGTCAAAAGGTTTGAAATATTTGGTGATACTGGGATTTCTTACGTTTATGTATCCTGCGGTACTTTATTTACGTTTATCTGTGCTTGAAAATGGCAGACCATCGCGATTGATTTCCCGCATGTGTGAGATTAGCATGAGGATAAATCATTAATTTCACTTTAGGTTAATGGCAAGGGTAGAGCCAAGCCAACAATCTAAATTACACAAGACATATGATCT
Organism: Heliocidaris tuberculata; assembly: GCA_025618425.1. Classification (NCBI taxonomy): domain Eukaryota; kingdom Metazoa; phylum Echinodermata; class Echinoidea; order Camarodonta; family Echinometridae; genus Heliocidaris; species Heliocidaris tuberculata. Next base: position 26,636,080 of record CM046834.1, on the reverse strand, counting down.
TCCTTCTTTGTTAGTGTTTGGTTCTACATCTGACGGTAAATATTTCAAAGGAGATTTTAAAAAATCGCCTTCCAAAATTATTCCCTAATGCAAGTACAATTTTGATTTACGGCATAATGTCAGAATGGAAATAAAATTTGAATTAACAAACATGTTCCAATCAATCGAGCTCAGAAAATTGCAGTTTCATGAATCTGTGGGTGGAGGCACATTCAAATGATTACCTTAGTTTCAAGTGACATACAAAGTGTGTAACTTGATGAGAATGGTAGTGAATGCCCTTTCTAAACATAATTCTACCTTCCTTACACATAGCTGCTCTTGAAATTAGGGTCTCAGTGGAGTCGCATTCAAAGAAAAACACGATTCGTCCCATGTCGGCTGATTCAATCAAGAATTTCATACACATGAACGAACTGACTTCATGACTGATGGATTGCTTACAGAACAATGTCAAAAGCAATTTTATCCAGTCACTCGGTGGTCACCTTGTGACCCACCACATGGAAGTCTTGTTCACACAAGACGCGCTGAACCGTCACAAAATACTGCCGCGGCAAAACAACATGAAAAGCACAGAGCGCTTTACATTTTTTCATCTTATAAGACATTATAAAACGGGTTCAAGAATGTAGCCATCCTGATTGGTCAAATAACACCACGTGACCGTGCAAAAAAAAAAAGTACTAACGCACGGCGAGGGGACTAACGCACGGCTAATCCGGACGGATCAAACACTAAGATTGTAAGAAAACACTAAGATTGTAGACCCGTTTTAGAAAACTTTTAATACATGGTTGTGAGTTCGTGCGTTAGTGCGATCCAGCAACACGCAGGTTTTTATCGTGGTGTCTAACACACTCGGCTACGCCTCGTGCGTTAGGGGGTCGGGCTAACTCGGCACTAGGGCGAACTCGGCACTGCGTGGTGACTTTGTTTCAAGAGTTGAAGTCCCCGCTACACACCGTACCGTTTTTTAGCCTTAAATTTCATGTTTTGTTTAATTTTACTTCTTGAAATGTTCAAAATTACTTCTTTGCTAATCATTTTACACATTGATATCAATAATTTTGAATTTAAGTGTTTTAAAATGTGTAATTAATGCGAAATTCAACACAAGTATTTGCAATCAATTTAACTCTCTGGGCTTACCCGGCCGCGATTTTCCGCCAAGGCCGAGTTCGCCCTGGTGCCGAGTTAGCCCGGATCCGTGCGTTAGTACACCACGATAAAAACCTTTGTGTTGCCAGATCGCACTAACGCACTACCAACCATGTATTAATAGTATACTAATACGAAAATACGCATTGGATCCATCGGATCTTTGCTTCGCGCGGCCATGTTCTTTCTGCCACCTTCATTGGCCATTCTTCATTTACGCGTAAAATGTTTAAATCTTGCCGCCGCGGTTTTTTTTTTAGGACGGTCTACCGCATAATGTCTGAACTACACGTTACACGTTCATATCTAACTAAGACAGCATTCAAGTTTATTTCGCTCTGGATTCTTAAAGTCAGAAAATAATTTTAATTAAACATTTGTACTTATGTACAAATTTGTAATTATCTAGTTTTCAACTTTAATATTTTCGCTACTTTGATTTTTATTTCCTGTGAATATTTCATATAGGTTTTATTTTGCTGCCTTGTTAGGAAAGGGAACATTTTGTCATTCACAGGCCTACAAGGCCCGCATAATGTAGTATACGTATTGAATTGTTTATAGATATGGAATTTAGTTTTTATTTGATGATAAGTAGGAATTATTTGTTCATTTCGGGGATGATGCGAGCCCAAAGATCTCACAAAAACAAAAAAACAAAAAACAAATAAAAAATCTGAATTCATTAAGTCTCGAAATTGAATTTATATTAAAAATAATAATAAAATATATACTACTACTACTACTACTAATAATAATAATAATAATAATAATAATAATAATAATAATAATAATAATAATAATAATAATAATAATAATAATAAAAATAATAATAATAATAATTATAATAATATATTTTATTTCCTGGGTAAATTTTGTTTACCCAGGAAACCTCATCAGCATCAATGCTGTCTTCCTGAGGGTCCTACAAAAATGACTATTTTTTCCATCAGTCTTTGTTTCCTTCATGTACGCCTATTCTTTGTTATGATTTTTTTTTATTGGAACAGAAAGTCCTATTCATCAGTTCATGAATATACTCTTTGCTTTCTTTATTCCTCTTGTTTTGTTTTGTTTTTCTTATCCCAAACACAAATTACCATCTAGTCTGAACCTTGAATATATTAATGTGATTTTCATACCATTACAATAATCAATAGTACATGCAAACCTCTACTCCGATAGATTCAACTTTAGTGACAATGAATACAATATTCGTCGTCTTTACTTAATAAAAATGTCACTTTCTTGTCGATTATTAAATTGTATCTTTTAAAGATTTCGATATACTTAAGCCGGGTTTGGACTTGTAGCCTATCAACACCTGTTTTTACGAACTCTTTTGTATTGAATGATCATAATTGTTTGTCCCGTGATAAAAAAATGTGAATGAAGAAGGATATTAAGATCAGCATTCATAACTCTCCTAATATTTCTCGCTAAATTACATAGCTCGATATTATGTAATGTAATTATCAAATATAATTCATATTATATTGTACGCATTTATCAAGCTTTATAAAAGAGTTGACGAAAACCACTCAGGGATTAGGAGTTGGTCTAGCGGTAACGTCTACTGCCAGCTCTCTGCAATGGCCTACAAACTGGTTATGATCGCACCCAGGAGCGAATCTGTCTTTCGAATGGTGAAGTTAAACCTCAGTCTCAGACGTAAAAATAATCGTATTTGATCGATACACGTCTGTAACATACCAATTAACACAACAACAACAGCAACAACTCAAGTATATCGTGTGACTCGGCTGTTCAATGAGAGATAACGAAGATAGCTTCCTCGTTAGGTACACACGTAAACGAAGGTGCCAATCAGAAAATAATGATAGAAAACTATTCCTTTTCACTGCTCTGTTCAATAATAAATCAACTATCACAGAATGATGTCGGAATCATTCCAACGTAGTACTTGCAACATGTTTACTCAGTCAAGACATCTGAGACCTATATATATAATAATAACAACCTTCGATATTGCTGAGAATTATATAACCTTCTTCATTAAAATGAAAATCAAGAATTAGCGCAAATCTCAGTTAATTGAAAATGTCGTTATTGATGTTCATTAATGATATGAAGTTTATTTTTCATTAAAATTTTTAAAAAATCAATTTATATAATAAGCGTATTTGCTTATACGCTTTTATTCGAAGCACCGTCAAAAACAACTTGAGGTAACAGCACCATTAGCGTGTGGAAATGTTAACATGAACATAAAAATACGTTTTCAAATACACTATTGGTTATTATTAAGCTTGGGTGAAAATTAAGAGGATAATAGTTATATTTTATTGCGCACATATCCATCCCAGGGGATTCTCAAGGTGCCTCCCAAAGTACTACTACATTGTATTAAGCTGCCCTAAGGCAAGGAAAGTATTCAGCATGTCCAGGGCATTACTCCCTTCTAAGTATACCCATTTACTACACTTGGTGTTGAAAGTGGCAAATATAATTATGTTAATGTCTTGCCAAAGGCTGGGACTCGAACCTCAAGCCATTTAACATGTTTAATCCATAATCTGGTCACGTCAACCTCTACTTTTCTTTTCTTCTTTTTAAACAGTATTGATTTCGACAAGTCGCCAGTAATTCCAGTTGTATGAAATATTGGTTATGGTTATCGATTCCGTAACTTTAAATAATAAATGAAAATGATAAATAAAAAAAAAATAACCTCATTTTCCTATCGGGATGCAATTACTGAACCCAAAGTATAATTCATTATTCTGTATTGAACCAATAAAATAAATGAGTTTTACAAATGTATGTTGTAGACAACATATAGGAGGAGCCTGTCCTGACTTAGTCACTCCATTTCACATATGAGATTTGACCCCTTAAAGTTACTTAGACCATCTGTGTCATTCACAAAAAGCTTGTCAGCTCGAACGAAGCCGCCGGGTCTGTCCCCCTGAGCCCCCAAATAGGGCCCTAAAGTCGGGTCGATTTCAACCCATCTAACATATGCGCCAAACTTTGTCAGAAGGAAGGTGTATGACTATAAAATTACCAAAACACAAAAACTGACAAAATTTTCCGTTGGGATTGGGTGTCAGACCGCTCCTAAAAATTTGGGCAATTTTCCCCTTAAGGCCCATGGACCAAATTTTGTCAGAAGGAAGAGGTATCGGTGAACATTACAAAAATATAAAAACTGACAAAAATTTCCATCAGGAAGGGGGTGTAACACGCCCCTCAAAAAACACCAAAGTGCTCCTAAACCAAGCTTTGCTGCCCAAAATGCTCTGGATGTAGAGAAAACCCATTTTTTGATATTACAACCTTAATAACTCCAAAGTGTCTCATTCAATTCAGGTCAAATTTACAGACTGCAATTCTGAGTATTGTAACTTTCTTGGGGTACAATTTAGTGTCGAATGATCATTTCAATAATAAGTTATTAAATTGTGAAAATTGTATTGCTTTCTCAAAAGTTGTCGAATGATATTGTCAGGATTATGTAAACACACCCATTGTCCATCTGCGCTGTTTGACAAGGCATAATAGAGAGCTTGTAAGGTATTTGTGTAATTTACACATGAATGGTAGATTTCAGCACACAGATACTTAGCAATCTCCTCTATTATGTCTTGTCAACCAGGTGCAGGTGGACAATGGGTGTGTTTACATAATCCTTTTTTTTTATTTATTATTGAAATGATCATTTGACACACAAAATTGCACCCCAAGAAAGTTACAATACTAAAAAATGGTACTAAGTAAATTTGACCTGAATTGAATGACACGCTTTGAAGTTATTAAGGTTGTAATGCCTTAAAAAAAAAAAAAATTCTCTACATCCAGGGCATATGGGGCAGCAAAGCTTGGTTTAGGGGTACTTTTGTGTTTTTGTTTGTTTTGTTTTGTTTTGTTTTTTTGTTTTGTTTTGTTTTGTTTTGTTTTTTTTGTTGTTTTTTTTTTTGGTTCTTTTTGAGGGGCATGTTACACCTCAAAATTTTAGTCAGTTTTCATATTTTTGTAATGTACACCTACACCCATACTTCTTCCTTCTGACAAAATTTGGTCCATGGGCCTTAAGGGGGAAAATTTGCCCAAATTTAGGGGCGGTCTGACAACCCATCCCGACGGAAAATTTTGTTAGTTTTTGTGTTTTGGTAATTAATATTCATACACCTTCCTTCTGCCAAAGTTTGGCGCATATGTTAGATGGGTTGAAATCGACCCGACTTTGGGACCCTTTGGGGGGCTCTGGGGGCCAGACCCGGCGGCTTCCTTCGCGCTGACAACTTTTTGTGAATGACATAGATGGTCTAAGTAAGTTTAAGGGGTCAAATCTAAAATGGGGTGACTATTTCGGGACAGGCTCCATTTCGTACTCTATGCAAATAGAAATATCAATCCAAACTGAAATTCAAATTGCCGATTCTCAGTGTCTGGGGGACGTAAAGGGCAAATTCGAACCTGAAACAAATCCTTCTTCCAAGGAAAAAAATGATTGTTCCTGTCAAGATGAGATCAGCTCATGTCGTTTTGTGATTTCATCATTCTGTATCATTAAGTCAAGCATATACATTTGACACCGTTCGATAATAGTTTTGTAGAGATCACCAATCATGTTTTAAATGACATGAGTTAGATCATAGTGGATATATGCATGCACGGCGCACACAGGTTACAATGTATGAGACGTCATCACGAGACATTGTTTATTCTAATTAAACAGTAAAGTGAAAACGTACATTATTGAGATATCATATTTTTAAAAGATACTGCGAGCCAAATTATGAAACACACCCTCAAGTCTTGGTACCCTCTCCTCTCTCCCTCTCCCTCTCCCTCTCTTTCTCTCTCTCTCTCTCTCTGTTTGTCCATCTGTATATCTTTCTCTCCCTTTCTCGCTCCCCTCATCTCTCATTATCTCCATCTCTCCCTCTCCCACCCTCTACTCTCTCTCTCTCTCTCTAAATACACGAGCACTTTCCTCTTTGAGCCAAGAGATGACAAAACTCATACATAATTTGAAGTAAAAGAAGCTAATAAAGTATCAGATAAAAAATTCGTTATGCATAAATTATGTCTTCGTAAGCTTTGTTTCGCTCAACAAAGCAAACACCAATTCCGCTTTTATATTATGGAGAGGATTTTATTGTGGACGCCGTTTTATTGCCATGTGATTAAGCTAATATTAAGTGCTCTGGCACCCTTACAAAAGAATATAATCGTCTGTTTGGAGCCACGCAGAAGGGTGTTATCTCTGTGCTAAAGTATATATGAGACGATATGACGTACGATTTACGTCTCAACTTCGACAGCAAAATAATATCATCGTTACCTGGGTCGCATTAGGGAGATAAACGATGTATTGTTGCTTCACTGATGTCTTCATGGCAATTGATCCTAAAAACATTAACATCAGTTTCCAGACGCTGTTAAGAAGCAATGTATTGTAATTTCACTAACTTTGTTTGGATCTGCACAAATTTTGTAATGTGACACTTGTGTATTCACTGAATTAAATGAAGTAATATCGCAATTGATGAGGCACATTCATGATAACAAAATGGTTGATAAAACAAGCAATTTCATTGATAATCATGTTTGCAAAACTGTGTGATCATTCATTGCATCTATGCAAACAGTCAGCAATATTTTTTTCGCGACAATATTAGTGATGTTCTTTAAATTGTCCTGCATGCTCATTTCGGGTAATATTCACCTTGTCTTTCTTCAGCGAAATGGTAAAGGAAGAAAGGATAGTTTGCTTATACATTGTACGTACACCTACAGTCCTTTTATTTGGCTATACAGTGCGTCCCAGAAAAAAGTTAACAGTTGAAAAAAAGTCTACCCAAATAAATATTTCAAACTATTCTAAGGAAATTTCCATACCTGTGGATAGCTTAGGGTCTCTTCTATCAAATGACACCAAAATATCAACCAATATTCTACGCTTGAGTGAGCAAAAGCCAATTTTGTGAAAGGGTGCAAAATCCAGACTTGACAAGAATTGGTATTGGCTCTGGCTGATATCAGCCAAGCTGAATTTTTGTGAAAGGGTGCAAAATCCAGACTTGACAAGAATTGGTATTGGCTCTGGCTGATATCAGCCAAGCTGAGTCATAAAAAAGGCTTAGAAATTTCCATATTCTGGTCAATAAAAGGCAATTTATGAAATAACAGGCTTTGTTCTATGTATATCTTTACACATCCCATCAACATTATATGCTTGAGTGAGCAATTAACTACTTTGTTGAAAGTTTCAAAAATGTTACTTTTGGTGAGTCTTTTAATTTCACCTGGCTTACTCACTTAACCATAAATTTATGCTGGGATATATCAGGACATACAGTGAACAAAGTGTCTTCTTTCATAAATTGTCTTTTAATTATCAGAATATATTATTTTTAAGCCTTTTCATGACTCTCAACTTTGATGATACTGCCATAACATAAATAAACATTTGTCAAGTATGGATTTTGCACCCTTTCACAAAAATTGGCTTTTGCTCATTCAAGCGTAAAATATTGTGAGATATTTTGGTGTCATATGATAGAAGAGACCCTAAGCTTTCCACAGGTATGAACATTTCCTGAATATATTTTTAAATATTCAAATGGGGAGACTTTTTTCAACTGTCAATTTCAAATGGTTCTTTACTTCGTTCATACAAGCTAAGACAAATACCAATTCTTGTCTGAATTTTGCACCTTTTCACAAAAGTGGTGTTTGATTACTCAAGCTTAATTACAAGCCATATTTTTTTTCTGTTATTGCATAAGAGAGACCGTAAGCTATTAACAGAAATGAAAATTTATGGAAAATATTTTGAAATATTGATTGGGGGATACTTTTTCCAACTGTTAACTTTGAGGGGGGGAACGCACTGTATAGTGAATCCCATAAAAACATTAACAGTTGGAAAAACTCTCAACAAATAAATATTTCAAAACATTTTTAGGAAATTTTCGTACCTGTGGATAGTGCCTCTTCTATTAAATGACACCAAGAAATCTGCCGCTATTTTACCCTCGATTGAGCAAAAGCCACTTTTGTGAAAAGGTGCAAAATCCAGACTTGACAAGAATTGGTATTGGTATTGGTTTGGTTCTATAGCTGGTATCAGCAAAGTTTAGAGTCGTGAAACGTCTTAGAAATGTCCATATTCTGATCATTAAAAGACAATTTATGAACGAACAGTTTTGTTTAATGTCTATCCTTACATATCCCTTCAACATTTTATGCTTGAGTGAGCAATTAAATACTTTATTTTGATGACTTTTTTGTTTTGTTTTGTTTTGTTTTGTTGTTGTTGTTGTTGTTGTTGTTGTTTTCAATTCAAGCTGGCTTCCTCCATAACCCATAATAGTCTGGGAGCCTGTCCCGAAATAGTCACCCTATTTTACCCATAAGATTTGACCCCTTAAAGTTACTTAGACCATCTAAGTCATTGACAAAAAGGTTGTCAGCTTGATCGTAGCAGTCGGGTTTAACCCCTAGAGCCCCCAAAAGAGACCCCAAAGTCGGGTCGATTTCACCCCCATCTCCCCAGTGCACCAAACTTTGTCAGTAGGAAATAGTATGACTGGACATTACAAATAACAAAAAACTGACAAAAATTTTCGTCGGGATGGGGTGTCAGACGTCCCCTAAAAATTGGGGTAAATTTTTCCCCTTGAAGCCCAGGGACAAAATTTTGTCAGAAGGAAGAGTTATGGATGTACATTCCAAAAATATAAAAACTGACAAAATTGTCCATCGGAGAGGGGTTGATGGACCCCCTGAAATTAAAACCCCAGTGTGCCCTTTGAAAACGCTTTGCCCCCTTCCCCCCCCCCCCCCCCCCCCCAAAAAAAAAATGCTCTGCATGTAAAGAAAAAAACATTTTCTTACCTTCTGACCATGATAATTCAAAAGCATTTTATTTAATTCACTTTACATTTTCATAACATAATTTTGAGTATGATAATCTTCTTGAGGTGCAGTTTGGTGTTAATTGGTCTTTTGATTAATAACTTATTAAATTGTGAAAAATGCATTGCTTTCTCAAAAGTAGCCCCAAAATATTGTCAGGATTATGTAAACACACCCACTGTCTATCTTCACCTGTTTGACAAGGCATAATAGAAGAGCTTTTCAGGTATCTGTGGTATGTGACTGCCAGGCTGAAATGTACTATTTATGTGTTAATTGCACAGATACCAAGCAAGCTTCTCTATAATGCCTTGTCAGATGGTCAGTGTGTGTGTTCACTTAATCCTGACAATATTTTTTGGCTACTTTAGAGAAAGCAATACATTTTTCACAATTTAATAACTTATAAATCAAAAGACCAATTAACACCAGATTGCACCTCAAGAAGATTATTATACTCAAAACTATGTTACGAAAATTTAAAGTGAATTGAATAAAATGCTTTCGAATTATCATGGTCAGAAAGTAAGAATTTTTTCTTTCTTTACATACAGAGCATTGGGGGGGGGGGGCAAAGCGTTGTCAAAGGGCACTTTGGTGTTTTCATTTCAGGGGGTCTGGCACCCCCTTCCCGATGGACAGTTTCGTCAGTTTTTATATTTTTGGAATGTACATCTATAACTCTTCCTTTCTAACAAAATTTGGTCTCTGGACTTCAAGAGTAACAATTAACCCCAATTTTTAGGGGCCGTCTGACACCCCATCCCGACGGCAATTATTGTCAGTTTTTTTCTGTTTTGTAATTTCCAGTCATACTATTTCCTACTGACAAAGTTTGGTGCATGGGGGAGATGGGGGGGGGAAATCAGCTCGACTTTGGGGTCTCTGGGGGTTCTGGGGGCTAAACCCGGCCGCTACGTTCAGGCTGACAACTTTTTTTGTCAATGACTTGGACGGTCTAAGTAACTTTAAGGGGTCAGATCTTATGGGTAAAATGGAGTGACTATTTCGGGACAGGATCCTGGTCTATAAAGTTTCGATGGGACATATTAGGACTTACAGGGAAGAAAACCTGATCGATCTGCCACAAATGACTTGTAATGATCAGAATAATTTCTAACCTTATCGTGACTCTCAACTTTGATTTTGATTTGATTTTGAATTTGTATGATGCATGCTCCATAATAGAATAGTCAGACAAATTATAACAATTGGATAAATAGTTGCGAAGGTTACAGACATATTTTACGGTATGCCTACATAGTTTTATAGGAAAAGAAAGAGGGAGGGAGTTGTAAAATATAAGAGACAGGAAATAGAAATGAAGAAAGGTTGGGAGCCGGAGCAAAAAAGGGATCGTTAGGCAATCTTTCATATATTTTTTTAAATTTTATTTGGTGGTATTTAGACTGTCTTCATCTGTTTCCAGGGGATATAGGCTGAGCAGATATCTTTTAAGTTTGCGTTTAAAATTGTTAAGAGTAGGGGATCCTTAATTTCTTTACCTAAAGAGTTCCAATACAAACTTTGCCAAAACAAGTCAGAACAAAATTAATACAAACATTTGTAAAGTGTGGATTCTGCATCCTTTCCCCAAAGTGACCTCAAGCATAAAATACTGTTAGATGTTCTGGTGTCACTTGATAGGAGAGACTCTAAGTTATCTGCAGGTATGAAAATTCCCTGAAAACATTTTGAAATATCTTTATGTGGAGAATTTTTCCAACTTTTAAATTTTAACGGTTCTCAGCTGTGTTGATACCACCAAGACCAAATAGCAATTCTTATCAAGTCTAAATTTTGCACCCTTTTCACCAAAATGGCATTTGCTCACTCAAGCATAATATGTCATCAGACTCTTTTGTCATTTCATAGAAGAGAACGTAATCTTTCCACGAGGATGAAAATTAGCTGAAAATAGTTTGAAGTATTTATTTTGAGAGACATTTTTCAACTGCTAACTTTTGGGGGGACACACTGCATAATGCATTTATCTCAGGTAAAAGTAAATAGGGCTATAAGTATATGCCCTTTGTAACATACAAGGGCATAATAATTATGCAACTCAATAAAATATATTGATTACTAGCGGTAGCGATTGCTTTGTGTTTATTCAATTCATGCTGTTGGAGAAAGAAACCCGACACAGTTTTCGAAATATGAATATAACTATCAACACCTGGATAGCTGCGCCTTTGTAGATATAAAATAGGTTTGAAAAAACGCAGAGCACGGAGTACATATCCGTACGTTAATCATAGGAACTATCAGACCTCTTACAGAATGCGGTCGAATAGTTAATCATTGTGGGCAAGGAAATAAGAAACTTCGCGGTTTCACACCAAAGGTTTCGTTTTTATTTTCTTTATCTTAATGTAAAAAATTAGCTACCGATAAAAAAAAAAAAAAAATGATAAGGGTCTGGGTGTAAAAGTTATTCCTCAAGTAATCGTGTATTGGTCATTGAATATCCGTCAAGAATATGAAGAGATTTTCTTTTCCAGAAAACCAGCAAATATGATAGCTTGCCAAAATTTTGAGAACTATGAAAATGATATTAGATATCCAGTAGATTAACCATTAAGAAGAGTTTTCTTTTAAACCTATTGTCGAAGAGCTATAACACATGTTAAATCTTGATTATCTATCAAAATTTCAAAGTAAGATAATAATTTGATATAATAACTCAAAATGTAGAATGTCGTTTCCTTGGGGGTAGGACTTATAGCATGTTCCATAGGTGTAGAAAATAATGCCGTTGTTTCATTGAATAGATCTTGATTTCCCTGGTCCAGATTGAAATCCTAGCAATGGCACTTAACTACGGTTGTCACTATATACCCAGGAGAGTAATGAAAAGCTAATCATGTAAAAGGTGTGTGAATGTATGCCTTCGTGTACGGTGCAGAAACGATGTTGTTCACCGGGGGAATGGCGACGTAGCATAAACCGTGTTTTGGGTCCAGTGATTGCCGCATTGACCAGTTGATAGGAAGAAAACTATCATTATCATTATTCTGTTATCACTGTCATTGTTGTTATCATAATCATTATTATCGTGACTATCGTGATGATTATCTTCGAAAACATATCATCAAAGCAACTGTTAGATTTTGAGGATATCCAACTGCTAGCTATAGCGCCCAGACAAAGCCCCCGGGAAAAAAGGAGGTTTTGTATTTCTAAAATCTTTCTCATTAGCGATTTTTGTTTTGTCGGTTTAATCCTTATGACAGTGAAACATCCGAACACAATATTTCTCTTCTTTCGACTTACGCTTTTATCTTGCTGATTTCTATTTATGATTTTTTTTTCACAGCTCTAAAATTAACATAGGATTAGTAAACATATAAAACGCAATGATTTAAAGGCGCAAGTGACATATAGATGTTTTTACCTCTAATATATTATTATGCAGACGAAAAAGTAAAAAAATCAAATGGTTCCAGAAGTAGTCGAATGATGCCTTTGGAAATGCATTTTAACTTTCTCATATTTTGAAATAATTTTACTTTCTTTCATCAATGTGCCACTGCAATGTTGTGTTATTCTATTTCTTCCGACGTCACAAACTGATAAAAGAAAGTATGTTTATCGACGTCTTGCGGTCTCGAAAACGCAGGTTGATTTTCTTCATGCAGTAGAGAATAGAACCCATCCTGATAATATACGTTATTTATCACGCCTCCAAAGTTTTTTTTTTCTTTGCCAAGTGGAAACTGGAGTAAATAATTTTGACTGTCAAAAAAAAAAAGTTTTTATTTGATTATGCTGCGAATGCTTAAACCATAATCTTTTAATATCGTGAAGGGCGTAATGTACTTACGTAACAATGATCCTTTCATGTATGATAATTAAATCGCTCTGACGTGTCATCAGTTATTGTCAGCAATATTAAATCTCTATACATGAATGCCTCCGAACATTTCAAATGTAATATTCCTTTTCACGAAACACTACATTCATTAAAGGTTCATTTACACTTTCCAGCTTTTCATGTCACAGATAACACATTCATTCACCACCGGATTTTCTTATCTTATCGTAATGGTTTTTTTAGCCGTTGGCAGACTAAAGTTTAGCGAACTAAATCAGTAGAACAATCGATAACACTTACCGGTCTATGGAGATGGCCACGAGAGTCCAGATACTAGTAAAAACGACAGCCGGCATGACAAAAGCTGTGAAAGAACAAAGAGCCGTGTTGAATATCGAGAGATCGACATCAGCAGTGTATTCAACCAGTTTAAGCGGCATTGCAAACATGATGACCAAAAGGTCACTGACCGCCAGACTGACAATGTAGTAATTGGTCGGAGTCCTCATTGACCGATTCGACCAAACGACACCGATGACCATAGAATTGCCAGCTATTCCCAGGGCCATGATGACCACGAAGATGACGATGAAGATGATGTAGACGCTGGCTAGCTGGGTGAGATCGCGATAATACCCATGGAACAGCCAGTCGCATTCGGGAGACCCTTCAAAGCATGGTGATGTACTTTCATTTTCAGTGTCGATGGAGAAAGTGGAGTTCTGAAACCCGAAATCCAAAAATGATTCCATTCCTCCTAATTCCCCGCTGACCCCGGTAAGCCTCGGGGATTCGGCCGTTCCTACACCCGCCATTTTCAACAACTGGCCTTAGCCTCCTAGCATTAGTGTTAAATCACCTAGAGATTCACTCATCCACAATTTCTTCAGTATTCTTGGTAGTTCGAAATCCTCTGCTCGTTGTAGCAGTTCCCTCTCGATCTGATTTAGACGTTAAGAATGACCCTCAGTCGGTGCGTTCACGATAGCGACTCGTTCTACAATAACACATCTCGTCTTGCGCGCGATACCACACTGCTACTCCTCTTCCTCCCGGCACACAATATCAGAGGCAAAACGGGGAGACAATGTCATGAATATTCATGATCTGACCATTCTATCACTCGTAATGGTACTGACTTTACCGTAATACAAAAAAACATTTTTTTGATTCGGCGTTACGCTGATTTTAAGAAAATAAGAAATATCTCAATTAATACTTACTTAATTGATACTTAAAAATCGGTATGTGTCTATAATTAGTTTTCTGTCAACTTACGGTAATGCCTTTGTACCATTAATGTCTATTTGAGCGAGACATTTTTGTTCGCATCGATTTAAAAAAAAAAAAATTCGTACAATTTTGTCAATTTAGCAATATTCCAGAGGAGCCCTCGAAGCAAAAGATATTTTTGTTAAATTTACCATCATGAAATGCATGAAACAACACAATGAATGCATGCCATTATATCTATATAACTGACTAAAATTTAAAAGGTCTGCCGAAATTATTTTAGGGATAGGTTGATATGAAAAAGGAGGAATTAATTTTGGCGAAAGCGGTATTTTGATTGAACATGAGCCTACAACCTTCAAGTAATACTTTAAAATTACACAGAATGTCATATCAGTTATCTATAATTTATAGTTGATTGTGGAGACAGTGAATGTGCGTGTTTAAACATCACAATCCATTATTGTTAAGCGAATCGAGGAAAATGAAAGTATGAGATAGTGAGAAGGAGTAGTGAAATAGAGAGAAAAGGGGAGAAACAGACGAGACAGACAGAAATATATACTCGCATGTACACCTACACGCACACACACTCTTATACCTGCACACACATTGACAACAAGATAGAGAAGGGCGAAAAGAGCCGTAGATCAAGGAAGGAATGAAAACAGAAAGAGGGGGAGAGGGGGAGGGAGGGGAAGGGAGAAAAGGACGAGACAGACACAGACACTCGCATGTACACCCACTTATATACACACCCTCATACCTACACACACACACATTATCACAAAGATTTTTTTAAAAAGACGTAAAGCATGTAAATGGGTCAATCAAGGAAGGGAGGGGGAAAGGGAGAAAGCAAGAGAGAGGGAGGGTAGGAGAGAGAGAAAGAGAGAGTAAGAGAAAGAAAGATCTTTCTTTCTCTCTCTCTCTCTCTCTATCTCTCTATCTCTTTCCCTCTCGCTCTTTCCCTCCCTCTCTCTCTCTCTCTATTGAAAAGTAAATTGTAAGAAAACAAAATTTTCCTCAAGACTGGTACTGATTTCGTCTTACTTACATTGCCCGAGGTTCGTAAAATCATTCACCGGGACGAATGCGTCCCTGCAGTTAGCGAAATTATCTGCTCCATTCAACGAAAAGATCCAGTCAGGAATGATTAATTAATAATCGAAAAACAAATCACACTGAAATATACAAAGGCACGGCCGAGGGTTTTAAGGTTACATTCATTCATTAGAAAGCGATCAATGTCAAATTCATTCAAACATAATTTTACATGCTCGGATATATGGAAGTAAAGGTTAGCCTAATGGGCAGACCCCAGAATTCTGATTTTTCTACGGAAAAAAACATCTTATACTGTTATTACTTCTTTTTCCTACTGATAATAATGATAATAAGTAATGACAATATTCATATACCGCAGATGTCCATCTCTAGAGATACTCAAGGCGCGTACAAAATTATTTTCAATTAACGAGAGAAAGCCTTAAACAAGGAAATTGAACTGTGCGCAGTAAGCATTAGGTGAGTTTTAAGTCTTGTTTTGAAAGTTTAATGAGTATTGGCTGTTTGAAGAGAAATGGGTAACTGAAGATGGTAACTTTAAAAATTCAGAAATGAGTAACTTATTCCACAAAAAGTTGGAGCTGCTGAGGCATATGCTCTATTTCCCCCAGCGAGTTTATTTTCAGCCAATCAGAAGTGTGCATTATAAGGACTTACGTTTGATTTTTAGGAGTTGGGATTAAGCGCAAGTTTTGTGCAACGGGCCCCAGGTCATGCTGTGCGCAAAATTTTATAGATTATACGCTGTTGAACAGGGAGCCAGTGAAGAGATTTCAGGATGGGAGTGATATGAGATTATCCTCTTGAGTGTGTCACAAGGCGAGCAGCAGCATTTAGAACTTTTTGCAATCGGTTCGGGTTGATCAGGTGTGGTACTCTGAAAATTGTTGTGACTTTTGTTGTACCATCCGGAGATAATACAGCGCTAATATTGTTGTAAGTTGTCAATCTGAAAATTGTTTTAGCGGGATAATGGAGCTTACGAAACGGGACGGGAGAGCAACAGGACGGGTGAGAGTTAACGGACTGTGACGGTCCTCGCACTCTCCCCGTCTTGTTTTCAAATGAAGTTACGAAAAAGTGGACGGCCACGCACTGCAGTGTTCGGCTTCCCGTCCCCACTTTAGACCGGACGCTATTTCGCCCGAGAACCGTCCTGAAATCAAACAGGACGGAGAGATACTCCGAGTCGCGCATGCGCACATCGATTTTTCGCTCGACTTCCCGTCTTCAAAGGCTCCCGTCCTGAAATCGTAAGCTCGCTGTTAAGGACCGCCTTTATATTATCTTTGACACTTCAATTTTCTGACACTTTACCAATAAAGATGGATTTTATATAGGTAGGTCAACCAATAGCAGAGCGCGTTGAAAGAGAGAGTTGTGACACGCGCATAATAAGCCTACGCGTACACGGTCTGTGTTTAAAACATGGCGGATCATGGAGCTCCCAACAATTCCCTTTCACGTACATTCCCTATGGGAGGGAACTATTTGAAGCTCCATGAAATGAACTATTGGGAGCTCCATGATCCGCCATGTTGTAAACTAAGACCGCGTACGCGTAGGCTTATTGTGTGCGTGTCTCAACTCCCTCTTCCAATGCACTTTGACCAATAGCAGAGCTGTACATAGAGAGAGAATCTAAAGAGTAACGAATTGCAATTATCAAGGTGAGAAGACACGAAAGCATGTAGGCTGGGGGGGTTGTGTGTCCGGACACTTAACAAAAATTAGCCTGTCAATTTTGCCGTCAGATTTTACGAAAAATATGCATCAGGTGATACTAAAATCGGTGAATATTTGCAATTCACATGATTTTCAACCTATCCTGTGAAAGATTTGTCACAATTTGCATGAAAAGTTGTTTTTACTGTTTAAAAATGACCTGTCCGGACACACAACGTCTGGGTAAACTAACTGCTGTGACAAGTGACATTCAGGAATTAAATATTACACGAAGATTCCTAGCTTGATCTACAGGTCTGAGATACATGGGCAGAGCCAGTGTGGAGATGAGGACATTAATTTTACTAAGCTGTCTACTGTTCCCAATTGTAGGAAGAATTCTGTCTTCTCATCATAAAATTTTACGTGACTCTCGATCATCCACTTCCTTACATCAGACATAATTTTTTTTTTCATGTTTTCATTGATGTCTTTCTGGACTGGTAAAATAAAGTTGTAAGTCATCCGCATACATATGATAATTGATATTGTGCTTCTAAACGATGTCCTGAATAGGCAATGTGGAAACATTAAACAATTGCGGACCAAGATCAGTTCCCTGGGGGACAGCAAATCTAGACTAGGTGAAGCAGATGTGGCATCACGAAGACAAACTGCCTGTGATGAACCTAATGCAAACTACTGTATAGGTTCACACCATTTACTCCTAATTCTTTAAATATATTCAGCAAATTACAATGATCAACTGTATCAAGAGCACTGCTCAGATCAAGCAGCACTAATCTAGAGACATTTCCATTACCAGTATGTACTCGTAACAAGGCACTTTCTGCACTTTACATCTCCCTGTGTGCAAATTGTAAAAGGTTTTACAGTTCCTTCAAGTAAGATTTTAGACGATGCTGTTACGATATTGATAATGTTGGCCATGTTGGCCACGTTGTGAATGATTAATCTATACCAGTGCAGACCATGCTGCTATCTTACATGAAGATATTCTGTAAAGGAAGGAGGTTATATTTTAGGCACTGCCACGGAGTGGCTGATAACAATCAAGGAATATGAGGGAAAGAGAGAGAGAGAGAAGATAATAATTTCTTATATTGGACCTTAAAAAAATCTTGAATATTTCACACTACTTATAAAAAAGAAAGATCTGTTTTTAATCAAAATATATATTTTCTCCCCCAATAGGTAACATAATTATTATCAATTCCATTACACACAGGGTAGGTACTAAACAAATAATAGAAATTATTCCAAAAATAGATTTTTTTTTTTTTAAAGACAACTAGTGTAAGAACGTCTTGTGCACAACAAATAGTATCTTTTCATGATAGATAATTGAGGAAAATACCTCGGTAAGTAGTTGTAATCCAGGTGAATTTTTACCTGCAATTGAAAAGTTTTAGTTTAGTTTCAAACAATAATCATCTTGGCAATAGTAACCTTAGCTGATGGAAAATATTACAGATGAAGAGATCCAACAAAAGAAAATAGCCGCCCAGTATAGCAAACACAAGGGAGCCATATCATTGAATAATATACAGTCATTTTGTGAGCAACAAAAAGCTATATTGCATGCAATTTGATACGTTGAGTGGACAGTAGCTGAAGTAATAGAAAATGTCTCTTTAAAAATATGATCAAAGAAACTGAACTTATAATAGCACTTTCGAGAAAATTACGTTTCACTTTAGTTACCAGCATAATGTTACACATAAATCTAAAACTACACAAACGACTCTTAAGAGATATAATGACCACTTAAAACAAACAGGTTTCTGCATGGAACGGCTATCTCGGCCTCGGCAGAATGACACAATTTGTGTATTTTTTTCCATTTACATCGAAATCTTGTACCATACCAGTGTTTCCTAAACAATACAACATATTTTATGGCCTCTTTTAAAATGCAGTGTAATTGCTATATGCTATTTACACCTTTGGGTAAATGGAATGTTATCAATAAGTCATTTAAAGGCACTCTAACTGTCGTTGTCGTGACACAAAAAGTCTCTCACATATTAGTTACACGATTTCATGTTGTAAGATAAAATGTATTGCCGATTCTGAAATCTTTTAACTTCATTCTTCCTTGTGTGGTGTGTAAATACATTTTATAAATAGTCTGAAAAAAATAAGCTCATGAAGTCTAGCTACTGGTTATTTTATTTTTGTCTTTCAGTATTCGGATTATTTGAAAAACCATTTTTAAGTGATTTCAGCAGTTAGTACAGGTGGGAAATATTCTGACATATACCATTTTGCTGGTTTCAGTGTATTTCACTAATCCCTGCAACGATCTTTGTATGAAGGATTTTGAGCCGACCAGAAAAATCGACATACGTCATACTTTTCCCAAAACTTTCTGAATGACCGTGCGGTAATTTTTTAATATCTCGCGGTTAAAAAATTAATACGGTACGGTACGTAGGTTTAAATACGCAGAGGCTATAAGACAATGCCCTTAAGACAACCTTTGCAAAATGATTGGGTAATGATACGTTTTTTCACTCTTCTGGTTTTTGGTGTGCAAGTTTAATAGAGAAACATAAGTACATCAGTGATGGAAATGAGGTATGAGGGTTCATACAATTAATAACAATAATATAGAATAGCTTTTCTTTCGTAGGACACAAGGTTATATCACTTCGCTTTGAAAATATTTCACTCGTCGGGCCGACTAGTGAAATATGCTTGTCAGCTTGTGCAATATACCCTTGTATCCCACTAAAGGCCATTCAATATCATATAAATACTTGAATCCATATTCCGTCAGAGTAGCTCGCAATTCATATTGTCTTGCTTCTTTTTAACAAAAAAAAAAACAACACAAATTTCTCGCATTTCATGCAATATCATCTTCGACATTGAAATCATATTAAAGGAGTGGAATGAAAGGGCGTATTGATGTAGCATATTACATGTAGTTAATTTATTTTTTCAAAAGAATAATGGACAACACGAAAGAATTTACTCTTTTTATATAAAAAAGTATGTCCATTAAACTGTGTCATATCTATGTGGGGTATATGAGAAGGGAAAGAGGGAAGAAGAATGAAGACAGATAACGAAATGGAAGGATGGAGGGAAAGAGAGATAGGGCGCGATAGGGGTAGAGAGACAAAGACGGAGAGATGCAGAGTAAAAGGGTAGAGGAAGATAAAGAGATGGGTGTGGGGGGGGGGGGGGTAGTCTCGGTTGAATTACGAGCAGAGGTTCGCTCTGGTAAGTGCATTACCAAGATAGCTCAACAGAATTGATGGATGCTCTCCGGATATTGTTGAAAGTATAAAAATAATGATCGTTCCCAAAGATTTATGTCTCAATGTCGGCGGTAACATCGTGTCTCCCAAAAATAGTCTTCAGTTTTTGAAGACGTATCGCCATTTTTTCACTCAACTAGAAAACACTACGTATTTTATGTGCTTCTTTTATTATCAATCTCAGTAAAATTGATGAGAGACATAGGGATGCAACATTGTGTGATTTGAAAAGTCACACTCTCTCACTCCTAACGGAATAATAATGAACCTGGTGTATATATATATATATATATATATATATATATATATATATACATGATTTTAAAAAGGGGATGAACCTTTCAAAACTGTAATTCACCCTAAGATATCTGCGGTACTGACAATACTATTGCCAAAAATCTACAAATTATTGATAAATTCAATTCAATTCAGTTCAATTCAGTATGAAACAAGCAAACAAATAAAACAAGTTAAAAACATGCTAATAAATCATTAACATAGACTGGCAAACAAACAAGATAATGATAACAATAATGTTGGTACAACGTACGTAATGACAGTATGATAAGTTGAAGAAAATGAATGGAAATTGGGAAACAGTGTTATAAGACTGGAATAATAAATTGTTATGGATCCTATATCTTTGAAAGGGGTCATTTTTTCATAGAATAGACATGTAACACTCCGAAATCAGAAATAAAATTCCAAGATGAACTATATCTATATCGTATGCAATGTGGCAGATTTACCAAACTAAGAGTATTCAAAAAACTGATTGACGTTTTTCTTTGGTTGTTGTTGTTTTTAAATAATTTGTTAACGCACTGCACACTTATTGAATAGAACTCGAATAAGTTTTAAAAACAACATAATGCTGTATATAATCCGGCTCTATTTAAACATCTTGTTTTTATGTCTGGTATTATCAGCCTTTAGAGCCCATTTATTTCAAATAAACACGAAGTCTTATTATGTGACTATACCTGAGTGGAAATGATGACGTTACTTCGTAGAAACTAGATCACGCAGGTCTAAATATTACCAATATGAAATGACGTGGAAAATGGATGCTATCTATCTCGGGCTGCAAATGGTATCACATTGGCTCTCTATTCTGGTAGAGCTATCATAATAGAATCATTTCAGAGAGTATTAGGAGAATTTACATGACTGTAGGATTTGTCCGACTAAAGTACGGCTATCCTTAAATCCGGCTGCTTTTAGCCACGACTCACTGACAACCCATTTCGCTTCACTCGATAACCGATTGACTCCACTCGCAAAATCCATGGCGGTACCACTTTGAGCAGGGTACACGAACCCGAATAAGAAGGTATAGCAAGGTCAAGAAATATTAGGAGGGGGCCCAGGCAGGTAGAAAAAAATAACCCTGTAATCATTACAGACTATGCATCTTTTGGAATGGTTATAATTCGAGTATTATTGTTTAATTATGTGTGTTATTGGTCGGGGGTGAAAAGATGTTGTGTTATTTTTTATGACCACGGAAATTTTCATCATTAAGTGTACCTTCAAAATTTGAATCTACTATTACACTTTTAGAAATATTTATGGAAATAGTTCAATTTTGTTCTAATCCAACATCTAAGAACGCGGTTTGATAACTTTTACAGGTATATAGTTCAGTTAAAAAAGATTCATGATCGAACTTGACAAACTCCTTTCACCCTGGCGCTTTTAGCTTTTCGTCATCTGCTACGTCACAGCCTCAACTATCGATAGTCACAACCGTGGCTCGATAAGGCAGGGTGTGTTTTCAAGAGCCGATATCGATTCTTGACACCCATCTGTTTGTCTTAATAGCAGGCTTTATGCTGGTTGGGAGGAACGATATCAGCGTTCGGAGAAATGGATTTCTGGAGCTATGTATATTAATGAATACTTCATCTGTCATGATGGTATTATATATATATATATATATATATATATATATATATATATATATATATAGTGAAATAAATGATCACTATGAGACGGTCGTAGTTTTTATTACCCTCCTTTATTTGTCAAGCTTTCGATCTGTGATCTTCATCAGGACTGTATAAAAACACAAAATGATGGCTGACAATAAAAGCTACGACCGTTTCTTTTCATTTCAATCACTATACCTTCCACTAAAACAACTATGAGTGACCACCAACGTTATGTTCGAGGAACATATCTCACAATATATATATATATATATATATACACACACACACACACACACACACACACACACACACCCACACACACACACACACATATATATATATATATATATATATATATATATATATATATATATATATATATATATAATATCATATTATATGAATAGTGCTTGGTCTATCATGCACTATACTGGATTACGTGCACGACAAATACTAAATTATCCCGAGTGCATTTTTGTTTCACCGAGGCCGCAGGCCGAGGTGTAATAGACCTGCACGAGGGATAATTTAGTATTTGGAGTTCATATAGTCCAGTAATGGTGCATAAATAGAACATGCACTTATTGTTATAGTAAATAGACCCCTAGATCTATAACTGTTATTGTGTATTAGGCCCGGGCCTAATTTTGTTATAGTGCAAGATCGTGCACCATAACAAAATTTTTGCACGTCACGTGATGCGAATCTAACCAATCACAGCGCGTATAATACATAAACTATTTACTATTTTATATTATGAGCCCAGGTTACTGATTGCTAAATAACGTATTAGGCCTACACCTGGTTAGAAAAATACAGAGGACTGAGATGCAAAAAAACAAAACAAAACAAAAACCACCCTGTAATTAAATGAATTAGGCATGAACTTACCTGATAAAAGCATTATAACTCTGCTGCTAAGATATTAAGCGTATCTACTTTTATAAACATGTAATCCCTGTATGATTGATAGCAAGGAATAACATGTATCGCTTTCAAAATTATTGGTGAAGAAGAAACCCCACAAATCTTAATAAACTGGAATGTACGAAATTTTGATGACTGCGAATTAGAATTCATTTCTGGATATACATGTTAATTCAAAACATTGACTTTTAAGCTGCCGCTAACTGTAAGCGTCTTTATGGTATCAACATTTACTCAGAACGAAAAAAGTTATTACCTTTATTAATGCATTAATTATTGTAGTATTTTCCTCATTATCAATTTGTTGGATTATGATCTCTTAAATCAATTATAATCGAAAATCCAACTCTCTTCTTAAACCTTTTTTATGTGTTGCTTTACTTTAAACAAATTCATGTTTATTCATTGAATTCAAATCATAGAATATTACAGAGCTTGTTTTTGATGGTTTTAGGAGCCTTTCACATAAAAAATTTGTTAATTTGAATATTTTCAGATCATATAAGACTGACATTATTCCCTTATACCGACCTTCCTGCTCATTAAGTAATTTGACTATTAAATCTTGAAATAAACAAAGTCTGAAATGATCACCATATTGTTGTAAGTATAATTTTTACCCATTTACCTCAATCACTAAACTTTACTTTCATTATAATGAATAATTATTTGGATTATTGTAGACTCCAAATTAACAGTTACAGTGGTTGTAAATTTAGTTTTAACATTTTTACCTCTGTCACCAAAATTTACTTTTTATCATTATGATTACTTGAATTATTGCGTATTTTAAATTTTACAGCTACAAATTTTTTCAATAAAGAATTATGAATTCATTTTTTTTCAATATCCTTTCCCTAAAAGCACTAATAAATAAATGATTTTTTAACACAGACACACACACACTCGAACACCCACGTGTATGTCATAGACTCCGTTCCAAAGCGGGACGATTGTGGAGTGAGCACTGCAAAATGTATCTGTCAACTGTCAGTCATCATGTACATTATGTCGTATTTGTGATTCAGAAATGTGACATTCTCGTTTGGATGGAGATCATTATAATGATGGGCGATTAACGAGTGAACCAGATTGTCTATCCATTTTGTTTTGGAGACATCAATTCATCCATATAAATTTCAACTTTCAGTGCTCATTGTATGGGAGGGTTGATGACGGCTCATTAATTTGGTGACATTCATTGGGGAGGGTGTAATGACAAATTTCTGAACAAAGAAAATAGTTAATTTTGATTATTTGTACATGTAGAATGTCTGTTTTATTGCTATATAAGTCCGATGCATTATGCATTTTAATAAATAAACAATTTTTCATCACTTCATCTTTCGACGAAGGAATACGGGAACATCAGAAGCGTCACTAACTGATATGAGCGATGTTCCCAAAACCGCTATAATATTGATTATTACCAAAATTAATCAGGAAACCCTATACAGAAAAAAACCACAATGTCATTACTATGAATATGTTCGATGTTCATTGCGTGACTGGTGAGTATACTATGTGAATCATTTTAGACCACAATGTGTAAGTCAATGTGACAAAAAAGTTTGAACACAGTTTTCACTATAAGGGAGCGATTTAAAAGTGTTTAAACTCCTTTATGTAAAGTCACAATTATAACCGGCAAGGGGAAAAAAAGCAACAGTGAGGGTTTCATTGTGTTGCTTCTTAATTTCTTAATGCTCAGATATGTCTAACCAAATGTGTTGAATAAATATAATGTTTTTTAATCATAAGATATTTGGTGTGGTTGTCATGATGTTCAACACATACCACTACAGTATGTTCATCACATACTGTAGTGGTACAAACGAGAAGAAGCTCAAAATCAAGTTCAAAAGAGCAAAATTCCTTCAAATGAAAACATAGAGATGTATTTCAAAATGCCTGCAGTCAACTAGTCTCAAGTTAAAGCAAGTTCAACTTCATGTAAAATAGTTTTCCAACTGTGAACATTTTCTATCTCTATCGTACTCGTATATCTTCCAGTAGCTTGTAGCTCGCTCCTTCCTTTCTCTCCCCAATCTGTCTCCTCCCCCCCCCCCCTCTCTCTCTCTCTCTCTCTCTCTCTTAAAGATAACGTTGAGTTCTGCCATGGTCATGCGATTACATTGTGAAAGAAACTGTCTCAAAGCAGTATGAAAAGGTTGATCATGTCTATATAAGAACTGGTGTATACTGTGAGATTTTGGAATCATCAAAGTGATGAGAAATTGACCCTGAAAAGCACATGCACTGCACACAGAAATGGGTATATGAGACTGCACACACACGCGACATGAAAGTTCGGGCCGAACACTTCAGCTATTTCTCGTCATATATATTTCGAATATGAGGGCATTTGAAGAGCAATCCTTTTCAGGGGATATTTCTTCTATGATGTTCTTCAAAACTGATATAAAAGGAATGAGAAAGATCACATATTACTTTTCCCAGAACTCAACCTTCTCTGTAATTCTTAATCTCATTGTAATATTATATCAGTTTTACGGTTCAATTATTTCTTAGATAGATAGATAGATAGATAGATAGATAAAAATGATATGTTAAGTTCTCTTTCTTCTTCTTTCCTCCTAGTTCGCTATCCTTTTCTCTCCCTTTCTTTGATTTTAAAAATGTTACTTTATATTATATTGTATTATGTGAACAAAATGGTAAATGTCCACAAAACGATGGAAGAAAATAAATATTAATTTGAATTGAGTGATGCTAGGCTTGATATTGCCTCTAAACATGAATAAACAAACACGTATACTAGATTAAAAAAGAATTATCCGTATTCATTGCATATGAAAGGCATTTCGGCATTTTACTTTAGATGTTCTTCGTATTTCAACATGAGTGGCTACAACCACAATATTGACGAATTTTAGCTGCAACTCATCATAGATAAAACAGCCTCATAAAACAACAATATGCTATAACATGGCGTTAGGCCGTACCGGATGTCAGATTTCCTTGAATTTTTCATGAAATACGTAACAAACTGTGAGATTTTAGCCAATCTTTCTCCACCCTAACCCATTCTCTCTCTCTCTCTCTTTCTCCCTCTCTCTCTCTCTCTCTCTCTCTCTCTCTCTCTTAATTCTTAATATAATTGTATTATCAGTTTTACGGTTCAATTATTTCTTTACATTATTTCCAGTAAACAAAATAAATGCATCACATCAGATAAGTAGTTAAAATTGTATGGATATTTCAAATGTACTATTCACATCCTCTTCTTTTCATCTATTTCAATCATATCACCACAACCAAATAAAAATAGCACATAAACAATAATGAAACAAAATAAATATATACACAAAACGAATGCATCACGGTCTCTATATACTTTTCTGTTCCAACGTTACAGATTTCATTCCATTTTCATTCTACATTTACAGGGAGTAGTTGAAAAATATGCGTTGGTTAAAAATTGATCTTAAAATGATACATCGATGGATTTGGAGTCGCATAATAAAGTCATTAAAGTCAGCGTTAGTTATACGCATAAAGAATGTCGAAGTTGAAATGAGACTCTATTGCAGTAGTAAAGATAAAAATAAGTAAAATACATATTTAAAAAAAAAACAACATTGTATACTATACATGCTATATGTAAGTATGAAAATGCATTACGACACTACGGATTTCAAAAGAGCATCATAACGTTAAGGATATATGACATGATATATTTCAGAAAATGAATTGATTAGTTGGTTTTGAAAGAGACTTGCCTTAATGAAAACCAAAAGGAAATCCATTATTTATGGTGAACACTTTCAAGAAATTAACTATAAAGGCAATTTCAGAACCCTCTTGTATACTGCCTTTATAAATGTTCTCAGATCATTTACCGATCCTGCGGGAGAAAAAGGAAAAGCTAAATTTCTGAAGCTATGACGGATTGTTTTCATTATCCACATCCGGCTATATAAAGCTTGCTATGTTAGATAGATAGCAAAATGATGCACTTGATATTGCCTCTAAACATGAATAAACAAACACGTATATTAGATTAATAAAGAATTCTCGGTATTCATTGCATATGAAAGGCATTTCGGCATTTTACTTTGGATGTTCTCCGTATTCCAACATGAGTGGCTACAGCCACAGTATTGACGAATTTCAGCTACTGCACATCATTAATAAAACAGCCTCATAAAACAACAACATGCTAACATGGCGTTAGACCAAACCGGATGTCGGATTTCCATGCATTTTTCATGAAATACGTGACAAAGTGTGAGATATTGGCCTTTTGCACGATGCACACAAGGCGTCATTTTGGTAACGCAGGAAAGGCGCAGGACTGCGTCAGTGACTTGAGCAGTTGTTTTTTTTTTTGTGTTTTTTTTTTTAAGCGCCAGGTAAGTGTCAAATCATACAAAAAATGTGAATCCCAAATAAACAGTGGGAACATTGTTTGAATCGATGATGCAGGCACTGATTGCCTTTAGAGGGCTTGATTAGAGTACTTAAGAACGAAATCAAAATGACGCCTCTTGTGCAAAGGGCATTACAAGTCATTACTCATAACCTCAGCTTACTGCAGGTTTCTCCTGGCGCCGTGTTAACATTCAATGTACATGATGTATGCATGGTGTAGGTTCGCAAGTCTGATCTTGGATTACCTATATGGATTACAACTTAGTATTAAGAAAGTGGAGAGTTTAGCATGGATGAAAGACGGTATATAGAAATTTGTAGATATTAATGGTTTTTATAAATGCTGGATGGTGGTTGATTCACCTTTTACGTCTATTAACATAACGTGTACTAAACACACTCAAACACAAAAGAATAATCCAAAGGAAAGGAAACAAAATGCTAGATTTTTACCCCTAAAAGTGTTTGCTTCGCTGTGGTTATTCAATGTAAATAGTGAATTGTTCATTTTCATGTAAAAAAGGGTAAAGAAAGAAAGAAAGAGAGAAAGAAAGAAAGAAAGACAGAAAGAAAGAAAGAAAGAAAGAGGGGATAAGTAAGCAGAGGTTAACGATAAGCATATAGTGATGAGTATGCAGCGGGGGTGAAAAAAAAAGATAAAAGAAAGAGATAGAGAAAGATGAAGAGGTGGCAGACGACCTAGAAACAAATTAGACTACAGATACAACCTCCTCCCACACCACACCCTTCCCTTATTCGCTGACCCTGTTCTCTCGCAAAGACTGCCCCCCCCCCCCCACTAGCGCCCCTCGACCATTGCTTTGCCACTAAATGAGAGGCAATTTTGTCTATTAATAGACAAATCGCGTGTCTGTTCTCTTTTGACGTCTGAGCAAAATTCCGTGTTTGCAAATATCCAATACGTATGTCAGCACGTGGGACCAATGAGTGGGACGAAGAAGCGATGGGGCACGATACGCACGTTGGCGCAAAAAGCAAACATTTTTCGGCTCCTTGCTTGAAACAACAATTGTTAACAATTACGTGACTGCTTCAGCTGAATTTGTTATTGAAATCCCTTGGTATGACACTCAGGTGAGCAAAAGGCTTGTGCAAGTCACCTCTTTGGGTGAAGAGACTTGTCCTTTTAAAAAGGAAAATATATGTAAAAAGAAGGTCTATTTAACAGATTCTTATTTAGCTTAATATGTCTGCTTTTATCATGAACAGGGGTGGATTCAGATCCCGGATACAGGAAGAATAACAAGCGGCGCCCCCCCCCCCCCCCCCGTGGGGGGGGGGACTTTTAATAGACTTTATTCGAATAGACAAATGATGCAAACAAGTGCAAACAACGTTCAAAGTTTAGTTTGAATAAAGAAAAACTTTTTTTTTTAAAGTACACCTGTAGTACAATGAACCACGTTATTTGAATCCTACATTGTTTATACATACATCATGAAGATCGTAGCAACAATAATTAAAAAGGCTGTCGCTTTACTTCACCTACTTGTATACCTTATACAACAGCTAGGCCTATATTCACCATCGCAACAATTTTTTTTTTTTTAACTAAATGCAGAAAATCTGTGAATTTTTTCCCCTTTTAATTTTCTCACATCTCGAACATATTTGAAATTTACTTTGCTCAATTTATACTCAATGTGGTGTCAGGTTGCAGGGCAGCTATACAGAATTGACAATTTACATATTTGCTGTAACTTCTGCCCACACGTTTTATTAGACATCATTTCAAAGCACTTTCATCCAGTCATTATCCCGTGTCTTATATTGTATTCCCCCAAGCCCTACACGATTAGAGCTGGCCTCTCCAACTCTCCTGGGCCTACTCCACCCATTACCGCTTGCTATTTGGCCGAAGGGGCCATTTTCTGTGCTCATTGCAGCAGGATTAGTTCGCAAGCACTTGCAGAAGAAGAGGTGGAGTACCAGGTGAAAATCTGTTTGTAGCACACAAGAGCTGATTTTCGGACATTCAGAGAATGTTTCTCTGGACCGCCAATGGTCAGGGCCCTCTTGCATAAAAAGGTGCGATTAAACGCAACTCAAAAAATTAAACGCAAGTCCAAAATACGCGATCCTGATTGGTTGAAATTCAACTTGCGTTTAATTTTTTTACTTGCGATTAAACGCAACTTTTTATGCAAGAGAGCCCAGGTTCGATAAACCCAGGACATTATTTATTGAAGATCTTCAACAATCGCCTCTTGCTTACATAATCCGATTACATCTACACTATACAATAATGTATTGAAAGTGTCTTAGAGTGGTTTCATCAAAAGACTCTCTGACAATCATCGATAGGCAATAGCCTATTAATGTATTATTGACTTGCGTTGGGTGACATTTTGGTTGCCTAGATTTCGAGATTGGATAAGATACCGAAAGAAATATTTTAGAGAAGGAAATCTAACCTCTTAAGGGTATTCAAAATATTATATTTCACCTTGAGAAAGTCAATATTTGATGTATTTTGTTTCTTAATTTACGGTTAATTGATAGCCGGTCTGAAATCTGATAGCTTAAATACACCCCGCAGTGCAATCCAACCTTTTTGGAAAGAAACTGCAGTAGCATTAGACATGGAAATTTTAACAGGCAAACTTTCTCTGTTCGAGAGTACGGTAGGGATAATCATGATTTTGGAAATTGGAACTAACTAGACATTGTAAGACTTCCATTTGGAGTTGGAGAAAGGCCAAATTAGGGACAGACCAAAATAGTGAAGTGCTTGAAATTCATTGCGATTGAACGACACAGGGTCCTATACTACCATATTGCTTCGCGGTCGATATGACACTAACTTCAACCTTTGACCTACTACCTAAAATGCAATCGTAACCCAAGCCTGATGATAGATGGAATAGTTCAGTGTTTACCTAGTTATGAGGTGGGCTTGGATTAGATTATCACAGGTTCCAAAAAGAATCAGACTGCGAATATAGCGCCTTTTAGGTTATATGTTCATCCCCCATTATATCCTCAAATGTTAGTTGTATCTCCAAGTACAAAAAGATTCACTATTAATAATCTTTCGTCTGTTTTCCTCATTACCACAGGTAGCCTCGAAATTTAGAGACTCTAGAAACCTTCGTTCCTTTTAAATGCATCATCATTTTTATAGTACTTTGTATGCATCACGGGTATGCATATAGGTCTATATTTATCATTGGCATAAATATCTCATATGTCATATAGGTAAAAGGCCATTTCTTAATAGGATGAACTGCTGGAAAGTGTGACCCCTCAATTTATAATATACATCAGGATGCTCTTCGTATTACCGCGGCCTACTTTCTGGTAGGCAAGATAAGAGGATAGCTACGTCCATTCTGAGTTGTGCATATAAACTTATTTAAAAGCGGCTTATAGAATGATCAGTCACATTTATATATAAAGACGGCAAGATAATCATGAGATTTATGTAATGTCTTGGACTTTTGATCCCCCCCCCCCCCTTCCCAGAAAAAAGTAAATGAATACACCGTTATCTTATATGAGAGAAAATCATCTGATTTATCCCATTTCTATCATATTGCGGCACATGACCAAATACTTCTATAAATGCTGTTTGTTGTTGAATTCATTGTATAAAATTATTTTATACTTACTCAGAGGATAAAATGCAAATTAACAAGGCCATCGATAAGGGAAGGGTGTGAGAGGGGTCGTATCTCATCTTTTCACTTTCTCTTTCCAATCTCCCCTTTTCTCTTTCTTCTCCATTTTTCTTTCTTTTTCTCCATTTGATTGGAAGGGCCACAAAAGAGAACGCCCACACCCCCATACCTAAAAACTACGTCGTTGGCCAAAATGATAATTGAAAATGTCTACCCAAAAGCTTTTCGTAGTTGATAAACATCCTTTGTAAACCACCTTATGAAATATTTTAGAACTTTGCTCATGATTTGACATGTAAAGTAAAAAAAAAAAAAAAAAAGATAAGATAAAAAAGATTATCATTATATTTTCTTTAGATTTGATTGTAATCCTCCTTTTGCAAGGTTATAAAACAAATCGGCAAATTTCATTCGGAGAGCTGAACAAAAAACACGTTAAGACATGTACATGCATGAACACATCCATATTGTTTCTTTTCCTTTTTTTTTTTTCACTCTTATTTGTTGAAGGAAAGTCATCGTCATTTGTTCCCTATTTTCGCTTGCTTAAATGCCTCAGAGGCGAAACATTTAATTTTTTCTCATCTCTCCCCTCCTCTCTCTCTCTCTCTCTCTCTCTCTCTCTCTCTCTCTCTCTCGCTTTGACTGACTTGTATCAAGTGAAGTGATTCACTTTATACGGTACAATGTACTCGAATACCTACACTTGATCTGTAGGCGTGTGTCAACCAAGAACATTAACCTGACTTTATCATCTGCTATCTGCTAAAATTTCTGTGTTTGTATCAAACAAAAAGAGACACAGGAAACAGCTAGGAGACTGAATTACACGCACAACGAAGCAGAGTCGAATCGTCTTTAAAATGAGAGAGGGTGTTTCAGGTTTGTTACGTTTTCTTTAGTGTTTAGCATACTAATCTAATTACAAACGTTCTCAAATGTGCTTTCTAGCTTGGTGTGAAACGCAATTATACAATTATGTATTCTTACTCTTTAATAGAAAATTGCAAATCCTGACCTCTTCAAACATAATTTAATAATAAAAAACCGTTACTTTGTCATTCTGTTGCTTCTGACTTTTTTAAACTAAACTACAAGATTAGCTCTCCCGATAACGTTATACAAAGCGCATTGTTGCAATTTGACAGCTATCAACTTATTTTCGGTAATTTTCCTTCCGAATTTAGAACTGGATAACAAGATTTTAAAGAATTTAAATTCAGAATGCTTGTCTTATCTGCTGTTTTCAGCATTTGAATGTATTAAGGCTCTTCGTTGATACGATTCCAAATTCTTTTTCAAGAAAATAAATTTAAACCAGCTTTACATCTGAAGTAGATATCGACTTATTTGATGCTGAAAACACGCTTCACATTCTTTTTTTGGTCAATTCGATGCATTTCTAAGTCTTTGTGATTTCTTCTTTTTAACATAACATAACAAAAATAGAAACAGACCATTATGGATCATAATGACCGATAAATTTACTGGTATAAATTCCAACATAAGAAAGCACACTGCGTATATCACTTAGAAAATATATAAACATGACGTTTTTAACCAATGACGCAAAGATATGCTTGCTATTAAGGATGGCCTACTTCTAAAACAGTGGCGGATCTACGGGGGGGGATCTACTTGGGCTGCCAAGTAAACATTTAATGTGCATAGGAAAACAAAAAAGAGAAAAAATAGAGCATGCAAGTATGCTTAAAATCGCAAGCTGGCAACCCTAAAAATGAAAAATCTCCCTACTGTGGGAGGGGGGTATCCCCCCTCCCACACCCTCCCCCCTCGCTCGCTTCGCTCGCAATACCCAGCTCAGCCCCTCAAACCCCCCCCCCCCTTCGAAAAAGCTAGATCCGCCCCTGTAAAAGGTTAATTCAAGATATTCAAATAGCGTAACCTATACATAAACATGATAAATGATGCAACAGGTTGCAACCGATATTGATCGATATCACTAAGATGCTGGCTTATTTTGGCACCCCACCATGTTGTGTTTGGGGGTCGGATATGTTACAGTTTATTTCTTGAGTATAGAGAGAGTACATAATAATGATGAACGATGGCAGTGATACAGGTCAGTTACAGTTATAGAAGCTATAGATCATTGCATTCATTAAGATGAAATACAAAATTAAGATAATAAAATGAGTTGAAGTCTAGAGCAAGTCTGATGGTGACCATGATACTCTCATGATGTCTGGAATCTATTCTGTAACGTATTCAGACTGGAGTCCTGAAGTGAACCCCTTTTATAATGAGGAAACCCTCTACTGGGAGTTGGTGAACCTTGAGTCCTTGACCAAATGACCATAAGTTCGTCATAGCTTTTACTCAGTATTGGGGAGTGGGGCTGTTATCTGAAAGGAGAGGTGTTGCGAATAAGAAGACCATAAAGTGACCATTGCGCCATAGCTTTAGTTGGAAGTTGTATGAGTAATACTTTCTGAAGAAGTGTGAACTTTGTAATCATTTAAACTTCCTGTTTATTTCCTGCAGAAGTATACTGATAAACTATTGATAAATTATTGATTTAAATGTAAAACTGGTCCTATTATCACATAACATTATGTCCCGAAATTATTTAATGGTTATAATTGAGCTCACCTGCCTGCGCACCTATCCACAAACCCTTTTATATTTTTGTAAATCATTTCAAAATATGCTTAAAGGCCACCGCACACCTTACGATCGGTCAGCGATCCGATTTCAGAAGAAAATGTAATACCATTTGACAAATCATTCAAAAACGAAAAATATTTTTGATTGAGGGTCTGAATAGTCATACAGATAGTAAAATCGATAACACGGCCTTTGCCGAGTTTTCTAGTCGGTGGAATGGCCAAATCGGCTCCGAGTCGTAGTGACGTCACAAAAATCGTACGACTGCCTACAATCTAAAACTAATTTTGCCCTTATTCCCTGTAGAAAGCTGACAGCTCACCAAAACCCTATATGCTTAGTATTCATATTACTTTTCAGAACCTGAATAGGGTAGATTTCATATGTTAAAATGCCAATATTTAATGCCATAGCGATTTATTTCACAAATCGGATCGCAGACTGATCGTAAGGTGTGCGGTGGCCTTTATATATACTGGTATGATACTAAATGAAGGAAATCCACATTGAATTACTTCAATTATAGACCTGTTCTTACACAGTAATTCCAATACAGTGTCGTTTGATACCTCTATACTATTGTGGTTGTTACATTTATGTTATTGATCAATGAATTACAATGCCTTTCAAATGAAAAGTTATATTGAAATCTATAAATGTTGTACACAACACAAATTATCATTTCGGAATGTATGGACTGCATAAATTGTTTATCAGAAGACGGGGTACACAGCCATTTCTATCATAAGCTATAGGCCTTCATGCATTTCTTTCAATCTGCACATCAGATTCTGTCTATTATCACTTTTTCATTACAAAGGAGTTCCACTTCGAATGGAATTTGGACAGTGCAAGGCTGGAATTTTCTCTTCACGATTTTAGAGAAAACCCAAGAGCTCGGACAAAAAAGTTAACCACCAGAAATCATATATGTCAGCTTCTGTTTTCAACGCTCTTTCATTTCGCATTCATCAACCATAAAATACTCAGAAGGCCGGACTCAATTAGACCTCGACACTTCAACAGTGGCACTTGTGAATACGAAAGTTGATTTGTTCATAATCCATTTTTCTGAATCGCTGGCAAAATATTTAAAGAAATATATAATGATGTGTGAGATAGAGAAATGCAACAAAATATGAGGAAGAATATACTGTAGAATGAGGAACATAGGGCAGAGAGAGAGAAAGAGGGGGGGGGGGGAGATGAGAGAGGGGAGGAGAGCGGAAGCTTCCGTTATTGAGTTTGCAAGAATGCATCATAAAAGAGACGGAAAAGTAACTGAAGATGTTGAGAAAGATAATTCTGATAATGAAAAACAAAAGTATTCTCAAGAGAGTGAGTACGTGCGTGTGTGTGTGTGTGTGTGTGTGAGAGAGAGAGAGAGAGAGAGGGGGGGTGGGCTGATTGTAATGATGTGGCTAATGTACAGTATGAAAAGCAGAGCAATAAATGCGATACAAAGTGACAGAATACATTGAGTAAAATGGAGATGTAACCAAAGAAAGAGAGAGAGAGAGAGAGATGACAAAAGAACTAAGGGCAGATTTTATAGCAAAATGTATATAGAGAAAGGAGGAAATGAAAATAGTTAAGTTGAATCTTTGCGTTGAAAGCCCAATGTTATTTGATAGGCCACACGAGACCTTTTAATAGTGCGACTCGGGCAACCTGCTTGATCAAATGGCGACTAAGTGCCTTTACACCATATCAGCATTTCATGGGAAACGTATCTACCGATTTATGAAGCACCCATTTAAGAGGAAGAACATGCTTCGTTTCCTTAAACCTGTCAACTTCCTGCATGTTCTTCTCTTCCCTTTTTTCCTGTTTCGTTTTAGCATGTCTTGCAGTGAGACCTTCTTTTAAACATAATTTTATTCTTTATTTTAACGCTTTCATATTTGTCCTCTTTCATGTCCCCTGTTGGACGCTGCGCTCATTTTCTCTCTTTTCTCTTTTTCCTTCTCTGTCTGTTTTCCTTTACTCTATATTTTTTTCTCTCTCTCTTTCTCTCTCTTTCTGTCTCTTTATCTTCCCTCCTTTCTCCCCCTATATTTCTCTCTCTCTCTTCCCTCTCTCTTTCTCCCTTTCTCTCATTCCTTACTCCACTCGTTCAGTACCTGGGTTTCGTAACACAGGAGAATCAGGGTATTATTTCCGAAAAAATGCAATGCTTATATCCTGTATTCTTTACAGTCCGTCCCATTTTTATTCTTTAAATGTATGTCGATAATGGCACGGATCAAATCCTGATCTATCTGATATTCTTATCGGCATATCTGTTGTCCCATTTACCTCTGTTCTCATTTCATCTTTTTGTCTCGGCTCAGAAAAGAGAATGAGTAATCACCGTCAAAGGCTTAGTACGCCTTCACTAACCCGGCTCACAGATTAAAACTCCGGCCGCAGAATTACTAGATTTTGATTGAAATAATAACAGAAAAATCAGCGAAAGGATGAAAGAATGGGAAAAGATCAGAATAACCAAATAAAGACATGTTTTTATTATTGTTTGATTACGAAAGTCGCCGTTTGATGGAACAAACTGGCATCTTGGTCATAAACTGTGTTGTCACTCGCTTACTTTCCATAATTTATTGGTTTGTATAATTTGACATCCCCAAATTTTCCAAGCATTTTATGAAAACTATTTTTTTTTCTTGTCGTTGCGAAAGTTATATTGACGGATGCATGACTGTTGTTTTATCATTTCATGCATGCCGATAAATATGTTCTGTCATAAACATGAGAAACTTACCGTAACAAATACTTCAATAAGGATGAATATTCATAAAAATCTACATCATATACACAGTTTATCACAGATTCTGTTTTTTCTGTAACAACAAAACTTATTCAATGTTATTAGTCCATACATTTACATTTTACATTGTTGTTTTTTCAATATAAGTTTGGCATAGGAATAAGGAAACAACTTTCGTTGACAGAATTGAGAATGTAGGAAATAAAAATGATAAATGAATATCATTTGATAAATTATTAATTTCTCATTAGCTGCCTATTTTCCAAGTACCCATTTTCTTGAAAACCTTCTCTGATTCTTCTGTTTTTATTCAAATAAACTTATTTCGGACGGGAATTATCTTTTAAGGTTTATAAAATGGAATTTGGTTAATCTATATCGTCCTGATGTGAAAGAAACAGATTATTTATAGAGAAGTAATCATATTTGAGGATTTAATCCAAAATGTCATTACCAGGATTTGTTGAAAGTGTTTGAAATCCAAACACTGCATTTCACAACTTTTTGGTATTATTTATCCACGAGACAACGTAAATTTTTTTAAGGCTTAAATGATTTCTTTTCGCATTTCCAATTTTCCATACTAGGCTTGTAAGTTTTTCTTCCCTTATACACATTTGCTTACTTTGAAATCCCATTAAATATATCTATCGGAATATTCTTTATCAAAATCATCTAATCTCTGTTAAAAAAATAAAAAAAACGTTCAGAACTCTTGAGAATACACAAAATTTCCTTTCTTAAACATTTCTCTTTTTGGATATAGTTTTCCTGACTCAGGTCAGTGAGGATGTTCAATAAGTTTAACCCATTTCCTGTGATACTATAGATGGTAACCATTACGGTACCATTAATTCTGCCATATTAGTCGATGCCCCGACACCACGACTGCTTTAGAGGCCTTTGAATTCGCCCCAATCGCTTTCTGATGACGTTAACTTCTCAAAGTGTTACAGACGGAATGATACATGATACTTCGGCTACTTGAGGTTTTTCCTCCGTATTTCCCCGAGCCATTTATTGGTTGGCCGGTCATCATCGTGCGGGCAGGGTTCTGACTGTCCTTTTTACCCGCCACCACCTTTGTCACAAATCCAGGACGGATGCATGCAGCAGCAGCAGCAACAACTGCGCAACAACAGACATGACTCTCTTAACGTGCACTTTACAAAGGGTCAATAATTGCTCTTTTGCGATGGCGAGTCATTTCTGATCACTGTTTAAAGGACTCGAAATACCAGAAGTCACTGTTGACATCTACCCATCATCCTATATACAGCTCTAGCTAAAAGAAATATGAATTTTTGGATGCGTGGGTTGGAAATATAGTTCTCCCTGGTCCTTTACAATCTATTGTAAATACAGGAATGTTGACTTCCATCTTACAAGGGTACTTGATTGTGACAGGGAGAGTTATTCATATTTTACACTCTCTACTTAAATGATTTTTTTTTTTTAATTCCCCTAAAATTTCTTCCATCAATGCCTGAGTTATATCCAGTATACAGTTTATAGTCTAGCAAGAACTGTACTGGGTTCAAAATGAATGTTGATGAATATTTTAATTGAAATCACTAATTCTCATCAAATTCAACAGGGAACTGTTTATGTAAACATTTTTTATATGTATTTATAAATTATACAGATACGATGAAGAAATAAGAAGATAAAATTTAGCGTCTTCATGATAATGATGTTAAAAAAAATAGGAACATTGGATCAAACTTTTTCAAAGTTATTTAGATGATTATCTGAGAAGCATATCTGGCAGCACCGGGGGAGATTATCACTATCCTTTTTTTCCAATACATCCTTTAAATCTGTCCATTTCAAAGAACCATTCTATTCGTCGAATTGATTAGGAAATCCCATCTCCGAAAAACAAGTTTTCTCCCTTCCGCCTCCCTGAAAAACCTAACCTGGCGTTTTACCTGCGTCTTTTTCCAGGGAGAGCGTGGAATACATCTTCTTTCTTTTTTTCTCCCGTCCGAATTAGTTTGCAAAGCGACACACTGCTCCGTGTTCTGCCTGTATGGTCCCTCGACTCCTTCTAAACCCAATCAGTGGGGTGCAGAATCAGTGGTAATTTTTTCTCGACATTTTCGCCGAAATAGAAGACTGCAGATAGATGGGAGATTGAATTACATGGTTGGGGCTGGGCTTCATTAGTCTAGAGGTGACCGAATATCGCATGAACTTGGGCGGAAGAAAGGAAATGGCAGACTTATTTTGTGCTGCAGTTGAATTTGTATCTGCGATGTATGAAGGGGACTTATGGATGGTTCTCTCAATAGGTCCCCTATAGGCGTTTGACGACTAAAGTTTAAATAAATATTGTAATATATAAATCGTTATAAAATATTTATGAGAATATTTTTCCTGTAGGAACATTTGATGATTACAGTCGTCATATATATTTTTAAAAAGTTTAACAGCAATTTTACAAGTTGTTTTAGCTGTTTCTTATTTTCTTTACACTGACTTGAACCCTCTCAGTTTCTAATGTAATATTCAGAAACATAATTATTGTTCAGTATGCAGTTAACATCAGAAAAGTTGGCCTGTTTAATGTAGAAGATATGTTTTCATCTTATCAATTTCCTTCATTTTAGTCTATGGTAAATGTCAAATATAATTAGAAAAGTAATGAAAGACATGCCCCTAAACACCACCCTTCAGCACTGCTGAGTTTCAGTCAATGCTATCTGCAATTGATTTGAGTTCAAGAGGAAACAAAATTCAGTCAAATCTTTCCGTGATGAAAATAAAGCAAGTCAGGATAAAAATTCAATTTCGCCCTGGCTTTACCCCGATTTTAACTTCCTCATGTCCCTTCTTCAATATATCTGGATTTTTCCTAATCTCTATATCCCCACATAGACCTGACTTGCATTAAGTTGATATTAATTTGTTGTTACAAAAAGAAAAAAAATAGGCCCACTAGCTCAGATTTTTTTTCAAGATAACTATAGAGGATCACGCTTTGGGAGAAATAATACAGGGGAGAAATATTACTTTGATAAACTTATGTGTTTGCAATATTTATATGCTTATCGGGTAGAATATATATATATATATATATATATATATATATATATATATATATATATATATATTACTTCGAAAATATTTTGATTATCTTCATCCTCCTTAATTTTTTCTACTTCCTTATCTATATTGGTGTTGTAAGCACTTTCTATTTATTATTCTGATGATTGAGTTTATGATAATCACATTTAGAATCATAATACAAGATACGTTTCAGAGATTTAGGTGAGTTTGTGTACATTCCCTTCTCAAAGTTCTTGTGAAGTAAAGTCATGTCTAAAATATGCAAAATAGTATCCCTATAGTGTACAAATAAAATAATATGTTTTTAATGTATAAATAGTTCATAAGCACTGGTTTGTAAAAGAGCTTAATAGAATATTTCATATTTTCCATTAACAGCTTGATAAGCTTGATAAGTGTTTGAGAAATCGAAATACACAATAAAAAAAAAAATATCCTCAACTAATTTTATTACCGTATGGATTTTGTAAGTAATTAAAGTATTTTTGTCAGAAGTGCGTTTGCAAATCGCTATCAGAAAAGAAATAATTTATACAAAAGAGACAAATTTTCTTTAAATTTTCTGTAAATGCATTTTACGAATCTTTTCTGCTTTAAACTATTCCGTGTGCTTTATTCAAGCAGATGAAAATACATATACTTTTATGATTTGGTCCCTTTTAATTTCTCAAAATCAAAATAAATTACAATACTTTTGATATTGCAGTAAATTTTTAAATTGAAAAAAAAACATGAAGCAAACATTAAGGAAGAATATGATTACTATGAATGAGATCAAGTTACTAGGGATAACCTTAAAATTCTGACTAAGGTAATAGGCTATATTCGTGGTTTGTGCTATTATTAGTTTGTTCAGTGGAAACTTTACGCAATGGCCTCAACAAATCTAGCTAATTGTGTAAGCATATTTTGGTATGAATGAAACGGATTTATTATTATTATTATTATCATCATTATCCTTAAGTATTTAGCGTCACCTGTGCCTGAGAGGTAAAAGGCGAACTGAATTACTGTAACCC
The DNA here is from genome assembly GCA_025618425.1 of Heliocidaris tuberculata. Lineage (NCBI taxonomy): Eukaryota > Metazoa > Echinodermata > Echinoidea > Camarodonta > Echinometridae > Heliocidaris > Heliocidaris tuberculata. The sequence goes on along the minus strand of CM046834.1, from coordinate 26,595,573 downwards.
TTAGGTCTCGCCTCCCGTAACTGATTGGGATGCGCAGGTGTACCACTACACCGGGTTTCCCCCTACTCTTCTTCGAATAGTGCAGTGGGTTCTTAACGTGCAAAGGTGGTGTCTCTTCTTTACACGGGGCCTCCCTTTAACGTCCTATCCGAGGGAAGGAGTGTTTTCTACTGTAACATACCCTGCGTCTATGAAACGGGAGGGGCATGTCAACTCACAACGCAGGCTTTAGTCATCCGCCTGGGGTGGATTCGAACCCACTATCTTTGGTTCGACAGGCAGGCGCTTTACACCGACTGAGCCAACTCGCCTCCTCGCTTCATATCTTAAGACTGTTTTGTAATTCTTCTTATTAAGATGGTAAGGTGAAGAGAATGAAAGAGGATGGGTTTGTTAGAAGTGCAGCAGAGTTGGAGGAGACAGGAAGAAGGAAAAGGGGGAAAAGATTGATTAACTGACCTAGCAGATGACAAAACTGTGGTCGACTTGAATTTAGTGACCAATGGACAGACATGGAGGGTGGTAACGGATGCCCTTAGATTTAGTGACCAATGGACAAACATGGAGAGTGGTAGCGGATGCCCTTATAAATTTAGTGACCAGTGGACAGACATGGAAGGTGGTAACGAGATGAAGGAAAAGGAGGAGGAGGAAGAGGAGATGGATAATTATAATGATGATGATGATGATAAGATGATGATGAGGATGAGGATGATGATGATAATGATGAGGATGATGATGAGGAGGAGGAGGATGTTGGTGGTGTGGTAGGAGTGGTGGGAGTGGTGGTGGTTATAAAGCTAATAAAAAATGTATATGGTACATAAAAATCTGACGTCTACTTTTTCTGCCTCATTGCTTTTATCGTGATGTTAATCAAGACTTTTCACTAGACACAACACAGAAAGACAGGCAGTGTAATGAAAAGAGAAAAGCTGAGATTGTATTGAACATTTTCAAATAATGACCTTCAATTTTGTCAGGAGCAAACTTCGCTGAGCCTTCCAGGGAGGAGAAATACTGAAACAACACAGAACTGTATAATGCAGAAAAATGCCAACACTTATAAACGAAAGCGTTGTGTATACTTCAATCGATCGTGATAGATTTTATATTAGCTTTTTGTGTGAACAGTGTGAGAAACTGTGATGTGGTGTCAATATTCATACGGAGGTTCACACCTCAAAACTATGTCTGTGTCCACACAAATCTGCAATCGATAACCAAAATCCAGGTACTTGTTTTAATGAAGATCCAACGTAGGCCATGTTATGATCAGGAATTTCAAATATTATTCTTTTATTTGAATAGCGATAGCTAGCTACCACAATGGCTGGCTGATAAAACATTGACTGCGGTGCGTCGAAACGTTTTTCCTTTTCTTTTGAAAAAAATATGAGGATCACTACACCAAAAAGTTATCATCAAGATTACTTTAGGACGAAGAATTGTAGTTCTATAGATTGAATATCGCCGGTAGAAAATCTCTTGTGTGTGTGTGTGTGTGTGTGTGTGTGTGCGTGTGTGTGTGTGTGTGTGTGACTAAACGTTTAAATTATGCACAGTGTATTTCATGGCACTTTGTGTTTTTAATATCTGTGATTATGTTTTGCAATATTTTGGGGATTAGAATAGATAATACTGAGAATTAATACACATTCATTTTCCCCTTTTGTATAAGTTTGTAATAAAATGAATTTTATTCTTAAAGCTATTGTACTGTATTGGTACACCCCAAATTCAGTTTGTCAATTTATTTCGATATGCTTGATGAAGAGCTGACTTTAGCATTTTCAGTGTCGCTGAAAAATTGTTCTTCTAAAGTCTAAAAGTGCAACAAAAAAAGGGAGGGAGAGAGAGGGGGAGGGAGGGAGAGAGGGGGGAGGGAGTGAGAGAGGGGGAGTGAGAGAGGGGGGATATCTTCTAGGCGCTACATAAATCAGTTTTTGTCAAAAGGAGTCATTCAAATTTAACATGAAATGACAAGCGAAATTCCGTCTCATTCACAAAACTTACATAATCGAGCCTAGTGACTTCTGCATAATGAACTTTTTGACGTAAGCCCGAGGGAGTGATATGAGTGCTATTCTACACTGATCGAAATATGAATATTTAAAAAAAAAAGAGAGAACTAAAAGTGCAGTACAGATATTGGATGTATGTCTTGCTCTCACTTTTGGTTGAATTGAATTCAGACGATTTAGGTTTTGATACTGTTTGAGACGTTACTTCTCATTCAATTTACAAGGAGTTGGTATAGGGTGCTGGGTATTTCGAGGTGGAAACACGAGACGGGAATTTTCATCCAATCGAAATGGGTTTTATCTTATGCGTGTGGATTGGCACGAGTGCCGGTATTTCTCTTATTCTCTCTCTCTCTCTCTCTCTCTCTCTCTCTCTTCTTTCTTTCCATCTCTCTCCATTTCTCTCTCTCTCTCTTTCTCTCTCTATTCATATCTCTCTCTCCTCTGTCTCTATTCATCTCTCTCTCTCTCTCTCTCTCTCTATATATATATATATACATATATACATGTATATATATTTCTTCGTTTATCTATATAAGGTAGAAAGTGGGGAGAGAGAAAGAGAAAGATGGAGAGAGGGGGAGAAAGATATCCATGCCAATCCACACGGAAGCCCGTAGACAAATTCCTAAATGAAAATTCTCCGTCGTTTAATGGTTTACCAAATAATATCAAATCACTGACTGATAAAAGGTAGTGGAAATCTAATTGAATAGAGAGCACCGGTACACCAGCTTTAATCCGGTACCAAAGCACTTAAAATCGGCAGATAAAAATATGAGACATATTTCATTAAATAAAAATATACATGTACGTAAAAACAAGATATGCCTACCATTTCTACTCAAGGATTTACTGCACCAGACAAATTGAAATAAGATGTTTCCCCCACATGTACGGTTCAATACTTTATAATCAGCTGATAGAATAACAGATGATATTGTTTACTGCAGACATTTTTGCTATAATATTAAGATGACCTTCTTCTGTGTTTGAGGCCCCAAGTTCACATAGGTTTAGTACCTTCAAATCCATTTAGCATCTCATGAACACGAGCAAGTACCAGATTCTGCCTGCTCCTCGCAATTGTACAAAGGTTCTTCGAGAGAATTACAGGAGAGAAAAGGAGTTATTTTTCCACTAACCTCCCCTCAGAAAAAAAAGTCACATTCTTTTCATGCAGTTGAAATGCAATATATCTCAATTTAAAATAGTGATCGGTTGTATAGTAGTGCTTCCCAACAGTTCGAACAAGGGAAAAAGGAACATAATATAAAAAGTTGTTATAATTTTGTCATAGTATTTAAAAATGGACGTTTGGACAGGAATATAAAGCAAAGTAAAGTATAACCAATTAATCATCAGCGAAAAAGCAATTAGGTATCCTAGTTTTAAGATATGCTTATGATTATTAAAGTATAATAAGAGTAGTTAATTGTTTGTGAGCAGTAATTAGCAAGCATATACCTGTACCTGTATGTAGTTAGCATGCTCCTTGTTTAAAATCCTATAGATAATAAGCACTCTTTATCTGTGGGTGCTTTTTAATTCATGGAAATTATGGAAATTGTATTCATTGATTTTATCTGACCACTGCATAACACTTTACTTAATAAGTCGCATAAATGTTAATTCTTATAACTTTATAATCGTTACTTTATTCATTTAGGCCTCTAAATCAATTCGGTCAATTCTTCATTTAATTTCTTGGTTAAATGGAATAAATAATATGTCATAGACAACCGCAAGATGTAGAATAGCAATTCAATGATAATCCTTAATCCTTAACACACTGCATACGAGAACCGGGTTGTCCCTGTATTAAGCCTATAGGGATGAGACAAATCAGTAGTCGTCGGGTTAAGAAGTAAAATGCAACCTTTTGCAATTTCACCTCTGAAAGCGACGTTTAAAAGAAAAAAGAAATCAACCTCGAAATATATCTTGATCTGCATATTCAACATGTTCAGTGACAAGTTTCTTTAATGTTACCCAACAGGATGACATAATGAGATAATAAAAATTGACCGAGCAAGGGGAAAAAATAGTCGATTTAGTACACGGTTCTTTATCAACATAATGAATAGCCATAATACTAGATACCTCCGGTAGTCATCTTATATTGTTCAGTAGACTTTGAATTACAGTATTGTTTTCTGGCGTTTGGGGAAAATGTCAAAAATATCACGTGACAACATTTCAGCGTAACCGTAAGAGGAAAGACGTTCGATTATCACGTTGACTATCATGGGTGTATTCAAGGAGATACCAAGGGGGAAATGCAATTCTTCATCTTATATGACTAGTGGAAATTTGAAAAAAACAAATATTAGATTCCCTGTCTTGTTAAATGCATGCTTATATATACGACAATAAAAGACGCAATACGTATTTGGGTTGCAGCTGGGGTTTGTTCGTGTGTGTGCAGTGTGGGGTGTTTGTGTCGACGGAGTGCAGGCCTACGTGTTTCCTATACTACTTTTTTCCCCTAGCATAGATAAAAATGCTGTTTAGAGTATTCATTTGCGAAAATTTAGTGTATAAACTTCTGAATTAATTTATTTCAAATCTAAAGTTCCGTTATTGCAGTATTCTGGTGTAATTACTCTGATTGTACGTAATTTGCCCGATATTCGATGTTTCCCTGACCAACAGCCAGTTTCATCTCTGTTGAGTATTTTACCAAAGTAAATGACCGGTAAACCAAATAAATCATGATTATGGATACATAATTAAAGGGAAGTTCCGTCCTTTAATTTGATTTCGATCCAGTGGCGGATCTACGGGGGGGGGGGGGGGTTAGGGGGTTTAACCCCCCCCCCCCCCCCTTGGGCTGCCAAGTAAACATTTATTTGGGCAAAAAAGAGAAAAAATAGAGCATGCAAGTATGCTTAAAATCGCAAGCTAGCAACCCTAAAAATGAAAAATCTCCCTACTGTAGGAGGGGGGATACCCCCCTTCCACACCCTCCCCCCTCGCTCGCCTCGCTCGCTTCCAAGTAAACATTTATTTGGGCAAAAAAGAGAAAAAATAGAGCATGCAAGTATGCCTAAAATCGCAAGCTAGCAACCCTAAAAATGAAAAATCTCCCTACTGTGGGAGGGGGGATACCCCCCTCCCACACCCTCCCACCTCGCTCGCTTCGCTCGCTCGGGCTCGGTCTCTACGCTCCCTCGCAATACCCAGCTCAGCCCCTCAAACCCCCTCCTTGGAAAAAAGCTAGATCCGCCCCTGCGATCTCAAATTTTGTGCAACTCTCGTTATTCTTTCTTATTTCTGTGTTTTTAGATCATGTAAGTGACGTAGACATTTTTACTTGAAACGTTTTGTTTGTTGATATATCTCTAAACTTCTAGGTTGGCAGTAAGATTGTGCGCACCGGAATACTTCTGCGTTGCAAACTAAACTCACAGAAAAAGCTTTCTGAATTTCGTTATTTGATGGATATGTTAATCGTTGCTCCGTATTCTAGGTATAAGAGGTGCTTTCAAATTGTGGATTTTTTTTAAAACTCAAACATTTCATCTGTTCATTCATGGCGAAGAGTAAAAAAAACACCCCAACATATTAACGAATAAAAAACGATAGGTTTGACAGACCGATTCCAAGAGAGAGGGTGTAGGCACTTGACATTACACCTGCTTCCGACTTCTTCATAGCAAGCTTTAGGCGATTGTTCATACTAATACCTATCAACTTTCCTATATAGACCACTTAGCATGTCAAGTCTTGGTTATGTCTACTTCGAACTAACAGTATTAGAGCGGTATGAGATTACGACAAACCGTAATCCAACCTCATTTGATTAGTCCGTGTCGCATCAGTCTAAGTGTTAAATATAGTTGTAATAAGCTTTAGGGTTTGGATGTTTTCCCGGTTCCTGGAGGCCGGATACAACGTTTTACTACTGGTGCGTAATAGTATACCTGATCAAACTTGCTACCGCGTTGCATGAGGCGGCAAAGGGAAATACCTCTGGTTCTTTCGACCCATGATGTGTATTTTAAAAGCTGTATTTCCCCTTCTAGAATGAAGACAGAATGTTAAAAACTAAGTGAAGGAATTATTGATAATTGCTATCAGAGTGAGATGTCTCCATGTTTTAATTGACCCTGGGTGGATGGAGGAGAATGTATGTAATTTGTTTGACTCAAGTTCAAAATGAGGCTTGTTTATTCCATGTCAAAATTTTACAGACAACTGCAATGTTATCGTTGATTAGTAAGTCTTTTAGTGTAAGGTAACTGGTGCCAGTCGGCTTCCCTACTATAACATTGATTGGAAATCTTATCTAGGAAATCTTTAATATCGAACATTTCAAGAAAAGTATATTAAATGCATTCCATTGTGCGCTTATGTCTTCAAATTACCTGAAATGCATCTTCTGTTTTTTCGATCGTCAACACAACGTAATACATGACGTCTACCCTGCGGCCATTTGTCCGAGTTGAAAATTTAAACCCTCTTTTCAGATTATTCCTTTGTCGCGAAACAACGGGAACATAGATACAATTATGAAACGTTATAGGGGGAAAACACAAGGCAGTTCGATTACGATTATAGTTACAAATACGTTTGTCAATATGAAAAGGAACTGCAATATATTGTCCGCCATAAAATACAAGCAGGAAGGATCAAGGGTCAATGTCTTCAAATTAAAATCATATAAAATAAAAATGTCGATTTCGCTTCTATTTTATTTCAACATTGTAATTATGTCATGATTGCTTTAAGAACATTATTTTTATAGTGTGTCTCCATATTCTCTATGACGATAACCAAGAAACATCTTCAAAATTAAAATAACGCTCTCAGAACAGCGGCAAACGATGTCATTAGTAATCACACCGGGCTTTATATACATACAAAAAAGTACTTATACTAAATGATCATTGTGAAGAAAGAAAATGCCTCGAAATGATAAGCCTACTTAAATGTTTATCAAGTTGGAATAAGTGAATGGACCATGCCGAAAATGATTGTCTTTCGAAAATACAGATACATGTATCACAAAAAAAAAGTTTCAGTATTGATTTTCTAACCTAATACTAATAAGGAATTTCAATTTCTTCCTTAATCATATTTCATTAAAATGTTAATCGTACGAATCACTTGATAACTATCATCATGGTTGTCTTCTTTCTGTGTATATATAACGTTTTTTTTTTAAATCCTGTCATATTTTTAGAATATTGTTAATGATTTACTTTATTAAATAGTTTTGTATAGATTTAATGGATAGCAATTCCCTTTGCAATGTTAGGATCCCGATCTCTATACTCAAATCAAATAGTCCAATCAACTTTTTTTACACCGATTTACCAGGAGCACTCTAAATTTGACAAAGATATGTATCAATTGTTAATCAAAATACAACGAAGCGATTCGTTTTAACTAGATTTCTGTAGTTTGAAGTGATAGGAATTTCGTTGCTTCTGCATCGTTCTGTCCCATATTTCTTCTCATATGATGACTTTAATTATTGTTTCTAGATCAAGCCGACGTCATTTCTTTTCTCTGTAATGCGGGAAGTGATAAAGTCGGTCAGGACAAATTTCTTTTTAAAATGTAATCACCCGTTCGGTTCATGAAAATTCGCTTTCGAAACGCCCAAAGTATTTTTTTCATTCTTTTGGATATTATTTTCGAGATAATAATACCTAAATGGGTTTAGATTGATTTGTTATTATGCAAATTTGAGTCCAATGCAACTTCCGCCTAAAGTAACTATATACGTTTCAAACAACCTCGTATCCGGAAAGCAAAATGGGCTCATTGCAATATCTTTCTTTTTCTCTCTCTTTATTTATTTTATTTTTTTACTTTTTGGTCGTGTCTACTTCAATAACAATAAACATTAAAGCGCTAAATTCAATACAATTCATCGCCAGCGGTTCACTCACTATTTTCCGGCCATGAGATCATCTTACATTATTCAGTATTCGCTCATGAATGAAGTATGCTCTGGAATCAGCTTCCGAACTGTATTAGGTAAGTTTCTTTAAAACGGTGATGTGATGATCTCCATTGGAGAATCACATATCACTAACATTTTGTTAGCTAATTGTAAGGTAATCTACTATACGAAATTTGTTATTTTTATTGCATGTCATTTGTACAGCTTTTTGTGATATAACCTATCAACTGAGTATAGGAACCCCGGAGAAAACAATTTCAAACTACTAGCAGAACCACTGTGATGACGTAAAACCATAATTCTTTAAAAAGAAATGTCCACACTACATGATCACGGGAAGACATGGGGAATAATTCAATCAATTCTTGATACTGCAATGAACAGAAGAGCATAACAATGCCTCTTGAGTCTGTGCTTTGCTTGCTGTGCTATCTTCTATTGATATGAACTCATTATTGCCTGCGCTCACATGTGATTGCTTGTTAAAAGTCACGTCATACAAAAACACTTTGAGCATGGACATGCTATGAATCATGTCAAGCTGTGATTTGACCTCATCCCTCAAGAGTGTCAAATCTAGTTTAGTTAATGTAGTTAGGTCTGTTAACAAAATTGGGGGGGGGGGGACAGAATTTACAAAAGCGCAATTTTTTGCCTGTGAGTCATATGTATTATAAGCGTTAATTTTAGATAGGGTGCCACGAAATCGGTGAACGGCACTCTATTTAAAAATGCTAATTTATGCAAAAACACAAATTAATTTGTTTGTCTCGAAATATATAAACTAGTTTCTTAATTTTTCATATCCCCGAGAATTTGATGAAATCATCAAATTCATTTTGCTTTATCTTAATGTTAATTTATGCTAGTTTATGCATAAAACACATATTCCATGATATACTCAGAAATAAATGTGGAAGGGCTTCATATTCTACCACGTACACTCTTATTTCTGCGGAGTCAATTTTGACTCTGAATGGCGTCAGCTGGGAGTCAACTCTATTCTGAGTTAAAGTGATTCGGATTTCCGAATTAATTTGACTCAGAATGGTGTGCCATCAACTGAGAATCGACTTAATTAGAGTCAAAGTAACTCGGAAAACGAGTCACTTTGACCAGGATGGAGTTGACTCCCAGCTGACGCCATTTCCGAGTTAAATTTGACTCAGCAGAAATAAGAGTGTAGATTAGATCAATCAGTTAGATTAAAATAACATTAATAATTGAAATAATATTGTAATTTTAATTGATTTTAATGGTATGTATGCATAACGCACATTTCCAATGACATATCAAGAATTGACTATACCAGCACCTCAAATTTGTAACATATTGGTGAATAAGGTCAGTTTTTCATGAAATGACTATGCTAGGTGTGATATTCTGAGTATATTCCTTGACTTTTAAAACTATCTTGTTATAATTCATGCATATTAATGCATAAAGCAAAATTTCAATGGTATATCAATAACCGACTATACTAGCACTTCCAATTTGATACATAGAAGGTCTTGTAAATGAAAAGACAAGGTTAGACTGCAATTTTCAGAGTATATTTCTTGTTTTTAATGCAACTTTTGTACACATTGAAGAGGTGAAGCTCTTAATCATGTAAATACGTATTATTAATGGCAATAATAGTTTGGATACACTCATGTAATTCCACAATTTGCATAAATTTGGGAATTTTTGCATGAAGATGAGATTTAATGCGATGGATCCTGTGGGGAAAAAAATAAAGCTATTGCCACAAAAATACATTTATAAAAAGTCTGGATCATTTTTAAGCCATTGATATTTACCTTGTCAATGGACTTACTACATGATTTAATGCATGTAAATCGCATAAATTGGCATAATTTTGTATGAAGATGTGGTTTGATCAATGGGTCCTGTGGGAAAAAATGAAACTATTGTCCTAACAAGTACACCTGCAAAATTTGGTGCTTTTGTAAACTCTGTCCCCAAAACTCAAAATATGGGTTTAACAGACTTGACTAATGGAAATGTTTAAGTGAGTGGTGACTCGTCAAGTCTAGGAAATGCCAATATACTATTAATACATGGCTGGGAGTGCGTTAGTGCGATCTAGCAACACAAAGGTTTTTATCGTGGTGTACTAACACACGAGGCGTAGCCGAGTGTGTTAGACACCACGATAAAAACCTGCGTGTTGCTGGATCGCACTAACGCACGAACTCACAACCATGTATTAATAGTTTTATAAAACGGGTCTACAATTTTAGTGTTTTCTTACAATCTTAGTGTTTGATCCGGATTAGCCGTGCGTTAGTCCCCTCACCGTGCGTTATCACTTTTTTTTTGCACGGTCACGTGGTGTTATTTGACCAATCAGGATGGCTACATTCTTGAACCCGTTTTATAACACTCATTATTGTGCGGGGGAAAAAAATATTTAGACCGACATGCATGCGGGCAAAAACAATTTAGATTATACTACGTTTTTGTGCAGGTACAATATTTGTAGTGACGTGTTTGCTCCATGAGCAGAGGTGTGACACCACTCCCCCCCCCCCCCCCCTCCCCGCCCCTCGCTCACCACCCACATATTAAAGATATCAATCGGCAAATACAATGAATGAAAATGGGTGAATGTAAGGACCTCTTATTTTTCGGAAATCAAAATCAAAGCTAGCTTCTAAAATGAAATAGTATAAGATTGTCTTATTGTAACAAAATAACAAACAAAAACAACAGTGACAGCTCCCGTGAAAAGGAATACCTAGTGACAGGACATGAATAGTCATTTTCGTAGAAAGTGAATCATGTTAATGTTTGGTAGAATAATGCAGGCTACCTAACAAACAACAAGCAACCCAAACCATGTCTATTTGGGGACATTTCTAAGAATAACACGATACACATTCCCCGATGACCTGGGATATAATCATGATAATTGACAATATCTTCGATTTGTCCAAAAACTCAACAAGTCTGCACTTCCTTTCCTTCCCAAGGCCTTGTTGATCGTTAAAACACTTAGCAGGTCATTGCCAAAGGGCTGCCCGTATACACAATATGATTAGTACAGAGAAGATTTGAAAACGAAGGAGGGATGAAATCCTTCAAGAAAAAAAAATCACACTACTTTCGATCCCCAGACCAGTAGGTGAGAAAATAAGTGTCGATTGTAAATATTGTGAGAATAAAAAGGTCAAAAAGATAGGATGCAAGGAACGATCTATTAGCGACAAGAGCCGCCAGCCACCAAATACTTGTAGTAACCCCCGGGCTGGCATAGGCCATGGTGTAGCGTTTCTCCTGACAAGAGTTAGACATGTTAGATAGTGAGCTACTTCACTTCATTTCCTGATCACTGATGATTGTTGTCAACCTGAGCTCGCAATAAGGGCTAATTTCATTTATTCAATTTGGGGCCGTCTTGTGCCCCGCAGCACTTAATACCCTGGACTCTTCTTGTCATCACTTGAGATGATGCCCCCGTCTCATTCCCTTCTTCTTCTTCTGGTGTAATTCTGTCTCCTCCTCTTCCCTTATTCCCACACTTCTCTGTCTCTCCCTCTGTCTCTCTCTCTCTATGTCTCTCTCTCCTTCTCTCTCTTTCTGCATGTGTCTCTCTCTATGTCTCTCTGTTCTATCATCATCACCTCCGCTTGCGTGTACACTTTTTTTCTCTCAAAAAAAATTATATCCCTGTACCTCTCTTTTTGTAATATTGTTTTTGTTTTGCTGTGATTAAGATAGACGTCCAAAATTGGAAGAAAATAAAAAGAAAGAATAGAACTTGTCCATCGATTCATCACTTGTAGTCCTCATTCATCTATCCCAGTTGTCTATGACTGCAAATGTTCTTTTATTCTATAATGCTTCTTGATCTATAATTTATTTATTTCTAACTCTCCACTTAATTTGATTTCAAATTTAATGTACTGCTCTAATGTTGTTGTTGTTTTTTTGTTTGTTTGTTTGTTGTTGTTGTTGTTTTTTTTTTTTTGTTTTTTTTTTGGGGGGGTTCATATTATACAGTGTGTCCCAGAAAAAAGTTAACAGTCAGAAAAAGTCTCCCCAATTAAATATTTCAAAATATTTGAAGCAAAATGTCATACCTTTGGATGGCTTATCAATAGGCTTTGTTCCCTGTACTTACTGACGTATCTCATTAAAATTGTTATGCTTCAGTGAGCAATTGGCTACTTAATCGAGTGTTTGAAATATCAATTTTGGCAAGTTTTTAGTTTGAGCTGGCTTTCTGAGTCAACCATAAATTTTTGATTGGATATGTAAGCGCCTCATCATGGTCGCTCGGTTTAAGCGCGGTTAATAGTACGATTGCAGGGCCCTCAGGGAGAACAGTATATAATACTGATGAGGCTACCCTGGGTAAACATATTATTATTATTATTATTATTATTATTATTATTATTATTATTATTATTATTATTATTATTATTATTATTATTATCATTATTATTATTATTACAGAAAAATAGGCCTATTCTTTCATAAATTGGCTTTTAATGATCAGAATATGCAAATTTCTAAGCCTTTTCACGCCTCTCAACTTTGCTTATAGCCAGAAAAAGCAATATAAGTTTTTGTCAACCATGGATTTTGCACCATTTCAGAACAATGTCTTTTGCTCATGCACTCAAGCGTTAAATAGATTTTTTGGTGTCATTTGATAGGAGAGACCCTAAGCTTTCCATAGGTATGACAATTTCTTAAACATAAAAAAAATTATTTTGAAATATTCTTTTATGGAGACTTTTTCCAACTGTCAACTTTTAATTAGCCAGAACAAATACCAATACTTGTCAAGACTGGATTTTGCACCCTTTCACACAAGTCACTTTTGCTCACTCTAACTTAATATAATCCAGCAAACTTTGGGCTGTCATTTGATAGAAGAGACTCTAAGCTTTCCACAGGTATGAAAATTTCCTACAAATATTTGAAATATTTACTTGGGGAGACTTTTTCCAACTGTTAACTTTTTTCTGGGACGCACTGTATGTTAACTTGCTTAAATAATCTGTTACATTTACCAAATATCACCGATCTCACTAACATGATTAATAAGCTATTTATATCTAATATAGAAAAAAAAATGGAATAGGTCGTTTTACAAAGATACATTGACGTCTTTAATGTTTAAAAATGTATAATTTACTCGATCATTAATGATTAACAGAGTTAATTGAAATGAATAACTGGGACAATGGACTCGGCGGCAAAAGACCTCTTAGTATAAGTGTAAAGTTGACTTTTTACAAACATGGAATGAAATGAGTGTTATTAATGAAATATAACCAAGAAATCGGCTTGGGGGTACTACTTGACAAACATGTAACGCTGATAGGAAAGAAAAATTTGAACAAATAATTTCTACATAAGCATTGCAAACGCAAGATTTTGAAAATTTAAAAATGTTTGACAATTTCTCATTTAAGACACTGAAGGATAATCAATCTGCTTAAAATATCCAACATACTATATATAGATATAAATAAAACTTTATTGGCAATCATCCATCAAGTAAAAACATTATATAAACAGTACTGACATAGGTAAAAACAATAAATGAAAGGATACCTTCAAAACAGGCACAAGGCTTGCACAATAGAAGGTACCGAACAAAGTATAATAATCAATAAGCAAATACAATGTATATAATACAGTACTAATATATATTTACACATCAAATTCGGAGACCCCCCCCCCCTCAAACATAAAGAAGAATACTTTTTTATTTATTTTTTATTTTATTTTTTATTTATTTATTTTGTTTATGTTATTTTTTTTAAATTAATTTATTTATTTATTTTTATTTTTATTTTTATTTTATTTATTTATTTATTTTTTATTTTTTTTTTTATTTTTTTTTTTTTTTTTTTTGGGGGGGGGGGGGTATAATTGCCCGAGTGGTTAAGGTATGTATTGTGTAGATACGTTGTATTTATTAACAAAACCTTGTTTCAATTTGCTTTAGAAAACATTCAAGTGAGGTCATATTCTTAACTATTCCAACATGTTGAAATAGATGCATAGTTCAACCACACGCCATAAGACATTCAAAAAGGTTCAGTGCAAGAGCCCATCAAAAGACAAAATTTTATGGGAATCTTTGGATCTAGGCTTACTTTCCGCAACGCAATCGAAAACCAATTTGGATGCTCTGAATTCCAGCATCGACTGTGATTTTGGAATATCCGAGACACCAAGAGGTAACACTGCACCGTAATATCAATGCAAATGCGCCAACATGTTAGGTTACCATGGTTACATGACACTGTAGATCAAAAAACAAGGCTACTCTTCTTAGAATTTGACAACTCCTCTGAATAGGCACCAAACTCACACATTAATAACATTATGCATTCTTTCACAGATGCTGCACCCTCAAACAGTGTCAAAGAAAAAAAGAGAACTAATTTCAGATTATTGCCGGAATTATCATTATTGTAAGAATTCTGAAGAAGAAAAAATAATTAAAAGGTCACCTGACTTCCACTTAAGACCATCAAACTATGTTTTGTTTCAAAGAATATGATATACATGTCTTCCGTCTAAAATTATTTTCGCACTCTATAGAGGCCATCAGATAGAGATTCGTACAAAGATATTTTCGGCTTGAATGTCAACGTACTTCAGATTGGAGATGATTGAGATTTGGCGCACAGGGCAAAGTGGTTGATTCTAAGAAAAGAGGGTGGAGATAGCAACTTCTGTAAAGGAGAAGACTCCGAAGATATCAATATAATGGCCTGAAGAGTGATTTTCTGTTAATTCATGGGTAGAAAGCATACAGAAACTGAACTAAACGGAGAAAAACAACATTAGGCCTACTCCTACATCTTTAATGTCTTCACAGTTTCGCTTTAAAATCATATGAGAAATCTCTGTTTCTCTCTCTCCCTAAATGCCTTTCTTTAACTTTTTACTTTGCTCTGTCGCGCTGTGTTATCCACTTTCTGTCTGTATCCCCCCCCCCCCTCTCTCTCTCTCTCTCTCTCTCTCTCTCGCTCTCGTGCTTTTGTCCGTCTCCCCCTCTCTCTGATGTTTGTTGTCATTCTCTCTTTCTCTCTTTTTATCTTTTTTCTCTCTTACTCTCTTCCTCTCTCTCTTTCTCTCCCTCTCTCTCCTTCCTTTTCTTTCTCTCTATGTGCCTCACCTTCAAATATGTAGATGTGAGGGTATCATGCTTGTGGGGGTGTTTGTAATTGGGTGTATTCGTACGTGGGTTTAGGTGTGTCTGTATATAAGTGGATTATGCATTATGGTATATGTTCGCTTGTCCTGTCTCTCCTTTTAATCTATACACTGTAAAACAAATTTCCTGGCAGTCAGGATGCCGGGAATGCCCGTTTTTCCACATTTTTTTTTTTTTTTTTTTTTTTTTAAATCGGAAATCAGCATATATTTACAATAAAATTATGTAAAATATATGCTGATTTCCGGTAAACCAACAAACTTGCTGCTGTTTTACAGGAAAAGACTGTAAAATTGAAATAACGGCAATAACTTGTAATTTCAAGGGCTAAAAAACCTGTAGTTTTACCGTTATGTTTTACAGTGTACATTACCCTATCTGTCTGGTTGACCAGTGGCGGATTTAGGGGGGGGGGGGCAATCCCGGCCCGTGCCACCCCTCTTTTGAAAGAAAACAATGCATTGCATGTGCCCCCACTTTTTTTTATTGTGCCCCCCCCCCCCTTTAGAACTGAAAAAACTTTTTTTTTTTGTTGCTTGTCAGAGAATGATGGGGGGGGGGGGGAACTGGACCCCCCCCCCCCCGACTTTTGGTGGGCTGGCGAAAACGTTTCATTTTTTGTCGCCACCCCAATGAGCGACTTTTGGAGGGCTGGCGAGACAAAAAAAATAGGGATCTCCCTTTAGGCAGTTTCTCAACTAGTTGACAATCCTGCATTTTTTGTGCCCCCCCCCCCTCCCCTTATACAAAATCCTGGATCCGCCCCTGTGTTTGACAACCAGAACAATTTCATCTGTCTACCAGTACCACTATTTTTCAGCGTGTCATCTCCTCTTCCCTTCTCCTTTCTCTCCATCCATCTTCATCTAACATCCGGATGAGGTGTCTTAGCGTTATAACACATGGCGTCTCCTCCTGAAACTCATCATGTTTCCTTCGATCCGCGAATTAAGGAGAGGCACTTTCAGAAATATGGAGTGTTAATCATGAAAATGAAAGCAAGCATACACCGCACTGTACGGCAAAGTGAGTGTGTAATGATCATCAATATCCCAGTCCATGATTGTACATGAACGTTTATCGTAACCAGCTCTCGTTTGGACGGTGTAAGTACAAGAAATAAAACATTGAAGAGGAGAAGAAGCAGAGAGAGGGAGGGCATTAAGAAATCAGAAAGGAGGTGAAAGTTAGAAAAGGAAGAAAATAAAGAAGGGGTATTAGAAGGGGAAAAAGAACTTAATATGAAGTATCTTGAGAAGCGAAATTACGGCAATAATGCATCTATATCCCAATGACAATGACATTATAGAGCTGAGCTCAACATCGACATTTGCGGTAAAGTACTTGATTTCAGCTTGGTCTTTTAGACGCAGTTTACTGAGATTGTGTTTCTAAGGTACCATCAAGTCATACAAATTCTTGTACTCTTTGCGTTGATGATGTTGAGATTGAGGTTCAGAGGTTCTCATAATGACCTATAAAGCGATAATAAAGAAAACTCATAATGTCTAGACAAAACTACTGAACATAATAAAGTTGACGAGCAGAAAAATGCGGGTGACAAACAAAGGGCGGAGGCTTTTGAAAGATCGCACTTCATTTATAATTTTGAAAAATAGATCGATTACATTTTGCAAACCTGACATAAGATTTATTTAGGCGCAGTGAAACAGTGGATTGACCACTGTAGGTCTATCTCATATCAAAATTTAATGTCCGAGGGTATAAATGAAAGTAATTCTGTTTAAGAAATCTTGTAGGCCTAAAACATTTTTTTTGGGGGGGTTCATATTTTCTTTTCAAAATTTCGCATCCTTATGAATATGCCAAGAATAAACAGAAATGATCGGTAAAACGACAGGTCAAGCTCAAGTTTGGAGACTACTATGACTCCAACTTGAAATTGTGCTGTGAGTATACCCCATGGCCGTGATATCTCAATATTGAATTAAAGTGAGCAATAAAACCCACTCATGAGGCAGAAATGAGATAAAGGTAAAGCATTATAGGGAATCCATACCAGGTAGAGTTAAGGCTTAGAATTGCAATCAAGAGCAGGGGATTTGTCAAAGACTTATTAAACTAAGATAAGACCTCTCGTTTGTAGATACCGTGTGTATTTTTCCCAAACCACATTGGATTTAGATCAGTATAAACAGACAGTTTTAACTTATTGTAAGCTTAATCGTTTACATGGTTTAAGCGCAATAAATCATTCTAGTAATTTGAAATGTATATACGGTATGCCTAATTATTCCAGTACTATTGTTCTCATTTACTATTTAATCATTAGGTCTAATCCAACGTCCTCGAAAATACATATCTGAAGGCAAAACGGATTTGTCAGTTGCCTCAAATTTTATTTGAACTGTATGTGTTGACGTCAGATACAAGGACAAAAAGAAAAACAGAAACAATTTTGTATACAGCTAATGACAATGGAAACGTAAACAGACAGTTTTAACTTATTGTAAGCTTAATCGTTTACATGGTTTAAGCGCAATAAATCATTCTAGTAATTTGAAATGTATATACGGTATGCCTAATTATTCCAGTACTATTGTTCTCATTTACTATTTAATCATTAGGTCTAATCCAACGTCCTCGAAAATACATATCTGAAGGCAAAACGGATTTGTCAGTTGCCTCAAATTTTATTTGAACTGTATGTGTTGACGTCAGATACAAGGACAAAAAGAAAAACAGAAACAATTTTGTATACAGCTAATGACAATGGAAACGTAAATAGATATATAACAAAATAAGATATTGAAAAGAAAGGGGAAAAAATAAATTTGTCTCAGCAGATTAACACATACTTTAGTTTCAGTTGCAGTTTATTGTTTCATATTTCAATTTACAATGATTTTACAGTATAATTGGTACAAACAAGATAAATGGTACAAACGAACATGAAACATATTGTCAGAGAATATAACAGAAGGTGAGTACCTCATATCTACCTCTTCTTCCTCATATACTACCTCTTCTTCCACAACATGTGAACTTGACCCTGTCCCAACTTCATTTCTGAAAAAATTTCGTGAAGAATTATTATCATTTATGACACAGGTCATTAATGATTCTTTCATGACTGGTTCTTTCCCAGAAGGTTTCAAGCATGCAAATGTTATTCCTAGACTGAAGGGTTCGGCTACTGATGTTGAAGATCTGAAAGGTTATCGTCCGATTGCAAACTTGAGGTATTTTGGCAAACTCTTAGAAAGAATAGCTTCATTCCAACTTCAACAGTACCTGAACACATTCAGTTTATACGCAAAGTCACAATCTGGTTACCGCTCGTTTCATAGCGTCGAAACAGCTCTTCTGCGAGTAACGGATGACATTCTTTTATCTCTAGACAAAGGAGAAGAAGTCATCCTTGTGCTGCTAGATTTTTCTTGCGCGTTTGATACTATTAAGCATGACATCTTGTTGAAACGTCTGAGACTTCGTTTTGGTATAAATGGTCAAGCACTCGCTTGGATAGAGTCGTATCTGTTTCGGCGCACTCACACTGTTATTATTGGAAATGAGCGGTCATCCACAGAAATCATCCCTCAAGGGGTTCCTCAAGGGTCCGTATTGGGCCCAATCCTATTTACCCTCTATACCTCTCCCTTAGAAGATATTATTGATACTCACAAAATTCATAAGATGTTCTATGCAGATGACACACAACTGTACATTTCATTTAAGAGAACTGATAATGTTAATGTCACTTCACAGATATCAGAGTGTGTGCAATCAATCAAAGAGTGGTCTCAGGTAAATGGTTTAAAGCTCAATGATACAAAGACTGAGTTTCTTCATCTTTCTTCACGCCATAGGTCAAGCAACCTCATATCAACATTGAACATAAATGGTACAATTGTTCATGCAACCAGAACTTGCAGAAATTTAGGTGCTACTTTTGATGATAAGTTCACATTTGAAAATTTTGTCTCACAAAAGTGTCGCTCAGCTTCATTTGGATTATACAAAATAGGTAAAATTCGCAATTTTTTAGACAAACCAACCACTGAACGATTAATTCATGCTTTTGTTATGTGCCATTTTGATTTCTGTAATAGTTTACTTTCTGGTCTCCCTTCTTCTCATATTCAAAGACTACAACTCCTTCAAAATTCTGCAGCCCGACTTGTTACACGCACGAAGAAACATGAATCAATAACTCCAGTCTTAAGAGATCTACACTGGTTGCCCATCAAGTCCCGTATCCAATTTAAAATACTTATGTTAACCTACCAATGTTTACATCAGCTGGCTCCTACTTATCTCTCTGAAGTACTAACTCCATATAAACCCGATAGAATGTTACGTTCCAGTTCCAAGTCCCTGCTCTGCGTTCCACAAATAATGACAAAATCATACGGGGAAAGGTCTTTTACATATTCTGCCGCTCTTTTGTGGAACAAGTTGCCTGAATATCTGAAAAGTATAAATTCCTATGAAAACTTCATTAATTCTCTATACCTCTTCACCACTTTATAGTTAATCAGAATCATGAATCCAGTGCATCTTTCCTTTCTTTCCTCTCCTAAAGTGCATAGAGACATGCAATTTTGCTTATGTGTAATGCGCTATATAAGAATGTTTGATTATTATTATTATTATCTATAGGCCTACGTTTGCATTCTGTATTGATTGAAAAGACTGGGCTAAAATAAAAGTGAAATATGGAGGAGTTTAAGGAGAAAGCTACGCTTGTGAATTATATGCTCCAAAGAGTAATAATATTATTTTATAATAGTCTTAAAATGGCATTAAACTGGCTAAACTTGAACAGCGCCACCTTACAGTAACTGCTAAATTGAGATTATAATTTGGAAATTAATTGCATTTTATTTTGAATTTTGACTAACAGTTGTTTGGAAAATAGGGATATTTTATATTTCAAACTATTATTTTTGATGTTGCACATGTGGAAAATTGCCTACAGATACATTCTAAGTTTCTACAAACTAGAATGGGGCATGATGGGAAAATTAGAGGCACAGACACTTTTCAAATCCTGTTGAAAGATGGCACCATTAGGAGCTTCAATTTACTGTCACTTTAATAGGAACGAGCAATGCATGATACAGCAATATATATATAAGTAATTGCGTCGCAGTAATCGATTCACATTCAACATGTTCAAAGAAATGGTATTGGATGGTAGCGTCACTTTCATTACAACAATATTATAGCAATTCACATTATTTGGAAAAATAATCATTTGGATAAATAAGTATTTCCTGTACGCCGAGGCAATTTCTGATGCATACCGAAGTGGTGACATGATTTAGCATTTTTCTCAAATTTACCGATGTCTTAACGCAACGCGCTACATAAAAAAAAACATTATAATATAAAACAGCAACCACATTTCCACCATTGTGACGGGATTATAATGTCAGCATTTCGGTATAAATAAATAAATATGAAAAGAATGTTTTGTCTTTCCATTATTTGAAACAGCACTAGTGGGTAAATTTTCGCCAGCCCTCCACAAGTCGCTCAGGGGGGGGGGGGGGGTATAGGGTCCATCAGTTTCCCTCCATAATGCTCTTACAAGCAAGCAAGCAAAAAAAGAAGAAGAAGAAGAAAAAAAAAAAAGTTTTTTTCCGTTCTAAAAGGGGGAGCACAATCAAAAAAGGGGGGCACAATGCACAGTTTTCTTTCAAAGGGGGGGGGGGCACGGGCCGGGATTGCCCCCCCCCCCTCCCCCGCCTAAATCCCCCACTGATTGTGAATGAATTGGATGGTTCGATTTTCTCCCGATATCCTCCTAGACTCTTTCATTACGAGCTCACAATCATGTTTAGCGTGAAATATTCAGGTATGAATTATTCAAATCGTGACTAATATCACATAGTGTTTTAGATTTCTTATCACGAATCCCGAGACAAAAATGACTTTTAATATGCCCCCCTTTTTTTCAACAAAATTTTGCGGGAAAATTCCGAAATCCCTAAAAGTATTTAATAAACAAGCGTTTTGCATAATTTATTATATAAAATGTATCTTACGCGATTTTGATGGATCTCGATAGAAACCGCTAAGGGATGAGTAATTTGTTACTTGAAGGCGTCAGGTGATTCTCGCTGGTCTGTCAACTCCGCTGACCGACTTCCGTTCACAAGGAGTGCAATGTTCTGCAATAGTCATTTGACAATTATCATTGCTATAGCAATTTTGCAATTGGTTTGACCGGTGTAAATCTGTATTGGAAATATTTGGCGTGAACTTTACAATGACCCCTTGGCAATTTCTTCGAATGAACATGGAGTGCAGGTATACTCACGGATCAAGGAGATGGAGCGGAGCTTGGGCGGCCACAGCCCATGAATCCAACGGCACACCAGACCAGCAGGGTTGATCTCGTGGGCTTTCTAGCCCACCTTTTCTAGCGGATCCACAAGACAGACAGCCCACAATTTTTTTCAATTATTTCCCGAGTTCATTTTACCACTGAATGTCATTGTTTCTTTCTTTGATTCTGCTTCATTCCTGTTATATTCATCCTTTTCTTATGTTTTGTTTTGTTTTGTTTTGTTTTGGGGGGTTTACCTCTTCTTTTATTTTCTCTTGTATCATTCCCGTGTATTTCACTGTTTTTCATTCTTTCCTTTTCTCTTTTTACACATTCTTCTACATTTCTTTGTATTCCTTTCTCTTTCTCTTTATCTCTTTATCTCTCATTATGTATTTCTTTCCTTTCTTTTTACCCTTGTCCTTGTGTATTTTTGTTGTCTATTTCTATCTTTTCTTTAGTATTAATTTGTATTCTCTTTCAGTCTTCCTCTCTTTCTGTGTACTTCTATATTGACCCCTTATTTCATCTTTTCTTATCTTCTCTTTTTGTCCTTCCCTATGCCAGTTTTTCTCTATCAATGATCTTCTCTTTCTTTACTCGTGATGTATTTCTTTCTTTTTCTATATCGATATTTTGAAATTTACTGAATCTTAAATACTTTGAAATGTTTCTTAGAAAGCACTTCGTTACCTGAATTTCTTTTAGTTGATTTTGTAATCAGGAAATTTGTTCTAACTTCCTCATAATAATGTCCGAAAATAATTCTGACGGGGTACTTCCAGACATGAGACATTTTGCAGAAAGTTGACAACTGCTTTTTGAAGGAGCTGGAAGAATTTTGTGATTACTCAGGAGTTACGTGTGTATTACGAGCTGATCAATGTCTAATTTATTGGTTGCTTGGCAAGAAGGCATTCACCCTGTTATAGATAAGAGAGAGAGAGAGACATCTGGCATGGAAATAATCTTCATTCATCGCTTAATTACCGGCGGGAAAAATAACAGTCATTTTTTTCATAAAGAATAGATGGAAAAACAAGAAGCTCGTTGCTAGGAGGAGAAAAATGTCTGTGATGTCAGAAGATACTGTGTGCTTCTCCTGGCATTTCTTCCTCTTTCCTTTCACAGACACTGCCATGAGTTTTTGATGATACTGAGAATCATTGAAAACTGATGTTTTTATCAGGCAGTTAAACTGACATTTCTTTCAGTGCGATATCATAGGGACGAAGATCATGAAGATAAAGAGTGAGACGCAGAGATATATTACAGATGGAGATAATGGGAGGGGAGACGCTGTACAGTATTTAAACCATTATCATTAATGCATTGTTAAAACATATTTGTATTTCCCTTGGTTTTGTCTTGGTTGTTGATGTTTTTAATTGTTTCTTTTACAGAAACACACTCACACACGTATTATTATTTCAGACACCATTTAATGTACGAAAAAGGAGCAATGTAGATTAAAATGCCTTGCTCAAGGGCATTAGTGCCGTACCGGGGATCGAACCCCCGATCCTCGCATTTCAAATGAGTGTTTTTAACCACTCGGATACGGCACTTCTGGTTGTGTTAAAAGAGATCGATAGAGGGAGAAAGATACATAATTAAAGAGAAACAAACGGACAAAAAAAGTGAATCCTGTAGGCAGTATATGGACAGAAAGCATGGTACTGACCTAAATAGATTAATGCAGACAGGTAAACATTAGAGAGAGAGAGAGAGAGAGAGAGATGGATTAATTTAAAGGCAGTTTAACCTGTCTGTTATAAGGCTAACAAGACACAACATAAAATTGGCTGCTATAGACAGATGGCCTTTTTAGACAGGTAATATACAATACATAATCCTTATATACTGACCGTAAAGATGACCACTTTTAGGCACGTGACCTGTGGCCTCTGTAATATTTTTGACTGTAATACAAAATACATTCATTTCCACATCCTTGTCATTTTGTCCTCAATATGTAAATTCGAGGAAGTTTACAGTGAGTCAACTTTGATGTTCAGATAAGTCCTTTTCTTTCAAAATGATTGTGTTCGTCACACTCAGGTCCGTTTTCTTTTCCACTTTAAAAATTCAAACAAACAAACAAACCCGGATTACAGAAGGGCTTTTCGAACATGAGTAAGAAGCTACGCGTAGGAAAATGAACCCCCGTATTGGGTATCGAAAAAGCAAAGTTAATAAACATGAAGAAGGCTATTTACTATGTATTCCTCACATTGCTATCAGATGAATGACACACGGTCTTAATCCATGAGATGCTCAAACCCGCCAAAAACTGCGCCCCAAAATTAAAAACAGATGACCAGAATACCGCGCGCTTACTGCCAATCTCTAAAGCTATCCAGCTCCCCCTAATCCCAAATAGAAATGTCGGATTTACAAACGGGCCGTTTGGTATTATAGGGATTGGGCCCTCCGGTTGGAAAATTGATTCTTGAATATAGACTCCTCTCATCAGTTTACGTTGATTGATCTTGGGTAGAAGCCGATGATGGATTTATATTCAAACGCAAACGGATTGCAATTATACTTACAGCTATACCACAGATTTTCATGACGTTCTCAAACATTCATCAACGTTGCTGTAAGTCATGACTCTGAATGGTAAGTTAGGTAATATATACATGAAAATATTTTCTACAAACGGAAAATATAAGGACTTGAGGATTAAAGGAGAGATGAATTTCTTTTTATATGAAGTCATGCCGTTTGAGCGAAGAGTTTCTTCTTTTCTCAAGTATTGTTAGCTATAACATTTTATAAACAAGGGCTTATAGTATTGCAGAGATCCACATCAAGAAAAAAAAAAAAAAGCCGTAGGCCTAAAATGTACCCCCTAGATTATATGTCCATAGTTTTAGCTTTTCGAAAAATGATTATGTTGTTCCGGTATTTTCAAGATTTGATCTTCCTGTTGAAATATATCGTAACTTACGGACCAATGCCGTTTTTTTTTAAAACCCAAAATATGAGGTTAAACTGCAAAACAAATGTATAAATCACAACTATAAAAAACAATGGTTACGGCTGACAGTAAACATCGAGTTTGTTTTAAAAACCCCTTTCTTCAGATACCTTCATGATAACTCAATGTCGACCATTATCATCGGCTCAATACAAATCAGTGTCAGCACCCTTGCGATTATGATCACTTCACTACATAAAAAGGTAAATCAGATTTGTATCATTGTCGTCATCGTCTCCATCTTCATCATCATCATAATCGTCATCATTATCATCATCATCTCCATCTCCATCTCCATCATAATCATCATCATAATCATCATTATCATCATCATCAAAACCCCGCACCTTCTAAATTTGTTTGCCAATCTTATCGTATCGCATACATCTTAATAGTCATAATTCTTCTTAGATGAACACTTAATTATTCTTGCTTTCAGAAACCTTTCATTGTCTTGATGACTTCCCGTGAATACTCAGTATGCCTCGCTACAGGTTTATAACTTCGCTAATAATCTGTGTTACTGAAATGAATCCCTGTACAAGCACAAACAAAATACTAAAAAAATAGAAAAGAAAAAATACTATATTAATGAATTCAGACAAAATAAGGAAATTTGCTTGATACTGAACATAGTGAATTTATTGCAACACTCAATCATCAGCTGTACAATATGGCCCTGACCCCAACAAAAAGAGCTTCAAATTCCAAATGAAGAAGTAAATGTTTCAAATAAAATAATTCAGATAAAGTGTAATAATAACAACAGGTCCTACCATCTGTTGAGAGCCAGAAGGGCATTAACTCTGTGAAAAAAAAGTATATAAATCAATGCCCTTCTGGCTCTCAGCAATCGATACATAACCAAGAAGATATGATTTGAGATACATGGCCCAAGATACACGAGTCGTATGCATGGTAAATAAACCAAATGGCTTAAATTGGGAGAAAATTGGGAAGTGCATCTCAACTCACACATACGATGTCGACAGCTCTCCCGCATGACACAAAAATCTACCAGTATCATACCCCCTAAACCAGTGCAAAATTGTAGACAGTCACAAGTTAAACCTGTCGATGACATACACTAAGGTGGCACATGCACAGGAGCCATTCAGTGGCACATGATGTGAAAGATGGACCCCTCCACATATATAGATGAGGGAACATAAGAAACCACCCCTGTTGGAACAATGAGAATGTTCCATGTTTCTTGAGTTTGTAAGAGATTGCACATGTGGGAGCACACGAGATACAAACCCGGGGGTGGAAACATATCATATTTCAACAGAGAAAATCATCTAAATCCCCTTAACCTGGATTTGAAAATTGTTCTCCATCTCACAATTATTATTCTCCATCTTACAATTATTATTCTCCACCTACATGTCTCTTCCTAGAAAGAAACCACACAAGTCTACTTCTACATTTCGTTCTCTAGTGTGAAAATCATTTTAGGATTATAACATCTTCAAAACAAATAAAAGAAAAACCTTAGGAGGGTAAATCTATGACATGAATTGTAATTTGAAACCATACATATCATTGGCAAGCCGGTTACATTTCTCTATAGAATTACTTGTATTTCATATAAATACATGTGAAGAATTATGATTAAATACAGGACCTAAAAACTTCTGCTTTTTTCATAAGAGTTGTTTTGAAATGAAATGTTTATAGTTACTAACGTGATTACAGTCTCCATAAGAAAATTACATCTATTGAAATAAGCACAACCCTTTTGATGTAAAGTTAGGTGATAATATGAAATAAAATAAAAAGAGATATAACTACAATATCTATAACTTAATACAAACATACAGTATAAAAGATGTTGAAATACATACATCCATTGCACTACTTAATATTACACCAATAATTGGGCTTATGTGATGAAGTACACATTGAACAAACCCAAGCACGAAACAGCACACTAATTTGGCAAAGAGTTGTAATTTGCTTTACTTATCCATCATAGATAAAAGCATCATGATAGGCCTTCTGAAAGATTTAGGGGTACAATGCAATTTCTTCTCACTAAAATTAGTTAGACCTGTATATGTATTTTAATTTACATGAAAGATAATTCACACTTGAATTCCAGGTTTTTTCTTTCCTTCAACCATGTCTGAAAACATGGTATATTATCAGCTTTTTGATACTACGGGAGTTTTTAAAAATCGAAGGAGCAGAGCAAGGAAGAAAGAAAGGGAGAGAGAGAGAGAGTGAGTGAGTGATTAAGAGAGAGGTAGTGAGAGAAGCAGATACAGGGATAAACATCCTGCTTGAAAAATAGAGATGAGGAGAGAGAAGCGATGGTGAGAGAGAGATAAATATATAGACTGAGAGAGAGAGAGGGGGTAGAAAATTAGCAAGATTTAAGAAAAATACATTTAACAAAATTTGCATCATACAATCATTCAACATGGTTTTGTCGTCAAAACCTTGCAATACAAACATCATCTCAGATGTCATCATCATCATCATTATACAAAATATACATACATGATTATTTACATTATATCACAATGTATTCTACAAGTGTCAGAGGTCCCGTCCGTCTTCTCTCTGCCAAAACAATTCCAAGAACCCCTAATATGAATTCTTATTAGCCATGCAGATACCATCATCAGATACCATACATGTACATAAAATCAATTACATCTTGGGTTTTTGTAATAAAAGGGTTAAGTTGGACTCTACACAGCTTAATTATGGATTCAAGATAGTAGTGCCGAGGGCAATATGACAGATAGGATATAGGGGTCCAAACACAATTTAAATGAGTCCTTACGGTAACATATGACATTACTTTAATCTTTCATGAAAAATGATAAATGAATTCCAATAGGTCAGCTTTAAATGATAAATGTGATATGTAAGACAGCACTGATTTAAATGTATATATTAGTGTAAGTTTGGATGAATTATCTCCTCCTTGGGAATACAGCTTTCCACATCAAAATACTGTAAGCTGGTCTACTTCAAACAAGTCAAAGATAACTTACTAGTCATATACTCAACACCTGCCTATATTCATCAATTCAACTTCTAAATTGAGGAATTTTTACATGTATTGTAGCTGCACTTGATGATTTTGCAGTCGATTATTGTAGAAGCATTTGGATACATAATACTTTGCAGAGTTTGAAAGATCCCACCTCAACCATTCATCAAATTGACTCAAATGTGAAAATGATACATTTAAGCAGACAGACCTGAAGCTAAGTCTCTTTATATCACACGGACCCTCGTTTCCATGAAATTATTGCACAGATAGGCTTCTGTCTACTCTTCTGTTTCACAAAGTAACAATGAATGATTATGTTTGACAACTTTCCTTATATATTCTGGATTTCTATGTCACTCATTGTTCACATCTCATCTCCTGAACCTGCTGGGATATAACCTTTGCTGAGAGCCAGGAGGGTGTTGATTCTAATTATCTATCATGGTATGTTCTCCTGGCTCAGAGACATTTTGTCCACTAAATTCTGTTCTTTCCAATTTTAGTGCACTCTTGCCCTTGATTCAGATCATTATAACTCTTAATCTTGGGAATGCACAACATTACATTGGTATTATAAGTATATAAATATAACTGTTACATTTACAAATTAAGAAATAGACATTTGAATTTCCATCAAAAAA
This sequence comes from Heliocidaris tuberculata, assembly GCA_025618425.1. NCBI lineage: Eukaryota > Metazoa > Echinodermata > Echinoidea > Camarodonta > Echinometridae > Heliocidaris > Heliocidaris tuberculata. Next base: position 26,567,508 of record CM046834.1, on the reverse strand, counting down.
GTACTAGTTCTCAAAAAAATTACAGTGCTTTATCCCCATTTAATTACACTGGGCATGATTCTGACATATTAACTAGGGAAAATATGCATATTACAAGAATATCAATTTTCATTTTAAGTTGTCTGCATTTCAATCTTTTCTATCTCTCATTCTTTTTTCTGAGCAGGTTCCAAACCAACTCAAAGCATTATCATAACCATAGGCATATGAGGTAGGGGGCTTGAGGTCTGCAGCCACCCCCCCCCCCCCCACCCACTCATGTGAAAGACGAGTTATGATAATGACATTTCTTTAAAATTGACACAAGTCTATCAGCATCTACAACAGATTCGTATTCAAAGACATTGAATTTCAGTTAAATGTGACGACAATAACTGAACATATATTTATGTCACTAATGGTTTTTCATCATTTACAACAAATTGCTATGGCTTAGTCTCAATACCCTACCATTAATAATCCCATGTATTAACTCAATGGCACAAATGCAGCTATAAGTACCCCAATTTAAATATTTTGAATTGGGCAACCTTGTGTAACAGGTGGGTGACCCTTTGTAAGAATATACATCACCTTAGGAGAGTCCTGAGTTGTTTATGAAAAGATAAATTTCCAACCGTTTTCAACCAGTCTTTCTTGGAATACTTTTGCCAAGAAAATGAGGTATTTGGAGCATAATACCTAAACACAAATTATTCATAAATGCACTAACAAACAGATATGAGAAAAGAACAATGCAACCCTGTTAAAAGGCAAGCTAGACTGAAAAAAATATGTTAATTTCAGGTTTAAATGAGTAACAAACGAGCAAAATTCATGAAAAATACATGAAAAAAATGGCAAGAAATAGGTTGAGGTTGTCATTGCATATCAAATAAAATAAAGGTATTACAGGGGTGCATTATTGCTACTAGCATGATTTGATTGGCAGATGATTATTTGCAAAGAAATATTAAGAAATCTACTTGAAGGCAAAGTACTTAACATTAAAACATAACAGCAAAACAAAACAACAACTAATTGAAAGTACTAAGCATAGTTATCACATCAGAACATAATCATCGAAAGAAAAATGATAAATCAAGTAAATCTTAGTAGGGCACAGCATTGGATGCTATTACCTTGAGAATCAATACACACAATGGCAACGAAATCATATTTCATGAAAGAAAGGGAGAGAGAAACAACACCTAAAACTGACACCAACAATACATGAGGTGGCGCTATACTGGTTTTGTCTGCATGTGAGGTAGAGAGAGAATGCTATTGTGCTCTGGCAAGAACATTCATTAATAATTTTACTTCCTCCATTTGGGTCTTAAAATAAAAAACAAGCAGCCTTTGTGGTGTCGTAAAGTCTATTTTAAGAGTACTTTCACCAGTTTTTGCTTTGTTTTACATGGCTACTTTATCTACCATCACTTTAGAAATTTGTAGGAGTGTTTTATGCATTACATGGCTGTCATGGAGATTTGCAATAACATATGAAGTAATGACAATATAGATGATGCCTCACTTTCTGTTGATTTTCAATTTCTTTTAGAAACAAACAGTCTTCTTGCTAAACTTCTCTAACTACCCCCAAGCACCACATCCTTGCTGTCTTTACTCTTAGCCGCTGCTGCCGCCGCTGATGCAAGTGAGGTTTTACTTGAATTGGTGCTCGATGTCTGTTTAGGTTGGGGAGGGGGTGGGGGAGGGGGTGGTTAAGGATTTATTTTTGGAATTCAATTACTCTCTTGTTAGACTGCTCTACCAATACTCCAAACCACGCCATCCTTGCTGTCTTTGAAAATCAGACATCTTAGCCAACAAAGACTATGCTAGTGAGGTTTAACTTGACTTGGTGCTAGATGTCTGCTTTGGTTGGGAAGGTGCTCTAGACTGTTCTACCGATACTCCCGACCACCCCATCCTTACTGTCTTTACTCTTAGCCGACAAAGACGATGCTAGTGATGTTTTACTTGACTTGGTGCTCGATGTCTGCTTGGGTTGGGGTGGTGGTTTTCTGTGCTTCTCATCAGTCAGTGGTCCTGGAGGAACACCCTTAGCTCTGACCATAGTCTTGATGAAATGACTGATCAGATGGGTCAGCTGAGATACCTGTATGATAAATGAAAAATAAAAATACAGCATTAACATAATGTTACTCATTAATGCATCCACCCACTGTTCACTTATAACGATATTCATGTTTTTTGTATTACAAAATGTATTGAGATTAGCAAACAAGATAGTTTTCATAGAAAGAAATAGGTCACATAAATGCCTTGTGTACCACTAAGCTTACCAACTGCTATCATAAATGGATTTCCTGATTCAACTAGTGAGAATCCTTTGTATCATTTATTATATTTGAACATAAGTATTGCAACAATGAAAAAATTAATCTGATATCATCAGTATTCCAATTAATGAGTTCTGAGTCTTTCCTTTTAAATCTACATCTTTCAAACTTGCATGAGTGAAGAATGTAAATTTTATACTCACATTCATCATTGATCATAATGACAATCATTCATATAACTATGAACAAACCAAACTCCAGGTTTTTTCAGGACATTCAAGTATGTACTAACCTTTGCCTTTGTCATATCAAACATGAGTTTATCTGTCGTGAAGTCTGCATCATCCTCTGTTTGTTTTCTCACCACTAGCATGAAGTCGTCACGGCAACCACCAAATGTAACAATGGATGACAGGGGATACGAGACCTTATCCTCCTGTAATGAGAAATCAAAAAAAGTATGACTGCATAATATTTGAATACAATTGGTGCTAACATTCAACAATGCATATACACACACCATGGCAGCTGTACTTGCTGACTTCTACACATCTGATTTACAATGAATAGTTAACCATCGAGGCAAGTTTTAGAAAGATTCTAATTCTTCTGCTCATTGTATATACCCTAACATGGGCTGCAATTCATCTGAAGGTGTATCTCCTTATTTTATTCTTATCCCATATCCACATGTAGCTTTAAAAAACAATATGAAACCACATTTGATGAGCCCATGTAACAGAACAGCATACAAGAAGATTAACAACTTAAGCTGCACAGTATCAATGGTTTCTGATGCAATCTAACAAAGACTCAGCTTTTTATTGTATTATGTTTTATTGGCTAAAATTACAAATAATTCAACTAAGAGATTGAGTTGTTCTTCAAAAAGCCTCTAGGTGTCATATAGCAGTAGTGTAAGAGATTAAGTAAACATATTTAATACATCCGCACAAAACAAAATCAAATGTATTAGACTGATGTTAACCACTTTTTGCTAAACATAAAGGATAGACTTACAAGTGAATTGAAGTCAAGGATGCTGAGACCATTCTCACTGACAGTCAGCCAGACTCGTTCTTGTTTTCCATACTTGCACTAAAAACACAAACAGAAAAGTTCATCAGTATGTATGGCAGAAAGATGTACATGAAGAGTCTCTCTCTCTCTTTCACAGAGTGTGCCCTACATGCATAGAACTCCATGGATTTTGAAACAATCATTCCATCTTCTGAGAGCCAGAAAGGGGTTAACTCATATCTTTTTCATGCACAGTTAACACCTTCTCGCTCTCACCCGACAGTACACTGTCAAACCAGCAATTTTTGGTGGTTTCGCGAATTTCGTGAGTGGTTGAGATTCGCAAAAGTTTCATGCCGCGAAATAATCAAATCACAATTGAAACAACATAAAATTATTGCGATTACGTAAGTTTCTTGCAGCAAAATTGGCTGCCATTAACAAAAATTTCTGGTTTGACAGTATTCAAATTTTGTTGCTGGGAGATGTCACTTGGATCCATGCTCCAGTGATCACAATGTTATATCAGCATTTAAGACCAAACCTTACACAGATGCAACATGTCAAAGTACAGTCACTCTTCATGAAGTAGTCAACATTGCTCCTGACCCAAACACTAGAAATTTGCTGTGACATCTAGCGAGCATTCTTTATTTACCAAATAGTCAGTAAGTGTGAAAAGCATTCACTATGCCCTTTGCAACAACAAAAACAAAAAATAAAAAAAATCATTCCCTCTGTCATTCGACAGGTATCAAAATATCATTTTGCAGGGGTCACAGTGAAAAAAAGGAAGCATTGCCAAGTAGATGGAAGGTATTGCTAAATGGAGAAACTAATTGGGTACATACTACAGAAAGCTTCAGTTGATCTCTTTTGAGATCACCTACTGAGACTGGTGAATAGCAGGCTACATGATAAGGCATCTCAAGAATTTACATTATCTCAAGAATTTACATGAACTCCTTCAGTGCCAATGTCACATATATGTGACAGATAGACTTTTCATTTTCATTTACCGATTGCTCGACCACAGGAAAGCTATATGGTGGTCAATATATATCAACATTTTGAGCATAAATCAAGCATTCTAAATATATGATTATGATCATATGCTACCATAGAAATTTGCAGAGAAAACTGCAGATTTTTAAAAGAGATATTACCTTCTTGCAATATCAAAAAACAGCAAACAAATGAGAAACAAAAAAATAATGGACAAAAAAGAAACTCAAATGTAATTTTCAATGATTCTTATGCATTAAGTTGGGTGAAGTAATAATGTTTGGTATCACAAGAAATGGTAATGAATTTTCTACAACTTTTGTACACAATATTTTGTGAAATAATAGATGGTTAATGAAGTGCAGACATTTGAAAAGTAAGCATTGATCACATTTTAATAAAATTGAGAAGAGAGCTTAACCCCCGGGGGGGTCACTCGCAGACTGACTGAAGTGGTACCCATGCGTGTCCAAAAAAACGTCGAATAAGGGTCGGATTTCCGATCCAAGGCGTCGACGACGTCTTTGGGAAAAAGGGGTGTTTTTCAGTCTCACATTCGACGTTTTTGAGAAAAAGGGTTACCATTCAGCTGGTTCTTCGACATTTTTTAGCAATTCCTATCTTGTGTATACATTACACGCGGTATATTGCGTAGATTCTTGTGTCCATCCGCGCGCATACATTGTACAGTATATTGCATGGCATTTTCACGTTACGCACGCTCATCCTGTATATCATTGTCATGATTGTGCATATCGTATTGCATTCACAGGTGGTGCTATACTACATAGAGACTGTTCAAGTGCATTATCTTGTCAATGTACCCTCTTTGCGCTGGCACAGTGCACAGGGCCTAGGCAGTGCAGTATGCGTATACATAAGCTGTCTGCTACATGGGGCTACATATTGTTAATTCGATCACGCGAGACAGAAATCACAACCCCAAGTACTGGTATTCGGCTTTCAAGAAGTAGTTGTAGCTTCTAGAAATGAGTCCAAAATGAGTTTTATTCTCATTTCCCATGATCCAGGTAATGTAGAATTAGCATTTTGTTGATTAATTGATGTAAAACGGTGAGCAAGAAAACCTGCTGGAAAGTAAATTCCAACGGAGCAGAGGGACTTCTTCCCCAGCCCTAGCGGCCTAACTTTTGGTGATTACTGGTAGTGTGGCGCATTCACTCAATGCAAACTGAAAAGTTCTTCATGACCAAGCATTTTTTTATTAGTTTTTTTTTTTAGAACTCTTTAGCTTCATCTTAGGTCTTTTTTGTCATTTATCTGTGATTGACTGCATATGGTCAGGATATTTTTTTTAATGGAATTAAGAACAGGTGAAGAAGCATATTTTTCCATATCCATGATATTCCAGGGAAGTTACTTTGACTTTGTCCAACTCTCAACTGTGTGTTTGTAGTTGGAATTGCCTGTCCAGAGTACCACTGTACCTATATCATGTATACCTGAGTTGAAATTTTGTCTGTATTGATGGAAAACAGGCTGGGGTCGCAGAGCGTTTTTTTGAAAGTGGGAGGGGCTGATTTGATTTCCCTTGAATAATGACAATTTTGAACCTTTTTCGGGGATTTTTTTAAACGTATCCACTCAAAAAAGTGGGGGGCAGCCCCCCTCCCCCCCCCCCCACCTGTTCCGCTGCCCATGACAGGGGTGTCTGTCAGAGAATTTTGGAGTAAAAAAGATGCCCCAAAATGGTGATGACCTTTTTTTTTTTTTTTTTTTTTTTTGTCTGAAATGTGCTTCAGCCCCCCCCCCCCACCACTTAAAAAAAGCTTCTACGCCCTTGCATTAAGGGGTACGTTCTACATTGTTCTACGCCATTTACGTCGTTTATTTTACATTGTCATACTCCATTTAGGGGTATATTTTACATAATCTTACGCCATTTATGCCATTTAGGGGTATATTTTACATAATCTTACGCCATTTACGCCATTTAGGGGTAGAATTTGACGCCAAGGATTACGCCATTTAGGGTCCAATTTTGAGGTGCTCGGACGAGCATGGGTACCACTTCAGTCGGCGAGTGACCCCCCCGGGGCTTAACCCCTTGGCACAGTAAGAGTTAAGTTTGATAAATGCACAAATTCTTAATGCAATACATGCACATGCAAAAAGTTGATTGTTTCTTTTTGTCCTTTTCATTTGTTTCTACATAGGATCCATCCAACTGGTAAGCAATTTGAATTTTAAAAAGTCACTGAAAGGCTATTTTAAACAGCAACATAATTATCTTCTAAAGTAAGAACAGATCAACATCCAGCATACAAACATATCCTTTCAATCAAATAATACTACATTTTTATATTCAAGCAGTACATGCACAGTAGATTTCAATTGCCACCCTCCATCGCATCTCTGTTTCTGTGCTAACTTCCAGATGTTTGAAAGTTACAAAGGTAGATTATGGAGGGAAAAGCGCTGAAAATCTATCTTATTCAGATTGGAATCAAAATACTGTCCGTGAGAAACAAACAAATTCCAACTCAATGTAAAAGTGAATGGGTTAACATGCTTCTGGCTCCCAGCCACCATATATATAAACATTTCAATTTAAGAAGAGCTGTCAGTTTTGACATTATGAAAGATCTTTTGATCTATTGATAGATACATGTACATGCATATAAAATTTAAATAAATGTGTAAAACAAATATAATTCTGTTTTTAATCAAATAACTTCCCATTGGGATATCATTTTGCAAAACACATCTCAAGCTACATGCATCTTGATCCATTATTGAAGAAAATATATCATCTAGTTTTCAAAAGATATTGTCTAGTTTTCAAAACAGATCAATTTAGCATGTACTCATATAATCCCCTGGGTGGAAATACAAATCTTGACCTCTTTAGACAATGACTGATACCTCATCATGGATTCTTATCCATAATAAACCTCTCCTGAGGCAAGCTCTGAGTGGCCATGTTTAATTTGTCATCCAATCCAGCCATGGATCTCCATGCACGCCTCTATTACCCATGATGCCTCGGAGCCACGATGCCATCCGATACCCCAATCACCCCTCTACCCTACCTGAACACTTGGAAAACTGCCAAACGAGAGACTCACAGTGGCGGGTATGACGTACGCTCCAAAATGCCTCCATTTCCTGAGGACTGTCACGTAGATGCGGACGCACTCGGTCTGAGTGCGCCCTCTCAGTTCATTCCACTTCTCGTTGATCTTGTGTTTCAGTTTTCTGTAACATGAATGTTGAACATGTTGTACATGAGTAATATCCTCTTGTCATATGAGCAGCAAGAAACTGATATTCAATGGCTAGGTGGCATAACTAGAGGTTCTATAGTGTATTCTAGTGTACAATGACAAGATCAACCTCTGAATTTGTTCAACTGTATTTCTAACCAAGCGGTTCCTTTCCTCCATTTTGCTTTGATGTTAGAAATCATAAAAGCAGTTTTCTGACTCACGAGGTAACATTAATATTTAAGAATTAATCAAAGATTAAGAATAAAGTAAAAAGATGGAATAGAAGACGTATTCGTAATCAATGTGACAGACTATCGAAATCTAGAAAACAGGTGATATAATAAAGCATTAACACCTTCATAAACCCCCCCCAAAAAAAAAAAAAAAAAAAATTAAAAAATATTTGCTAACTTTAAGGGGTACTTCTACAAACACACTAACAAGTGCTGTTATAGAAGTTTTGAGAAAGTTAATATTTTACCTCCTTTCATTCTCTGCGGCTGGTTGGTACCTAATAGGATAGAATCTCTCCAGGACAGTATCCAAGGTCTGACTACTTGCTGAACTGACAGACACTGAAGGTGATTCAGATGATGAACTTAACTTACAATCACCAAGATCAACCTGCACAGAGCCACAAAGAAAAGAAAGGATGGATAAATCCATATTTCATCTTGTTCTGTGCCACTACATCCACAAACAATTATCATGAATAAACTTTCAAGAGACAAATTATAAACTTTGTTTGTTTCTTCTTTTTTTCCATTGATTAATTGAATTTAAACTGTTTACATGAAAACAAACTTCAGAGTTCATGTACTCAGACTTGTTTCAGGAAGAAAATAAACTATTCTGTAATAGCACAAACATCTTTAATAGTTAACCATCAAATTCTTAACTATCCTACATTTAGAATGGAATAGGTTGAGAAATCACAGATAGAAAATCCAGCATAAGGATAGAGAAATAAAGATTGATATACAGTACATGTCCAAGTAATTGAACTTGAGGTACTAGTATCAACATACTGGAAAATAGAGAGGGAGATTGATGGGCACCTGTATTGATTTGATAAATACATACAAACATAGAAAAATACTATGGAAGGGAGCAAAAAATTAAGACACAAAAACCTTACCTGAGCCATAAGTGAAGCTAACTCCAGTGCCATCTCTTTACTGACAGGGAATCTCCCAGCGACAAGATCTGAGTTTACTTGATATGCCAGCAACAAACGTTCTCTATCTGTCTCACTATGACTGCATTGTTTCTGATATTCTCTGAGAATCAAGAAGAAAAACAAATTCCTTTTTACACCATCAAATGAGGTCCAAACAACAGTGTATATTGATCACACTTACAATTTCATTACATAATTTATTATTCTTTCTTGTTCATGTTCATCTAAACATTGTTCAATAGGATCAACCATTATTTATTGAATTTACTATGCATTTCAAAAGAAAGGCAAGTTGATCATTAACAGTTCAAAAATATTGGATACAAGAATTATCTTGGGTGGGGTTCACTACAAATTTTACCAAAAATAAAAATAAAGATTTTTGTTTATGCTAATGATTTAAGATCTACTTTGTTTCACAAAGGGAACTCTTACTTATGCTTGTAGGTGAGTCTGATGAGTTTGGAGCCATCTTTCTTGCCTGCTTTGGATTCTCTGGATGCTTGCTCCCATTTTGAGATGACATCACAGATCTAATCAAAAGATAAGAAAGAAAATAGGTGGTGAAAACAATTCAGGAAGGCTGGTGAAACCAAATGGCATAAATACACTGCAGTAGCAAGGTTCTGCAAAATGGAGTAATTCATCTGCTCGTAGGGTGGAATTAAGTATTCATCAAAAATATAATTAGCTCTATTTCCATGTTAATTTTATTGTCAGGGTCATATACATGTACTTCAAAGTTATCTTATCTCTTTCCTTCAACATTTATGCTATTTGCTCCTCATTTCATTCAATTTCAATTTCAATTCTTAATGAGAATATTGAAGAAGAAAACCACAGGAGATATTTTAGAAATTATTCTATCACTAATCTAATTTCAATTCTAATCAAAACAATACACTCAATCTATGCATTGGATAATGAGCACACATGTGATAAAAAAAAAAAAACTTCTAAAAAGTATACTGTAAATATTATAAAGAGCAAAACCATATTAGACTTAGGCAGTATTGAGAAGTCTCTATCTATTACCTTCACATTTGTTTGCAAGCAATGCTGGACCTGTTTGCCTGATGGGTCATCTGAGAACAGAGCAAAACCTGATTCATCTTCTGACCTCATCCCACTATGATGGTTCAGCTGACGTAAGAATTCCTTGACAGTCATCGAACTGTCAAAGCCTACAACCTAATTGGGAAGTCAGGAAAGATGAAAAAATTGTTAAAGTGCCCCCAAATTTTAAGAGTGCCATTATGCAATTTTAGAGAGGCATTACTTGAAAAGAAAATACAAGCAGGATAAATCATTCATCTACACATGCTTTTAAACATATTTTGTGTTCCAGACATTCTTTGACAATTTGAGAAAAGCAATAAAAAACTACAAAAAAATTTGGCAGCCTTATTCTTTATAGCCACAGATTTTAAAAATTATTTGGAGAAGGAAAGATCTTATATTTGGATTTGCATTTTATCTCAAAGCTCATGTACAGTATTGGTAGCAAAAAGGAAATTGGAAAGAAAAATGTTAAATATAGTCTCATGTTGTTCTCCTTGTATCAAAAGATGTCTGAAAGAGATCATTTGGTATTCCATCTATTATTTCTGGTGAATTTCAGTGTAAATATCTGTAAGGAATGCTCAATCACTGCCATTTTGCTAGGACCCTTCCACCCTGACGGCTCCTTGCACAGCAATCTTGGGGCTTCGCATAGAGACAGCATGTGTGACACTCTGTGTAGCTACTCATTGGTTTTACACATGTGTATACAATGTATAGCACATGCTGCCTATGTTGGGATTTTACGTGCCTGTTCCGGCACATAAATTAGTTTTTGCCTCTTATTTGTTTAATATTAAACTTTAGGAGGCGAAATCTTCACAGTGTCTTAGAATTGCTAGTATCTTGCTATTTATCAACAAAAATTGGAGAAATCTGACGAACAGTTTTTTAGGGCTTACCAAAACTCTACATGACCTTTAAGTGAAATAAGACTTGGTGAAACTAGAGAAACAGGTCAATTCGTTTTCATTGCAATTATTTTTTTCTACTAGATAGCAAATAAAAAGTTACAATTTTCAAAGTTCTTAGCTGCAAAAGTTGTTAATGTGGGCATCTTATCATACATTCACCAGTGCATTTATCATGTTTACTTTACCTGATAAGTGTTATTAGCAAAGTGAACTGGAATGCTGATAGGTTTTGAGTGATAATATGGATGCCTCTGGACTATGGATAGGACCTCAAGCTTTGATGGCCTGGCCTCTCTTCTTCCGTTCCTGTTAGTACGTTCCACTGATCTCTGACAGAAGATAGCATACTTCCCTGGGTCAGTTCTGTTATAAAAAAAAAGAAGTTGTCACTTTATGACACTTTTGACAGAATGGCCGTCAAGATTTATGATTCATACTGTTGTAGGACTTGCTAACATATGCAGAACAAATCTTATTCTCCTAACAACACTGACAAGTGTCACTATAGATCTGTAGCTGCAATGAATCTACATTATATACATTTTTCAAAATTGTAGAGATATAGGTAACTCTTAACTTTTTTTTAATGCTCTGTGGTGACTTTGTGTCTTTGAGAGGGAAATTTGTCTGAGCCTCAGATGGAACTGTGAAAATTTGGGGAAATTTTTTACTACACACTGGTATAACATTTTATTTAACTACATTACTCAATAATCAAATGATGACATGTGGTAAGTGTCCTAATTTGTCTTACTGAAAGTGGACATTCAAAATACATATCACGAGACAAATTAGGCTATAATTTCATAAAATCAAATATCAAAGAAAAATGAACATGTATTGGGATAATCAGGTCAGGTCTTATATCCAAGCCTAAAGATCTATATGTTGAGCAGAAGCTGGTTGCTACTTACTTTGAGCTGGCAAGTCTTTGTAGATGTGTCTTGAGAAGCCACATGAACTGATGAGATGGAAGGAAGAGCTGACAGATCATGGCTAAGAGCTGCCACGCTTGACTGATCACATGATTACTAGACTGACCTTCTCCTGTACTATCATCAACATTCTACAATACAAACAAAGAGATGAAAATAGAATTAGATAAAAGAATGACATATGAAATAATAATATGCCATATCTATATAGCAAGTATCACAAGAACATCTCTATGTGCTGCAACAGGAGAAAAGAAAAGGGAAGACAATAAATAAGACTAAACTTTGTTTAGCAAACTTTCTCAATATGTATTCTGGATACAATGCAATGAAATATTAGCCCCATGATGAGGCCTTGCATAATGCATTCTGCCAAAGATAATGAACAAAGTAAGATGTGGAGATTTCTTTCTGTTAATATCTGCACTTTGGCCACAATGTTAACGAGTTAAGGTAGCTTAGTGAAACGTAGTGGCACGAAAAGATGCGTCCGGCAGAGGCGGCGGAACGTCGGGCTCGGACAATGGAAGTAGAGGGGCACATTTTGTCCTCCAAACAAAAGGTGCCCCTCCACTTCCATTGTCCGAGCCCGACGTTCCACCGCCTCTGGCATCCGGAACACAAAATGCATATTGCTGAAAATTATAAATTCCTTGCATTAAGGTAGAAACATATCTATAAGCCACACAGAGTGTACAAATACCTCTACTACCATAAATAGGCTGAATATTACTTAAATTGTAATTGCATATATCAACTTTTAATTCACAAACAATTTTGCCGTTCCCTTTCCAAACGTGTCTTTTCGCGCCACTCCACTTCGCTATTAAGCTACCTAATGCTAGTCATTTAATTACTTTCTACAAGAGAAGTAAAGAAAAATATCTTCACAGAATGAATATCATCAGATACTTTGCTACTACACTGAAAAAGTGTGTATTAGAATCAGATGCAAAACTCATCTACTTAGAGCTATAAGGGCATTAACTCATTTCACATTACACAGAGATAACACACTTCTCTCAATATACAAAAAAATAAAATGAAAGAAGGAAGTAAGGCACGTGAATCTCTTACCACTGCTTTTGTTAATGCTGGCCTGTGATTGGTTTGTTTGATCAGCTGACAGTACATTTCATTCTGCAGCTCAGTGTGGGAGAGTCCAGTTTGCAAAGCATTCTGGGCCAGGTTAACATGATAATCCACAGCAGGCATGTCCACAGATGAACTGATAAATAAATTGCAAGACTGGAAAAGGTACGAGATAAAGGAAAACAAAAACAGAAAATTCTACAATGGTCAGATTTCTAATATGTATATTTCCAAGTGAGAATTTACACACACTGATCTATAATAATAATAATAATAATAATACACACTTTCAAAACTAAATAACATGAGAGTTCCTTGGTGAATTCCTTGGCATGATGAACATGCATATCTGTCACATTTATTAAAAAAATACATAGAATACCCATGTCTGTACCATGAGTCTTGTAGAAGACTGTACACATGAAAATCTCATAAATTCAGATGTGCTCCATCTTCTACTTTCTTATTAAGCATAAATATATGACACTTTTGATTTTATTTCTAGCATGATGAGGAAAATTCAAAGCCCAATACATTGCAACATATGAGTGTCTACTCTGATTCTAACCTTGCTAAACTTTACAGCCTCTCTACTTAGTGCATCAGATAGCAGCGTGGTGAGAGGACGATCTCGACTCTCCTTCGAATACAGCATGATGGGATGTTTCCAGAGTGGACTAGAGAGGGGGCTCTCACTATTCATCAGCTTCTTGATGATGTTCTCAAACTCTGTGCCACCATCGGGTGAGTTGCTGCCACTCCCACCACTCGCTACCATTAGATGGTACAACCAGGAATCCTGAAGGAAAAGTTGATACATATATTGTCATATAATGAAATAAAAGCAAGATCAATTACTTTACATCCTTGGAGTGATGATAGCAATATCACTCTATCTTTTCAGTCTTTGACATATTGTCACTACTGAAATTAATCTGTTCTCATGGCAAGCTCTTTTACTTTCATTTTCATCAAATTAGTGCACTTATAAACATCAATCATCACTTTGTACTTTCATGAATACTAACATGGACATTAGTAATAATTATTCACAATAAACAATTGTACAAACAGAAAATGAAACTCATTTACTCATTTCTACTTTCATGAAGTATAAAAGAGTGAAAATATTAATGATTACTTGTGGTGTCTTGTAAGATTGTAAAACCATGTTTGAAAAAGAGATTTGCACAAAAAATGAAACTAATTACAAATAAATTAATTATATCCATTAGACTATTGAACATTAATATGCTCTTGTGATCCAATAATTATTATGCATCTTGCTTAACATCTGCAAAATGATAATGATAAATGCTTCTTTAACAGTGCTCTTTCCAATTTACAAATGATCAATACAAATTACGATATAAAATTCATCACAATAAAAAAATTACACTATCAATAGAGCACAATTAAAAACTATGTATGATAGGCACATTTAATCCCTCCCCCCTTACATGGCAAAGACAGGGAGAATAAAAAAAAAAAAAATAAAGAAGAGCATTTCCGATGCAGGTGCCTATTCATACCTTTTCTTCTTGAGAGGAGTAATTGAGGAAGGTGGTACTTTGTTTGTCTGGCTTCCGAGAGATGATAGATAGGGTGAATTTTGTAGGCTCGGTCTTCTCATCTCCCTCATCATCAGACACAGCTGACTGATCTACCTCTGAAACAGATGCCTCTCTCATATCTATTGATCCAAGAGGTGACTTTGTCGAAGAAAAAAATTGAATTGAAAAGAGAAGAGGTTAAATTATTTTATATGAAAAAGTAACACAATATTGTCATCGAAAAAGTTGGTCAATTTCAAGATACTATGATGACTTATGGAGGAAATTCAATTTAACACTCTCGTAAAATAATTTTTCAGCATATCCAATATGCCTCTGTATGTACTAGAATTATCTCATGAATATCTTTTGTTACTGCTCATTCAACTATAATTTTGAATAAGTTTATTTATTGATAATTGATAATTTTGCAAGCAATAAGGAAAGTAAGACACAGACAGAGGGGGAAGAGAGAGACAAGAGAGAGAGAGACAGCAAGACATACAGAAGGAGAGGAATACACAAGATTAGATAAAGAGAGAGAGAGAGAGAGACAGAGAGAGAGAGATGTTGAGTAATATACCAAAATCAAATAATAGATTTAGAGTGTGCACCTTCAAATACATTATTAATGGCATTTTCTATCAATTCTTGTATTACAGTAAATCTTAACTCAACTTATTGACACATATGAAGAATCGATATTGGAATGAGCATGTATAGTAAAATCTTCCATTGTGTCTTTCAGGTTATCAATATCTTTTAAAATTTGATTGGTCGAACAATGTCTGACATGTAGTCAATATGAACTACTTTTGTGAAAGGTCATGACTGGGGAAGAATGTAACAAACTACCCTTTATGTAATGAACAACATGCTACCCCCCCATCCAACATTCCAAATCAATAAGATTGTAGATTACAGGATCAAACCTGTCAATCATATTGTGAATTTCACTTGTATATTTCATTTTGGAATGCAAATAACCAATGCCTTGTCAATATCTGTCAATCATTGTAAGTTTCAAAATCAACACTATCTCTTCTATTGAAAGTCAAGTGTTATGCAAGATCATTCAAAACTGAAACAAAACCTCTTGTACAAGTAATTTGGCTTGAATACTTTTCTCTACTGTAATAGACAATGCAATATATCATCTGTAGCAGTAATGTTTAGATTTCAAGTGTATAAAAACACAACTTCAACTTAAGCATACAACAGTTTAGAAGAGTGTTATATCTATGTATAACCCTCCTGCAAAAATATGCCAGGTTTTCATCAGATTTTGTAAACTCCTATCCATGTTTTACACAAATTATGACGAAGGATCAAAGTGTAAATTGAACCACACACAAAAAAGATGAAGAGCGATAAATAACAAACTTTTGTGCATCAGCGTGAAAATACCTTTGAGTCCATATTAAAGCTTAAAAATAATCAATATGTACATCAGCTTAAAATATCTTTAAAATCATAAGCTTGAAATTATCCACAAGTAAATGAACCAAGCTTTAAAAAAATATCCATAGTAAAAATACATTTTCATTTACCTTTTCTTTGTCTGATTTGTAGTACTTGAGGTTTCTATCAGCCAGGACAAACCAACATCTCTTGGAGTTGCCTAATTTGACCTTAGTGACCCAGCCTTGCATGGTGACCCCTTGGGGTAGGGCTAGGGGTAACTGACTAGGCTTCCTGTACTTCTCCAGTACTCTCTCAATTACTGCAACAATGATTTTAAAATATAGAGTTAGCCAGTGACACATGTATCAGTATCAAGCAATTTTATAAACTTGGTCTAATAATTCACGAGATACACTGAATTTAAATAGGTGTGGGAATGAAGTAATAAAAATTCTTGCAAGAGTTAAGAAAGTTTATTTTTGTCATCTCATGTCTCTGGAAAAAAAAATGATGCTATACAAAAATAATTCAAAGACTTAGTAGAGACAATGTTTATAAAAATCCAGTCATTAAAAAAACAAACTTCACATTCAGAATTGAATTAAGTTACTTTGAATATAGCACAGAATTTTATTCATTTTTTTTTCTTCCCTTTCTTTGGGGGGTTACATTAAGTAAATAAAGACAATTTAAACTTGATAATTGCATATGATTAGTAGCTGCAAGAATTTAAAGCAGTGTTGACCAAATATCATGAATTTGATGAGATAAATATAAAACTACTAGAAAGCAACAAGGAAATAAGTTGTAATGAAGCAGCACATGTATTCATAAAAGTCCAAGAAACATTTAGCTTACTGAAAGGAAACTATAAGACATTTTGTGTTTTAAGCTGTGACTAGTAGGGCCTACTGTACTGAAATTGAACAATGAAAGACAACAAAGACTTTAGTTTTGTTATAATTCTAGAATGTGGCATAAGTGGTAAATTCTAATGAATAAAACTCTTACACCTCAAATTAAATAGTGATTTTTGAGTGGGCACAGAACTCTTAATCCCACCCTCAATAAAATTCATTACAGAATGCATGTTTAAGAATAGTTTGTCTCCGATTACCTTCCAAACTGAAAATATATCCACTCTAAAAACAACTGCTATCACATACTTGATGCTTCACTTCCAAATAACAAATCTACATGATGATCACAAGATATATTTAGTCTATAAATCTAAAACTCACACTTAATCCATTCTTCCATGACAGCCGGTGACTCTGCAGTAAGGTAGTAAGTCCTCTTGGACGTTGCCAATTCAAACGTTTGCAAACCCTCTGAGGGTGCTATTTTGCAGAACTTGTCGAGCGGAACCTGACCCCTGGGCTTTCTTGAGGTATCATTCTGGACACAAATGATTCATTAAGATTAAATTACTAATTGAGTAAAATTAAGCTTGGGCCAGCCTCATCAGTGGTCACATCGTTGTTCTATGTGAGGGCCCCAAGTTGATCATTTTCAACAGAAAAAAATATGTAAGGTACACAACTTAAAATAAACATAAACATAGAAACATAATTATAGAAGGAGTACAAAGGATTTGTGTCAAGGTTTACGAAGGTCAGCAAAACTTGAAAGAAAATAAATTGCTGCTTGTACCTCTAAAGGTAATAATCATAAATTTGCACAAACATTTACACAAGTCTCCTAAATTGCCTATGAATTTCATGTCTCATTTTGTGTTGTGAAGCTGAAAATCTACTTGCAAAGTTACCAAGTTTCTATTAAAGATATAAAAGAAAAAAAAAATGTTGCTCATAAGAACCAATATGCATCATGAACCCCCCCCCCCCCAAAAAAGTCTCTTTTTTGCTATAAATAAACAACCTCACATTTTGTGGGATATTCCTAAGGAAACTAATTTCACATAGCACCTTTACACAGCATACATGTATGTTCATTGTGTCTTCAGGGGAAAGTGTCTGTCACACTGGTATGACTGGATTATTTTTACAGAATATATATCTTGGTGTGTTCCCCTCCCCTTCCTCCATTTGAAATGGAATGGCCTCCATGACCTTTTAAATAAAAATTACAGGAACAGGCTATGAGAACCACTATTATATAAATGTCAAGAATTACAAAGTCTATTCATGTAAGACTTACAGGTGATTTGTAGTAGAGTAGTTCAGACTGCCCAACCTTGAGAACAAACCATCGTCTCTTCCATGTCTTTACCCTTCCACCAAGCTTAGTTAACCAGCCAGCCTTCTCCAATGGCTCCTTAGGAGAGAGAGAAAGAGAGGGAGAGAAATGCATATTAGGAGAGGCATCAAAGAAGAGAAGGTGAAAGAGAGGGAGAGATAGGGAGAGATAGAGGGGAAAGAGAAAGAGAGAGAAAGAAGGATGAACAGATAAAGATTAAGAGATAAAAAATGAAGAAAAAGATACCCTACTGCATGACCATTCTCTGGATTCATATTTACAGAATACATGACCCTTTACTTTTTTTCTTTTTAAAATTTCCCATGTAAATAACTTTCAGAATCAGGTGAATACTAAGCTAAATATAACACACCTTTTATAACGCCGTTTATGGGCGTGTCTTTTACAGTTTAAACAATTAAACGAAAGTCCAGTTAGGTGTTAGTACATTCAACATAGCTGAAATCCATATTCACACATAAACATTCTCTCCTTCAAACATTTGAGTGGACAGAGTGGTGATATTACATTTACTCTGGGCTATATTTAATTTTTTTAACCCATTGCCTACGGGAATCAGGTGATTCCTGTATTAAGCCTATTGGAATGAGAGTATTCAGTAGTCAACGGGTTAAAAGTGGGTGAGGGCTTTGGTTACCATAAATATTTAGGTTAGGGTTAGGTACAGTATACTTTAAGGATTGAAGTTTGAAAGTCTATTAGTATAAGAAATTGACCAAGGAGCAATTGTCATCAAACCCCAAGTTGTACAATGAAAAGAATACCTTGTCGGTCTTATCGAGGGAATCTGAGCTAGATTTTGAAGCCTTGTCCAGACTACATGTCTTGAGTAGTTTGGCCTTGGGTTCGGGCTCATCGGAGCTGTTACCGTCATGTGACTGTGACCTCACAGCATCAGGTGGTATCGAGTAGTCAGCATCAGAGGCCGATGATTGAGTTGACACACCTAAAGAGAGGGGCCATGATCAAAAACACTTGTAATGTCTATTCTCTGAGGCATACATCAAGTTACCACATGTTCTTTAAGTCTGGTCTTTTCAATCGAATACCATATGTCACACTGTTACATTCCCTACGGTACTTATCACAGGAAAGGTTACTTTTGCTGAGTCACATTTTGTGACAAAGTCTGAACCATAAGAGTGCATTGTCCTTTATGTTTGACAGAAACCTCCATTCAATATTGCATGAAATCTACAAAACTTTCAATACTATCCAAGGATTCTAATTTCACATGGATTCCTGTAAAGTACAGTGAACTTATTGTCAAGCATTCCTTGCATGCTGTCACTGCCCATTAACAGCATTTTCTATAAATGCAGATTAAGTTTACAGAATTTTTAAGATCCTTGTTTTCACTTTCAAGATCTCCAAGGATTTTTCACTTCCAACAACAATTACTTGAAGACTACAGTACTTGCATCTCGATTTGGATTTATTGTGTGTATATACATCAAGTTGTTTACAGTTTCTGTTTCCTGAACTGCGACAGATTGAGTAGTATGTAGTCCAATGTGCTTATACAGGACTGAAAAATCTTTGGTCAGAAAGTGAACTCTCCCCTCCTACATTAATAAAGTGCAAGTTGTGTTTTGCGAAAGAAATACCCATTACTATCATTACCTCTCTTCTGTCCAGCTGTAGGCAGAGTAGCAGACGACCCAGCTGCCATCTTCTTCTTAGGGCTTCCCAGTGAAGAGGAGGATGTGAGTTTGAGGCTTCCACCCGTCCCCTTACTGGTCTTCAGGAATTTAAGAGATCCATGAGGGCTGGAGTGAGAGGCAGGGGGAGGGGGCGGCTTGGAGCTAGATTCATCGTCAGAGGAATCTGAGGACTCACCCGTGAAAGGTGTGGAGCGGATCAGAGTCAAACGCTAAGAAGAAAAATGAAGATGAAGTGTTTATGATTAAATACAATAGAAGCAAAGTTGGAAAGAGAATGAAAATCTATAATGATGTAACACTCTGTTTTATTGAAGAACATTACAAATTAAAGTAATGAATTATTATCAATATCATAGGAAGTTGAGGTGATTAGGTGATCCTGAATTTCCAGCAATGCAAGTAGCATAGCACAGAGTAAAATAAATTTATTTCTAGCATCACAATTACCAGTTACATATTTGCATCTAAAACAAATCAAGAGGAAGGGGTTCATTTTCAATACAGAAGAACTGAAACTGATTTTTCATGAAAAAACTTTGTCTTATATTACAGGACTTCACTTTCACATACTTGTACACTGTAAGCTGATATGACATTTAATTTACATATTTCCTGAGCACATGTGACGTATGAAACAGTCCTTCAAACCTAATTAAGTTTAAGATGGAAGGAGTGTGGTAATAACTTCCTCTAAATAACCTTCATGTACAGTCAACTCAGTTCAACTTTTGACAGGTAAAGAGAGTTTGTTTTCTTTAGTCTGATACTGAGTCACATCAGATACAACGTTCCGTAAATCACCGTCTTTCATAATATTCTAGCATCAGTTTTTCTGAATTCTTTTTCTTTTGCATCTCCTTGTGTGGTATGAATATTTGACAATTTGCCATTAAAATGTACTTTGAATAAGGCATGAGCTCAAGAGCACGGAAATGAGTTCACATTTCTCATATGAGAGAAGCATCTGATAACACAAATCAATCATGTTTTTCAAAAGGCTAAGATATGTACACTGATTCGTATTAAACTCTTTTGAAACATTCAAAAGTGCAAAGTAAGTATGAAATATGGAGAATATGACCTACAAGAATAGAGAGGAAATGATTTGCAATTATGAATGATGTATCCTGTGTGATAAAAAATAATTTGAACTTGTCTAAAGGTTGAAATGTATCTTTGTAAATTTTGTCTTTTAAGTCCTTTATGTCCTTTAATATATTCATCACTCATATTAAAAATGTTCTCTGCCCTGACATATCAGAGGAAGAGGAAATCAGGACTGATAACTCTTGAAAAGACATGACATGATTACAGAACCATCCACTTTGATTGAAAGGGAAGGTATGCACTGTAACAGGTTTGCAAACCACAGACTGAGGGAAAAGAAAGGACGTTGCTTTTTTTTTCTAATCTGAGGGGAGTGGGAGAGAAGGAACGTGAGCTGGGGAACATAAAGATCATACGGAGTAGACAGGAATTTGATATCAGAAAGACAGGAATGAACCATCAATACAGCAAGAGGGACAGCCAGAGGCATTCATCAAAGGAAAGGAAATGTAAAGGACAGATATATACATATATACATACATATGTATGTATATAGAGAGAGAGAGAGAGAGAGAGAGAGAGCTGCAGAAAAAGAGTTGATTCAGTGGATGTTCTCTTACCCCTCTTAGAGTTGTGTAGACAGGCACCTCCACATCTCTAAAGAGGCTATTTGTACTTGATCCCTCTTCCACAAGACACACTGGTACTGGAGTAACTGGCAAAAATAAGGTCAAGATTATTACTTTTATATAGATTCATATATGCACCTGTCAAGTTAGGATAAAGAATTTATTTTCTTGCGATTATGTTACATAAATACATTTCATATGATACCCTTTCAGCAAACTTAAATCATTAGAGAAGAAATTTGTATTTATAGACATGATTAGATGAAATCTTGAAATAGACTGGTTTAACTCTTCTTACACTCCACTTCTAAGTCCTTTCCCCCTCTACATGTTTAGAGCTGCTCCACACAAAAGTCAAGACACATTTTGTAGGACCAAGGAGTTACAAGACTTCGGTGGTGCTTTGTAATTTCGGACTTTACTTCGTCCATGAAGCTCTATTTGTGTGGATACTTGCTAAGTCACAGACAAATTTGCTTATTGGAGTTTCTTTCCCAAGTTGTCGATGATATAAACTGTTTTTCATCAGTATGACCGCGACTTAGGGGATTTAAATCTCGGCTCATCGTTCTGCTGACATGGCAGATAGTTTTCATCAGTTCAGGATTGTATCTAACCATGAAACTGGGACCATCGAGGTGGAATGGCCAACGCAAGATACAAGACAAGACTCAAAGACAATTTTGATGGGAGTTAAGTCGTTTCGTCCCTGTAAACCTCACCATACAACCTATTCTCAATAACGACTCAATCTGGAATAAAGGTAGACCAAGATATGACTGCACAGACCTGACAGAGGATGGGGAAGATGATGTTGGTGAGAATGAGTTAGTTCTCTACGGGAAACTAACTTTCTCTATGCAAAGAATAAAACTGTGATACATATATGAGTATGCCCAAGTGTGGAAGTCGTACTTTCGTGTCGACAATATTTCTTTACAAGAGGCACACCACTTCGCCAAACATGTTGACATTCCATACCTGCTTCGGAGACACTCGGTCCCCGAAATTAGGGAATCATCTGAATTCTAAGTTGCTGGAGGAGCAGGAGGGACCTATCATATATGGCCATTACCGCTATATCAACATGAAATACTCTCCTAAGAAGCCAAAGCTAATGATCTGTGACCCCATTAATCTATTCGAGGCATATTCTACTTTATGCAACATGGTGACTGGGATATGAGCTAAGAAGAACTTAAGAAGCTTATTAAGGTTGGATCAAACATGGCTCTCCCGAATGAGACGTTAGCTAATTGTGTAGAAAAGAAAAGAGTGGAATGCACCTTCTGCTTATATCGTACCATGTACGTCACCTCATTCTGTGGATATGGCCCAGAATGCAGCAAATCTTCCTCCTATGCTCTGGAGCAAGACAAACTCAACTTAGACATGTTTCTAGTGATAGGTGTGATGGAAGGGTATGATCTCGCTATGGGTATCTTTGAAAAACTTCTGCCTGAAACATTTGGAGGAGCAGCGAGAATTTATGAGAAGAGCAAAAGTGAACAGATGGAACATTTCAAAACGACCTTCAAGAAGCTTCCTTCTCACAAAACATTCTCCATTTTAAAAGAATGGATGAAATACTACTACGAGTTCTACAATTATGTGAAGAAATGGCTGCTCATAGTTGCAAGGAGGCTAGGCATTGGCCAATGTTCCAGTGTGTGGTAGTTTAATTTTAAAAATATATATTGTGTAGCCATTATAATTATTATAAATGCTTAATAACACTCTGAAAACTTATATAATATGAAAATTCAACAAAAATATTTTCCTATACTTATGTTTGATTTCTTTATCCAAAAGACAAACATGACAAATAACTATCATGTTCTTTATATTCCTTACTTTATTTATTATTTTGTTGATGTTGTCATTTTTAAAATTGTAAATGACTACTTTGCGCTATCTATCACATTATCATAACAAATTTGTTAATTCTATTGCGTATGATACTCTATTCCATGCTGTAAATTTTTTTACTGTTATCGGATGTTATACAAATCTTTTCATTCTAAAATTGTATTTATGGATCCTCTGAGATTGCAAGTTGATATGCGGAACATTTAAAGAGGGTGGGGGTGTTTCTCGCAGAAGCTTTGACATTAACTAAAATTTTGAAGAAGATAAGAAGATAAGAAGATAATGGCTTGTAGTATCTTTTTAGGAGGAAAGTTACTTTACCAAGACTGGTTTTCTATGTACCAGTAAATAGTTTAATGCAAATATTGCACCATTAACACAAAATAACACCAATGAATGCATTTTATATAATCACGATAGTTTAAGCTTGAATAAAGTAGCCTATTTTTCAAGTATATCTTCAGAAAAGAGATGAATGTCTGTGACAAATAGATTGATGCTTAGTCAATGAGCCAATTGAACAATCAGAATTTTCATCATTATAGATTTCCATTTTATTTTTTAGTCTCATGTTACAACACTATAATTATGATGAAAATAGTTTGATAAATAAAATGGAATAATTATGATATTTATGCATTATTTTTCTGGACGGTTTATAAGTCCTCATGATTGATTCAGCACATAGTTGCAGTGTGCATGGTATATCTGGCCTGCAGGGTTTGTGATGTATTGGGCCAGAGCATTGATATACTGTCATTTGCAAAAATTTAAGACCACCTGGAATTTTGTTGAAATTTGTTTCACTTAGCCTGCATTACATACATCAAATGGATTTTACAGTAGTCCTTTTCATTAGAGTAGCGCTATGATCCCATTGGAATTATATTTTATTGTTGTTGTTGCAAAGGCAGGTCTTCAATGACATTTTTGTCTGTAATGCAGCATGGGGAAAAAATCAGATTGAAAGGGCCCCTAAAGTGACCCCCCATCAAAAGGGCTCTGTAAGTCTGAATTAGCAAAAGGATAAGTTGCTGCAAGACTGTGTTCCACAATGATGTCTTGAACTGCCCAACTCTTACATTTAAGAAGTCTCTGAATACATATCTTTTCTAATTTCATGTGTATTGTTCTTTGTTCGTACTGAAAGTTCTTCCTGCTGTTGCATGTTTTTCTGTTGTAAACTGCAGTTTGCATCTCTTGAATAGGCGCTTTATAAGTGAAATGTATTATTTTTATTATAACCCTTTACTAGCCATGGAATAAAACCCTGGACTGCCACATTATTTATAGTATATAATATATATACACTACACGTGTGCCAAAAGTTGACTGGCAGCCCACTGTTGGTTCCAATAGTCGACCAAAGCCTGTAAAAAGTTAAGTGGAGACCAAACAGTGAAAATGTAAGGTATGAGGTGCATATCGCAAGTAACGCGCTAGAGACATTGGTGAATAAACCTTCATGACAGGCCACAACAAAAGTATGTCAAAAAAAGCAGAGGCAACAATGTCAAACGACCTCACCAAATATTAGCCAAGATTCCCAACAATGCCCTTCTATTGTCATGCCAACAGACCACAATTTTTTCTTACCTAAAGAGGAATCTATGACAGGTGCAACACTAGGAGACATCTTCAAACCTTTCTCAGCCAAGGCATAAATTCTTGTTTCCTGTAGACAGGATGTAAGAAAAGGTTAATTTTCTATCAAAAGACATAACAACTTCATCAGTGGTTTAAATAAGTCATACCACATTTAACACTGGGGCAAAATATGAATTCCTTTTGGATTATGTACAACAGGACACTGTTTCATCCTGTTGAATACAAAGTTCTAAGATAAGTCATGATAGAAACCCATAATTGTACATACATACAGTGTAGTTTTTCCTACCATATTATGGTATTTATATGGCCCCTCTTAAACCAGGCCCCTTGTTATAGAATAAAGCCGTACCTTGAGACTCAGAATCACATATTTTGTGAGGTATAGCAGGTATAAAAGGCACTTGTGTTTTTTTATTTCAATATCCCTTTCACACCCAACCTGCCTAAAAACCATCCATCCTACTACATTCGAAACTGCCCCAAGCCACATATATAATTTCACAAGCTATACCAAAAGCTATACCATCAAAGTATGGGATCTTGCCTGATATCTAACCTGCATCTTAAAAATTTCTGATTTGATTATGTAAAGAAATCAAAATCAAATCTGGCAGCAATACATGGTATAAAACCACTGCTCTTTGACACTAACCCATGATGGTGCTTTCCTTTCTGGTGGTGGTGGGGGTTTACCAGAGGTTGTTGACCCTTCACTTCCAGCATGCTCTGCAGAATCTTCCATCAACAAAGAATCATCATCAGGAGGTTCGTCGTAGTCAAGATCAAAGGCTGGATCAAAAGCAGGACTGCTCTTCTCATCCCCTCCCCCCTCATACCCACATACATCAGGCAATGCCTCTACAGCATCAGTGCGAAGGTTGTCAAAGTGATCATGAACGTTTCTGAGACTCTGATAACCTTCTTCCGATGATGGTAGCTCAGGAAGCTCAAGTATCTCTTGGCTACCTTCCATCAAGACACCAGTCTGCATCTTCTTCATCTGGACCTTCTTTAAGCTCTGGTAGCTGTCATCCTGACCCGACTGCTGGCTCAAGGAACGTGTCCTCAACAACTCTGCATAGTCACTACTTCTAGCGTAGCCACCCTCTAAGAAGACATCATCGTCAAAGCCTTCCAAGGTGGAGTCAAATTCTAGAGTATTAACAGCATTGGAGATTGTCCTCTCAATAGTGGGAAGAGATATATCAAGTGTTTCACCATTATTCAGCTCCATGACAGGGAACTGCTTAGGTTTGACAGAGTTCTGGAGCATCTCGGCTGTAGCACTGACTGAGTCTGCAATGAGCGAGAGTGCAGATGGAATAACTTCCTCATCATTCCTAGATGATTTGCGACGAGGCTTTGTTCTCTCTGGTGGTTTGTCCTGTCCTTTCATTAGGCTCTGTGCGAGGTTTGCACCACTGTCTCCAACAGGGGTGGACGGAGTTGGAGGAGGGGCAAGAGTGGCTAGGGGAATATCTGGCGACAGACCTCCACTTGATGTCGACAGCAAAGACATGGAGTGATCAAGGTCGTTACTATCGATGAGATTGTCTTCCTCTGACCCCGACATTTCACTTCCAGGGGTCAGAGCCTGGCCATTGTTTGAAATGGAATCATTCCTGTTTGTCCTCCAATCTTTTTTGGCACCATCCTCCTTGTGAGTTTTCACAGGACCAACAGCAAATAGAGGCTCTTCCTCAACATTGTCATAAATCTCTGAAGTCACCTCTTGTCTGTGGTGGATATCATTCCCATTGAGTTCTGTTTCAGTGGTGATTGCTATAAGATGTTCTCTAATGCTAGATGAGGTGGGTCTGGCTGGGATTAGGGGTGGTTCTTCTGATAAAGTGGAATCTGGTCTAACATCCAACACATCGTCTGACCCATTAGAACGGCCGGAGGTATCAGCATGATACTGACCATTCTCTTGATCTGGTCAAGTAAAGAAAAAAAATGTGAAAAATAATCTATTAAATTGGAATATACTTCCCTTTAGTCATTCAACTTAGAACATTATCCATATAAAAACGTTTTCTAAGCAAAAATATAAAGTAAGCCCCTCTTCAAAAGTCACTTATTTAAACAAAAGGGTAATAACATGTGAAAAAACACATTTTATTGCTAAAATATGGCAGAATTCCTTTTCAAACACTGACTAAAAAAACAACAACATAAACACAATTCTTATCCCTGTCTCTTTCTCTTTTTTCTCTTTACATCTTTCTTTTCTTCTCTGTTAAATCCACACTCACAGTGATGTTTGTTCAGTCAATGCCTGCTTTTAGCTCTACAATATATAAGTTGTACCCAAAATAGGCTCACTCACATGGGCAAACAAATCATATTTCCTGCAAAATCTAAAAGTACAAATAATCTAATCAATGTCTTTCTGACAGTAGTTTGTGTTATTACAGCAATGCTGTCCTCCTCATTGTGTTATTTCATAAGCCTTCATGTCGAATTGCTAAAAACGGGGAAAATTCAATTCATTATACCAGAGTACACCGGCTCTGATGAGAGAACTATGAGAGCACAGTTGCTATAAGACCTCATTCACATGACATGATAAACTTCCTCAATAAACACAGCAACAAAATAAAGACAACTGTACTTATAAATGAATAGTAAGTCAGGTGAGAAAAAGTAGCTGTCCTTAACAAAGGCCCTTATGTGCACTCACTTTTTTGTGAGTTTATAAGAATTAAGATTTCTAACAGTGTGAAGCCCACTATGATTATGTCACATTTTTTCTGGTTGATTTACCTCTTCATGTATGCACTTCATAAACAACACTGTTATCAGTCTGTTAACGACTATTAAATGTAAACATACCTTTCTCCCATCGCATGGTAATCTGTCTGATACATAAATCATATTCACATCAGCTTCCTTTTTTCATAATTTGAAAGAAGGAAAAAAAAAGGCTCATTTTCACGAATATCCTTAAAAAAAATCCCTATAAATGATGAATCACAAACACACTTCAGATTAAAGACTGTGATTCATTCATCAACATTTTTGACAATGAATAGTTGTTAAAAACTTACTTTTTAATCTGAGTTGTAGTTTTCTGATTGTCTCATTTGCATCTTCATTCATAATAACCAGTCTCTTATTTTCTTCTTCCAGCTGAAATCAAAGAATACAAAAAATATACATATAATGACAGAAATACAGTCATGATTAAAAGCTAAAAAATAAGGGCAGTGCAATGTAGGTTGCTCTCTCTCTCTCTCTCTCTCTTTCTCTGAGCACTTTTCTTCCAGAAACATAATCAGGTTGCAATGAGAAGCTAGTTCCAATGGAATATGATTATAACTAAAAACTTGGTTGATTCCAATGTTTGTAGACTTAGTAGCTCAAAAGGAAAAATTATCCCTACCTATTTCTTCATTTGTACCAAGATTGCCCCCCCCCCCCCCACCAAGAAAAAAGTCATTTATAAATTACCCTTTTAGAATGGAACAGAAAACAATTCATGTAATTTCTATCAATAAACAAATCACTCTTTTATCCTTGGAACACAGGTGCTTGATGATCAACACCAAGTAACATCATATTAGAGTAAAATGGGAACCCCCTATTCATTAATTTTTCCCATTAAAGTTCACACAACCTTTGTGAGGATTGTTTCTTTTGCAAGGCAATCATGAAATCTTTTTCATCGTCAGGTAATTTGGGTGACTCAGCATCAGCACAAATTACATTTTGAGGATTTACCCGATTATAAAACACTTCCCAAATCATTTGGTGAAAACCTGGAGAGAAAAATAAACCTGTCTCTTCTTTTAATCAAAGACATATATCAAACAAAATATATCAAGTGCCCTGAATGCCAAAGAAGGAATTTGGCAATAGTACTTTCCTACAGTAAAAAAAAACACACTGCTGATAAGAGGTGTATTATTCGTGAAAGTTTAAGTCAGTCTGATGCTTATTTTCTGCTTATCTTAACCAAAAATATGAATATATATTCATTCTATCAAAGTAATGCCACTTACAAATAGAATAATTTGCTCTTGACCATTAATTACACGAAAAAATTGGGGGGGGGGTTACATCTATTAGATTTGCAACCTAATTATGATTTATGGTGGTTTCATTGACAAATTACCTCGCCCACTGTTGCAGCTACCCATTTCTTGATCTTGGTGACTTTGTTCTCCACAACAAGGCTCTCTTGGGCTCGGAGGTCTTGCTGTAAATGAACATATAAAAGAGAAAGAAAACAAAAGAAAAAGAAAAAAAAAGTCAAAGACTGCTCTACAAATAGAAAAAAATGTCTGATCATGCCATTTCAAGAGAGCGCATCGAGTTGATATGCTCTTCGGACAACTTCATGGACAAACCAGGTATACCCAGATTACTATCCATTAGGAATGCACTTTCCCTGAAAATACAATCACTCTAAGGGCAGGTTAAAGCACTTTCCATGAGCAGCAGTTATAACAACTCCCTTTGTATCACTTCCTTGAAAAACTCTCCCAAAAAAGAGCAGAAATGTGCAAGCAAGATGATTTGAAATAAGTAATATGAACTGCTTTTGAGCATGTTCTCCTAAATGTGAGAATGGTTTCTGGTGTTAATTTCCTGTTACTCATGGAAAGACTCCTTGGTATTAAGCATACATTCACACTAGGATTTCTCTTCAAGTAAATACTTTATTTTTTGTTCTACAATTAAATGAGTAAAGTTGTGTAAATTGTACAGTTCAGAATAAGAAGCTTTACAGTATATGAAGATTTGATAGGTAATATTACAGTTATTACTTTTTTGATAGTATTTACTTACAATGAAAAAAAATATCTACATTGTTCAATGGTCAAAGTTTTAAAACAACAATTATATTAATTATTCACAATACTGTACGAGGTGAAAATTGAATTCAATTATAAAAACATATAAGTACTTCCTTCAAGAGCGTATTTTAAAGATCATTATCTTTTCTCAAATTCCGCCTCCTTTGGATTCTGGGCAAGGAGTCACATCTGGCAAACTCCCAAAAATACACCCACTCGGTTCCCTTTTTAATACATTGAATACTCTTAACATTGGAGATGGCACTTATATGATTAGGTCATTACCACTATTCAAGGGGAAAGATGAGGTTTAAACCTGTTGGAGATGATTTAATCTTCATAAAGCACTTATTTCACATGGGTTTCAACTTAATCTATTTTGGGCTCAGTATTCAGTATTCCTATTTATTTTACTATGACACACTTTATTCCAGTAGTGTATTTGAAGGCCCGTACCTTCAAGTGCAGTTACATAATAACCAAGTTGTATTTCAATTAGATGTACACAAACTTTTTTTTTTTTTTTTTTTATGGGGGGGGGGTATTTATTTTATATACGTGTGTGAATCAGTTTCATTTTTCAATCACAAATACTGTGCACATCAGTGCTGAGAGCATCTTGTAGAAGGGTTAGGTACATATTTTCTACGGATGTATCAATGTGAACAGGGTCTGTAATGTACCTTTAAAGCCATGTGTTATTTGACTTGCCCTTGAAGGACCCTTCACATCAATTATCTAAGAAATGATACTGGCAGAAATCCAGCACACTTACACGCAACAGGAGACTATAAACATCATGTAAGACTGATTAATAATCTTACACACTTCCTCCTTACAGCAGGGAATGATTAATGTAAATGGTTGGGAAGAACCTATCACTGAATTCATGTATAGCTATAAGAATTTCATGCAAAATAAGATTTAATTATAAAGAATTGATAAATTAAAAACTAAGATGATTATAAGTTAGCAAAAGTTCTGAATGGCTTTGTATCAGAAAGTATGATATAAATAGTATTACACCAATTCATAATCCTTCTCTTTCATGTATAACAATATCTCTATTGGATTGTTCAGAATGAATTATGAATAAGCTACCAGTAGCTCCCCTCCCCCCCCCCCCCTCAATGTTAAGGAAAAACATTGTATATTTCTTTTACATACATGCCTCACAAAATGTAATGAATAAAATTATCTACCTTAATAGCAGTTTCAGCCTGTGGGAAAAATATTACTTGTTTACATCGACTGAAAAACTCTTTTAAGATAGTAAGTAATAGAGAAGCTCTGAACTGTGCTAACTGATAAAAATGGTCCAGTGATTATAAAAGCTTTTATTTCCATTCTGAGGGCTTGGGCATTTTCGATAAAGTGCAAATCCACTGAAGTAAAACGTGTACACTTCAAATTAATTAATTGCTTTCATTCTGTATATTGGAAAGGAATTTGGTTCATTCTAATGAAGCTTTTGAAAGCCATCAACCATGGAAGCAAAAATTGGATCATAAAATATGTTTTATTAATGCTGGATTAGTGTATGATATTAATATCTAATGCTATTACAATCTTTTACATAAAAGATAGGCACATATAATTGTATGGTCTGTTCATTTCATGGAGAGATATACTCAATACATATTCTAACAGGGTCCACTCGCTATTCATAAGGACCGATATTCATAGAAAACCGCTATTTATTTAACACTCGTTATGAATAGTGGTAATTATGAATAGTTATGAATAGTGTTCCTTATGAATGGAAGTCCTTATGAATAGCGAGGTAATATGTCTATGGTTTGCTCACTATGTAGAAGGACCTCTATTCATACAAAACCGCTATTCATTTAGTCATGCGTTATGGATAGCAGTCCTTATGAATAAGTGGTCCTTATGAATAGCGGTCCTTATGACTAGCGAGGTTAACCCATTCTAACCACTGTAGTAACACAGCAAGGAAAGTAATCATTCTCATTCACAAAAGCACTGGGGCCAAATGCACTAGTTAGCCTAAATAAATTACAAGAAATTAGGCCAGCTTCCCAACTACATAAAAGTAAATTAAAAATATAATATGAGGATGATAAAATTATTATTAAACTTAGTCTTGAAAATAACAGCCTACGGCACAGACAATACAAGAGACAAGTTTCCTTCCAGAATTAAAATTCATAGATTGTTGGTACCAAATCACCTTCTTACACTTTCGATCTCTATCTTTCTTACATATCTCTCAGAGCTATTCCATCCACACTATGCAGATTTCTTAGCAAACCTTATCTCTACCCTACCCCAGACTTTCCAAGTTTCACATGCTGAGATAGAACGAGATTACTTTAATGCCATCAAGAAACTTCCAACAATCTCTTCAGTTTTATGCTCTAGTCATGTACCCCATAAACATCAAGACTTGTCTCCAGTTAATGTCATCTGTTTTATGTTTATGCTTTTCTTCCTGAGTGTAGCAAGACTACATTCTACTTACGATCAGGTGGGCTTATATATGTTAGCACTTGACCTTTACATTCAGTCTTATCTCAGTTCTACTATTGAATTTTAAGTGGATTTGCCTGCCAGCCCCAAAATATCACATGTACTGTAATTTCACCAGTCGTAGAGGGGTTTGACCGTTTTATGTTACTTATTTTCAGAAACTACTATTTAGGATGAGAAATCGCCATAAAATAAGTAAAATCTACCTAATACATTGCATTTTGCTATTCTACTCCTCTCCCTTCTCTGCTTTCCTGCCCACTCTATATGTTAGCTCTTCCATGAAAAGTTCCATTGTTTAAAGGGGAACATTCATAAACAAGTGCTTTGCTCTAAATATTAGGAGCTCGATTGGGGCTTATGGCAGTATACTATATTAATGATACAGCTTCAAATACTACTTGTGTAAAGACATATTGCAAGTTTGAATACAAATAATTAAATAGAAAAGGGTGACTTTCAAGTTAGAATAGTATACATGTACATGGAACTTAACTCTGAGTTATGTTTTTTAAAGGGAAAGTTCACCCTGAAGATTACGTGAGTTTAAAAAATGCAGAAAAAATAAAGAAAAATATTGGCGAAGGTTTGATGAAAATCGGTCAAATAATAAAAGAGTTATGAGTATTTAAAGTTTTGGATTCGTGACGTCACATGCGAGCAGCTGCCCATTGGTCATGTAATAAATATTCCATATATTCGCATTTTTTTTTACGTTCCACGATAAATTAATATTGTTTCTTTTCAGAATCTAGTATTGAATAACATTTCTGACAATATATCAAATGCACAGACGAAAATATTTTAAATTTTCTGAGAAAACTGTATTTTATGGAATATTTATCACATTACATAATGGAGGAGCTGCTCGCATGTGACGTCACAAAATCAAAACTTCAAAAGTCCATAACTCCGTTATTCTGTAACGGATTTTGTCCAAACTTTCGCCAATATTTTTCTTTATTTTTTCTGCATTTTTTAAACTCAAGTAATCTTCGGGGTGAACTTCCCCTTTAATGCTCCACAATCTATAAACTTTGAAATGTCTCATACAGCACTAGGAAGGGATTTCACGCTTTCTAACGATAAACGAAATTGTATCCTTGGTGACTGGTCCCCATTAACCATTCACACTATAATGACCTTCCCTACTTGCTTTTCCACTGATTACCTCATCCTGAACCAATTACGCTGTAAAACCAGAAACTTTTGCGTGCATTTAATGTTCACGAATTTCACAATTGGTTTCGACTAGCAAAAGTTTCATGATGCCAAATTATCTAATCACTACTGACACAACACTAAATTTTTCACAATTAGCGAAAGTTTCTTGCTGTGAAGATGGCTGTCGTTTAGAAATTGTGAAAGTTTCTTGTCACAAACGTTTCTGGTTTTACAGTATTACCTTTCATTTCCGTCTTCGCCACTTTTCTGTATATCCTTTTCTCTTTCTTTCTTTTTCTTGTACCTCCTATACATCTTCCTCCCCCTTTTATTTATTTGTCGCTGAATGTCGAATGTCCATTTAGTTATCCTAATGACATAACACGTTTTCATAAACTTTCCTATCTCTTTGTTCATGACTCCATCTCGTGTGTTAAGCCCCTCATTCACTTCCACTTTTTCCTCCAGATCCCCCTTTCATTCATCTCTGCTCAATTTCACGAAGGAAATACCCTACTGATACAAGCACATCAAAATAAACCACAAAATTACAAGAGGAAACTATATATATGACACTGAAATGGACACCCAGAGAGAGGGGGGGGGGGGGCGGTCAAGAAAAAGAGGTTGACCACAAAATATGTATCTTATCACCGACTCCAGTTAGCCATTGGAACAGCTTGAGGTTCGGTGACTCAGTTAGACCTGTCAAATATAAATTATTACAGGTTGAATCCTGCTATGAAAATGATAACCAAGAATTGAAGATGACACAAATGTTTATGAAAAGTACTAAAAGCATCCTAAAATGAGGCCCTGCATGTCCATAACTTCAGTCAAGTGAAGCTCCCTTGTTTATGATTTTTTTTTCCCAGGGAAATCATCTCATCTTCCTGGTTTCTCATCCATCGATCATAAATCTTGTGGTTTTTGTAAATAGATGACATCATAATGTTAATCATCTTTTACAAACTCTAATCATCATTTACCCATTATCTATGTGTCATTTTGTTTCCGCTTGTTCATATCTGATTGCAATCCTGTAAGTTTGTCTATTCAAAACATTAACTGTCTACCGCATGAGTTCAGCGCAAAACAAGAAAAAAAGATAAATAAAAGCTGGGTCAAGTAATCAGTCCAACTCCAGTTGAGCACTGGATCAACGCATAAAATTTTAAATTTGGGAGAAGTAATCCAATTACAGTGGCATGCTTCAACCAATAGATAAAATTATCTAAATTTCTCCGAGGAAATCCTCGCAAACCACAAATTATGAGGAGTGAACAGAAGCTTGGCCCATCACAACCACAGGCTGTATGAGATCGGACAGAGGCGATGATAGTTACTCATCAAAGGGGATTACATGTATACACCTCCAAGGTATCCTTCAAACTTCAGGGTGAATGTGAGTAGGATATGTGAAAGTTTCTGAGACCCCGTTCTCACTCACTTTTGAAAGTGGTCTTAGTTAGACCGCTCCAGAGGAACGGGTCTTGAGGAACGGTTTGCTAGCGTTCACACTCCGAGCAGTTTTTCTCCCTCAAACCGCTCCACGATTCAAAGTGGCCTTGTTGCTATGGCAGCTCAGTTCAGCGGGTCAAATTTTTCGCGCGGAATACAAACTGATGTACCGTAGCGTGCCTGCCGGCTGCCCGATCGATTGCTTTTGCTTTGTTTTGTGCGCGGAACGTCACTGGCTCACTTCCGGTTGAAGTACGCTTTCGTTCACATTGCACGTTTAGAGCGGTCCATACCGCTCTTAATAAGACCCGTTCCTCAAGACCACCTCCCCGAGGTGGTCTTCTGGAGCGGTCCAGAAGACCACTTCCTGGACCACTTTGACCGTTCACACTCACCTAAGAACCGTTCCTGAGGAACGGGTCTTAGATAGACCGCTCCAAAAGTCCACTTTCAAAGTGAGTGAGAACGGGGTCTGAGACATTTACACTCTCTAATGATATCTATATTTAGAAATCCATGTAAAGCAGAACTTTGGAGAGGGTAAGTGAGGACATAAGTTAGAGCACAGACCTTTGGGCAATTCTGAGAGAAAGTTCCTGCACAATTTTGAGCAGTGTTTTTCTATTACTGCAGTTCTAATATCTGCAATCAAAAAGATATGTGCTCCTCAGTCTTATCTGAATACCATCTGTGTTTAATTTTTTTTTTTAATTTACACAGCTAGCGCAAGTCCATTGTTAAACATGGTGAACTCTATAGGGTCCTAACCCAGTGATTGAATTGCACAAGATCTTTATCATTATAATTTGAAGAATTCAACACAGCCATCAAATTCAACCTTAAAACACATCTCAATATGAAAGCTTAAAATTGAGTTGTGAGCATGAATATCTTCATAACTTTACGCATTATTCTCAAAAAGCAAACCTCCCCAATCATTATTTTGGTCTTATCTTTCAGTATCATGCCAAACTGCCAATAATTAAAAGATTTCCATGTTTCAGTTAAAGGCAATCCAACCTCTGTAATAATTTGATATGTGTGAAAACAGAAAAATTAGAGAAGCAGATAGGTGCGAGTTTGAACAAAATCTGACAAATAACAATAAGAAAGTTGTGATTTTTTCAAAGTTGTAATCATATACATACAGGAATTTCAAATTGGAGGAAATCAGTACCGTCACTGTGATGTAGTGGTGGTCAACTTTCCCACTCGCTCCAACACACAAAATGACTAAAATGTAATTTTTTTTTTTAAATGTGTAGACTTTGTAGGATCTTTTTCTTTTTAGAGGACCTATAAAAATGTGCTATCTACAACATATTTTGAGTATTGCCCCAAGGTAAAAGGCGCTCAGGAGGAAACCGGAATTTAATGATATTCTGGTGTAGACAAATGGGAGAGTTGACCGTGAATACGTCACAATTGATTGACCAAATTGCCAATTTGAGATTCGCATAGATGTAGTGATCTCATTTTTCAAACATTCATAATTTCCTTATTTTTTGTCAGATTTCTTTCAAACTTTCACTATCCTGTTTCTCTTTTTTTTCTGCTTTCACACAAATAAGCTTTTAAAAAAAGGTTGGATTGCCCTTTAAGTTTCTTATATCAATAATATCATTCCATTTATGAACCTGAGAGAAATATTTAATACTACAGAACCAAACTTAAAAATGATTCCGGCTCTACCAGAAGATCTTCAAGAGGGCGTGAACACAGCAAAAATAATATTTAACAGGTGTGAATGCATCTTTACCATGATCAATGGAATACACCCCTGTCACATGAGTCATGGCAAACTATGATTGGCATCAGCAGTCTGGTAACACTTCTCCTACTCATATATCCCAAAGAGCCTAAACAATCCAACCCCTAGACTGGGATCACAGTCTCCCATCATCATATCATGTATCTCTTTGTCTATAGCCTCTCCACATTAAACAATGTGAGAGGATATGTTCATGCCTGGCAGACTGCTTAAAACACACTCTGAAGTGTAATAAGATCCTCTTAAACAGATCATGTATCTTCTTGAAGATGTCATACCCTAAAATTTTGCATTGCAGGCATGAACATTATTTTGTAGAGTTTTCTGCATAAAGGATAAATGCAATGCAAATGCCAAATACTGTCCTACAGGTGCAAAAGTAAAGAGTCTTGGGGATATCTGCAAAATAATGTGGAGTTCTACAAGAATGGTCTACTGCAACATCCTCCACATGTTCTAACTTCTCAAAGTTTGATTTGTGACTCAAAGTTTAGGTTCGTGAAGATTATCTCTTTGACGATGTTCTCCTTGAAGATGTTACTGGTGTGAATGTCACTCCAGAAGATGCAGAGGTGCATACACGGTCTCTAGGGTGATCAGGAGAGAAGAAGATGTGGGCTACATCCCATGGGAAATAATTGGGGATTTGCAGACATAAACTTGTTATGATTATGGATTGAAGTATACATCAGTCTGCAAGGCTTTCAGTTTCAGACAGTTAAGGCTACACAAAAAAATGTTTGCACTTTCACTGATGGAAGAAATAAACTGACAACATGGGTATCATGGCTTCCTTTGTCATTATATTCTGAAGAAAAATTAATGTAAGACTTGGTACTCTGGATTTTAATACACATACACAGAAGTGGCCTACAGGCCTCTGTATCCTGGTTTGTCTTTGCACCTTATTTAAGTTGGTAACTTTGTAAGCAATGGTTATCTCCAACGAAACATAAGGAGAGTGGTGATTGGGGAGGGGAGGAGTACTGATGAGTCATCTGCTGGCAATTTTCAGTTCTTACCCATCATTTCAGGTGTGATCCTCAAGGTTTCACATCTATTTCCTTACCCTGTGGCTCTGTAACATGTTGAAATACTTATCAAATTAGTCATGCTTGTGACATCTTTTGTCTTTTCTCACTGTCCTTTCAACCCCCCCCCCTTCTTGTGCTTCCCCCTATCATTGGAACTTCCTGAAAATGTTATTCATAACATAATTTTCATTTTGTAATAAAAATAATTCATATCTTGCATCCTTCCTTATGAAGAAGAAATATCAACTTAACATTCTGGAACAAACTTAACATAAGAAGCCAGACTATCATCTTTTGATTTGAGTATTTGATTTTCTCATCAAAACAAGCTTGCTTCTGGAAGACAATCTTTAACTCATGAAATCACTCACAATAACAACCTATCTCTCTGGGGAAAGGCTATCACGGAACAACTTCTAAGAACAACTTTTACTAGAACATCATCAAATTAGTTTTGTGCAGGCACATACTGTGGGGGTGGGATAAGGTAGGAGGCCTCTTTGCATAACAACCAAATTCTCATCCGTTGTTAGTGTGGGCCTTTTCCCCACTCTTTAATGAACCTCTCAACCTACTTTCCTTTTTTTCAAGCATGAAAAAAAATTTTGACACTTTTAAAAACATTCATGATCGATAGAACCTCAAGATTCTATATCTATAAACCTATGCTTTATTAGGAACACCAGAGTTTTATGTGACAGGTATATAGTTAGTGACCAAACAAGGCTTTCTGCCCAGGTAGATTTCTCAACAGCTTGTCATGTTTCTCATTTAGTCTCCTGAAGAAGGGGGGGGGGGGTCATTTTCACCCTTTTCCATCCCAGGGCTACCGCTTTACAATATTGATGTAGGTGGTCAGTAGGTTTCTGTTATGAGTAGCCCTGTCTGCCGCTGAGTGAAAGCGAAAGCTACTTGGCATCATCAAAACCTGTCTCCCTACTGCAATTACTGCCTCAAGTTTGTTTATTCTTGTCTAATGACTGAGATGTAGTGCATTTATCAATAAATTCTTCACATCTCCATTTGAGATGAGTGATGATATGACAGATAAATCCTCTACTTTCTATTACCATCTATTTGAAAATTGCATTACTGAAAGTTAGCTCCCCCCCCCCCCCCCCCCCCCATTATATTTTTGCCTATCCTGGGTCAATAGATATTTTAGTAAAAAAATGTAAAACCATTTGAAGACCTTAGAAAATGACAATATACCAAATGAGTTCAAAATAATACTCTGCCAGGGAAGTTTTGAAACCAGAAAGCATCAGGGCCTATAGAAGCAAATATTTCTTACACTACATTCTATCAGGGAAATGTAACTAAGTTACATTTCCCTGATTCTACACTAACCTTCATTATGTTTTGTTTACATGTTACACTGGAATATCATTGGCCTATTTAAAATTTGACATAATGGTAGTTTGAAGTGATTTTTTTTTTTTTTAGGGAAGGGGGGGGGGGGGGTCGGTGTACTTTTGACCCTTGCATAAGGAGTAACTTCCCACACTAAACAATATAGGCAATTTGGGTCAAGCTGTCGAGGGGGCATGGGGGAGCACCGGTCTGCTTTTTACATTACTTACTGTACACCATCTACCTTTCTCTCAGTATTTCTTTTTTTCTTTTCTTTTTTGCCATTTGATGGGGAACAAAGGGTGTGCCCCCCCCCCCCCCCTTGCCACTGGTTATAACATATTTGTACACTTACATGGAATATCAATGAAAATAAACTTTTCAAGTTAGACCATGGCAATTTGGGTCAAGCTGTCGAGGGGGCATGGGGGGGGGGGGCACCGGTCTGCTTTTTATATTACTTACACCATCTACCTTTCTCTCAGTATTTCTTTTTTTCTTTTTTTTAGGAGCACTGTCATACAGATAAGAGGAGGCCTACAATTGAGGGTTAAAAAAGGGTAGTATTCAAAAGTCATATTTGATATTTCCATTTTCTAGCTTTGAAAAATCCCTAGGCCTTCAAGAGGACACCTACTAGGTTTGGCCTTGACACAGAATGTTAGCAGCCATCACTGCTTGACAGCAAACATTCCAGACTGCCCCCTTGGAAATCTGTGAGATGTTACTGAAAATAGCCAACCCTAATTAGATCGCAACTCCATTAAATCTTCTGCCACTCGCCCTCATACATCAAGACTGTGACATAACGCCACTGAACACTCCCTGTCTCGTAGTGTAATTGCATTTTCTTCCATGCAGATTAGCTTTTCCCTGCATCTCAATTCTCAAAGAATGAAACTGTGTAGTACCAAGTCTGGAATTATAGTCAAATCTCCTTTTTTCTGTCTCCTATCAGAATAGTGAGGACTAGTGTTACTAACCTACCTACAGTCACATTTGTCTACCTTCTTCAGACTTGGGGAAAAGACAGTTTCACCAGGAAGTTGTAACTTTTAGTTCCCTGGTTTCACTGAGAGCAGGGAAAACTCTCCCTGGATGTAAGACAGGTTAATGTCTGTTTCTGCATTTTGAATGATCAGAGTAGTATATCTCATCCCGAATTATTCAAATTTACATTAGATGTTGTTCTTACTCAGACCATGGACCTACTTGCTCAGACAGGGTGATGGGCAGTCTGTATACATGTCTCTGACCTACAATAAAATTGATGGAGTTTCGTCTGATCACTGTGACATGGTGTAGCATAATCTAAATTGCAAAAATAAAAATAAATACCCAGGGAGTATTCTGAGTGAGGTAGGGATGAAACAAACCCTTTCCCAATCTCCACAAGTTAAATTAGTAAAAGTAAGGTACAAGAACTTGGTCAGAGTTGTTATTACAAGGAGAACATTTTAGCATTGGCTGCATAATTATGGGTGAAAGAACTGTTTAAAATGTATGACCATTATTCCAGAAGCTATATCAGCCAAGAAATTTAAAGAGAGGGGAGGAGTCAGTATGTATCACAGAATAAATGCATATCAATTTCATACTTTGTTTAAAGTAAGAATAAAAATTCCCCAAAATGAATGACAAAGACAAGACCAAATTTATGGAAAAACTTTATACTGCATTACAAAAATCAAATGGCAAGATAAAACAAAGGCCTCTTCTTAAATCATCATCTTTTGGTATTGTTTTCATCATCTATAAATGAATATTCAATTGGAAGTATAATAAAGTGTAATAAAGTATAGTATCATAAAATTAATGAACTTTAAGCCGTCAGTCACAATCAGCAACTTGGGATTAGCCAAGAGAGCAAAAACAGGAAGAATTATGACAGATTTGCCTTCAGATATGTTCTCATTAATCTTTTTCATCCATTTGCACAAACATTCTGTGCAATAACAGGATACTCTTATTGCAAGTGCAAAGTGATTTACAATGCATGCAAAGATGGTTAAAAGCCACACTCCAACTCCCCATATTTTCTAGACAATGCAATTAAGAAACATTAAGTCCAGGAAATCATCTTATAGAAAAGTGCTTTTCAAATAGTGATTTTCTTGAAACTTCTAATAAATTAATTCTAACATTAATATGAAAAAGTCACTTCATGAGTTTTTTTTTTATTTTTTAAATAAAAATACCTGTAGGCCTAAGCACACTTTATATATTGTTTCTTGAGAGCCAAAAGGGAGTTCACAAATTTTTATATCGTTGGCTGAGAGCCAGAAGGGCATTAAATCAATAACCTTTTAACAAAAGAGTCAAAACCCTTCTGAATCTCTTTCTCAATAGGTGATAAGACATGAAACAATGCTCTTATGGCTCTTGGCAGACAATTTTTCTTTTCATTTTGATTACCTACGAAACAATCACTTCCTTGGATTCATTGCTGATTAAGGTAATCCTGCAATCGCTTCATTTCATTTACTAAGGCTAAAATACATAAAAATAGCCTGATAATCATTATATTATCTCATCAATCAACTAACAGATACATGAAAGAATATATTGATGTGGTTTTAGCTTCTGTGTACTTTATGCTATAGCCTATCCAACCAAAATGAAATCCCATAAGGATATCACAGTGACAAACTTTTAGAACATAAATAATTGAAAAGCTTTCCGGGCATCAAACAAACTTTCCGCCTAAAAAAAAGGTGCTACGAGCCGTTATCTTTCTCTCAAATTTGCTATAAAACGTCAGAGCTTTCGCGCAAAGCAAAGGAAGGGGGAAACTCCCCCTGCCTGCACCCACCCCTGTTACATACAGTGCAGTATAATTGAAATAACTGAAAAGCAGTCCTGGCGTCGAACTAACTTTCCGCCTAAAAAAAGGTGCTACGAGCCATTATCTTTCTCTCCAATCCAATCCAATCAGGGTATTTATAAAGCGCCAATATCTAGTTGCCTAATCAAAGGCGTTCAAATTTGCTATAAAACGTCAGAGCTTTTGCGCTTCGAGCAGGAGAGGGGAAACTCCCCCCTCCCTGCACCCACCCCTGTTACATAGAGTGCAGTATTGCTTCCAAATAATGGAAAAGCAGTCCGGGCGTCAAACTAACTTTCCGCCTAAAAAAAGGTGCTACGAGCCGTTATCTTTCTCTCCAATTCAATCCAATCAGGGTATTTATAAAGCGCCAATATCTAGTTGCCTAATCAAAGGCGCTCAAATTTGCTATAAAATGTCAGAGCTTTCGCGTTTCGAGCAGGAGAGGGGAAACTCCCCCCTCCCTGCACCCACCCCTGTTACATACAGTGCAGTATTGCGTCCAAATAACTGAAAAGCAGTCCGGGCGTCAAACTAACTTTCCACCTAAAAAAAGGTACTACGAGCTGTTATCTTTCTCTCAAATTTGCTATAAAACGTCAGAGCTTTCGCGCAACGCGAAGGAAGGGGGAAACTCCCCCCTCCTTGCACCCACCCCTGTTACATACAGTGCAGTATTGCATCCAAATAATTGAAAAGTAGTCCGGGCGTCAAACTAACTTTCCGCCTAAAAAAAGGTGCTACGAGCCGTTATCTTTCTCTCCAATCCAATCCAATCAGGGTATTTATAAAGCTCCAATATCTAGTTGCCTAATCAAAGGCGCTCAAATTTGCTATAAAACGTCAGAGCTTTCGCGTTTCGCGCAGGAGAGTGGAAACTCTCCCCTCCCTGCACCCACCCCTGTTACATACAGTGCAGTATTGCATCCAAATGATTGAAAAGCAGTCCGGGCGTCCAACTAACTTTCCGCCTGAAAAAAGGTGCTAAGAGCCATTATCTTTCTCTCAAATTTGCTATAAAACATCAGGGCTTTCGCACTTCACATGGGAGAGGGGAAACTCCCCCCTCCCTGCACCCATCCTCCTGGGGAGCACACTTGGCGTGCTCATCACCAATTTCGCATGCTTTGCGTGCTCACAACTGCCCCCCTAAAATGAAATTCTAGCTACCATGGCTACATGTACGTCTGCCCCCCCCCCCTATTCAAAAATCCTGGCTACGCCACTGCATAAATGTATGCCTCAAGATCAATCCAATGTCACCCATTAACAGCTCAATTACAGATTAACTACTGAAACATTAAAGGGCATGAAGTAAACAATCCAAAGCTATGAAATATTACAGATTGATATACAGGAACATTTAGTATTACCGACACGATAGGCCTACAATACATTGGATAATCTGATGAAAATTAAATTGAAGCAGAGATTGCATATCATGTTATCCTATGAAGAATAAAACCACAGATCAACTACTGCAAAATGTCGGTGTAAAATATCCCTCAGAAA
The DNA here is from genome assembly GCA_025618425.1 of Heliocidaris tuberculata. Lineage (NCBI taxonomy): Eukaryota > Metazoa > Echinodermata > Echinoidea > Camarodonta > Echinometridae > Heliocidaris > Heliocidaris tuberculata. Next base: position 26,524,371 of record CM046834.1, on the reverse strand, counting down.
AACAAACCACAGATGGACTTATGCAACCTGCTAATGCACTTTTACAATGCTACAAGAAGATATAGCACAAACCCTGTCAAATATTTAACATGCTTTCTGGTTGCGAAGATTTTCCCTGCTGTTATTCTAAGAAATTTAATAAATATTATGTACTCACTCTTAGTGAGATTGTGTTACAATGAGTTTGGAGTATTATACGAAATTCCTTGTAATTTTCAGGTATAATTATATCTGAAATATAGTCCAGACTCAATTTATTTGATCCTGCTCACATAAAGCAAATTCCATGTTGGAGATGGGAACATGGCAGCACTCAAACCTCAAGAGCATCCAAAATGTAATCCCTCACTACTCATCCCCCACATACACCTCATATAGATCTCCACATTTCAGACAGATTACACTCCCGAACTCAACCTCTTCATTCAATCAATTACAACATCAATCTAAAATTAAGCACAGCAATCTAAGAAAAGATATCATCTGCTGTGTCAAAGTTATATGAGTTCATGCCCTTTTGGCCCTCGGCAGATGATTATGATGGTTGGAGAACAGCTGAAGTATAGTATTATCTAGAAAAGTTTGAAGGAAGCTATCATTTATATTGATGCAATTGGTGTCATATCTTATGGAATGGCTTCAGGTTGATGGACTCAAGTTTTTCCTCCATGAAACCTAAGTTTTTTGAAAGACAATCTGTTCATCTGAATTTAGACATGTATGAGTTACATTTAGACATGTATCATTTCGGCAGCAGGTGGGTGTGTACTAAAGGTAAATGTCTAAATGTCAATTAATAAATTTAAAAATTCCTGCTTTACAGTTCCAGGTATTACAGATGATATTCCCCAAGTATCAAAAGAGACATTTTAAATGTGCAATTGTACAGTCTACACAAAATTAGTATTCTCAAGGACATCTATTCTTCTTTTGTGTTTATTTGTGTATAGCCATTTTTCTTTTTCTTTTTTGAGGGGGCAAAAAAGATCCAGACTTCCACTAACCATTTGGTTTGAGCAACACCATTTTAGAGACCATTTGTAAAACTATCATCAGTACCTCAATGGTACCCCTAAAAGCTCTATATATGTACAGAGCCTATCCCAAAGTCGATCTAGGATCCATACACGTACTGGCTTACTGCCCATTCTCTGTTTCTTTATCTTCATTCTATGTCACGGCTATCCTTCTTCAAACTTCCTGTCTGAAACCTGTCATTAGTCGGGATCCCCCCTTGGCACGGTCTCTGTTAGCTCAAGATGCAGCCTTCATCACGTAGTGACAGGAATTGTAATTAATCGTTGTCAACTCTTCTTGGCCAGTCGCAACTGATGCAAACTGACAGAAAATCACACTAAGCAACATATGTGCTTCTTTTTTTCAAAACAAAACTCTACAGGTTTTTCAAAATCATGTGGATGGCTGACAAGCCTAACATTTCATAAAATTTAGGTGCAACAAGGTAATTTAATGTAAAGGAATTGTGCATCACCTGGGCACAAAATAATAAACAAGCCTATAAGCCTATATTTTGAATACTATTCAAAATCAGAACAAAAGTGGTTATTCCTACGGAATGGAGGATTTTTTTTCAAATTCATTTGGAATAAAGTGCGAAATAACCATATCAATGAAATAATCAGATCTATAAGAGTTTCTCTTGTATATAGATATCACAATACTATCGTTTGTACACTGAAGCTGGGTAGAAGCAAATTTTATTTAAAAATTGGTATCTTAATCAATTGGCTCTACCCATGGAACAAGACATTACACACAACTGATTATCCTGATTGTGTGATCTGCCTACCTTATATATGACTTGTTCAATTATAGAAATACAATAACTTGGAGGCCAAATTAATCACAAAAAATAAGTTAAAGGTTTGATTCTTCAAGGAGACATATTCTACATCTATTTAGCAGGTAATTAGATTAAAAGGGAACTTATTTAAGAACTCAGTGCTATTATTGTAAAAATAGGCATATGTATTCATGTATAGGTGCAATAAATACCTTGTTCCCTTCAGGAATGCCCTCAATCACCAATACTAAATAATCTAATTGGTTAGTGATGAACCCTAAAAAAAATTTTGTCAGGTATAGTTTCGGTGAGATTCTTCACACACGAACTCATGGTATTTTCACATCTCATGAAGACAAAGATTTTAAACACATCATCATTTTTCCTTTTTTTTTCTGATTTCCCATCTACTGGTACAAGGTATCATTTCTCTTTAATTTTCTTCATGAAGGACAGACTGATATACAAACAATTTTCATTAATGAAAATTGCTTAAAATTTAGCATATATAATAATTATCCTTTTCTTTCCTTTGCTATGGACATGGGCCAAAATTACTCACTCCAAGATCACCAAATATCATTCCTGTACATTTGCTGTTAGAATAGTGCAATGAACTTTCAATATGGCTTTGTTCTCTGGTTAAGGACCATCAAACTAATCATAAATTCTATTCTACGACTTGTCCATTGGACTGGGCTTTTCTTTTACCTCCACTTAAAACAGTATTAATCTCAAGCACATTGATCTACATTTACCTTATAGGTGCCACTAAGATCTATCTACTACCAGCACTATCCGAGCGGAAAACACTCTGATGAAGCTTTATCACATTGCCCACAATAAAGAATCCTATTCTTTAATGATGCAATAAAACTATATTACCCGCGCAAGGCAGCTGTGTGAGCAAGGTGCAATAATCTACAGTTCACCTTTTTCATCGGCAAACGGTAAACATGCACCACCTCTGGCTTTCTAATCACGAAACCGCCCCCTTCCAACGAGAAAAACAGTTTGTTCCCCAGAATGTCTGGCTCATGTTCAAAACCACCCAGATACCATTCCCATTTACCCATAAGGCAATAATAGGGAATTTTCATTCCCCCGCCAGTCGGCCAGTCCGCCAGAATTCAATTCGTGGGCTGGTATCTGCGATAGGTTTGCCAGACAACTTTTTTGCTCAGCCTTTTGAGTGTGTTGTTTACAGATTGCTAGCTAAGCCTGGATACGGCGTTAATGCAATTGTGAGGTTAAATAGGTGAGAGAGTCAAGTCGATTGCCAGCTTCAGCACATAAATGTGCACTGACTTGCAATGTTGTACGATTTGAATATATTTTCCCCGAAGTTGCTTGGTTATCAACAGCCATACCACTTTAAAGTCAAACCAATTTAGAAGTGGCAAAATGCACGTTTTTAAGGGAAGAGTCACTTTCCTCAATTTCTTTCTCCTGAATATGATTTTATATCTATAAATCAGAATTGAACAGGAGGCGTGAGAAAAGAAGAACATAAGATGAAGAAGAATTAGCTTAAGGGAGGAGAAAACAAAGATAAAGAAAAAAAGAGAATAAGATCAGAAGGGCAGAGATAAGAGTAGTGGCACGGCTACAGGAGAGAGGACAAAGAAAATGCGTGCCCTCATTCTAATGACAAAAAAATAAAATGAGAGAAGGAAGGAGAGGGAACTGAGAGAGGCAGAAGTTAAATGAAAAGAAGATGATAGGGTCTCCTCCCACATCCTCCCCTGTCCACTCATGTCCTTTTTCTCTTGCATTTCACCAATCTAGTAAAAACCCCATATCACCAGTGCCCCCTCAATGGCTGGATACATGTTATACCACTGGATCTATATACTTGACTTTTTCAATCACTGCTACCTCGTCCTAACCTATTTTAACTAATTTCCCCAATGTATCAAGTTTGTTCTGTAGACACTGTACTAACAAGTCTAGCATGACCATGCTTGCCAGCCTCCTTATACAAGTTCATTTGCCTCTCTCCCACCTCCCAAGCAAAGAAAAAAATATCTTCTCTTCCATATGTTACAGAATTTTCAATGACTGTTATCAGGGTGACATATATTCAAATGCACCGATATGACGTCAATCAATTCCTTTTTTTTTTCATATTCTCCTGAGAGGGACACTAGGAAAACGCACGGGATAGAAATTGGATATCTCAAGGAGATCAACAGCTAGGATTTTTTTTTTTTTGGAGTGAAGACAAAATGAATGCATTTCTTTATGATTTAAAAAACATATGCTGAGGAAAATTAAGTTCAAAATAAAATGATAAATTCATGTAAGATTATTTTGTGAACAAAATGATGGAAATCCGGACCTGTATTTCACAAAATGAATGAAATCAAGCAATCCATACCTGTTCTCTGAGTTGTTGCTCCAGATGCTGGATAACATCTTCCTTTTCTCGGCACAGTCCTTCTAATGCAATAATACGTTTGTTGGATACTTGCTTCTGTTCCTGACTTTCCTGCTTACTTTCAGTTTTGGTCAGTGCTTCCAGCTTCTTCTTCAATTCTTCAACCTATGATGAAATGTTGATTTGAAAATTAATACATGTCAAAAGATAGTGTATATGTAACCAGGGGCGGATCCAGGATTTTGCAAAAGAGGGGGCTGGAGCCAGAAAAGTACACAATTAAAGGGGAAGTTCACCCTGAAGATTACTTGAGTTTAAAAAATGCAGAAAAAATAAAGAAAAATATTGGCGAAGGTTTGATGAAAATTGGTCAAATAATCAAAGAGTTATGAGTATTTAAAGTTTTGGATTCGTGACGTCACATGCGAGCAGCTGCCCATTGGTCATGTAATAAATATTCCATATATTCGCATTTTTTTTTACGTTCCACGATAATTTAATATTGTTTCTTTTCAGAATCTAATATTGAATAACATTTCTGACAATATATCAAATGCACAGACGAAAATATTCTAAATTTTCTGAGAAAATATTCTAAATTTTCTGAGAAAACTGTATTTTATGGAATATTTATCACATTACATAATGGAGGAGCTGCTCGCATGTGACGTCACAAAATCAAAACTTCAAAAGTCCATAACTCCGTTATTCTTTAATGGATTTTGTCCAAACTTTCGCCAATATTTTTCTTTATTTTTTCTGCATTTTTTAAACTCAAGTAATCTTCGGGGTGAACTTCCCCTTTAAGGAGGCAATTTTTTAAATTGTGTACTTCAGGTATGCCAGTTGGGTTTCAGGGGGGAGGCTGTGGCTGATTTGGCCCCCCATCCCCCCCCCCCCATCTGCCCCTGCATGTAACAACTGACAATGGTGGCAAAGTATTATGAGAAAGTTAACCCACTGAACATGATTAGATTTTGGTATGAAACACATTTTCCATCTACCCCTTGCAAAATAATATTTGGCTTAGCAGCCAATGGGTTTAGGGAAAGCAGGAAGTAATTAATTCTTTAGTTTTAATCATACTCATGACTGGTGCTTTAATATGGTTCTTTTGATATCAAGAACAATAAAACTGCTAAATTCAAACACAATTATGCCATCAAACTCAATGTTGGACTGTTCATCAAGTTATAAAATATTCTACATCATATATAATTAATTTTACAACTTTTCATAAACAGCAGACCTGAAGGACACATATTACTGAGTATATTTACTTTCCTAAGTAGTAAGTAAACATTGTGGCATTCTTAATACCATGCTTGTGTGACTATATTGCACATGTGTCTATTTTTTCTTGCTTAATGAACCTGTAAACATATAAAGCACTCTTGATATGCAATTTCTGGCAATTTCAAAAATTTACTTTTGTAATTATATTGTGATCCCTTTCTTGTACTTTTAATGTCATTACTATGTTTCTATGTTGTAAAATATTATTGTGTACTCTATTACCAATGGAAATCAATAAATCTCACTTCTGCCAGGTGTTTCAATATGGTGAATTTCATTTGAGTTGCAATATGATTTTCTCTCTCCAATCTCTACAGCAATTGTAAACCATGTTTAGCCAGATGTTTCAATACATTTGAACAAATTAAATTAAAAATAAAATTTTCCTCTTCATTCTGGATCCAAACTATATGCCATGGCAAGGTTTAGAAAGGCTGCACTAATGTCATGCCCTCCATCCATCCTTTTCACTTAACCCTTTCAGGACAGGAATTATTTAAGGGCTAAATTGATCACATTTTGTTCTTCAAATTGGCAACAATAATATTTTTCTTTTAGTGCTACATGATTCTAACAAAATGCAATGTCTTTGAAAACAATAAACATCATTAGAAACTTAGTCGAGAAGTTGAAAAAAATTGCCAATTTTGATAAAAAATAGTGATTTTGAATCTCTCAATGTGTTGCCAATTTAAGGATTATGAAGCTTATTCTCCTTTTTGAAATTCCTCGCATCAAACGCAATATGGTCATGCAACAAAAATGGACACAATGTGTGTAGAAATTTGTGCTTTTTCTACCCCTGCATCTGGTTATTTTTTAGAGCTCTGAATCAAAAGTTATTGAGCCAAACCACAAAATGTGGTCAATTGTCTTGAAAGGGTTAAACTCCAATTAACCTAGTCAATAAATTTACAAGGACAATTACTGCTCCTGTCACATGTAGGCCTAAGTGTAATGATAACCTATGTGTCAAGTGCTTGCAAAGTTGATCTGTGTCACTGATGTTTCCAGATGACACAATCAAAACATGTATGATGTCAATCTCTCAAATCATACTCATCTACATACATGTACATGTACATGTTATAGTTGTAGCAATGTAGGGTTAAACCCTACCCCCCTCCCCCCTGCATTTTTTGCTCTCTACAATGCTACACAAGAAATGAGTATGAAGCTTAGAAGTTCTATGTATTAAAACCCATTGACAAAATTATTTTAACTGCAGCTAGTTTTATTTTTGTATCTACAGAGGCTTTTTTAGAGTTCATAGGGCACGTCATCCTCAGTTTCTTTCTATTTTTGCTGCTTTTACACATATACATGTATATAGCTCTGTATGTATCTACATCCTACATGTTTTCAGTGGCTAAATTTATATCTGTCTCCATCTACCTTTTTTTTTCCCGCAACAATAACTGTGCAGTATCACTTACAGTCACACAGCCACATATGAGTACACATGATTACAAGTTTTCACTCACTCATGATCTTGAAAAGGAAATTGGCGTACCAGTGATCTTAACACCGATAGCTAAGTCATGTGATCATACAGGATGTTGAGTCTTAGCAACACCGATTTGACTTCTCAATGAATGATCTCTTTGAAAGCCCAGCGACTTAAAGCCAACTCAAGAAGTTTATCCCACCGAATTTCCAAATAAAGCTGCCACTGCGGGTGAGGTTTCAATTAGGTCACTGTATTGGGTACTTCAGACAACATGAATGCACATCTGCATGGAGACGAGGTCATTTGATCGCAATGGCGCATAATGAAAATTGCCATGCTGGTAAATATGTATTGGAGGGGAAGAAGATGACATTGGTGCAGGTGTAATAAATGTATGTGCTATGATCAAATAGAGATCCTGAGTAATCAAATATCAGTGTTTCACTTGATGAAAAGTATGCTCTATAACATTTGTCACTCGTCAATGCACCTGTAATTTTATTGCATGAATGCATTTACCACTCCATACATACACGTCAATCTTTATTGTCACCATGGATGCAATTAAAACATCATTAGCATCCATTCAGTCGAGAAAAACAAATATTTATTCTTTTCTGTATCGCAGAAAGTTAATTTTCTTCACACTTCATGGACTTTTACTTTTACATTGTTTGTATAGTTTGCTGCGCCATGGAATTACTAAAAAGATAGTTGTTACTGGATTGCGCTTAGTTAATGAAAACCACTTGTTCTGTGAAATCGGGCAAAGTACTTTGTAACAAGATTAACATATTATAAACAAAATGAATGTGACAGAGTCTCCAATAGACCTCCACCAAGTATTACCATTCTACATTACATATAAATTGTCTTTACTATCATTAGTTTTCACAATCATTAATCTTATGACCAGTCTCCAAATTCTGCTTACATATGTCTCTGGCACCATCTATGGTGCACGGAGGTATAAAATTAGTCAATACCGTCACAAACAGTCAAAAGTATACAAAGTGAAGGTGTGTTAACACCTCTTCACCCCTCTTTCCCCCCCCCCCCCTCTCCTCTCTTTCTTTCTCTCTCTCTCTCTCTCTCTCTCTCTCTCTCTCTCTCCCTCCCTCTCTCTGTTAAATTCCAGACTTGCACTTCATTCTAATATTGTAATATAATTTGGAACTGTGAGAGCTCATAAACTTATTTTTTCTGACTAGGCAGGCAGGTACACTTCATCTCATTAACAAATTTCAGGAAACTAAAGGTACTCTAAATGTCTCTTTGTTTGACTTCATATTTAATTTGCACTTCAAAATACAACCAGCCCTAAGCTAATACATGGATGGAAAATGTACATGTAGACCTACATGGACATAATTTTAAAAGCTGAGGAACTTCATCTATTTGCTAACCTGGCACGCAAGTATACTTCATCTCATCTTCAACTCCAGGAAACCCCATTATGGGAACCAGGCTCCAGAGAGTTTAACCTACTCACTACATCTCCATCTACTGAAGATCCTAATTTGTTGACATTCCACATTTTTGAGATTCTTGCAATAAGAAGGACATCTGATCAAATGCTCTTTGGTGCCATCATACATGCTTCCTAATGACTTTCCGAGGGTCAAAGGTCAAGAAATATGACAAAGATGACCACCATCACAGAGGGTGATGAAATGATAGATGGGCTTCCATGTACTACAATAATTATGTTGGGTGCATGAAAGAAATGCATTAGCAGGGAATTCTTAATAGTACAGTGTCTTATAAAATTCCCTGCCAGTAACCTTCTGTCAGGTACACAATGAATACATCTTTGAATAAACCTGTATCACTCACAAACAGTCACTTTTTACATGATTATACTTTATACTAGGATAGAATAGCATTCTCTAGATTGCACCCCCCCCCCAAAAAAAAAAAAAAATGGTCCCAATTAACCCACTGGTGACAAGTCATGGTAAGTCAAGGTTTGAAATGACAGAGGAAAATACTGTGAATTGATCTTGTCACCAGTGGGTTAATACAGATGATTAGAGAGAATTTCTTTACAACCCTGATGCTCTAAATATTTAATTGAATCCTTGAATGCTATCTTTCAGCAATATAAACAGTATTCCTCATAGGACCCTGGGGGAATATGTGTTAACTGATTTTAATCATTCTACTCATGTGATGACATGCCATATGAGGTGACTATGTGGTGAAATGTATTATCAAACCAATGGTCACAGAAACTTTCACATTATGTATCTCAAAATAATATATACCGATACATGTCGTTAATATGTGCTTGGCATGAATCGCTCATGCATAATAGAAATGTAATATGTACAGTACAATCATTGAAATACAGACACTACATGTAATCACACCCCCCCCCCCCCCAAAAAAAAAGGACCGGAAGTACATGAATGTATCTTGTCAAAAATAATAACTATTGTCTAAGCTTTGAGCAAGAGTAGGATATACATGTACATTTTATGTTGTTCTATGATTAACCACCTTGGCACTGCTGCACGTTTGCCAAAAGAATATCATACAATGTACATTGCTCACCAGTTGTTAAGGCCATGACGTGATTGACAAATATTCAATTCAATTAAAGTTAATTGGACAGAACTACCAGATAACAAGGCTAATAAAAGCACCATATAAACAGGACTACATGAACCACATTTATCACAATTATGAAGCCAAACAGAATGACCTGACAACATGATGTGCTTCCATCTACACGTTACTAATCAACTTAAAGTCTTAAAACCCCTTTATTGTAAAATATTTGAAACATTATTGAAAATTTATAGGCAGACCTATTTCGATGTTTCTGCATTACATAAAATGTCACAGCAGTTACATGTACTTGCTTAATGTGTACATGTAAGTAAACATTATTTCTATGAAAAGCATTAAAAGCATTTCATGAATAACAAAACAGTGAAGGAGAAATTGCAACATGTTTAAATAATATGATTTAAGAAAAACAAAAATTATTCAATATAGCTTAATCTTTAGTGATAATCAAAACTGCACTTCCTTACATGTGAGAATGCATACCATGTTTTAAATAAAATACACTTTCTGGTGATCAATGGACAAGCTTACTGATCAAAGTGTCAAATGCAGCCATGTGTAAAAACAAAAATGTTACAGGAATTTCGAATTCAAAACACTGTAAGCCCTTGCCAAACTTAGTATGTGGGACTGGCACAAACAAATCCTAGGCCCATATGTCATGGCGACAAGCCTTCCAATCTTAATGCACTCAGCAGACAGGCATTGATTACCCCTGCCTTACTCAAATTACTTTCTTGGAGAGGCTATGAATGGGGGAAATGGTTGGCTTCATCTACTACTATAAGCCAACATGTACGTGTTGAATCTGATGAAGAGTTGGTTCACAGACATGACGAACGACAATCATCATCATTTCATACATTCATACCATTATCATTAACATAATGAAATCGATTAGACCACATTTTTTACTGGCACCATTGCCACATGACTCAGAAGAATTGAAAGAGATCTTCTGGAAAACTGTATTAAAGATGAACTGGACGTCATTTGAAATCTCACAATACCTAGGGTACCTTAAAACGTTGTGTGACTAAAATGAAATTTACGAGAGCAATTTGAGAGGAAGCCTGCATTGCCAAAGCTCAAGTGATCAATCTCGGTGTTGACCTCTCGTAAAATAGATGAATATTACACATCACAAGTACAGGTACATGTATTTTATGTCTATACAGCCATACCAAAGCCCCAGCAAATAGTGAAGCCTCGATACTGCTGGCCAATATTTCAAGAACTGGGTTAAATTTAATCCTGATTTAATTATGGGAGTGTTTCTTTTGCCATTCAAAGATATAATAAGACTTGCAGTCAAACTACAACTCAGAGCATATCTTTATCAAATCACATCCATATTTTTCATTGAAAAATGGAGGACAACCAACATGTATACATGGTAGTAGTAGTATATAGCAGAATTTATTGGATAACTTGTTTAGCACAAGGCTAACCTGCCACAAGGTCCACAGACATTCTCTATCCATATCATTATAGATATTTCACAGGTTTACATCAAGCTGAATTTAAATTCATTTCCAAGAATATGGTTCACTGCTCACTTAAGAATAACATTCATTAGAAAATGAAAATGAATTTCTGATTTCTATAAAAAGTACATTTCAAGAAAAAAATGCACTTAAACATTACACAGGAAAGATGCTAAAATATAATCCTCTTAGGCATAACTCATATCCAATAAAAATATGGAGGACCACCATCTATTTTTTGGTGTATTTTCTGGAAGGCATTCTTCTAGTGTGAAAGCACTCACAACTAGAGGGTATCCACAATGACTGATAGGCAGTGTTGAATTCATTTCCATGTCCATACATGATTTTATCTACTGCCTTGCTCGAAGGCAAACTATAGAGATCCATCCCGAGCGAGCGAGTTGTACAATATAGCTCCAGGGTGGGATTGCATTGGAAGATGGAATCTCTTGTTTGGCCCAGATATTGTAATTAGAAATAAGATTATGACCTCCGAGCCATTAGCCATTATTCGTCTCAGTGACACTCTCATTATAGTGAATGTGCATTAAGTGCTGTAAATCGTATTTGAAGACACATGCTGAACATAGGTATGCTATGGAGGTAAACACGTGTGCCCAGTACTTCAACATCTAATGAAGATGATGATTGGTTTTTCTTGTCTTATGTTACACAACATTTCTGGCCTTGCAAAAAGCAACATATAGAAAACAGACATTTGATGATTTCTGCCTTTTCTTTTTGCAGAAAAATTCAATTAAAAAAATAAAAAAACATTTGCTTTTGAACTTCATATCATAATATTTCTAAAATATTGAGTTATTGAATGGCGTAAGGGGATATAAGAATATATTACCTTGGCAACATGGTTATATTGAGTGTTATTTAGTCTCATACAGATCCAACAAAATGAGCCTGTCATGCACCATCATCTACTTTATGCTTTCATCAATTGTTTCCTGGATATGATACAACATTGAAAATGCTCAATATGGGACCATAGAAATATTTCTAGGATTGCAAAGCATTGACTTACTTCTTTCTCTGCTTTTTCAGCTCTAGCTGTTGACACCTGGACCTTCTCTTCTAACTCTTGCATCTGTAAAAATGGAAAAAAAAAAGAAGAAAAATTATGTCTTATAACCATTGCACACCATTTTCACCAAAAATACAACAATGTTAGCAAAAAATAACCAAAACATGTGATAAAACTGAATACCTTTGAAAAATAATACAAAAAGGTTATTTGCACATTGTAAATCTATTTGAAATAGAAATTGCAATGAACAATGTGTCATCTGTTTTCTCATGTGGCAACAAACTTTTAATCTTCAGATAACGAATATCTTTATAGAAAAAGGCACAATGAATAAAACAATTATAAATCAAATGGGACAAGTTTTACCATCAATGTGCCAAAAGAATATGAAGGGAAGACAAAGAGAATCTAAGGTTTCCATGGATACAGCTTCTTGTTGCCAGCATAGAAATTTTGTGAAGTATATGCTACCTTTAAATTTTGAGAGAAAGGTGATGAAATAATTCTGGCTTCTTGCCAGCACACAAAAGTCATCTGAAGAAATATGACATAGGGGAAGCATAAGCACAATTTCTTTGTCTCTGGCAATCAACGCTGTATCCTAAATTCCTGATTGGTTCTTTCTTCCCTGGCAATTTTTACTTTTTTGAGTCATCCTTGAGCTCTCCTCCATCCCCTGAAGCCATATTCTCCAAATAGCTTTTTACCCATTCTCTATCCACACTTTCATTTCTGTCTCTCAACCCATCATGTTCTCTCTCCTATTTTCTCTCTCCTTTTCACTCTTTATGTCATTCTTTCTCTCTTTCTATCTGCTACTTTTTCTTTTGTACCTCCATTCTCTCTACTGCCCTCTCTTTAACACAGAAACACGTCTCCGGGCAAGCAGGATTGATTTCCCATAAATGCATTGTCCCTAGACGCCCTCGACTGTGAAAATAAGCTAGTAACTCGAGAATGTTTCTTTCTGCTTCTCTCCCTGCACTTCCATCTCAACCCCTTTGAAAGATTCTTTGGCACAAAAGAACGGAAGAAGCATAAATTATGCACTACATCAGCACCTACATGTGGGAATACACTGCACACCTTTGACTACACACAATCCCTTTTCTAATTTCTTCCATTAAAACACGATGTGTGCAAGTGATATTACACCAGGCAACTGTATGAAAAAACATGCACTTGTACACTTGAGCAAAAATTCTTCTTCTTACAAGTAGGAATACATCTCCTTCGATGTCCACATAAGAGCGATACATATACTTCATACATTACAATTATAAATTTGGGATATTTAATCACATATTCACCTGCATACAATTAAAACAACTCTGTCTACTTGGAAAATATAGCAAACTCTTAGCTGCTCATTAGGAAAATGATTACCAAACATGTATTCCAGTTGGTCAATAGATAGAGATTACTCCTAATGCAAGTCTAACAGGCTGATCTATTTACACCACCAATTATCCATTCCATCGATTCAAAAAGGTCATGGAGTCGATATACAATTCCACATAAAAACAATATGACACTGGCCACTCACAGAACAAAGGTCACTGACATAAGATTAAACATAAAAGTATATAGTAGTGGATTTTAGGTATATAGCATGTTGTCATCTACCTTAGATAGCTTGCTTTTACACTGGCAGAATTTAAAAACTGACAGATGTAGTCTTACATGAAACACAATCCTACTTAAATGAGTCAAATGATTTATTTCAAATATAAATTCCTCCTTCTCCTCCATCCTATTCACATTTTCTCATGCTTTTCCTTCTTCTCCGTTCTTATACATATTAATTCTTCCTTTTAATCTACTACTTTCTCATAAATTCTCTACCACCACCGTGCTACCATTATCATCAAGTGGTTCTAAAGTTAATAACAAATCCCTCATTACTCAGGCTTCTGAGTCATACGCTTGGATTATATCTGCCGTAATTTTTCATAGATTGCGCCGTCCATCTTCGTTTCTCTTGCAAACAAGTAGTAAATCAAAATCACAAAATAAAACAAGGAATTCAGGAAAAATGCAATATTGCAATCTGCTCCTACTGCAGAAAAATATGATGAGATTTTACACAAAAGAGATTCCATGTGATGGGTTCAAGGTTAGCACAGGTATGAAATTTTAATGGACATAAAGGAAAGAAGCGGGAAACGATTGATAATACTGCTGCTGGATTTAAGATCCCTATCGATCCATCTCCATGATGACATTGTCTGACGTGCATTGTGTCAAATAGCCAGCAATAGCCTGCCTTGCCATGGATGACTCATGTCTACGACACCGACCTGTGATTACCAAGAATCGCCCGCTCACATGCTGCCTAATGCTCCAACATCAGTTGGCTATCCAAACTCATCATTACTCTCAGATGACGGGCTCTAAAATTCTAAGGTTTGATAGACCAGCAGGCCTGAGTCATAATGCTATTACGAAGGAGAAATTGTTTGATCAGCTAATTCATAAAGCTAGAATTGGTCTTGCAAAAAAACATGAATATGTGAGGAGAATAATTTGAAAGGGCACAAGTTCTCACACAATGCATCTATATTTTATGTTGTTGGTTCATCATACACCTCTGGGTAACGGTGGGCCAGTATCACAATCACTCAGCTTAGTACAGTTTTGATTTAAAAACTGTACTTTTTCCCTTTCTCTCCTCCTGTGAAATGAACAATTTAAAAAAAAAAGACATAGTTACCTAGTTCAGATAGAGAAACTGTACTGTTATGTAGAATAAAACCACAGCTACATGTACATGATGAAGTAATGATGAGAGGTGACAACAAAAAACTTTGACAAATCAATATCCACACAGTGCATGAACTTCATACAAAACAACAACAAACTACAGTACAAACCAGTCCATCCCTAAAAGAATACTGAAATGAGATAATGAACCTGTGTGCAAGTCATATTTGCTTTATAGTAATCATAATCATTTTCTTTAAAAACAATGTTTCCTTTCATAGGCCCTTTGAATAGGTTGATTCTCCAGTTTCACTGACATCGCTTAAAATTACACCTAACAGGTAAAATATATTTTACCTGTTAGGTGTATTTTATATTTCATGAACAAAGAAATCTCATAATTATACTGATTCAGAGACAATACATGTCTATTGTTTACCCGGACTGGAACATATTTCATATGACTGAAACATGACCTCTTTCACAATTGCAATTAGTGAAAGCAAATGTATATGACAAGTGCTTACACCTCATGAAATGGATATTGTTGTATCAGACGAAGGCAGCCATGACATGAGAGGATACTCTGTACAACTCAGTTTATAACATGACCCATCATTATGATCACATTTCATGTCAATCATCCAAAGTATTTTATGGCCTAACACCAACGCCCTATCACAATCCAGAAAGTACCACCAAGTTTAAAAACATAGGCCAGAATTCACAAAGGTGGTTTCAATTCAGACCATGGTTTATGCAGATTTCGAGGTATAAATACGCTTGATTTAGCGCATACACTTAAAAAGATCCAATAATGAATGCGCGCCGGTCGCACGTGGTAGGAAAAAGCGCTAAAATCACGCTTGTTGCCATGGTTCAGACCATGGTTTATGTAAATTCAGACTATGGTTTTATTTAAATTAATTTACATAAACCATGGTCTGAGCCAAGGCAACAAGCGTGAATTTAGCGCTTTTGCCAACCACGCGCGACCGGCGCGCGTTCATTATTGAATCTTTTTAAGTGTATGCGCTAAATCAAGCGTATTTATACCTTGAAATCTGCATAAACCATGGTCTGAATTGAAACCACCTTTGTGAATTCTGGCCATATAGTCCATATAAAGTAAGCTTCCATGAAGCAAGTTTTGAAAATTATGATTCAATTTTTCATTCTTTATGTTTTAACTGAAAGAAGAAATCAAGCCCATGCTCAATTGCAATAAAAGATGAGCTTTTTCATGTCCGAATGCATTGTAGACCAATTTCATATTCGGGCAGTTGAAACCAAATAAAGTTTTCCAAGAGTTAAAAACATAGGCCTTCATGTATCCTGAAGAATAATGGGGCATTATAGTTTATACATGGTTACTCTGTTTAAACAATGAACACTGTATGTTGTTACTGCCTTTGTTCTGTTGGTGAATAGAGTATTCAGTAAACATCTCTGCTCTGATAACTGAATTAATCTAAATAGATTCAGGAGATAACCAATTCCTGACGATTATGAACAATGGTATCTAAACTAAGCTTCATATCACTATTTATGATGTTATAATCCATGTAGGGCTTAAATGTGGCAGACCTGAAAAGCCATGCCAGACCTCAGCAATAACACATTACTCAAACAAAAACAGTAGCTTATCACATTTGCTTATCATCAGTCTCCCTGCAATAAGAACCCTAATGAAATAAGCTCCCCACCAAACACAAAGCCATACTTTACATCAGCTGTGGTTGCTTTCAATTACATTACATTCTAAAGAGACTCTACTTGGGTGAAGAAGAGAGGATAGAATAAGATACATTGAATGTGGCAGGGAGTGTTTACATTCATCTCCGATTCATGGCAATGGATTGGAATGGCTCCGATGGACCTCGCTGGGTGACCCGAGCATTACAGACTCATTACGCTGATAGCACCATCCAACCAAACCAACACAGGCGAGATGATGTCAACAACTTCTGCAGACTCACGGCCCTGTCCATCTTCTCAAGAGCTCCTATTAGTCTTTGTCAGTCTCTCCCCCTCATTTTTCATCCTCCCTCTATCTCTCTGTATCTTTGACATTTCTGTGCCTATCTGCAATGTGTCTTTTCTTGTTCATCTCTCGCCTGAACTTTATTTGCCACTCCTTCCTTGCCATTTCTATTTTCTATCTTGACCTCATGCCCCTCATGCTCACCTACTCTAAATTAGGCATGCCCAAAATACCTCTCATCTGCATTTACCCAGCTTATTCTTGCTTTCTCCTCCTCTTTCCATCCATCCTCCTTCTCTTCTCTCTCTCACTCCTAATTTCATGTTCACTTAGTCTTACTTAACTTTCCCTCCCTCTCTTCTTTTTCTCCTCTTTCTCAAGGCCTATCTTTCTGCTTTTCTCTCTCTCAAGTTTTTTTCCTCTTTCTTTGCTTTCCCTCTCTTGCTACCCCTTCCTCTCCTGCTAACCCCTCCCCTCCTCTCGCTCTTTCTCTCTTTCACTTCCCCCCCCCCGCTCTCTCTTTCACTCTCTGTTTCTCTCACTCCCTCTTTCTTTACCATTCTTCTCTCTTCCAGTTCCTCTTCTAACATTTTTCTTTCACCTGTTCATTCCATTTTCTTTTCTATATCTCTATCAATATTCCTTGTCTCAGATATAATCAATATGGCCATGAGGAGCTACTATTCATTTACATAGTCAACAGCATACAAGCAGCCTAGCCACACAAGCTCTTTTCTTGCCAAACTAGCACTATCTGATTCCCCTGATTTTGTGAGGAAACCATCGTGGCTCAAGTCATATTTTCTGTGTCAGGAAATTGTGCATCAAGGCCTGCATATATTGATAAATAATGAGAAGGGGATGGATAAACTCCCTGGCAGGCAAGGCAAGCAAAGGAAACAAGCAAGGAGAAGAAGAGGCAAGCCTGCACCAATTCACCTGCATGTATCACCCGACTACCATCATCACCATGGGTAGATCTAAAATGAGTCAATGATGAGCTGCTGCCTTACTCATGCATCCATATATTAGATACACAGGGAGCACCACAGCAGCGGGAGGGGAATGCTAATAGCCTACACGCGTATCCATAACAAGTGCAGATCATCAGAACTCTACCCAGGTTCATATGCATACTTGTACTATTCCCACTTGACATAAAATGCCTACACACTTCTGGATGCATAGAACGCAATGATTACTGAGCTCCAGACAACTCAGGATTCAAATAAACCCTGTGGCTATTCTCATGAAATAAATATTAGACTGTCTCCAACATGAAATGGTCTCCATAAAGAAACTGGAGCATTAAACATATTTTTTTCTTTTTACACTAGTAAATTTATATGAACCTGGAATAGTATGTAATAGTAGTAGTATCCATCTCTCTACTGATTAAATAGTGAACTATTTCAGGAAAGAGAACAAATCATGGTTGAATACATTAATTACATTTACCCTAAAAGTTTCCTTTATCACAACATACAACTATCAAAGACAAATTTATATAATAAAAGAAATTGGACATATTCACATGAATCCAGCAGAGAAAAGAAAGTTCTCTCCTGATAATGCCTCATCTACAAGTAAATTTAATTTTAACAGGCTTTGCCACACATGTTGCTAAGCAGCAACAGGAAATGTAATGTGTTCAAACTGAACATTCGGTTTGACTTTTAGCATACTGTATACGCCATATATTTCACGGGGGGTTTTATTTTCACGAATCGCGAGTGGGTCGTGAATTTAACAACACGCCAAAATATTGCCAACATAAGAAGTCGGATGAATTTGTTGTCTCCTGGTCAGAAATTCACCACTTTGCTTTGCAAAAGTACATCATCACCGCTGTTTGTAGATTTGAGAATTTTCTGACCGCGAATTCAACCACTCGCGAAATAGTCTGGTTAGTCCTATTCGCGAAAATTTATGGCTGCAAAATTTATGGCTTATACAGTATTGCTTGAGACTTTCAGTCAAAATTATACCTCTTTGTTAATTGACCACTCTATTACTATTCTTTGACAATGATTTTTGTTTACACAGGAGATATTGCTATGAGGACACACCATCTTCAATGAGAAAATTCCTTGCAATATAATCAACTCGTCTTTTCTAACAAAATATTTCCAAGATTCAGAGTTAGAATTTTGACAACATCCCTCCTGGCCAAATCTGTATATTATTGTGAAAATATTTTGACATTCAAGTATACAAACTTACAATGCAAAGTGCATCTCTTTGTACTCCCATTTATCAATTGCCTGTTATATGATGTCATTGCCCTGGATGGGTAAGGGAGTGAACTAGGGCTTAGCTAGCTAAGATTTCATCTCTCTCTCTCTCTCTCTCTCTCTCTTATGCAGCCAGTAATTAGCAAAGTCCCTCCACATCCTGTACTAATGAAAATCCTTTATGTTTCACACATATCCAAGCAGATTAAGCTGATAATGCATGGCTTGTAAAGAAAATCATTACCATATGCACACAGACACTACACATGGTAGTGAAGTAGATATGCTGGTGGTGTTTTGTGATGGGCATGGAATGATCATAAGAGATTATTTGGTGATTAAAACACTTTGTTTGCATCAAGCAATCAATGATTTTCTGTGTGACAGAAGGTGCCACAGTGCACAGTCAAGTTTTAGAAAATTGAATGTAAAGTGATAAAATATTGTTATTCTGTTTACACCTTTGGTGATTTTTTTTTCAAAGAGAAAAACTAAGAGGCCTAATTTTTGTATAGAATTTTTGTAGATAACAATTTTAATGGAATTCAAAATTTCATGTCCTGTATGTCATTGATAATAAAATATAAATCAGGATTTATTTTGCTTTGGATTGTGAATTTGTATATTTCTATATTTGTTCAACTATAAAAAAAAAAATTATTATATAAATGGTCAATACATATATCTAGGGTAAACTGTAAAAGTCACATGCTTTGTATATATACAAGGATGAGGCACTATGCTGGATTCAGTTGGATCTGATAGGAAGAACATGTTACAGATATATTTAATATGATGGATAAATAGTATCCATGTATTTTATGAGATGTTATTTTTCAAAAACGGTGGTCGAACAAGTAAAAGAATTGTTGATGAAGATGCCTTGCATATTTGTTACTTGTTCACAAGACCACAAGAAAAAAAAGAAGAAATGACATGAATCTTTTTGCCTTGTATCTGTACATGTACTTCAGCTGGTTGCATACCTTGCAGTACACATCTGTGATTGTTACTGTCATTCCATCTTAGAACTGAGCCCTTCCATTGATTTCATAGCTAGACGTTTGTCGATATGAGCGGCTAGTACCTAATTGAGCGTATGGCAAGGATATCAGTCGCTGAGGATACGTCAGAGTGATTTCCTTCGCGCACTGGAGAACCACTTACGCCCAAAGTTCATTACCAAAAGTGAGGGGGAACATGGGGGTCAACGTGATCATCATCGTCATCTTCGCATATTTCTGATTCGGGACGAAATATCAACGAGATGGAGTAAACAGTGGGCTTAGTATACAGCAGTTTGGTAAAGTGATTCATTTAATGAGCAGCAGAATCAATTAACTGTTCGTATGCTGCAATGCAAATTTCATAAGAGTAGGACATGTAGGGGGAGGATGATCAGAATGACGGATTTTATTTTGCTCGGCGGGAAGATGTTTGATAGCTTAACGTATGTTAATATGCAGGTGATGAAGAGTGCATCTGCAATACTGGAAGGTATTTGACTTGAACTAGTCTGAAAGGGAATGGTCAGATTTCTTCTGTAATTAACTAAGGCAACCAGAAATTTATTTTAATCGGTGTACAATACATCTACTGACATTTCTTGTTGATATAGTGTATGAAAAGCACTGTAATTCAAATCAGTGGATAGGCTTTTCTACTTTCATGTTGTTGTAGAAAAATATCTCTGATGGTGTACTATGGAACTGATCTCTCTCCATTGGACATTGACCTGAACTACTTGAAATATCTAGGTCTTGTAAAATCTGTTGAAATCATCAGCATCATAATATGTGAACCTCAAATGACAGCATTTACATTTCCAAATTCCATTTTGTCAGGGAATGATATTGATAGAGGTATGTTAATAAGACCATTACCCAAAGTGTAAAGCCAGATATATGATCGTAGAAGCATTTAAGAATTCTGATTTATTAGATCAGAGTTCTAGATGTCCCACATCCCTGGGCTGCGAAAGCTGGATCACAAATTACTTGGTATGTCTGCATAATTACAGATAATTTTAGAACAAAGAATATTCCATGACTACTCAGCATGCAAAGATTAGATTGAAATCCTGCCCTCGCACACCCCTGTGGGTTATTTCTGCCTGCAAACCAATTGCAGATTCTACAGAAATTGTAAACAAATCTGCGTGTTTTGGAAGAATATATAAATCTACTTTGCAAGGCATTAATACATTTCAAGCTATGAGGGTATAATAATGTAAAGATAATGCTACTAAAAGCAGTCAAAATGAATATTTCATGGTGATAATTCGTTTAAATAAAATCAGAGATACCATAGACAATTTATTAATGAATCCCCAGTATACTGAATCAGTGATTTGTTTGTTTGTTTGTTGTTGTTGTTTCTTTCAAATATGATGTGAATTGAATCTTTATGTCATGAAGAGAAAGAAACCTATGTCATCATGCCCTAAGGATGGGTAGAAGGATCTATATGAACAATTTCATACATACTGTATGTTCAAGGATTGCTCTACATATTGTACTCCATTTGAACAAGAAAGACCATTTGAAAGACCAAGAAAGCATCTTGAGAAAGTAGACCATGTACTACAAGGGCTAGATAGATCTCGATCATTTGAGTTGTATGTGAATGGGGTACCATGTCCATATGAAATGACCATCTTACCAGAGCACTCTACCAAATGTCTATTACTGGTCTCTAGTTTATTGCAAATGAACTTCTTGAACCAGATCTGACCTATATGATGATACTCTTTCGGGAGTTGTTTGATTGCAAAAGCAATCTGTTAACTCTGCCCTGTCAAAGGACTGAACCTGGGCAATAAATTTGACTCAGGATCAAGGGGTTCAATTGGCAAAACATACATATACTGATCTCCTGACGCAAGAAAAAAAGAACTGTGATTTGTGCACAAAATATTTCTTTTCCTACATGTACCAACTTTCTAAGAAATATAGGATAATTTACAGACCTGTAGAAAGTTGCATTTTAATCAAAGGTCATTCAATATGACTAGTATTTAGAAAAAAAATCACTACAACTTGCTATGCTCTAATGCTTGTGCAAGAACGGAGCTGTCCACATAGGCCAACATTTAATCCCTGTCTTGGGAGCATCCCGCCCCTCCCCTTTTTCAATTTCTGGATACAATATTGTGGGTGTGCACTACTAGGTATAGGGTTAAGGATTGAATGACTGTTCAAATCAATTATTGATACTTCAGAGAGAACACGCACTTACTGCCTGATACTCACTTTGATCAAATTCAAGACCTAGGCATTTTTGCGCAAACCAAGTTTCTCAAAAGTAGCCAGTACTCACTCAAGCATAAAATGCTGGCAGTACTAATAGTGTCATCAGATGAAACAGACTCTCACCCATAATTGTAGAAGAAAAAATAATATCGATATTGTGAAATTATGATTTTGGAGGATATTTTCAAAGTGTGTACTTTTTTGGATAGACACTATAGAGGCATGTATGAAAGGAGTAGACACAGAGAGACAAACAAAGAAATTGATAATGAGAAGCACTATATTTGTATTGATGTGCAATTAATCTCAAATAATTAAAACCTGAACCACAAATGACAATTAATGACTTACCTACTTCAAGAGAATATACATGTATATATTTTTTCTCATAATTATGTGTATTAGGCTGCTCCAGCATATTTTAAATACCCTTCAGAACATCTGATGCTGTTCTTGACCAAAAAATTAACAAACTTTTCTCCATGTACATGTATTGCACAGAGCCATAGACCCAGTCATAATAGCCCTAAACAGTCAAATATATTTCAGTCTGAAAAAAAAATTGATGATAAAAAAAATTGATGACCATTTTCATACTGGAGTAACTGGACCAAGAATTTTCTGATCTTACTGACTTGAAAAGAGGATTGGAAGGTATGGAATGCATCTTGTATGAGAATTTGGATTAAGCCTGAAATTTTTAAGTGGAAAAGCCGGAAGCCCTAATATCATGAAAAGGACAATCTGCACTCTATCCAAACTGGAAAAGACATTCTCTTGGATACGCACAGTTAAGTCAATGATGGAATGACACAAAAATATTAAAAATGGTAAATTGACAATTACAAAAGTGGTAAGACATTATATGAGTGTGTTCAGATTCAGAATTCTATCCTTGTGCATGGCTGTGGATTATTCATGTATCAGGGGTATCTCTGACTTGACAAAGCCTATATAAATGACGTAATGATGGGTGGGGTCGAGGAAACTTAGTGGATTAATTAATCCACTAGGCTGACCCTCCACATGAACACATACATGTATACAGTGACTCATCATACCACGAAGTTGTTACATCACATGTATATATTACAATTTGAAAACGAAGCATAAAGCATAGTGCACAGTGAAAACTTGCTATAAAGAGCTCCAATATAACAAGATTCCTGATATAACAAGGTAATTTTAGTGGTCCCATGTCTTTAATATGTCCTTTTTTTACCCTGACATAAGGAGATTCCTGATATAACAAGGTTATTTTCATGGTCCCAAGGTCCTCATTATAGTGAGTTTCCACTGTATTACATGTATATTTCTTCACAATTGTGTATAATTCATAACTCAATCACAAATTATTCTTTATAGCTGAAGAGAAAAAAATATATATGGTTGGAAATTCTGTGGTGCGCGATGTGCTTTGAAATTTTTTTCTTCTTCTTCTCCTTCTTCTTCCCCTCCTCCTCCTCCTTCTCCTCCTCCTCCTCCTCCTTCTTCTTCTCCTTCCTCTTTCCTTCTTTCTTTCTTCTTTCCTTCCTTCCTTCCTTCCTTCCTTCCTCCTTTCTTTCTTTCTTTCTTTCTTTCTTTCTTTCTTTCTTTCCTTCTCCTCCTCCTCCTCCTCCTCCTCCTCCTCCTCCTCCTCCTCCTCCTCCTCCTCCTCCTCCTCCTCCTCCTCTCCTCCTCCTCCTCCTCCTCCTCCTCCTCCTCCTCCTCCTCCTCCTCCTCCTCCTCCTCCTCCTCCTCCTCCTCCTTCTTCTTCTTCTTCTTCTTCTTCTTCTTCTTCTTCTTCTCCTCCTCCCCATGTCATATCTTACTATCCTCCCTCTTATATTCTTGTCCATCAAAATAACTACTTTAAGGGGGTGCCGATAATTCAAATTTAAAATGTCATAAAATTCACGTTTAAATTTACTTCAGAAATTTTACAGGCAAAGATGGTCAATTTCTTATCAGATGGAAACAGAGCTTTGCAGAAGCCATGTCAAAGCACACCTTCCTTATCAACTTGAATTACACACATCCTAACTTGTCTAACAGCTGAGACACTCGCTTTAGATTTCTATTAATATTAAGCATCTTCAGAACTGTCATATAGGATTTTAAAAAGTATCCAAGAAAGAAAGCAACTAGAAATACCCCCGGTCTCCTGCAGAATATTTTCTGGATTAGAATTATTTTTTAAAAAACCCTCTATATCAATGGATTACAGGGGTATCATAATCACACAGGGCTTTCGCTATCCACTAAAAAGCTATTTATGCTGGTACGTCATGAAGAGAGGGAACATGGGTTTAAAATTCATCTCCACCTAAGATTCTTTGTAACGAAAAACAATCTTCAATGTATTCAAAAATTGTTAAAGGTACCTGTATATTGAGAAGAGTTATAGAAGATAATACTGGTTTCTTGTGTAATGCATAAATATACATGCCAAATCTCAAACAGAAAAAAAAAATTGTTTTTATTCAATTAATACACTTTGTTTGCAACACACAAAAGAAAAAAATATAAAGTAAGCTAAAGATGTATTTATCTAATCAGGCCTGTCTACAAACAGATAATGCATTTAAAGAAGGATTTGAAAGTTCAGTATTTTGTATCACCATTTAAAAGAGAATATCCATACTATTTCTTTCGAATAATAAAGCAATGCTTTACCAATGCCTTTATATCTGAACACTTTTTTTCATCGAAAACATCTGATAATAACAGTACACCAAAATTATTGAGACAGAGTATAATTTTGTAAAAGCATGTTTAATTCATGTTTTAATCATTTTTATTCTCACTGCGTTTCATTCAAGTTTGCACAACATGCCACGTTTCCACTGTACGGTACAAGTAAAGCATTGCTCCGTACACATAGGACCACATTCTGTCCGCCATATGACCTCACAGTATAACTAAATTATGCTGCAAACGTCTGCCACTCACTCTCACAACCATGAGAGAGGGTGGGCATGTGTGTGAGTGTGTGTGCGTGTGTGTGCGGAGCGGAAAGCATCAGCAATTTCCTCCTGTCCTTATGTGCAATATGGCGACGCAAAAGACAATGCACTCTGGGATGGAGTTAACAACAAAGGGGATCCCCTTTCCATCATAATTGATGTTCACAGTAACAGTTTGAACGATAGCTGACTATTGTACGGGGCAGATGGCCTCACAATAGAGAGCCCCGCATCACATACATGATGACACATGCTTGGCAACTGCCTCTATTCCTTGTTATACCGGCTGGAAGTGCTTTGAAAAGATGAATGGATCAAACCCACTTAAAGAGTACTGCCATTTTGGAGTACCAGTGACCAGACAATCAAATATTGACTGTCTTGCATCAGTGAAGCCACAGAAAAAAGAAAGAGGATAAGGAGGGATTAGCGAGAACAATCAGTCTGGACCAACAAATATAATCAAACATTCACATTCATTAATAGGGGAGGAGGAACTAGAGCTATTACAGCTCATTTTTTATGCATACAATAATTTTGGGTACTTGTCACAATGAAATACATGACAGATCTGTGTTACGCCTTTTCTACATAAATGATTACGACCAGTTGTATAATTTTTCCCACCTCCAGTAATGACAAGTTGAAAAATAAAAAACTATCATCATTTGAATTGGTTATGAGTCTTTAAAATATCATCAGCAACCACAGAGTGATTAAGCCTTATTAGAGAATTGTAGATAAGAATTTAAAAAGTACATTTAAGCTAATATATCCTGGTGGCTCACAGGCGCAGGCCACGATACCAACTTTATTTCAAAATTTAGAATATACACATTAGCCTGCATGCTCCTTATCATTTGTGGGGGAGGGGGGTAACTTTCAATTCAATATTTGTATTTCTGATTTTTGTGCTGTTGTTGTAAAGGATTATTGGTTAGGCTAGAGTGATATCTATTCATGTCTAAAACAATTTCCTAACACCTTTTGTAAGCAATGAAAGAAAGGGTTCATAACTCACCCCTTATCATATTAGAAAGACCTGGGAATACCATTTGGGCAATTACCAATTTCCTGCTTCCTGTTACCAAGAATAAACAGCTCTAAAAAAAAAAATCAAATTTGACAGGTAAAATAGGTGAAATCTTGGGCCCACGTCAATGGTATTTTTTTATACAAGTGAGATCTATTTCAACCTTTTAAAAATTAACTGATTTTGTTTTCATTCTTATCAAGGCAGTCTAACAAAATTTGACAATATGAACTTAAAATTGTCTTTACCCTCATTCCAGGTGTGTCAGTAAAAATCAAATCCGTAGCTGACATGAACGAAAGGTTTGCTCCATCACTATAAGGAAGGAAAACAAATTCTCCTTTCAAAATATAAATCCTTCTTGAAAGTCAATCTACTGTGTTTTGATGTCTTGAATAAACTATAAAAAAATTAAAACACATCCACTCGCTCTTTTTTGAAATATTTTGTGTGTGTGATTGAAGAGCTATAAATTTTTACCAATCTCAATTCAAATTCGCATCATACCAGTCTTATCAAACACAATGGCCCGTATTCTGAACTCTGGTTTAACTTAAACTCCAGTCTAAGTTAAACCAGACTTAAACTACCCCTGGCTCCAGTCTACTTTTCTGTACAAAGTTAAACCACACTTAGAATCTAGACTGTGCCAGAGTTTACATTAAACCGGAGTTAAGAATGTGATTATCTTAAACTCCAGTTTGTAAAAGGTAGGTTTAAACTGGGTTTAATCCACACTTAGACCATGGTTTAAAGATAAAGTTGAGTTCTGGTCATGAGCTTGAATTGTGAAAGAAACTGTCTCAAAGCCATTGGGAAAGGTTGATTATAGCGTATATATAAGAATTTGTGTATGCTGCAAGGTTTTGGAATCACCAAAATGATAAGAAATTGACTCAATCCTGCTGAGAGTCACATGCACTGCACACAGAAATGTCACAAATGTTCAGCCCAAACATTTCAGCTGTTTCTTGTCATATTTTGAATGTGAAGGCACTGAAGAGCAATCCTTTTCAGGAGACATTATCTACTATGATAATCTTCTAAACAGACGTAATAAGAATGAGAAAGCTCACAAGTTATTTTTCACCTTTCCCAGAACTCAACTTTCACTTTAAGTTAAACCAGAGTTCAGAATACGGGCTAATTGGTTAAAAAGGGGAATATAAAGGTTTCACTTTGGAAACTCAATCCTATATCTCAGCTACATACACATACAATGATCTGTTCAATGTATCAGGAGTCAGGAATGAAGGCTATAAATGCAACCTTTCTCCTCAGCTCCTTGACCCTGTTCTCATTACGAGATTGGAAAGTGGATCGCTCCATCGTGGATCGCGCCAGGGCCGTCCACTGGCACGCTGCTGGCACGCCGCGGGTTCACACCTGCAGAGGGTAGCGCGATCTATCGTCGAACTTCTCTTTTTTCAGGGTTCTTGTTGCCATGACATCTGACGTAATGGGGTCAACGTTTTCACGCGTAATTCGATTCGGCTTAACGCTAGCCATCTATACCGACTGTATACTGTGCGCTATATGCGAGCTGTATCCTTACATTGTAAACACTTCCTGGGTCACGGCGTACTTCTGGCGTACTTCGCATCTTCCTGTTCTCACTACAAAAGAGAGATTGATCTAGCGCGCGCTAGATCGCGCTATCTCTCGTAGACCACCCCCCAGAGGTGGTCCGGTTTGGGATTGCTGTGGATCACCCTGGATCGCGCCAGAACGACGTCGCCGCGTTCTCACCATAGAGGTGGCGTGATCTAGCGCATGCTAGATCGCTCTATCCCTTGTAATGAGAACGGGGTCTTAGACGGCCTGAGATGAGGAATGCTTGAGAAGGTCACTGAGATGTTGACAGAGAGTGGCCCATGGAAGGCACTACACTCATCATAACATGCCTTGGCCTCATTACTAACCCATGACATCATTTCTTCACCTCCATCCATCTCAAGCTTTCATCTCAATTTGGTCCATGATCCAACACTCGCTCATTCTCATTCTGACTAACTTGATTTTGTTGTACAATCATTCAACCTTACACAAGATACATGTAGTATTCATTACCATTTACATGCCTGTTAACATCATTTTTACAAGACACTCACTTTATGCATTTTTTTTAATCTTCATGGTTTTGTTTGTTTGTGTGTTTTGTTTGCTTTTCATCTCAGGCCTTTTCTATTGCCTCCACTGTATTGCTTTTCCAATCAATATTTGTGTCATTGCCATCCTGACATGTTTCTACTTCTCAATCACAAATTATAATTTTCAATATTCAAATCTCTTAAGGGTACCATATAATTTTTTAACATAAAATATATCCAGATTACTCTGAAATCCCTCCTTTGGTTATGATTTGTTCATTAAAAGTTATTGAAACCCTTATACAAACACAACTATTTTTATCATTCCTATCATTTACAATTCTAGTAGACTTTTTCCTTTAGAGTACTTGTTGGAATTTTTCTTGGAGCTTCAGTGATATTCTTTCCTTACATTCAAAGACAAAGTACATACATGTAATGAATAACTACAATTTGTATGTACTTTCATGACCAAATCAACATATCAAAAAGGACTTCTCACAAAAGGTGTTTTTCTAGCTATTTGGCAACTACCTCAAACTCAAAGCACAAAAGTAACAGCTCATTATTACCTGCAAAGCATGAAGAACTATTGTGTCCTATTTAGGACTGACTACACATGATTGACAAACTGAACAGCAATATTGTAGTTAATTAATTAAGCATGATTGGTAATTAACAACTTTGTCTCCTCACCTAATACAAAAGGAGAAGGAAGAATGGGGGGGGGGCATATTTGATTTTAGTTTGGATTATTGCCAACTCGAGAAAGTTTTTACCATCCACATTAAAGGGATTGATTAACTTTGCCCAGGATTGAAAAAAAAAATCACTGTTCCAGCTAATGCTGTAATCATAATTGCAAACCTTTAGGTCAGACAGGAATTGCCTGAGTTTTATAAGCTGATCAGTCGTTTATATATCAAGATATTTACGATTGAACATTGATGTCAGGATAGAGCACCACCGAACCCTATAGAACTCTTACGGTTGGCATACCTCGCTCTATCACAGAATACCGTACAGGCTGGAAACCCGCTCTGAAATCGCCGAGCGCTGGTGCTTGGTTTTTGTGACTGCAGCTCAGCGAAGAAGCCGAGCGACTTGCGCTAGCGATCGCTAGCTTTTTTCTCTTTTTTAGGATAGTAAACGGGTTCCATTTTCTCTCATACTTTCACATATCCTTTATTATATATGAAGTTAGCGGATTGCACATAATTCACTGGCATTTGAGATGATTTCACAATTTTTCACAAAGTTAATCAATCACTTTAAAGTTAAATTTGGGTATTAGTCATGTGATTACAATGTGGAAGAAACTGTCTCAAAGGAATTAGAAAAGGTTGATCATGTCTACAATAAAATTTTTGGAATGATCAACATGATAAGAAGTTTGCCCAATCTCGCTGAAAAGCACATGCACTGCACACAGAAATGGACGTATGGGAATGCACATACATGTGGCATGAATGTTCGGCCCAAACACTTCAGCTATTTTTCATCATATTTCAAATATGAGGGCATTTGAAGAGCAAGCCTTTTCAGCTGATATTTATATGATCTTCTTCCAAACTAACATGAAAGAATTGAGAAAGTTCACAAATTATTTTTCACCTTTCCCAGAACTCAACTTTCTCTTTAAGAATCTGTTACTCCCATCTGGAAAAGAAGCATGAGGAGTGACATGTAGCCTATCAGTAACCTCACCAGAAACCTACAACCCATCCCCTTTATATTTTGTACATTTTTATGCTTTTTCCTTTCTTCTTTCATTCTACTTCTCAAGTCTCAATCTTAAAGTGACAGTGTAGCGCATTGCTATTTCACCTGAAAAAAATATTCTCATCATATTCTTTGTATGATTTTATAAAATAGTAATAATGAATGACTGTCACTGACCGGATTACCCTTTAACACATTGATCAGTGAATTTGTGATGTTAGTCAGCATGTAAGATTGTACCTGTCTATACAAAGTAATAGTATCTTGTAATTATCTGCATATACATGTAATAATATAAATCATATTCATATTACACCACTCTTCATTGATGAAATTATTACAGTGTTTCCTATAAAAGATTAGTACTCTAACTCACACTTGTTTTGATCACAATTTATGCAGGTAGGCTAATGTATTGATATTCATGTAGGCTTACTTATTCACAGTGCTGCAGTGCTAGTAATCTATTATAAATAATAATATGGTCTATTTATATAGCACAGCTACTATACAAATATACTCTACTGCCCTGTACAGAGTATCATGTTATTACCCTGGCTTTAGCCAATTTGCCATGATAAGGCGCTTAAGCATTTAAGGAATTTCTTCCTATACCCATTTACTTCACCTATATCTACTCTCCTTGTTTCATTAATTAACAATTGATGACTGAATATAAAATCTTTCAACAGCTGGAAAATCAAAATAAGTGAACAGTTTCTATGAAAATGGCCTGCATTAAATCATTAAACAACAATAGTTGGATTAGTTAAATTCCGATATGAAGATGTGTGATGACATGGTAATGGTGGTGGTGGTGGTAGTAGTGTTGGTGATAATAATGATGACGATGATGATAAAGAAGATGGAGGTGGTGGTGGTGGTAGTGGTTGTAGGATGATGATGATGATGGTGATGTTGAGGAAGTGGTGATATGATGGTAGTGGTAGTGGTAGTGGTGGTGGTGAATGATAATGGTGGTAGTGGTAGTAGTGGTGGTGGTGTCAGTTGTGGTAGGGGTGGTAGTGATTAGTAATGGTGGTGGTGCATGATCATTTTCGTGGTGGTGGTGATGGTGGTAATGATGGTGATGTTGGTGGTGATAATGGGGAAGGTAGTGGTGGTGGTGGTGATGATGGGGACTGTGAGGGTGGTGGTGGTGGTGGTAGTGTTGGTGATGATAGTGGTGGGAGGGGTGGTGGTGGTGGAACACTGAAAGAAGTGATTGGTGATGCAGCTGATAAGAGGATGATGAGGATGTTGATATTGAGGGGTAGGAGCAGAAAGATAAATGTCATTGAAAAAAAGAAGGGGAATTGAAAGAGAGATAGAGAGAGAAAGGAAGAGTAGAGTGGAGTATTCCTTTTCGATTTTTTTGAGTGGCCATCGCAAAAGGAAGTCTTTCCAAAAGAAGTAAATAATCACATTTGGGAAGTCAATGATGACATAAGTGGTGGTGAAACAAAAGATGGTGCCTGGCATATAGCCGGGCATATAGTCTTTACACTTTATAAAGGCAGGAATTGGCCTAGATCCTTATACAAGATTATCTGAAGATCTATATATTATAAGCCACTTAATACATGTACAAGCTTATCTGAAGATGAGATCATGAGCACTTATGTACAAACTTATCTGAAGATCATGAGTGATTATAGGCCTATAATTCCTGGTGGTGATATACTGTTTACTGAGTAGCATTTCAGGTATAAAACAAAATAAAAGTAAAAGGGAAAGTTGAATTTGAAAGCTTACCTTTTCACCCAGGACAGATCGAATTTTTGTAGCCTGCAAACGGAATTTTTCGAGTTGACCTTCGAGGGTGCGGCATCTCTCTTTCCAATCCACGTCCCCACCTGCGGCCGCTGCATTAGCTTCTCCGGTCCCACTGCCCAGGCCTTCCGATGCTGAACCTCGCTCGGTTCTGGAAGCCATCTCATTCGTCCGTCGAAACGAAAAGGCTGTACTTTCTCGGTTACAAATTCAAGCTACTATTTCAACTCTCCGTATTTATTGCGGAAGTACTTTGGGGCATAATTTGATAGGAAGAAAATATAAATCGGTGGCTGAATTGTTAAACAGCTTTGCCTCTCCGGTTCGAAAACCCGTCTGCTAGCGTTCTTAAGAATATGCACGTTTACTGTGTATAAAATGATATGATAAAATCAGCTGCGCATATCGATAACGCCTGCGCTAGGCGCTGCGCCCTCTGAGCTTGATGTTATGGATTTTGTATACCACGATGATGACTCATCGGTGTACAAATGAATATGTGCTAAAGTACCCGTTCGGAAACGAGCAGTCAGTGCTAAAATTTAGAGTGATAACCATCTCCCTCTCCATTCAATGTTATTGAATTTATTTATTACCCATGTTTAACAATAAGCACATTTGACCATTTCTGCTATCATCTATCAATGAAATAACTAAATACTTTTAAAATGAATATTTAGGTATGGCCAAAAAAATAAATCGACAAAAAACAAACAAACAAACAAACAAACAAACAAACGTACAGCATTTGCCGATCCGAGGACTCTATTAAGACTGCCCCTCCCCCGTATAGAGAAAGAAAACATGAAAAAGGGACCATTTTTAGGGCTGAAAGCCATTTTGTTTGGGGGAACTAAATCCATTCTTCGGGGGCTCAGAGGAGAACTTGAAACATATCTTTGAATATACAAGAAACATGAATGCATTTGAAATAAGATAGGAAGAGTGATATTACATGGGAATATTTCTAAAACGGATTCACGCACATGCTCTTGTTTGTTATTTAAGGATAGAATAAATCATGATTGTGACAGCATTCCTCCAGCTTTAAAAAATATTAAGTCTATCAAGTGTTAGTAGAAGTTGTAGGGATAAAAAACAAATAGAAGAAGAACAACAACGAGAAAGAAAAAGAAGAACAAGAAGAAAAAGAAGAACAAGAGGAAGAAAAAGAAGAAGAAGAAGAAAGGTGGAAAAAAGAACAAGAATGGTGCATGCCTGTATAACGCAGAGGGCGGTATGAAATGACATTTCACCGAGTGATATCACATGTTGGAAATAAGAGAGGCTTCTTTTTTTTTTTTTTAAAGGTTCGAACTCGTTGCTATGTACAGAAAATGTAGGCCTTTGGCGTCCGAAGCGGTATTAACTGAGTGTTGGTATTGCAAAGGAGAAAAAAAATTCTTCTAGGACTCCCAAAACCTATGTAGCCACAATGAGAGCAGAGCAGGGACGGATCAGGATTCTGTAAGCGGAAGGGGCCGGGGGGGGGGGGGTGGCACCAAGCTTCCAAAAAAATTGCAGACAAGCAAAATGTATTACCTGCAGGAGCAATGTCAGATATGGGTTGGTGTTGGTGGTGGTGTACGTGTTATAATGACAATCAGTTAAAATTTGAATATTATCACCAACAAGGTTTCATTATATTATGAGTTTTGTTTGACTTCTCTCTTAATTTTTTTTCCATTATTATCATTTTTTTCTTTTCTTTCTTTCTTTCTTTTTTTTTTTTTTGTGTGTAATTATCATCATCACATTTAAAAAGATATACATGTATTATGCCATGCAGGTTACCAAATCCTAAATTGGCACCGTCCTGACAAACCTGTTCGTGTTTGTCCGAAGGTTTCTCGGGGTAACCGTTTCTCGGAAACAAGTTTCCTATGTCTCTCGGGTGCAGACCATCGATGGTGCAGACAGGGGGAATCTATTTGGTATTTTGGGATACCTCAATATCTTGAAATTCGAAAGAAAGACAAAACCAGTCTTGATTTGAAATCAAAGAAAAATAACTTTCCCGAGGAAATTGGTTTCGTGCGACTTTGCTTTATCAAAAGAGTATATATACAGTTGCATATATATCTCCCTTCTTTTTATTTTTCAAATGCATCAACCGACAAAAAGGAGAAAACAAAATATGGGCTTTTCATGATGTGCAGTTAGTGATAACAAAAAAACAAAACAAACAATTCATACAAAATAAGAATTATAGGCATGTGATAGACGCCTATTGTAGATTACTTATAATCAGGTATATAGTACAACCTTTATGTACTCCGTATGCAATAATACTCTCTTTCCTTTTCTTTCAAAACAGTGATGTCCCTATTAATAGGCTATATTATGTTTTAAAAAACAAACAGACAAAAAGGCACATCTAAAATAGTATTTGCAGATGCATTTTGCATCTCCCGTAGCCTGATGTGGGAGAGAAAAACCAACAAACCATTCTCTGAATGGGGCGTATAACTTTTCTGGTTATTAAGGTAAAACCAAACAAACAAACAAAATACTTGCAGCTGTATTCTGCTTTACCCATCATTTTGGGTCAAAACGTTTTGTTCGAATAACGAAACGAGCAATAGCAATTTGTGTTATAGAATCTGATAACTTTTAAAGTCTTAGAATTTCTTCAGGATTCTGACAATTTGTTTTAGAGAGGAGCATAGCTCTATCTATGATATATCTTGGGCATTTCGCTATATAATGTTCCACAGTTTCTATCTCGGGGCATGAATTACAATGTCCCGTTGGGTGAATTCTCATTCTACCTTGATCTGCATTAAGTCCTATACATCATAGTCGTAATCGACTAATAATATTTTCTTTTGTCCTCTCTAATTTACAAATATGGTCGGTGAAACCCAGCTTTGAATTGTTTTGTAGTGCGTTACTGGAGAGTTTTGCCATCTTGCTTGCCATCGTTTTATAAACATTTTCACTAAAATTCCGATTACTGTTGAAAGTGTGTGGAAATTTGTTATTTCAATATGTTTACTGAGAGCTGCCTTATTATATAGCCAAAAAAGACCACACATTCGTTTCATGGGAGGGAACCCATTCAAAGAAGACTTCAAAGTTATTCTATTTAAGATGAGTTAACTAATAAGTATTTCGGTAATAATTTTGTTGTTGTTGTTGTTGATAGCTACTAGATCGCTTAGTGAATCGCTGAATATAACTGCTCCTACATATATCTCTAATTGTTCCAACCAATTAAGAGCCAGCATAATTGCTGCCAGTTCAGCTCTACAGTGCGTCCCAGAAAGAAGTAAACAGTTGGAA
Source organism: Heliocidaris tuberculata (assembly GCA_025618425.1). Classification (NCBI taxonomy): domain Eukaryota; kingdom Metazoa; phylum Echinodermata; class Echinoidea; order Camarodonta; family Echinometridae; genus Heliocidaris; species Heliocidaris tuberculata. Next base: position 26,489,318 of record CM046834.1, on the reverse strand, counting down.
AAATTCTCCCCAAATAAATGTTTCAAAATATTTTAAGGAAATTTTTATACCATGTGGATAGCTTAGGGTCTCTTCTATCAAAATTACACCAAAATATTTCACAATATTTTACGCTTGAGTGAGCAAATTAAGGCCAATAATGAGAAAGGGTGCAAAATCCAGTCTTGACAAGAATTGATATTGGCTCTGGCTGTATCAGCCAGCTGAGAGCTGAGCTGAGAGTCATGTAAAGGCTTAGAAATTTCCATATTCTGATGAATTAAAGACAATTTATGAAATAACAGGCTTTGTTCTCTGTATATCCTTACACATCCCATCAATATTTTATGCTTGAGTTAGTAATTAACTACTTTGCTGGGTGTTTCAATATGTTACTTTTGGTGAGTCATGGATTTTGCACCATTTCACAAAAGTGGCTCTTGCTCACTCAAGCATAAAATATTTTAGTGTCATTTGATAGAAGAGATCATAAGCTAACCACAGGTATGAAATTTTCCTGAAAATATTTTGAAATATTTGATTAGGGAGACTTTTTCAAACTGTCAATTTCAAACGGTTCTCAACTTTGTTGATAATATACCATCCAGAACAAATACCAATTCTTGTCAAGTCTGAATTTTGCACCCTTTCACCAGAGTGGTTTGAGATCACTCAGGCGTAATAACTAGTCAGATTTTTTTGTGTTATTGTATTGGAGGGACCCTCAGCTATCTACAAGACTTAAGATATATTGAAAATATTCAGAAATATTTATTTGAGGAGACTTTTTCCAACTGTTTACTTTTGGGGGGGACGCACTGTATAAAGAAGATGTACCATTAATTTGACAATCGTTTCGATTATAGGAAAAGGAAGGTACACAGAAAGCTGCCGAGCCGCGTCCTTCTTGGGGAAGCTTTGAACCATCTAAGAATATAATTATGGAGTTGGTTAAACCATTTTCTGTTTTATTCACTTGGTAACTCAAGTCAATTGACACAATTGGTTCCAAAATCAACCATGGAGGAAAATTGGGAATTTTGAATTTGATGGTTTGAATTCTCTGTTCGATAACCAAAAGGCTTATTGCATTTTTTTTCGTTTCATATACTGATATTGCCAACAAGGTTGTATATTTGGAAACATTGGATGTTTAGGCTGCATTTCTATGCTATATTTGTATATAAAGGATAACTGTTGTCTCCTAAGATCTAGGGGCATTTCTCCCATTTCAATTTGGAGAGACGCCAGTGATGTCAAAGGGAGAGCCCTTGCATGCACAAATCCTTAAACACTGGTATTGAATAGAATCTAGAGTTTTCTTAACGTTATCTGAAGCCCTTGTATATGCCTATATTTATTAATTTATGTATTAGACCTTCTGTCCATACTGCATCGTATGCCTTATCTATATCTAAGAAAACTGTCAAAGTTTGCTCTGTTATTTATAAATTATGCTCTTTTGAAATTCATTTTCTAGGTTTACTATTTATCTGTTACACTACGTGCTCTTCTGAAACCAGTCATAAATGCGGGTAGAAGTTCATGCTTCTCTAAAAACTAGTCAGTCCTTGATTTAATCATCGTTTCCATGATTTTAATCAAGCATGAAGATAAAGCAATATAGGTTTATATGACGAAACATCACTAGGATTTCCATTATGTTTGGGGATTGGGGTCAATATAGAATGTTTGAGTTGGGGTGGAATGTGTTTAGTTTCCCAAATTAAGTTTATCAAACGTAATATGTACTCGTTGGTAATATGCGGTAACTTTTGATATACAACGTAAGGTATTTTGTCTTTCCCTGGAGAAGGGAAGTATTTCCCCTCTTTGGCCTGCCTGTGAAGACCTCCCTACAAATTAATTTGCATAAAACATTTATTTAAATTATCGTGTAAAGCTTGCATTACATAGGTTTAATATTATGAATTACTAATCAAAGCAGACAAAACCTTCTGGATTTAGGCACACATTATTTTTGAGGAATTATACTACTTCTGACATGGACATTCTCAACTATATAATAGATCATGATTATCAAGATTTATATAATCTATCAACCCAGGCCTATTCATCTTTATTCTCTATTCATTGTACTGAATACAAATATCAAAGGAAATTAACGCTTTCATTCACACTATACACGGGCGCTTCTTGGCAACTAAATATGAATGACGTCATTATCAATCATTTCAGTAAACCCAGTCATTCGTCCGGCCCGCGGCAGTCATGTGAAGGAAACGATTAGACTTTCAGAAAGAGACCTGAATGCCATCAATCCTTGGTAGTATAGTGGTAAGTATCTCCGCCTGTCACGCGGAAGACCGGGGTTCGATTCCCCGCCAAGGAGAATAATATTTTTGGTGATGATATACCGGTACCTTGCTTTAGTTTACCAGTCAAAATGTAAGCCGATATATTTATATTGAAGTCAGATAAATTAAAACTACTTGCGATTTGTTAAAGGCATCTTCCACTCCCATTTTTAAAACTTGTATAGTTATTTCAATATTCTGAGTGCCATGCATATATGCAACGAAAGGTGTGAATTCGGAAGGAAATTTTAAAAATGGTGTTTATGTAATTTATACTGAAAATTAAACGAGATTTGTGTCTGAAAGAAAATGAGTTGGTCATTAGAGGTCGGTCTTCGAGGATGCTTACAGTACACGCAACGCTCGGATTCAAGCTGCGCCTTTCGCAAGGTGTATACGTTGTTGTTGTTGTAGTTGTTATCGTTGTTATTGTTGTTGCCATCGTCGTCGTTGTTCTCGCTGTTGTTGTTGTTTGAATACAGGGAAGAAGAGGGATGGATAAGAGGGAAGAGAAGAGGTATAAATCCAGAGAACGGAAGAGAGAGAAAGAAGAGGTAGAGAAGAGGGAGAGAGAGAGAGAGAGAGAGAGAGAGAGAGAGAGAGAGAGAGAGAGAGAGCTGATATATCACACCAACATTATAAACACTGTTAATTGTTATTGAAAGAAGAAGCAATCACTAATACGGTACTTAGCGACTGAACTCATCTGCTATCATCTTCCGCAGCAACAGCAGCTGCACGTAATATCATCACCATCAACATCATAATTCATTTGAAGATCGAGTATAGAACTTTTATGTTTGGAGTTAATTCGTTCTCTTCTCTCTCACTCTGCTTTTCATATTGCTCCGTTTGTTTCGTTCCGTTCGGTTTTATACCCATGTACATTGTCGAAATATTACATTTCCTAAATACTTATTGTCTCAAGACTACAAAATATACATATACATGACAGAGAAGAAGAGGGAGGGATGAGCTTGATAAGAGCGAAGAGGGGAGGTATAGATCAGTTGCACAAAACTTGCGTTTAATCGCAACTCCTAAAAATCAAACGCAAGTCCTTAATGCGCACTTCTGATTGGCTGAAAATAAAGTTGCGTTTGATTTTCCTGAGTTGCGTTCAAACGCAAGTTTTGTGCAAAGGGCCCCTAGAGAACGGAAGAGAGATAGAAGTATAGAGGAGAGAGTGAGAGAAACAGAAAGATGCCACGCCCACATTATGATACAATCTATAAAACCCCGTTATTGAAAGAAGGAGTAGAAGCAATAATGAATACGGTACATATAGCGACTACATTCATCTTCCGCATCCAGCAACACCAGCAGCACATAATCTCATCACCTTCAACATTATAATTCATTTGAAGATCGAGTATATTTTGATTTGTTTGGAATGAATAATGCTATACGTGTGAAAGAAATCTAAAACTGTTTGTTACTTATCCCTCACGATGCAAGTCTTCAATGTTTTCAAGTTATTATTGATCTCGATTTCCGTAACAGGTATTTATACTCACTATTTTGTAGTATACCGCATGTTTCATTATTGTTTGGGGCATATTTTGATATAAATCCTCAATTCTAATTATATGTAATGCTGAAAATTGCCAGTGTTTCGTTTCGCATAAATTTGTTCCATTAAATGTTTACAATGTTGATGCAGTTACTGTAATGATGACCGTAATTATGACTAATGATGGTATTTCATATTATTTGTAAATGTCATAACTTTGTGTTTTAATTTGGATGAATAGTTTGGGGAATCCTTGCAGACGTTGGGGTGTCGTCGGCTGAGATTCCATCTCAGGCAACTATGGTTCCTGTTATCATCCCAAGAGGGAGTGGCAGCTCCTTTTTTGCCGATAGGAGCATGACTTGGAAGGATGCAGTGGCCTACTGTAGTCAAGTGAATGGCTCTTTCCATCTGCTTGGAATCCGTGATTATACTGCCTGGCAAAGTAACATAACCAACTTCATCAGCGCGTAAGTCTATATCCACTTCATATTCAGAAAAATAGAAGAAGAAATAGTCACAAATATATTTAAAGATGAAAAAGACGATAATATCTTTTAATGTTGCCTGGAAAGATAAATGTCCTTTTAACATCATGATTAGGAAATAAAATATACAACATTCGAAGCCAGTGACCCGGGTTCGATTCCCGGCGGAGACATTTTTTCAACCTTTGCAAAAATTTCAAGAGGGAGGACAGCTCTGGGGAACTTATTACCTCATTTTCATTTCTTACAATAATTATGTATACATATATATATATATATATATATATATATATATATATATATACATACAAGTGTAAGGAAATGAGAGAATAATTCTCTCACTTCCTTTCACATTATATATAAATATATATATATATATATATATATATATATATATATATATATATATTTATATATAATAATAATAATAATTATTATTATTATTATTATTATTATTATTATTGTTATTGTTGTTGTTGTTGTTGTTGTTGTTGTTGTTGTTGTTGGATGGGGGAAGAAAAGGAAATTTGAAATTTGTTTGTAGCTCGTCTGTCTTTCTCTTTTCCATTAATTTAGTACTTTTTCTTGATTTTTTTTTCTCATGAACAGCGTGGTATCTTCCTTCCCGCCCCTCTGGTTTAGATGTCATCTGCTTCAGAATTCATCTTTAAACTCGGGAAACATCACATGTTGGAACGGATCTGGCTCCGTGGTCTATAGAGGGATATCAATATCTGGTAAGTGCTTCAGAATGTTCCTCTTGGATTTGCTTTGCTTATTTTTTACAATTACAGATCTGTATAGATAACCGACCAACATTCCCCAAACCATCGTCATCTATATACAATCGTCATCACCATCATCATCATCATCATCCTCCTCCTCCTCCTCAGCAGCAGCATCACTCTTTGTTATTTTCCGTCTCCAGCACCACTCCCCTACATGTATATTGTACAGTACTGACAGTCTGTCAGGTTTCTCTCTCTCTCTCTCTCTCTCTCGATATTTTTATCTCCATCTGCTCTCTCCACCTAACTGTTTACACTCCTAAATCACTCTGCTTCTCATGTTGTTCCGTTAGTTCATTTCCCTTCAGTTTTATCGTGTTTATACGCTCTTACGCTCCAACTTAAAGCTTAAAGAAAATGGTAAAAATATTTCATTTGCTAAATATGTATCGTCTCAAGATTACAACATATTGTATAGGCCTACATAACTTTTCAGTTTGGACTCTCTCTCCCTTGGTTTTCATCTCCTATATGTCGCAAATCAATCCCCGCAATTATCTTTATAACTTTCTCTGATACAAGTTCCAATTTTCTCACTCTTCTAATCGTATTCACCAGCACACCAACACAAATAAGATACTGTCATCCGTTTCATTTGTAAAGGTAATTGCTCATCGCTCCGATAATGATAACGATAATGATAAAAATAATAAAAATGGAGGCTAGGTAAAATAGGCGTACCCAGAATCCCAGGTCACTTATGACATATTATTTCATGACTTATTTTGGACGGCTATCGTTCTCATTCGACACATTGATAACATCAGTACATCAGTAGAACAAGCGACTATTGCTTTTGAAATCTTTGTGTGCCCTGATAAGTATATTTGAACTGAATTCATCAATTCAACAGACATGTCTTAAGCCATTTTTACATTTGACAGTCAATTATACATGTCACCAAATCTCATCTGTTACCCTTCCAGAATCTGTTAATTTCCGCCGTTGAAAAATTGCTTCAATTTACAGGCCAAATTGAACTGTCTCTAATTCATCATTTTGTGAACACTCGTGTAATTTTAGATATATTTGCCTAAATCCGGTATTTGCCATGCTCTGTTGTGATAAAGAGATAACAAGCTTAAGTGGTATATACATTTCATAAAGTTATATTGGGGATGAGGCTAAACTTTAGAATATATTATGACTTCGGATCTCAAAATGTATGCAAGATTTTCAACAAAATATAGCGCTCCTTTATGATAATACTGGTATAATTATATGTATATTTTTTTGGAAGCAGTATTATAAAGCACTGCACAAAATGTTCTTTTAGTTTAATTTCTCTCGTCAATTACACAAATTTTTGTTTAAACTAAATTCTTTGTTGTCATTGCCAACGTGAACTTGCCCTGGTTTCTTATAAACTCACAGTGATCGTAAGGTTCAAAAGACAAGCTGAAAAGCAGGAGGTCGTCATGTAGCATTTCATAATAGGTTCAAAATCTGCCCGTGATGAAATCAATTTTTAGTAACTGTATCACTTTGATACTTTTTGTTGGGGGATTGTAAAGTGTTACATTATAAGATTAATATGTACAAATCTAAAAACTATCTTCCCAGATACTGGTGATGATGACTACGTGCAGAACAACGATACTTGTTTGGCACACAAGAGAGCGGGTAATGACGACTTTCAACTGAAAAACTGTTCTTCTTATGGCACCACATTGTGTATATCTGGTATGTATATTCAGAGGATGAAGTATTCACCCTCACCATGCAGTACAATGAAACAGGGTGACTAAACAAAATCAGAAATGTGGTTTTGTTGTTGTTTGTTCGCCAGGAATAATGTAGAAATTTCTCACGTCTTCTATTCATCGTATTTTTTTAATATAAAAATGAACAGATTTTTAAAAATTATTTTATTATTTCTGGAAAAATATATCAGTGATCTTGTTTAGAGTCTTCTTATTTTTATTCACCCTGATCACGCTGTACACAATCTTCCATTCCAAATGTACTCTCATCCCCCTTCTCTGATCAATATGATGAACTTTAATCAGATTAAATATAACGGTTGTCTATCGAAAATATACAGGTGAGATAAGAAACATCTATTTTGAACAGTTAAATTTACATGTCATTGTGCATGTTCATCAAAATATATCTGTATGATGCAATACCCAGTTTATAACAACATCAATTTTCCCAGTTCCCCCCCCCCCCCCAAGTTCTCTTTGCCATTTCACATCAACCATTAATTTTATCCCCAAACAACGTGACAGATGAGTCCAGCATTGGATCCCAGATCACTCAAGAAACCAGTTCATCCATATTACGAGGATCATCAGAGTTCGTTACTCCTATCTCATCATCCACAACAACCAACATTCACACCGTGTTGACAACATCTTCCTTGGTCTCTGGTCTAACCAATCCTAGCTCTTTGGACAGCACTGATGATGATGGTAACCAAACTGAGTGTCTCTCTCCAGAGAACATTTCGCCATGTCCTTTCTGAATTGTGGCATCATTAAGTATATGTATCTTTTAAAAGTTTGGAAAATTTTCAGTTTTTACATTAAGTTGTTGATAACTAATATAGTAGAACTTTGTCTTAAAGAACACTGTTGTAACAACCCTCATTATACAAAAAAATCAGAATGTAATTCTTTCTGGTCCCACTTCTTTGCATACATATAACAAGGTAATTTATTTGGTCCCAAGGAGTTTTTCACAAGTTTTTCACTAACTGGAGAGAAAATGAGTGTCAGACAAACAACCTTTTGTGAGTTGAATATTCCATCCCTACTTCCTGTTACTCTTGTGCATAACAGTGTCCATGGACCAAAAAACACCAAGAGAGTGGCAACCAGATCCTTCACATCCTTCAGATCCTCCTGCAGATACAACCATCACTGAAGACAAATCCACCGACTTCAGCCCAAGAACAGACTTCCTTTCACCTACATTTCATGGTTCAACAGAAACAGTTTCTGCTGAAGAATCACCATCATCACTGACCACATCATCCTTGGTCTCTGGTCCACGTTCCGCAAGTTCTACAGATAGCAACGAGGATGATCATGATGATTTTTCTTCACAAGAACCTACAGCCACCGATGTCCCGACAGGAGATTCTACCAGTTTCATGGCAACTTCTGCAGATCAATCAACTACCCTCCTCGAAGCTAAAGATCCTCTCTCATCACTGACATCATTGAGGGTTGGACCTCCGAGCTTGGTGTCTGCCACCTTCAAGAGGAATGACTCACGGAAGAAAGGTCAATGTGGAAGAGACAGCTTTCCTGTTCGATCTGCTCTGCAGTGTGCCTCTGCCTGCGTAGGGGCCATGAACCATGCATGCGAGGGGTACGACTTGAACCGTAACAGTGGAGGACTAGAGTGTGTGCTCAGTTACAGCTCTGGAAAAACCCACTCTAGGTGTGATTACATCCTGTATAAAAATGACTAATCACAGAAAGTGAAAATAAACTACAGTGGAAACTCTTTAGTAAGAGCCCCAATATAACAAGGTAATTTTACTGGTCAAGTGTCTCTTTTGTTCTTTAACCTTAATGTCCTTATTATACTGAGTTTCCACTGTATCAAGTAAGGTTACAGAAAATTGTACATATAGAAGAGAATTGCTTGTCATTACTTGAGAATACGTGTATATCATTTTGATGTATGCATAGGCATTCCAATATTAGCATGCAGAATTTATATTTGATAACTAATCAATCTCTTGTCAAAATTATCATTCAAAATCTTATAAGAATAACAAATATTGAATCAAATGCTAAACCATTGAATTTTATTTCAAACGTCACAAAACAATAGAAAAAAAAAAGAAAGAAAATGCAAGTGATTTGATATAAGAATATTTTGGTTTATTAAAGTTATGTCCACATTCAATTCTATAACAAATAATTATGTATCTGAAAACTTAAAGCAGACAATGATCACGTTCTTGATCTCAGGTTAAATTTAAGACATAGCCACAAGAGCCATCCTGATCCAGAGGGATGACTTCACACTTTGATTATTAGGCCTAACATTACTTGTATAACATTCATGTTGTATACATGTGTATGTACCATGTAGTATCATTCTGGTATGTTAATGACTTTACACTATGTGATAGATCAAGCTTTGATCTGTATTGTGCCTCTGGATTCCAAGCTCAGTTGTGTCTTCACTTTCATGTTAAACTGCTCATACAAAAAATAATACATAGTGTAAGTCAAGGTTACGGATTTCATGAAAATTAGTTGTTCTTAGTCCTTCTATTTACTGGTAGTCTAAAACAAAATCAATAAAAATTTTCCTTCCATTAGCTTTGAAAGTTATGAGTATACTTTAAAGCCATGATTACCTGTGCAACCAATCAAATATGTTTTCCTTTTGGAACCTTATTTCATTTTGTTGCTGCTTTGAGATTTAACAATATGAATCAAACTTATCTGTGACTTCTAAGTTCAAATATGATTTCATTCTTGAGATATTCATGATTGAATGCATCAGATGTAAGACAAACACCTCATCGGTGACAGATAAATTGTAAAAGTGAAACAAAATGTGTAATTTTTCAAAGGTACATGAAATCTAAAGCAAACTTTATAGGGATGATTTTCTACCTTAATAGAGGTAAATGAAAATTAAGAACATCAATTCCTTGACCCCTTGATATTTACCAAGACTGCGCATTACCTTTAAAAGAGGTCCGACTTGAGTTTGTGCATCATTTACAAAGACTGCACATTACCTTTAAAAGAGGTCCGACTTGAGTTTGTGTATCATTTACAAAGACTGCACATTACCTTTAAAAGAGGTCCGACTTGAGTTTGTGTATCATTTACAAAGACTGCACATTACCTTTAAAAGAGGTCCGACTTGAGTTTGTGTATCATTTACCAAGACTGCGCATTACCTTTAAAAGAGGTCCAACTTGAGTTTGTGTACCATACACTGGTATTCACACAAGTTTACATCTGGCACTAGCTATATCAACTTTTAGCAAAAATTCAAGAAGGCATCATAATATTTATTTTATTAGAGTGAGCACTAATAGTAATATATCTCACTATACAAGTCACACTACAAAACATTAAATCGTTTGGGTATAAACAATGTCTTTATGTACTTTTCAGAATAACTGCATCATTTTCATTGGATGTAATGGAAAAAACATTCATATTCTCCTAAAATATATTGTCATCCACTATGATTGCAAATTTTACTATTTCTTTGGTAATAGAGTATGACATTTTTGTGGCAGGTCTAACATTTGATGTTGGATTTTCACTGAAACAGATAAAACTAGAGAAATTACAAAAAACTCAAAAAACAACCCCTACCACCTCTCAATTGTGAGCTTATTAAGTGGTCGCTAATCTAAAGAAAGTGCTATTGGAAAAAATTTATTACCTGTACTATTTGTTCCTGGCCATAGGCTCTAGAAAGTTAAATCATGTGCAACTGCTTCATTGATTTCAATACTACATGTTTCAACTTTGAGAGAATTATATGAAATCAACAACGGTTATGTTATTAAAGTGATTTGGAAAAAATACCTTTAAAAACTCCAGGAAACAACAGTGTCTGTTCTACTGCTCATTTTCAAAATTGTTTGGGGATAAAATTACTAAATACATATAATAATATTAACAGGCTGCTATACTTTTTGTAATACATGTAGTTAATAACAAAAATATTTTACGGTTGAGGGTATTCTATTTCAGTGACAAAGTTTTTGGTTCATATAAAACAAATCTAAATAAAGATTGCAATCACATAAATTTTTAGAACCTATCAGTGATACATTAGAATGCAATAGTGGCATAAATTAATTTGAACAATAAAACAAACGTGTACCAAGTTTAAACAATTTTTCTCAAGAATTTGTATTTCTACTTTTTGTCTTGAATTAATTGTTGTACAGGAAACTATAAGACTATATGACTAACAGCAAACACTTGATGAATAAAATGCACATATATCATACACTTTGCAGCATTTGCCATGTATTCCTCATACAAACCTTATTGTCATTATCTTAAACACCCTTAATCATAACTGGCATTTCATTCAATAAACCATCAAAGGGTTAAAATATCCGTCAGTGGTACTTCTCCAGAGGAAAAGTCTCCTTTTGTGCTCTTGCTTGTTTGCCATGAGAAGCCATCAAATTATCAATCAATACAGCTCATGATAATGATTTCAATAATGATAATTACATAAGGATGTGAACGATTATTCACACTTCATGATCTGATCATTCATTATTCATTCATTTAGAATAGAAGGGGAATACAAATGCCCCTATCATGATATTTCTTCAACCGGGGGGGGGGGGGGGGGGGGGGGTGTTTCATAAAGCTGTTTGTAAAGTTACAGATGAATTTACGAATGACTTAAATATGATAAGCCAAATGGGATGCTCAATCATTTTTAACTGCATCAAGTAAAGTTGAACTGGTTGGTAAGAGGGGCCAGATAATAGCACATGTGCTAGTCGAGCCTGACCCACAACAAAAAAAAAAAACATGTATTTTGGTAAAGTTCAATTATTACCAAAATTAAAAATAATAATAGTTAACAATGAAGTACAAAAAGTAGAAATTAATGATGTTAAATACATTTCTTGTACATATACAGACTATTTGCATGAACGTTTTCATTTATGATTTACTCAGCAAGTGTGTCGTAACAGAATTCCGAAATCTACTTCTAGACCTGGATAATCTGATTTAAGACAAACATTTTTAATGCAAAGTATATTTTTTACAATAATTATTATTGGAAATACAGTCACACTTTGTTAAAACATCAGGAAAAACTTTGGGCGTCCCCTGGGGCATCCCATCTGGCACTTCATATTCATGTCGTTGGTAAAGTCATGTGTAACTTTACAAATAGCTTTATGACCCCCCGCCCCCTCCCTTTCTCTTCTCCAAGATACGATTTTTTGTTTTACATTTCCCAATCTCTGTTGGAAAAATTGTTGGCAACATGCAAGGAGAGGATTAGAAATCTTTTCATAGAACCACAGGCCATAAAGTTACGCATGACTTTTTTAAAAAATAACATTTATGTCATTCAGACCAGTAATAAGCATTTTCAAACATTATTTGCCACTTATGGAAAGAGGGTGAGAAATCCATTCATGGGCCAAAGGACCTAATTTATTTCATCTTATTCATAACACTGATGTCAAACATGAAAATAATTACAATTAAAAACAATGATTATAAATGATCACAGCTGCAAACAATTGTGACACTGATGATGATGGTTCCAAACGATGATGATTATAATGAAGACGTTGATTTCTATGGCACCAGCACAATCCTGCCTTGTGCCGACTTGGTCTCAATGACTTCTTTGTGTGCAGCTGGTGCCTCATCCAGAGGGTACTCCTTGTATACCACTGGTTTGATCCACCCTCCTTCAATACCAGCATGGACGGCAGCTGCTTGGTTCTCTCTATCCTCCTGAAATAACAGATAGTGGTGAAATATATTGGTGAGCTTTGCAGGGCTTTATAAAGAAATGTATCTCTCAAATGGCTTAGAAATGTATCTCTCAAATGGCTTAGAAATTTAGAAGGCATCCAATAAGGTAGCTAAGCGAAACGCAATGGCACATAAAGATGCAGGAAAAGATGCAAAGGGGAAAATTGCTAGTTTTGTCTTTACTTCTAAAATTAGAATCAGACTTATCTGAATAAAAGTTTTCATATCATTTTGCTCAAAGTGTTCAATAGGTAAATATCAATTCTACATCCTAATATACGGGTTCTGCCTCCATAATATAAAATTTTAATTTGGAATAATTTTATCATATGCATCTTTCCTGCGTTTTTACGCACCAAGACATTTCGCTAAGCTACCTAACATAAAATTCCTTTAATGAAAGAATTACTGAATTCATGTATGAAGGATAGTTGCTAAGTAATCATAATTGCAATCATTTCAGTCTAATTATTCATGTATTTGTTTTGTTTTGTTTTTGCAAATAAATTTTATATTTATCATATCCACAATTGAAAATTACCAAACTGTAATATACTTTCTGAGAAGTCATCCACATTCAAGACCACACAATGTGTATCCAAAATAAAATTGGTGCAAAACAAATGGCATGGGGTTTGTAACTGAAATGGTTGCATACATTGGAAAATGATGTTGATGAATACACATAGACTTAAGACTCCAGTTGAAAAATTTCATTTTCACAAGTAAAACATTAATAAGAGACTTTCAAATCTTCATATAATAGATAAGTATACATGATCCCACTTATAGGGTAAATATTTCCTGACAAGTAATTGATTCTATAGGGCTAACACTTTTTAAATCTATTTCATGAACCAAAAGTATTATTCTGAAGATATATTTTCTTTTCCCAATCTGATAACCTCTTCCTCTGTGAAGTTTAACTATTTTCATTAAAAAATTAAACCTGATAATTTTCTCCCCTCCACCACATGAAAATTATCCCATAAATTTCATTTATGCTAATCCATTTATGCTAATCCATTTTTACCAATAAAATAGAATATTTAAAGCATGATATTATGAAACATAAGGATGAGATGATGTTCCTGCCGTATATAATAATAGAAATCATCTTGTCACTTACTTGGGTTGACAACATGAGCATTACTCCTACAACAGAGCCCTCTTTGGCCATCAAGAAGCGGGGAGATGTCTCTATATTTCCACGACAACCAATTATCTGTGCAATACATGAACCAACACAGGGTGTTTAACATAATTACTTACATGTGAACTAAGGAATAGCATGACACCTTATATAGTTGTCTCTTTACTCATCTTCCCTCAAGGGGAAATTTCAATGGTTCCTCGACTACCAACAACTTGGAATTAAAAGGTCTATATTAACAACAACAACAACAACATAATAAACAACAGAAAAAAATAATGATAATAGAAATAACAATAAATAATAATAACAAATTATTATTATCTTTAATTATGAAAAAGATTTGCATCTTTGACTGAGTGATGGCCACAGGCACTATACAAAAAGCCACTATCTAAACTAAGACCATGGTTTCAATTAACATTAACATCTAGGTAACACACGCTATATAGAAGCAGGTATTTTGTCACTGCAATGGGTTTCAACTTTAAAGACAAACCAAAAGTATAATTTCTATATCAAAGAATGGGAAAATAATAACACAAATCTTAGACTTCACGTAAAAAAGAAAAGAATCCTTACCGCGACTGTGCCTCCTTGAGCTAACATCTCCAAATCCTTCTGGAGATTGATGTTAGCAAGCATCTCCACAATTATATCCACTCCTTTCCCATCAGTGGCAGCCTGGTGATCAAAAAAATGATCCATATTAACATATAGTTTATACATGTTTCCCCCTAATATGCCCTACATCAATAATACTGAAGGATGTTGTAGCGACTAGCATTTACTAATGGATATTCAAGATGATATAGAAAGTGAATAAATCACCCTTAAAGTATCAAAATGGTTCAGAAATGATTTAACTATTGATAACTGTTGATACTACTATTTGAAAAATTGCAGCTTAAGATATCTTTACAAAGTGATAATCACTTTTACCTTTATAGATACATATATATAATGTAAAGTTATTTTGTATAAGAAAATACAAAACACTCTTATATCTAAAAATGCAAATGCTCTATTCTGCTTAGCAAACTAATATCTTATCATGCCAAGTAAATTAAAAAAAAAAAAAAAAAAAAAAACAGAAAGTATGATCATTACCATGATTTTCTGTATGTAGTCTTCCTCTCTATGGTTGAAGACTTGATGAGCTCCTTCCCTCTTAATCAGCTCTAGACCTGGTGCTGAACCAGCTGTTCCTAGAACCTTCACACCATGTTGACGACAAAACTGTAAGGCAGCTATCCCTACCTATCCAGAGGGAGAGAGAGATAATAAACGGAATCCAAATTACTTTAAAAATGTACATCTGAATATATAGGGCTACACAAGATTCAGCTCTAGACCTGGTGCTGAACTAGCTGTTCCTAGAACCTTCACACCATACTGATGACAAAACTATAAGGCAGCTATCCCTACCTATGCAGAGAAAGAGATAAAGAGAGAGAGAAAATAGACAAACAGACTCAGAATTCCTTCAGTGTGTATATTTGAATATATCAGCTAAACAAACTTTACTAATGTCATCATCCATGACCTGTTGAACTTGTATCTGATTGGTTTTTGTTCATTGAGAAATATGTTGTATGACATTATACACAGAGTATTACGAAAATAAGGTTCATTGTCATTAATAGGAACAGAAAAAAAATATGCGCTACAAAAAGACGAATAATGGTCATTTATTTCTAAATACTGTTCCAGGAGGGTTTTTTCACAAGTCTCCTTCCAAATGGGTAATAGATTTTTTTTTTAATTCATTTAAAACTTCTACATGTAATATATCACATTTTTAGAGATCATGTAAATATACTCAGATATTTGGAAATTATTACATAAATGTTTTAGCCTAGAGCTAGACTTTACATATGGAGAGACCTCTACAGTGACTTTCCTCAATTTTCAATGCTACAGAAATATCCCTTATGCCACATCCTTTTCTTAAGACAGTGAAACATCTGAAACTTGAATTTGTTGGCTGCATAGTTAATCATGACACAATGCCAAAAATTCAAAATGCATATTCTTTGCATTTTATAGGAGGTTGGGATTCTTTCAGTTTATTATACATGTGGGAAATAGTTCATACATGTTTTGGATTCTTTGTTTGTCCTGTGCTGCCCAAACCACTTTTCACTGATTTCAATTTGCCTTTGTCACCATTTCTAAATCATAAAGAACCTTATCAACATAATTTTGCCCTTTGAGCCCAATTTCTTCTGCAAACCAGAGGACCACATCAAAGGAAGTCACCACCATTGGTATAACATTTCAAACAAGCTCAGTAGAATGAACTTTGTACCAAATAATATCTATGAGTGATTTTGCAAAAGTATTTTGAGCAGCATCAAGTGACATTAAATGAGACAGGGGAGATAGAGAAAAAAATGGAAGAAGGTGATAAATAAAGAGAAAAACACAAAGACAGCTGAATATACAGTGTAAGTCATTAAAAAGGAAACCCATATTCAAGCCCCAATATCTTAAAAACCAAGTGAAATTGCTGAAATTTAATATAATGGTATGATATACAGTATATAATGTCTTCTTTAATTTAATAGGCTGCTCACTAAAATGTGACCATACATGACTGAGCACTGGTCATTTTTAAGATTGAATTTTTATTTTAATTATTTTTTCAAGAGCATGTCAAAATTGTCTCTGCCCAAGTTTGGGCTGATTGGTGTTCTGAAGTCACCTTCATTACTTGTGAGTGCATTCAACTGGCATGGAGATCATTCAACCAACCTTGAGTTGACCGTCCATTTCAATCAAAACTTTGGCAGAGGCAAATTTGACATGAATCAGGAAAAATGTTACTGTGCAGCTGTTCATGGTCGGATTTATTGAGCACTGTGTAAAATTAAAGGAAACATGACAGGCTAAAATATGAGTATCTTTAATTAAATCTATATGTACTGATTGCAACAATATTCAGGGTTGAATCTTGATTTCCTTTTTATTGACTCACACTGTATAGAAAAAAAAGAAACAATAGACCATTAGATATAGAGAACTGGAGAGACAGAGAGAGAGAGGGGGTGGGGGAGAGCATGGCCAAGGGACAAGGAGAGAGAAACAGTGAGAGAAACAGACAGACAGACAGACAGAAACAGTTGTGCTCAAGGATTAAACATTATTATTTCCAATGTTTACTTACCGAACCACTTGCTCCATGAATAAGCACTGTATGTCGAGGCTGTGTACGGCATCTGTGTGTACAGTATTAATATTGACATAATAAACGTCTAATCATTCAAAGCCCAATAAGCTCCCTATAGTGTACAGTGCTGGTTGAGGCAAATACCCATTGCATTATTTCCAGATACATTTTCATGAAATTATCCCCATGAATCACACAATAATAATACTGGCTTTCCTTTTCAAAAGGGAGCTTAAATTACATGTAATTAATATAAAATCATAAACTACAGTACACAATGTAACATCAATGCACATAAAAACAGTGACCATAACACAGATCAATACTTAGTTTTTCATCCTAATGGCAACATTAAATGATTTTATGACATGTGTATGCTCTGCTCCATGAAGGTTTATATTCCAAAGATGAGATAAACGAAATGACATAAAGATTACTTTTGGAATAAAGCTCGATAGGCTGTGAAATAAGGCACTCCCAGTGTAGCTCCTTGCTTGAAGTCTAGATTTGTAGGAAGATGAAAGACATCCTTTTCCTCCACCAGAGTGTATTCTGCATAGGTACCCGGGAGTCCTGGCCCAGATTTACACACATACACCCTGTCACCTGGCTGAAAAATTACAAAAACAAATAGAACATGGTTAATTTTCAGCATCTTATACTGATCCATATTACTTTCCCCAATATACATTATTTGCTTTGAATTCTGTGACATCACAAGTTTTGAAAAGTTATTTGTATGTCTACAAATTTTGTATATTTCATGGTGAGATATTGAGCATAAAGACCTTGTCAATTATGACATTTTGTCCTTAACATATATTTCAAAGGGCTATTTTAAGTCCAGATTCTATTTTTCAGTATAATGCTCACTGATTTTATGCCATTAATCCAGTAACAAAATAATTTCATAAGGGTACCTTTGAACCCTCTTTCTTTATCAACGGTCAGTGCTAGAGAACCTCATCCTCAGTCTACTTTCTTTCGAATTTCTCATCACTTTGGATGAACATTTTTATAGTAACCATTTCAAAAGTACCTTACTCAAGGACCCTGTACCACAAAATGTCTGAAAGTTATAATAACAGACTTACCTTGTATCTTTTGACATCAGGGCCGATCCCTTCCACAGTTCCTGCAGCATCTGCTCCAGGAGTGTATGGGAGTGGGGGAAGGTTTGCTCTGTTACCAGATCTAATATATGTATCCACTGGGTTAACACCAGCGGCTCCAACCTTTACCAACACCTACAGATATCAAAGCACCCAGATTATTATTTTTTCTGCTAAAATTTGGTATTGCTCCTGTGTAGAAAGCATTGATGAAGTAAGAGTATGTGCACTTGTCCTCTAATGCTAATATGCAGTTCAAGTTATGCAGTACCATAAACTGTGATCTAACATTTAAATTTCTAGGGAAATAAATAAATCTTAATACGATAACGATGATGATGATGAAAAAGAAGATGCTGGTGATGACTGTAAGAATGATAAAGATGATGATGATGATGATGATGATGATGATGATGATAATATTGAAGAAAATGATGAAATAAGAATAAAAAAGAAAAATGATACAAAGCTGATCAAGAATAAGAGTTACAATGAAAGAGTGCACGGATCTAGGTCATATTCCACAATACACAGGCCTACATCAACATTTCAGTAAATTCTCAAACTATCCTTTAGAATGCAGAAACAAATTCCTACCTGACTGGATATTGGTTTAGGAATCGCTAAACCAGCTTCCACCTTCATGACGTCTGGTGCTCCGAACGTGGCAACTCGTATGGCCCTCATGGCACTAGCTGCTACTCTCCCTCCACTCATACTATAAAAAGTAAGAGATAAAACAGTTTATCAGATCAAAGATTTTAAAAAAAATAATGTATGCAGAAGTACGTTTCAACATGGGCAGACCTTCAAACCACTTTGTATGTACTCACGCATACATAAGCGAGGTTATTCATAGATAACCCTGCGCACCATACATCTGTACTGTCGACCATAGATACAGGCGAGTGCGTTCTCAATCTTGTGTGAGAGCTCAGAGAAGCAAGATTACCTGCCAAAAACAGCCTAAAGAATGTCCCTGATCAAGGTGATAGAGATCCCATTGAAGGAATTGTCTGGAAATAGGATATTTTTTCATCGTACAAAGTAAAAAGGAAGTATGCAGCCCAAAATTTTGCTGATTATTCTGATGTCAATGTTGCTTGTTAGTTTTTAGGGTTGTAGCAATTTGAAGAATGAGTGAACTTCTAGGCTTCACACAGATGTATCGGTTTATTTGGTTTAAACATTCTTTTGGATCAGTGTATGTGGATGTCAATATAGAGGATGGGAGGAAGTTAGAGAGAGAGAGAGAGAGAGAGAGGGAGAGATACTGAGACAGAGAGCCAGACTAGGACAAGGACTAGTAATACATGTAGTAGGAGAGAGAGAGAGAGGGTAGCTCTAGGAAGAATTTTCTTCACTGGTAAGTTCTGTGGAATCATGTACATGTATGCCAAAATCAAGTAATTGAATCATGAAAATGAAAACACACTGAAAAACAAATGCATTAAGAATTTACATTACATGTTTAGACTGTGAGGCATTTCAAATCATGTATAAAGAAACCCACAAAAAATCAAATTGGCAATTTAAAACATATTTTTAACACTTAAAGAGAAAGTTCACCATGGTATTAAAAAAGAAGAAAAATGAGAGAAATAGATTAGTGAAAGTTTGAGCAAAGTCTGATAAGAAATAAGAAAGTTATAAATTTTTTAAGTTGTAATCAATCAGACACAAATTGGCAACTCCATGACGTATTTTGCAAGCTCCTCTCCCATTTGCTCAGTACAGAAAAATTTCATATTTCAGTGTTTAATGAAGGAATAGATTTCTTTCATACAGGTTTTGCATAAAAACATATGAGCAATGATTATATCCACTCATCCTCTTTCATTACAGGTACAATGAAACTAAGTTTCACGTACTAACCTCTTTTTTATCTCAATATGCAGTAGAGAGGTCTACATCATACACTTCCAAGGGACTCCACTGAATTCAATTATTTATTTTAATAAAAGATTTTATTGAAATACAACAAGGGAAATTCCCAGGGCAGTCTTGCCTGCATTGTGCAATCATCAGGGCAAAATTTTCACTTGCTGAAAAAAATCAAAGATTGGGGCACTTAAGGGATGCTGCCCCTGAGCCACCGTCTGGGCCAGGTACCCCATTTGTACAACTTACATTCCTTTCAACTAAGATTTATTAGACGGTGAAGTTTATTTTAAATGAAGCTGTGTGTTTTAAGCAGAATATTATTATATGTACATGAAATAATTGCCATTGGGACACTTTTGGGCTGCTGGCCTGCTGCTCCTTCATCAGACCCCTTGAAGACAATGATCTACTATACTTGAACAACTTGAGGTTTCCTTCCCCTAAGAATGATTCCTACCTAGTTTGGTTACAATCTATATGCAGCAATAGGTTTTACAGAAGAAGGGAAAATGTAAATTTGTTGTCACAGGCTCTTCAGGGTGAGGGGGGGGGGGGGGGGGGTTGGCAAAGCCCTCATCCCCTCCCTCCTTAAGGGATAGGTAACCCATTTACATTAACTTAGATCCTCTTTGCCTAAGGATGATTCTTATCTAACTTGGTTACAATCTACATGCAGCAATACATTTTACAAAAGAAGGAAAAATATCAATTTCTTGTCACATGCTCTGGGGGTGGGGGGGGGGGGGGCAAAGCCTGCCACCCCCCCCCCCCCCTTAAGGGATAGGTACCCCACTTGCATTAAGTTAGATCCTTATTTCCCAAGGATGATATTTACCTAGTTTGGTTAGAATGCAGCCATGCATTTTAATAATATCTCATTTTCACAAAAAGGGCACTTTAGGGGTGCTGCCCCTGAGCCCCCTTGGGGCAAGGAACCTTGTTAAGAAACTATTAAAGGTCTCCTTCCCCTGAGGATGATACCTACCCACTTTGCTTACAATCTTGCAACAAGGCTTGAAGAAGAAGAAGCAAAAATGAATCTAATTATTGTATTATTGGTGCTCTCAGTGGTGCCCCCTAGAATTTAGCCCTCCCCCCCCTTGATTGGTAGGTATGTACCCCATTTGCATTAATTTAGATCATCCTTGTCAGTAGGGGACCTTTAATATGATGAAAGTGTAGAATTTGCGTATTCATTTGAAAGAATTTTTTTTTCAGATGGGGGTGTGCCGCAGCCACCCTCGAAACGGGGGTCTAAGGAACGGACTAGAAGGGAAAAACAGGGTCTTTGGAATGGTGGATTATACAGCAACTGAGCAACAAAAAAAAAGCAGGGTCTACAGAATTACGCACTACGGCACTGCACTTTGTGTGGGGATTCTACAGTGCACACATACATGTATATGCAATTGCGCACGCAAGTGAATATGTAAGCGAGAGCTAGGGAACGGGGCGCGCTGGGGAGACGAGCGCTTATTGTTCCGGCCGGGTATCTTGAGAACGTGTGAGAAGGGTGAAAACGGCAGTTTATGGAAAGTCGGGTACCTTGAGAACGACAATCGGCCGTTGAAAAAGGGGGTCGACAAAGCGGCACATACCCGTCTGTCCAATATGCTGAGTGCCCCCACCCCCCCCCCCCCCCCCCCCCCCCGGGTGATACTCTACAACCCTTACGTGCAAGTTTCATGGAAATTGAACATTTGAAATGAGACCATTTTGAAAATTATTGACACCGCCATCGCCATCGGAAAAGCAGTGCCTATGTCTCGCTTTTTGCTTACTCAGGCAAGACAAAAAGTTGTAATCAATCAAACACAAATTGGCAACTCTGACGTATCTTACAAGCTCCTCTCCCATTTGTTCAGTACAGAAAATTTCATAAATTTTCACTTTCTTAGTTTTTTGATGAAGGGATAGATTTGTTTCATACAGGTTTTGTGTAAAAACATATGAGCAATGATTATATCTAAGGTGCATGTATGACTGCATATTTTCTTGGGAGAAAATGGAAATAAATGATTTTTGGGATACAGGGAGAGGAGCTTGCAAGATACGTCACGGAGATGCCAATTTGTGTTTGATTAATAACTTCAAAAATTCTTAATTTTTCTTATTTCTTATTATGGGATTTTGCTCAAACTTTCAATGATCTGTTTCTTTATTGTTTTCTGCTTCTTTTAAAACTAACGTAATATCAGGGTGGACTTTCCCCTTAAGAGGGCTCAGGTTGTCACCAAGCAACTGACAAAAACAAACAGGACAAAAACATTTGACCCCAAAAGTAAATCTGTGTAGCAAGCACAATAGGCAGCAAAATATGTAAAATTCAACTGGTTGGTCACCTCTGTCACGTCAGACAAATTCCAAGCCTCAAAATTCGCGATTTTCAGTATTTGGATCCTGAAATAACACACAACACTGAAGATTTTCCCCAAGACGTTTTGGTAAGTGAACTTCGAATTTTTCCTTGTTATTTCAGGGACTTCAAACAACGTTGCTACACATCCAATCTCGGCTTTGTACTTTCAAGTGTGGCTGAGTGGTTCCGAACAACAAGTGATTATATTAAAGAAGCATGCATGATTGAATATTTTCTTTCGAGAAAATGGAAATTGATGATTTTTGGGGTACAGGGCAAATGGGAGAGGAATTCATCAAGGAGTTGCCAATTTGTTTTAGATTGATTACAACTTCAAAATTCATAACTTTCTTATTTATCAGATTTTGCTCAAAATATCTTTATAATTATACTGATATGTTTCTTTAAATTTTCTGTATCTTTTAAAACCAACATGATATCAGGGTGGACTTTCCCTTTACCAGTAATTGGCTTTATTTAAAGGCAGTGTATACAGCCACACGTGTGTGGCCGTAAGGTAGAGACACACGCGTGTGGCTGTATACACTCACCGGGCCTGAGGATACAGCCACACGCGTCTACTTAGACTCTACGCAGCGGCGCAGCATGTAGCAAGTGCATAGCACCAGCGATGTGTACCGTATATTTATGCAAAGGTACATGTTGCAAAACTTCATCATGAAGGTTTTATCTCTTGAAATTCACTGACATACAAACAATATTTTTACTTCATTTGTCATCAGATGACAATGAAGTAAAAACATTGTATATTTTTCTATGTCAGTGAATTTCAAGAGATAAAACCTTCATGATGAAGTTTTGCAACATGTACTGTTGCATAAATATACACATCGCTGGTGCTATGCACTTGCTACGTGCTGCGCCGCTGCGTAGAGTCTAAGTAGACGCGTGTGGCTGTATCCTCAGGCCGGGCGAGTGTATACCATAGACAAATTAAATAGTATAGACGAAAAGGTAGCACGCGCGGATTTGCCTCATTTGCATATAAGCTACAGCGTCACCATTCAATCTAAGCGTATTTAAGCGTATTTAGGCTCCGCCCCCCGAGAGACATTTCATATCTCCCGAAGCCCCCATTAGCATAAAAATCCGACTTCACTTCATGCATTATTTATTTTTGCTTTGCGTATCCCGACAATATTCAGCTCTGATTGGACCTTACCTCATGAATATTACAATTATCCAAAAGAATTAATCGACAACAAATATGACCTTTTTCGTCACTTCCGCTGTGTGTAAAGTCAATGTAATGACGTCACCCGCAGGAAGTGTGAATTTCTTGTGAAAAGTTTACCGGTGAGTACAACTATAATTACGCTTAAATTTCATAAATAGAATAACAATCATATGAATTACTACCAAAGTGAGGGATCTCCTGGAATTTCTGTACATTTTGAAAGTATTTGAAAGTACTGTATGCTATAGAAATATGGGCAATCTGTTGTCAAACTTTCATTACATTTTCTATCGTTCTGAGCTTATGTTTCAGCTCGATTGCCATTACCACCCCTGCCACTCTTGACAGCTTACCGGGAGTTTCGGGCGGGACGGTGTCATAAAATCAAATACATTACCAGACAATTTCATCCCCATCAATGTCAATGACAGTGATCCAAACTAACTGTTGGAACACATAATTTCAAAACTTAGTCGGAAAAATATCTAATATGACTCTAATGTGACATTAACATATTAACTAGGACCAGGTGGCTTGTCGAGATTAATTTAGTTTTTCAAGCTCTGGTGTGAAGATTTCAGCAGTTCGCAAGTTCCATGATTTTGATTTTATGTCTAAGTTAGAGTAGAATGTAACTTAGACCTATCGTAGATCTGCATTTCAAATTTAGTTGATTTGGCCAAAATTCTTTGACAAATCGGTTATCTAAGTTAGATGTAGACATAGAGTCTAGATCTAGACTAGTTAAGCTATAGATCTGACAGTTAGACCTAACATGTAAGTCTGGAATAGATGTAGGCCTAGACCTCTGTTATCTAACTTACACAAAGGTCTAACTGTTAGATGTAGAATCTACTGAGGATTTTTTTTTTTTTTGGGGGGGGGGGTATTTTTTTTGTAGGGCCTATATATTATTGGGTATTTATTTATATATATTGGGAGGGGGGGCATGCGAGGCCTAGCCAGTCATTGACGTAGGCCTAGGTCTTGTCTTGGCAAGTCCTAGAATCTACATAACATAGACCAGATCTGATCTAGACTCCTACTCGGTGGTCTAAGTAGATCTTTTCTAGATCTAGATCTAGATCTAGTCTAACGTACATGTAGATCTAATCGTAACAGTTAGACATAGTCCTAGACACTAGAGTCTAGGGCAAAGGACATTACTAGCCTAATGGAAGAAAGCCTGGTCAGTGATTGAATTATGAATGGGGGGGGGGGGGGTCCTGGTCTAGTTTTTACTCTAGTTCTGCCCGATTCAACTCATTGTAATGCTAAAATGAATAAACCTCTGTAGTGTTGTTAGCTTTTAGCCAATTAAACTAAAAGTTAAAGTTTGATTGAATTTGAAAACAAACTTTAAGAGAAGTCGGGACATGCATGTTGTTTTTTTTTTTGGAAGGCGGGGTGTTTTGGTTTTGTTTCGTTTGTTTTTTTGTTTTTTTTTTACTTAGTGTAGCAGGGAAGGAAATCAAAATCAAATGGGCTAGATCTAGTCATTTTCATTTTTAGGCAGGACCCAAAAAATTGTTGAAAGGTAATAAAGAGAATCACCATCTATTATCATTTTCAATTTTTTTTTCTTTTTCAGATGGACATGAAATGAAGAATATGCAGACCTACCAAGTGTTTTGTTCTACATGTATCTACCCATCAACGCATGGCTGAACGTACTACTACCACTAACTATTGAAGATGACGGGTGAAGTGCAATGTAAATCTGCTAAGATGCCACGTTATTTTCATTTCCCTGATTGCATGACAGGTATAGTAGTTCTAGATCTAGAGCTCTAATCTTGGAAATCAATTAAAGTGGCAGCTCCTTGGTTATTTCAATGGGACTGTTAAGATCCAGTTGAGGAGTTACAGATTTTAAAGATGGAATGATAGATTGAGCTAATACTTATAGTATCAAGGATAGATGTATGTTATCCGAAGTATATAATAAATATAAGAGGGTTTTATGGGATCTAAAATGTGTTGACAAGTAAATACATTATGTTATTTCCTTTGAGAGTGTTCTTCAACCCTTTTCAATAATACATGTACACAAACAATAGCAAGTAGAATATCAAATGAAAAAAAATTATGTACTTAAATTTATTTTGAAATATTTCTGAAGAAAGACATTACAATTTCAGATAGAATCTGTGAAAGGAATCTATGTCTTACTTGTATTCTCTTTGAGAATCAATGAGGCCAGCATGAATGGAGTATAAATACTTATTATGTGATGTATGAACTATTTTATTTTTCCAGGATGATGCTTCTCTTCTTCAGTAACAATAGATGCTAAAGGCATATATCCCACTTTGAGTAAAGACAATTCAGAGAGGAAGAAAGAACTACCGACTTGCTGAAGTTAAGAGAGGTAGGTTCAGCTGTATGAATAAGTTTCTTTGTATACACTCCCACAACTGAGGTACTAAAGGATGTCCTTGGTTCATTCACAAAGATAGATTTTGTAAAGGGGGGGGGGGGGGGGACAAATCTCAGAAGAAGAAGAAAAAAAAAGGAGGTTGTCAGATTTGTTGGGTCCAGTTTTCCTTCAAAATTCTCTGACAAGCAAAAAAAAAGCAAAAAAAAAGAAAGAAGCTTATTATTTCAAGGGGGGGGGGGGGGCATAATTTTAAAAAGAGAGGCCACAATGTACACTGCTCTTTGAAAAGGGAGGAGGCCGGAAGTGCCCCCCCCCCTCAAAAAAAAAAAAACTGCCACTGTGCTCATTGATTTGCATATCATGTGATTTCAACGTGATTAATTCCATTCTTTTCTCATTTCATTCAACAGACATGCATGGAGTTCAACTTGACCTCTTCATCTTTGATGGCTGATACAACCGATCAAATCCTTTGTATTTCGGAGAGTCTGAAGTGTAACAAGCTCATTTAAGGGAAAAGGATACTGCATCTAAAGCTTTTCACATGTGGCACCTTCACCCGCCCCTCCACATGTCACTTTATAAATTCTAATACAGCCAATTCTTTCATGTAGATGTATTTAGCTCATTAGGCCTATTGAGTTGAGGGTTTCCTTTTCGAGATGGCCTAGGGACATTGCCTGGCCCCTAATGTTTATGATAGTAATGATAACAGTAATAGAACAGTTCTTATATTTCGTATAATACCTTTGAAAAAGGTCTCAATGCACTGAGGAAAGGGTGAGAAAGAGAAACAAGTAGGAAACCTGCCGGAAATGTTATAATTATATTAATCAATTGAATGAGTATGTTTTCAGTGCAGATTTGAATTGCCCTACTGTATTAGCTTGTCTTACATTACTGAAGTGATTGCCAGGCCCAATGAGGTAATGCTTTGATCCATTGTGCATCTCAACAAATGTAAATTAAAAAAAATTAATCCCATGAACTGATCTTATATATGATGATTGAAATTATCAATTTGGGAAAGTCTGTAATACTGTTTATATGATATAAAACTAAATGTAAAAAACAATCAGTATTGAGAAATTGAAAAAAAAAACAGGTTAGTTCATCTAACTCTAGAGCCTTACATGTATGTAGAGAAAATTAACATAACCATCTTTCATTTTCAAGTAAAATAATTATGCCCTTGGTATGTGTGGATCAAATTTCAACCAACAATCTTTAAGACTCTGAAATGTACATTAGTTGGTCATCGTTTCAATGCAGACTTTGTGGTTTTGGAGTTAGGGCACTAGTGTAGCTGGGGGGGGGGGGGGGGGAGGGGGGCAGACTGCCACCTGACAACTCTTGACGAAAAAAAAAAAAAGGTTATCGGGTTCATAAAAATTATTTTCTCTGTGGTGGATTTAGGGAGGGAGGCAATTCCAGCCCGTGCCCCCCCCCCCTTTTTTGAAAGAACAGTATACATTGTGCCCCCTCCTTTTTTTTTTTTTTATTGTGCCCCCTTTTAGAACTTCTTTTGTTTGTTTGTCAGAGAATTATGGAGGAAAACTGGACCCCATGAAATCATGAAATCAACCCCCCCCCCCCCCCCACTGAGCGACTTTTGGAGGGCTTGCTACAAGAAAAAAATACGAATCTCCCTTCAAGCAGTTCCCTAAAGTTGACAGGCCTGCATTTGTGTGCCCCCCCCCCCCTTAGAAATTCCTGCATACTGCACTGAGTTAGGGTAAATTTGTTATGAAAAATCCTGATGATTTCATCAGGATTTTCAAGTATTCTATGTTGCATAAGTCATCATTTTATAAACTCCCCGAAGTATAACAGGAACCTATAATGTGTTCAAAAATCCCAAATAAATCAACAAATGCAATAAGATTTAAAGATGTAATACTTCCATGTAGCAGGTGAGGTCATTTGAGGTCAAATGATAATTCATTTGTGATGAAAATGTACTTTTTGTTAGTAATATAAAGTATATGTTTGAAGTTTTCGTGTAGGGCATTATATGATTTATTTCTATAAAAGTTTAGAATAATACTTATAGGGCCCTTTCATATTAGTAGAACAAATACATTATAAATATACGTTGTGATAGATGCAAGAAAAAGATGCAAAAAACATAAGGTAAAACAACAATCGGTTTGTGATCGAAGATAACATGTAGAGAAATAATCAAGCAGAAGGTGAGCAAATCTGTTTTAGATCGACTGGGCATCATAATTGCAGATTTCATCACATAAACTGCAAACATGGTAAATTACATTATTGTGAAAAGCTATGCAATTAAAATTGGTTTTATGAACATTCAACTAGCAGTAATCCAATAGTACATGTATTTCTTTCCTTTTTTTTTTTTTCAATGAATCAAATCTAACTGCAGATAGAGTGATGAAATAGGACGTGAGGGAGAAATAGAGTGTGAGAGAGAAAGAGAGAGAGAGTTAAGAGATAATAAGAGAGATAACTTGTGAGATGATATGATAATGAGAAAGGCAACGATGTGAGATAGTGAGAGAGATGGGAAGAAAAAGGGGAAAAGAAAGTTTCCAATATTTCTGCCCCCCCCCTTGCCGCATGAGTTAGTGGTTCTTTTTAAGAGGGGGGGGGGGGGGGAGAGAGAGAGAGAGAGAGAGATGGTAAGTTTGGCCCTAGGGGTGGGGCCGGGAGTTCAATTCCAAGTTTGCTAAAGAAAAAAAAATCAACAACAAAAAAGAAAAATAATTACATTTTTTTTTTTTTAATTACTGTCAGAAGTTCCCACATATGGATTCGTTTCTTGTGACACAGCTTAACCCTTTCAGGACAGGAATTATTTAAGAGTTCAATTGATCACATTTCGTTCTGCAAATTGGCAACAATAATATTTTTCTTTTAGTGCTACATGATTCTAATAAGATGTAATGTCTTGAAAATAATATACATGGTTAGGAACTTTGTCGAAAAGTTGAAAAAGTTGCCAATTTGGACAACAATGATTTTGAATCTCTCAATGTGTTGCCAATTTAAGGATGTTCAATCTTATTCTCCTTTTTAAAATTCCTGGCATCAAACGCAATATGATCATGCAACAAAAATGGACACAGTATGTGCAGAATTTTTTGCTCTTTCTGCTCATGCATCTGGTATATTTTTTAAGGCTCTAAATCAAAAGTTATTGGGCCAAACCACAAAATGTGGTCAATTGTCTCGAAAGGGTTAACCAAGTTTGATTTCATATTTATTTTTCAACAGTGAATTGAAGTACGGCACGTAGCTTCTCACTGTTTATCATTTCAATTGTATTGTTGATTATTATAATTAATCAAAAATGGAAGGCACTGATTGGCCAATACTGGTAAGTCGTCAAAAATCCATTCATGAATACATTAACATACATGAATAAATTAAGTGTACTTGACCTCTCTCAATGCGCATGCTCGGCGCTGACCCGCGTTTTTGTTTCTGTTGCATGAAGAGCATATACGGATGTTGGGAGCATCTTAAGAAATGAATAATTCATAGTATGTTAATGGGGGCTTCGGGCGCGTTCAAATCGTGTTCAAATGTCTCTGACAAAATGGCGGAGCTTTAGGGGCCTGGTGTATACAGCCACACGCGTGTGTCTCTACCTTACGGCCACACGCGTGTGTCTCTACCTTACGGCCACACGCGTGTGGCTGTATACACTGCCTTATTTAAATGTGCCAACCTAGCCACACAGGCTTGATGTTTATAAAATTTGACATTGATTGATTGAACATGTCAATTTTTATAAAAAATCAAGTCAGTGAGTGTGGCTATGCCAATGTAAGTTATTTCGGACAAATCAGCCCACTCAATACAAATCAGGCCCCGCAGGGCAGTACATATAAACACAAACATAAAACACACATACATATAGGAATCAGGATTATGCTCGGCATGCCCAGTAATAACTCCGCAGAGCAGAGCATGATGGAGCTCTGCCGCTGCTTTGGGGATGAGCTCAGCTCCGTCGAGTTACTGTACTCCACGGAGCTGAGGTGAGCTCCTCCCCAAAAGTGGTGTAACTGTAAGCACTGTGGCTATATAAATTTATCAAAAGACATGAATATGGGTTGGTTTTAAACTCACTCTGTTTGAGAAGATGTAATAGGCCGTAAATTCTACTACTGGCCAATCTGGTGGTTGAAACTGCACGGGTACTTGGCAGAATCTGAGATTCGTGACGTTGAATTGACTACTCCGCTGAAAAGGGCTAGTTTGAGAGTTGATCAAGGCCGAGGTCGAGCTAGGGTTGAGTGATTTATTGACTTAACTTGATGTGTGTGTAATTGGGTTTTTACAGACGTGTATCAATCAGATATGATTATTTACGTCTGGGGACCGACCTTTAACGTCACCATCCGAAAGACGTGACTCAGCTTCGAACCTGGGTCCGCTGAATCAGTTTATAACTTCCACTGTTAGCTGGATGGCGCACGCCACAACGCCCAGTCCATCTTAAATATTCTCCCAGAAATGATTCTATTATTTAGAAAAATACAGAATTTGTGCTTTTATTGTTCAAAAATCTCTTTTAAAAATTAAAAATTTACTGTACGTATACATTTTAATTCTATAATCAACTAAATTTCACCTGAATTTTTGAGGGAAAAACAAAGAGATTTTAGACATTATTTCATCAAAGCATGGAAGTAGACTAAGCTTAGACAAGCGCGAGCACGTCACAGAACTCCTAAGCACGTGTGCTTTCCACCCTAAGCTAAGCTAGTCTAGTGTATACGATCTATACGATAATATACTTGCTTTCAGCTAGCTTTCTGTGTAAATGCGCTATGCTATGCATACGCATATATGCAGGATAAGGAAAAGCAGACCATTAATTAGTATAGTCAGTTGCTGTGTAAATCTGTTGTCAGCTAGCATTTAGCAATAAAATGCAGTCCAGTGGGAAGAGAATATCAGCTTATGCTGTTTTTAAGGTAATAGAACAAGAAAGTATGACCGTGTTCTAAACTAAAGATAATGTTACTTGTAATGTTAGTATAGACCCTACGGTAGATCTACTCATTTTCTAGAGACCAGAAAGAACAGTTAAGTTTATTTATTTATTTATTATTTATTCGGCAATTCACCAAAAAAAATAACAATTGTAAATATGAGTAAACAAACATTACTCATATTTACATTGTTACATTTTTTTTGGTGAATTGCCAAATAGATCTAAATAATAAATAAATAAATTTAAGCTTTCATTTCCTTGTAGACATGATAGATTTAGAATAACTCAATTACTATTTATAGACCCTAGATTTATCATTTAGTTTTACATTTTTATATTTTATTTCAGAAAATAACTAAAAAGGCTAACTACGGCTAAAGTGAAATTTGAGGTTAACGCAAAATGAAGACTAACTTAACTAGACTACCAGTAATTTTATAGTGTAAACTATAATAATGTAAATTCTCCTCCGCAAAGTCAAAGACATAATGAAAGAAGAAAGCTTGACTGTAAATGCAACAAGGGACATCTTTTCACCTCAATAGTTGACTTGTCTTTGCACACAATGTGTGTGTTTACACTTTAAATCAGACCTACATGTACCAAGTCTCACGCATTAGGCATAACAGTCACGCATTTATTAGGGCTCCATCATGTCCATCTCCATCGGCAAGCGCACGGTTCCTCCCCTACCTGGCGCTGATGCACTGAAAATCTCACGCAGTGCTGGTCTTTGACCTGGGCATCTCTGCTAAATACCCATTAGCTTACTTGATAAGATGGCTGTTTAATACTATCTCAAATTTCATTATTTGGAGACTTGTCTTTAAAAAATGTGCCACCAAATACAATGTGCCCATGTCCACTCATGGAACCTTCTGTTTGTCTGGCTGTGTGTCAATTTCGGCGGTGGCTGACCTCTATTTGGAGAGTTAAAAACTCCTGAATAATTGGCAAATTGAGGGAAAATATTTGCTTTGTACACTTAGACTCTGTATAATTTATAGGATTATAAAATAAACCCCTCAAAAAAGTTTGAAAGGTCTAGTATGATTATATCTCTCTTGTCATGGCATAATCATTGCAATGTTTAGTATCTTTAGAAAGTGTTTTATTCCTCTTTAAAATGATACCCCATTTGTAAAGATTTTGCTGTCACGGAATGTGCAGTACATCAAAATTAGTGGCAGGGTCAAAAGTGAAAAGTTGAAAAATGCACTGCTCTTGTTTGGCTGTGCATTCTTCTTTCTTTGAAGAGTGTAGGGCTAATGTGCTTTTAGATGATCTTCCCGTCTTCCATGAGCAACATACACACTGCACTGAAACAAACATGCATGAATTTGAACAAAAAACATGTAAGCACTACAACAATCATGCATTTTTACTCAAACAAACATGGATGAGCATTCAAACAAACATGCTACATGTACGTATTACACTTCATTTCACATGAATTCATCTCTCTAAAACAAATCTTCAAAGCTTAAATTCAATTTTTTTCATGTTTATTTTCATGTTTGAAACTTAGTAAATTAATTTCATTTTCAGGATTTTGGGGATTTTGGCATTCATGGATGACCAGTTGGGAACAATAGCCCCACAGTCAATTACAAAAATCACACTCTAAATGTCAAAGAAAGAAGAGTGCTATGCATAACAATACCAGTGCTTATCAGTGCATATTGCATTTTTTCACTTTTGACCCGACCCTTATTCTGATGTTCTGTTCATTCCATGACTGCAAAATCATAACAGATAAGGTATCATTGTAAAGAGGAATAAATACACTTTCTAATGATACCAAACAAAGTGATGATTACATGTATACTCTGACAAGAGAGATATAATCAACTAAACTTAAGTTTCCAAACTTTTTTGAGGGGTTTAACTATTTCATATAATTCCTTCAATTGGATCTCTATCACCTTGATCAAGTGAAATTTGCAGGCTGTTTTGGCTAGTGATCTTGGTCTTTTGGAACTGTCGCACGAGATTGAGAATGCACATTCCTATGTAGGCAGTTATGGCGGTACAGACGTATAGTATGCTAGATTATCTATAAATAACCCTGCATATATATGTGTGTGAGTGACCCATGCCATACTTGTAGCTGTAGAAAAGGTTTTTGCCTTTAGTTTTAAATAAATAAACTGTCATATACATTTAAGAATAAGATATAAAATTGAGAAGTTGCCTGTAGAGTCTAATTACTTGATTTTTTTCACACAGATTACATGATAAGTGATGCTGATAGTTCATAGATTTCATAGCTTCTGTTTACTTTTTTTCCATTTGTTTTTATAGTGGATCTGGGATTGATAGGGATTGATAGATGGGATTAGGTACTTCTTGATAATTTTTAATTTTTTGTGTGGACTAATTATATTTTTTCCCCCAGAGAATCCTCTCAACCTTTATGTGGTTGCAAATCCTGTCCAAGAATCTGAATGCTAAACTATAATCAAAATTCTAAATTTTGATTGTAGAAAGTTCATTTATGATACTTGTTCATAAAACCAATGGCAGTGTAACACAGGAGAAGACACTGACAACTTCCACCCCCCCCCCCCCCATTACTGTGGTGATTTTAATTGATATATGAAGTGGTGTGAATCATATTCATTGTATTTGTCCTCAATGTTCATTTTTTTATTAAAAGGAAACCTCCTAAAATAAATAACCCTCACCCTAGCCATGCATGTTCCACTTACAGGCCAAGCAATGTGGAAAGATGAAGTCATTATTCTTATTCATTCATTTTGTTTACAGTATTTAAAATCATTCATTGTGAAGGAAAAATATCAACTAAGAGAGAACCTTTCACCAACTGTAATAACATTGTATCCCTAGGCTAAACAGAATGCTACACCAAAGAAAGAGCTCAGGGGCAAGGTTCAGAAGCCTGAAGCTTCCACCCCCATTGTGGGTCTCATCAGACAGGGTCAGGGTAAACTGAAGAAGCTCAGAGACTCTGCTCGCTCCAAGAAGACCAAGAGAGCAGTCAAGAGATTAGAGGGCAATGCCAGGAGGTTGCAGTCTGATATGGATGTTGATGATGAGGGCGAACCTTCCAAGTTCTTACCAAGTCGATCACAACCTTCTAGTAGAACTGAGGGTAGATACTACCTTAAAGAAATATTTTGTAGTGCCTTTAATAGTGCTAATTGAATGGTAGGAAATGTTTGATATCAGGTTTTTACAGTTTCTACTGTTTGATTTGGATGGCAATGTATGCTGACCTAGAGTAACATTCAAAGATTTGAAGTACATGTATAGCCTCATATGCTATAATTAACCTGGTGTCCATGTGGTAATTAAATAATTTTGTTGTTTGGGGGGGGGGGGGGCTGGGGCAGTGGAAGAGTAATGAAAAGATCATTAATTAAAACAAAAATACCCATTTCAATTTTATGTTCAGTTCATTAACAGGGGGTAACAGCTCTTGCCAAATAATGTACTGACAAGGAATGACTATTGGGGTCATAGGACCAGACTCGTTAAGAACCAATGCTTTCGTAATGTGAAGAAAGTCAGAGTCACCTGAGTTGGGAGGTCCGTGGCCAGGTTGGATATGTAATGTTTGTGTATCTAAGAATACTTTCTTTGGTAATCAAGCCTCGATATTCCAAGGAATAAGGCAACACTCTTTTGTGCTTAACAGACATTTACTATTTATGTTGAAATTAAAGGCATGCATCACATTTTATTAATTTTTAATCAACAGCAGATTCTAAGCCAAGTGGAAGCAGTCAGAAAAAACGGAAATCCCCTTATACCACAACCCCAGATAAGGGAAGAAGAAAAAAGGTCACTCAGCCCCTACAGCCAACAGAGCCAAGTGCAAAGCGTCTCAAGGTAAATTAATATTCTACTGTCCAGTTTTGAAGGTATAATCTAATAGTGAGAAAAGTTAGAAAATCAGTGAGCATCAGATTCTCATTTTTTTATGCATTTCAAATATTTTGACCTTTGTTATGTTCAGAACTTGATGCAGATATGAGTAATAGAATCAAAGTCAATTCCCTTACATTTATTTGATTTCTGCTTTTGTTAAAGAACTTAAATGATAGAAAAAATGGAAACAAAGATGTCATATGAAAGTACATGCATTTCACTCTTAATAATAATGAGCATTTTGCTAATGTCACAATGCAAAAATGAGACACCATATACAGTAGTGCTGGTATCGACACGCCTGATGTCGCCACTATGGCGACAAAAGTACTGGTTTTGGACTTTGCCGACATGTCGACACGCATGCTCCGATGGCGACATAAAATGGGTCTTTTTACATGTACCTCGCCATGGCGTCGTGCGCGCGTACGTGATTTGTTTCACATACGCATTAGCAGCGCGCGCGCGCGACACGATCGCTGCGTATCTAGCTGCGACGACCGGTATACATTACGTACACGTACATGCCTAGATATGCGACACTAGCTGACTCGCACGGCATGACTTTCATTAATGCTTGATAAATTGGATCATACAAAACAAATTTTGGGGCAAATAGTTGACAGTGTGCATCTTTGAGAACTGTAAGTGAGTATGACTGCGAGTGTGAGCCCGTGAGGACATAGTGCATGTATTCCATGTAAAGCTCTTGTGAATTTGTGTCGGGTAACTCTGGTTTAATAGTGTACGGTCACTACGGGAGCGACCCGAGTTTAGACTTGTTTGACTCATGTCCAGATGTCGACACATGTCGACATCGGCGATAATTTTATTGCGACATGGCGACATAGATTTTCCATGCCGATACCAGCACTAATATACAGACTTTTGTCTGTATATGGTCCCTTAAGAAAAGCTAATTTGTCTAATACACTGATTATCAGGTATACATCTACTATTGTCTCAACAGCCAAGGTACTTTATATATCTTGTTTCAAGGATAACATTGTTCCAGTTACAATGTCGCAAGTGCAATAGAAAATGTTGTATGTAGCTATTATTGTATAATTACATTATTGCTGTTAGACTTTATATAGAGAGCCATAACACCTCTTTGTACAAACTCATATTGCCATTGACCTCGACATATGTTTGTTTGTTTAACATAAGTTTAAGAAAAGACAAAATTATGTTGAATGTTCCATCTCCTGCCAGTTCCAAGAGAGTGAGACAGAGAGCAGCCTAGCTGGTCCATCATCTAGTGTACCTGATAACTCACTTAAGAGAGATAGCCATCAACATGGAAAGGATGTCTTCTCATGGCTTATAGCACCATTCAAGGTTGAAGATTATTTCAAGTAAGCACTCCTACAATCCACTGATATGTGGATGAAGTACTGTACACTAATTTACTTTTAATGAGGAAATTAATGGTTTTAGTAAGCCTAAATTTTCTAAGAATTCATAAATGATACTTACAATGGATAATAAATATTTACCTTTGTATACAATTTTTTTTATTAATCTATTATTATTAAGGTCAGTCGCTAATATACTTGTACAGGAATATATCCCTTTAGAGTGTATTACATAATTTTTACATCTATAATGGAAGAAGGTTTTTATCATGAAAAGTTTAGTATTTGTATGTGTGGAAGTATGGCAGGTAATGTTGATAGTTTATCTTTTGTATGCAATGAAAATAGAGAGGTGTTTTTTTATACCTTTTTACCGACTATTTATGTTGGGAAATGAAATTCAATTATAGTTTTAATTGATTTATCCGGTGAGACATAGACAAAGTTTTGCCATTGAGTTTTCAAATTTCTCTAATTTGCTACTCCTTTCTTTCCCTTTCAGAAATATATTTGAAAGGAAACCTCTATTCCTGAAGAGACATAAACCAGGCTATTTTACTGACATTTTCAGCTCAAAGGAACTCCATGATATTCTGAAGGAGGTGAGAACTGTTCATTTGTGTACAATTTCAGTTGGTGATTTCTCACTTTAGTCTATAATAATTAAGTATGTGTAGACCTCAAAGCTTATTCTTTTGCAAATTGGAATGATGCTGAAAAAAACAAAACATTGTGCATCATGTGCACAATGCATGGTAGATGCAATATAAGGAGATTTATTTTCTATTCATGGCTTCTTTTGACTTTATATGTATATATCAGGCCTGTGAAATCTCCGCTTTTTAGTGGAAATCCGCTTTTTTTATTATTCTGCCCGATTTCAGTTTCCGCTTTTTTCCTACGTGCTATTTCCGCTATTTTATTGGTTGTTCATCGCGGGCGTTGCGCGCAGCGCATTCTGTCGAATGAAGGCAAGTCAGGACTTGCATTCAACTTTGTCACTGCATAGGCAGGTATGGGGGTTTTGGATTTTCATTTGTTTTTTGCCGACACCATCACACTCGTAGCTTGCGATAAGCAAAAAAACTCGCCACAAAACCACGGATTTCTAGATATTTAACACTTTTTCGGCGAACCTATTTCTTAGCATTGGACTTAAGCCCTGCGTGCTTTGGAAATATGGCGCCGATTCCACATTTTGACGGTGGAATTAGGCTTTTTAGACGGATTTTTGGAAGTGACTATGGGACTTTCTTGTGGTGAGTGACAATGTCTGTGTGTACAATGATGTGATTTGTGTGTGTTGTGGCAATAGAATTTGCTGGCTTGTGGTCATATTGTATAATAATATTAATAGGTAGAATCATGGCGGCGGAAACTTTCAGCTTTTTTCCGCTCTTTTTGTGAAACCCCACTCACAGGCCTGATATATCTGTATTTTTACAATACTGCAGAGATTTTGGTTCAGAAAAAAATTTAATTGGTGATATTTCCACTGTCCCTTTTAAGTATCTTGCTAATTTTTTCATGAAATCTTACTGACACATACAGGAAATAGTAAAGTTATCATAAGGTCAGAAATGAAGCGGGTTTCCAGATTTTGCCATTTTTTTTTTCTCTCAAAATACCCCATTTGAGAACACCAAAAGTGTGTCTTGCTCTCAGTGCATAGAGTGAATGAGTAATTTCTGTATAAATTTTAAGCAATACTCTACATTTTTCAGTTCTTTTTCCTTGGGTCCATTTTAAACATTAAAAACAAAATGAAAAAAGATAGGTAGGAGATACAGCAGCTACTTTAATGTTTGTTGTCCACCCTTAGAGCTCTTAGTAATGCGCGTTATGTGAATTAGATAGAGAACAGAAATATTGCTCATGAGTACACATAAACCATGTTTTCAAGAAGCCAATACCTATATGTGATTAAATATATACAACAAAAAAGCATCTGGCTCACCTTGCCTCAAGAAAAAAACGATATCTAAAATTTCATTTAACGTTTTTACTGGGTGATTTGATGCTCAGTGTTGGTGTTTGGTGGTGTTGTTTCGATAAAAATTTTTTCCTAAAATTAAGCTGCAACACTGCTGTTGAGATTAAGGAGCCGATACCGATATCCTAACACCGCAGATCAATAGTTTAAGACTTACAATGGCGTCAGCACCGTTCTCGACAAAGGAAAATATTATGTTTTTAACTATTGAATTATTAGTCAAGAATAATGTAAAATTACATGAGTAGTCCAGGAATTCTAAAAGCAATCCTTATTTGGTCTAGAGTGCGGTAAGAAACTTCACAGAAAAGGATAGTCTTGACAGGAACAGTAAGTTTAGATTTGATTTCTATCGAGTTTCTCAGCAGAAAATGCTGCGGTAGCTAATGCAGCTAGACACCGGATCGGACGGCGCTGCACCTAGCTGGCAAACAGCCAAATTTTGGGCGTCGGCTCAGATTAGCTGTGAAGTTTCATGACTTTTGTATTGTGAATGTGAATGTTAATTTAGAGCTCATCCTGGTTAATGATGTGGATTCACTTGGTCTTTTGCTATGGAAAATCTAATGTCATATTTATAAAATCTATCTGAAAAGAAAAATTAAATAGGATTTTTCACACACCCATTAAAAGGCAAAAGTAGTTCTATTCTGTGTGACCTAGATCGAACTGTTAGACCAAATGTTGGCCTAGATTTGATTTCAGGCCTATACGAACATAATACCTTGTACTACCTGTGAAATTACACTTCGAATGACTCTTACTTACTTCTCATGACTAATCGCCAAAATTTCCCATAGCTAGCAACACGAACACATACACCGAGCATGAAATGAAAATTTCTTAATCCCTAAGGGTTTAGTGAATGGAAATTTGTACATGAAATTAAACTCGGCTTTGCAGACGACATTTAACAAAAATAAAACACCGACAACCGGAACTACGTCAAAAAATCAGAGGTCAGTACCTAACACCGACTGATTTTTTTTTCTTATTTCATAGTCAGTGTTAGATCATGATTTCGCGGCAAAATAAACACTAACACCAAACACCAACACCGACCGTGAAATCACCCACAGTTGACACCACACATCATGCATATAAATATCCATAGGAATGCATGCTTAACAAGGAGTGAAGTTCAAACTTTGCAGACTATCTCTGACTGTTGAGTTAAGCACAAGTAAAGCACTTAACAAGGATTTATGGTTAATGTTATATTTAAATGTGTTTAAATGGAAGCACAATGGCTCAGTGGTAGAGCAGTGGTCTCGTAACTGGAAGATCCAGGTTCAAAACTAAGTGGAATAGCTGTGCCCTTTGGTAAGGCATTAATCCTCATTAGGGCCACTCTTTGTAAAGTGAAACAAACGGTCACACACGTAACCATCTAATTTTGCCTCTTTGCCTGAAAATCAGATTACATTTTATTGATTTTTTTACATCACCAGTTTCTTACATGAAAAGGTTTCATTTTCTTTGACAGGAAGAAAAAATTTCCAAACCAATTTTTTTTTATGGAGACAAGTAAAAACGCCCTTTTTTGAGTGGTCACACACGTGACCGATCCAATTTTCACCTCTAAAAGAAAAGAATGTTCATGAATTTATGGAAAACTGCTTTCAAATTGTTCAGAGCAATGAAAAGTGGAAACTTGCGCTCAAAGGGAAATACAAGAAAAGTAGGTTTGAATACCAACAAGTAAGACCCTTTTTCGTACGAGGTCACACACCTGACCGCACCTTATTTTGACTTCTGAAAGAAAATGATGTACTTTCGTTTAAAATAATTACATGTACCCTCTTTCTGTTGGGGGTCAGATTGTTATTCAAATATCCAAAATGAGAGACTTCTACTACTAGACAAATACTAAAAAATTAAGTGTAAATGAACAATTTTTTCGGGATTTTGGTCACACACGTGACTGAGATGGCCCATTACCATTTCCCTTGGAGAGGAATTTAAGCCATTGGTCCTCTGATGGCTCACTTAAAAGCATACAAATGCTTTCTTAGCAGGCAGGTAAAATAAACCATCAAACCAAAGCAAACCCAATGTTTTTTCTTCAATATTCATTTTTTATATATAATGTCACTCTTTCAGTATCAGTATTGTAAAACTACACATATCCTTCATGTTCAGAATGATCTGCAATTCACTAGGAATATTGATGTGACCACATACACAGATGGAAAGCGAGAGACACACAACCCACTAGGCAGGGCACAGCCTCAAGTAGTGTGGGACTACTATAAAGTAAGTCTACTGTAGTTAAATAAATGTGATTAATTCTGTGTCAAGACTACTAAAGGGCATCTAGATAGTAACAAATCTTATTTCAGAACGCTAGGATATAGTTCAGTTTGCATAAAGTAAAAAAACAGTGCAATGTAGTTACCTCAGTAGATACAAATTTCATTTCTGCAATTGCTCACAATGTTTTTTATTAAATCAGAACAAACTTACATAAACCTTATCTAAAAATACAGATGAGAAAGTGGATCTTAAGAATCTTGTTTTTCCCATTTGAAGGAAAGAATTTTTTTTTGCATATTTGAAGTGATAGTAATATATGTATACATATTTATTGATAGTATCTTCATTTTTTTCAGAATGGTTGTTCAGTGCGAGTTCTAAACCCCCAATCATATTCTACCAGAGTATGGCAACTCTTAGCTGCACTCCAGGAGTTCTTTGGCTGTTTCGTAGGAGCTAATATGTAAGTGAATACAATGGAGCTCAACTTCTAGAATTCAAAAATACTTCTTGAATATAAAAAAGCTCTTGCTCTTAATAATGAATACAAGAGTTCCCTTGAAGAATTTTTTTTTTTTTTTAATTGCCAAAATAAATCCTTTTTTAATCATTTCCTAACTGCTGTATGGAGGATTTGAGGAAATGTAAGGTACCTTAATGTCACCAGTTGTGGAGGGGTTTGACAGTTTTGGATGAATAATTTTCAGAAAATACCATGTTTGTTGAGGAATCACCCACCATTCGATGCCAAAAATGCTTGTGAATAAAATCCACCTAAAACACTGCATCTTGCTTCCATGGCACGAACGCTTCTGTGGCGCTTCTGCGGAGCTTCTGCTGCTCCAGTGTCACCGCACATTGCACCAGTGGTGCTGCACCCTTCGCAAATGACATTGGAAGGAAGGATTAATCTAAGATAAATCACTCTATTGTAAAAATATACACTTGGTACACGGCGCGCTACAAAACCACACGCAGGAAGCTATCTTGCTATCGCATTGTGTTTGCAGGATTGCGCATGCGCATTGTGCAATGCGCTTGTCGGGCTACCTACGTCATGATTGTATTCTATTATTATTGCAAATGTTTGTATCACCAGTGAAAGAAGAATTTCCAGTATTTGATTTGTGTGTTGTAGGAATGGCGCGTCGCGACTGGAGCGTAGGCATTCTCAGCAAGACAACCAACTTTGAACAAAGATGATTTATTTCCAAAGTATTTTTTCATGCAAAAAATTTGTCTGGCCAACATCTATGGAACTTAAGCTCTGTTACACCGAAAACAAAAAATATGATACTTTTTGTTTATTTTGTTTCAGTCTGCTAAAGAGGAAGTTCTTGTTTTGACCAAAAAAAATTAGCAGAACATAAAAAATTCCCGTGGATAATTCTCTTTGGAAACAAACTTTGCATGCCGTCATTCTTTGCGCAATCGGCAGCGAGCGAAACGCTGCATAGTCGTTCCTTATTCCTTATTTATTTTGGTACATTATCTGCCAGCCAATAGCATCCGTTCATTTTGCTCCTGAGAGACGGGTTGACACGGCATTGCAGCAATGAAGCTGTATTACAAGGGTGCGCCATGACTGGTGATATTACGGTAGTTGAAAAGTGAATGAAGAACTTTCTGAATACAAGTATTCAATTACCTGCAGAAAAAATGACATTCTAAATACTCATATTTTGTCAGTTCCACTTAACAGGAATTCAGAAATGATGAGGCTATGTAGAGAGCCAGAAGGGCGTTAACTCTGTGTAAAAGTATCTGAGTTAAAGCCGGCCTTCTGGATCTCAACAGACAATATGCAGTTGAAGATGGTCATTTCATTCAAATTTAGGATTTAGTTAAGACTCAATGTTAAAATCTTAGATGTAATCTCTGTAATGAAAAATTGATATATGTTTGGTTTGTGTATAATTTGTTTTGTATTTCCTTCTCTTTTTCATTCAGCTACCTAACTCCTCCAGGGTCACAAGGTTTTGCGCCTCACTATGATGACATAGAGGCCTTTGTGCTTCAACTAGAAGGCAAGAAACATTGGAAGCTCTATAACCAGAGGTCACCAGCTGAAGTACTTCCTAGGTTCTCAAGCTGTAAGTGAAAAGATCAGAAAAAGTAACAAAGTTTTTTCATCTGAGGCAGGTACACGAAAAAGAAAACAATGAATGCTTGAATTTTAAACAGCCATCATCTCATGCAGGATTTCTGGAGGCAACTAATTGTACTGATTATGACTTTCAGTCAGGCAACGACTGTGTTACTGCTTTTTATGCAGATTTATTATGGATTATAATCATTCCCTCAGTGTACTTGCAGGATGTAGCATTGGATTAAAATGTTGCTACAAACAAGTACACTTGAAATTTCATATGTAGTCTATTATTTCCTTTTATTAATTTTCATCTTTCAGCAAATTTCACAGATGCGGATATTGGGCAGCCAATTTTAGACACAACCCTAGAGGCGGGAGATCTTCTCTACTTTCCTAGAGGAGTCATTCATCAAGTGAGTACTTCTAATTTTCTGCTTGATATATTTTTCTTTCATGCCAAGTGGAAACAGAAAAACTCAGCCTGTAAATTTTATGTTCATATTGGCTGTACAAATGTTTACATAAGTCAGGATAATTCAATGGATCTAATGGCCTGACATACTCAGCAAATCATTGGAGAAGACCAAGATTCACCTGAAAATCAGGCTACTTTGAGGCCGCCTTTATGTCAAGTTTTTTTTGCAACAGCATCTTGTACTCCTTTGCTATTTACTTTCAGGCCAACACACCTTCAGAGACCCACTCTCTTCACATCACCATCTCAGCATGTCAGAAGAACACATGGGGTGACTTGATGGAGCATGTTCTAACCAGAGCACTCAACGTGGTCCGAGAAGACAACATAGAGTTCAGGAAGTCACTTCCTACTGATTATCTCAATTATATGGGTGTGGCTCATGAGGATTTGGTAAGTTTCATGAAAGGAAGAAACAATAATACATGTGCATGAATATTATTTTTTGCTGACTTATTGACTTTCTATGACAAAATAGTTCATATTGATTCTTCATGTGTTGCAAACATATGAACTCTGATCTTGAGACCATTTCATCTAACATTAACTCTGGTAATCAGTCTTCTTGTCATTGCATAGAATAGGTGTCCAGTTACCTTCTGGTAATCTATAACTTCAGCTGTGAAATATCAAAGTATGAGACACAATGGACACTGATAATACTGTGAAAGTCACTGGAAACAACACTGAAACATTTATTTTAAAGAAATGCATCCATATACTGTACTGAAAGTCAGCTGCCTTGGTGGAGTAGATGAA
Source organism: Heliocidaris tuberculata (assembly GCA_025618425.1). Classification (NCBI taxonomy): domain Eukaryota; kingdom Metazoa; phylum Echinodermata; class Echinoidea; order Camarodonta; family Echinometridae; genus Heliocidaris; species Heliocidaris tuberculata. Next base: position 26,445,712 of record CM046834.1, on the reverse strand, counting down.
CCAGAGTGGTTACTGCTGCATTTATTAATGGTGATTAGGTACAATCTGAATTTCACTTTGATTGATTCTGACATTGCTGGTTTTAATTTTTTAAAATAAATTTTAAAATATAAAGACAGCTGTGAATATTTTGCATCTTCTCATTTCTTAATAGGAAGATGAGAGGAGACAACCTTTCATGAAGAAAATTGGTGACCTGTTCTCAAAACTCCTAAAATCAGCTCCCATTGATGCTGCTGTGGATCAGATGTCTTTAGAATTCTTTCATACCAGTCTTCCACCTGTACTTGAAGAAGGTATCAGATTATTTCTTATGAACAATGTATTTGTTGACATTATTCCTACCGAATCACAGCATAGTATAAGAATAGATATGATTTTCCTTAGGTATTATAAACTTGTAGCTGCTCAATGGTAAAAGGGTTCTAGGAACCTAAAAATAGGATGAAAGAGTACCTGTAGTCTACTAAAGAACTGGTTCCCACAAGCTCCCATTAGCTAAATACGCTGTGTGTCATGGCAAGTCTATGGTGTGTGTATTCATATTAAGCGGGGTCATTTCGCATGCATGCGCTCAGCATAAATGGAAACTGAATTCCCTGGGGTGTATTGGAACTGGAGTGGAAAGCAGTGGGGAAAGCTCGCAGAAATTTAAAAGGAAAAAAAAATGGTATTCTTTGGAACGGAAATTTGAGTTGTTCAGTATGTAAGTCAAAGGTCAAAGGTTACAGCTCATTAAATATGCAAAAATTGCTAATTATGTACATGAGAAAGTTTATTTTCAGATCTTCTCATGGGTCATTCCATGAAGTAGTAAACTTTCTGTACATCCAATCCCCAGATATTAGTAACTTCCTTGCCTAGTAATATATGGAGGTAACATGTTCTGATGTATATAGGCCATTTGTACCCGGCGAGGGATGCTACGCTTTGCGTTGCCCTTGTTAGTTAAAGGGGAATTAACCTCAAAATGTAAATGTGCTTATATTCAAAGATGTAATCTATTCCTTTTTGTTGTCCTACATAGTTTTGCATTAAGATATACGAGATGGGTATAAATCAAGCTTTTCTCAGCAAAATTCATTGTCTGCTAGCGATACCTGGGGGCTGCCATTTTCTTGATGTGTACATAGAGATATTTTTAATCCGAATGCAAAATTGTCTTTCTTCCTGATACAAAATACCTTTTGAGATTTAAAATATTTAACAGATATATACATATCTTCTAAAAACGAAAATGTGTTTTATATTTCTTTGACAATTACTATTTTACTAAATAGAAATCTATTTTCTTGATACTCTGACGTACGCGACGGAGCAAATTAATTCAAATTTATGGATGATAACTTTCCCGAGCGTCAATAGTGGCAAACTATGCATTCACCTGCTTTGAGATAATGGACTTCAAAAGTCAGAATGCGCGTTGTATAAATTATGTTCTGCTCTGCCTGGCAAGCCCAAGAAATCGATTTCTATTTAGCAAAACCAGAGAATTTAAAAAGAAATCTATAAATTTCAAGTTTTAGAATATATGTATACACCTATTACATATTTTCCATCATATATGGGGATTTTTTGTAATGAAGAGAAGCAATTTAGCTATACGATTAAAAATATCTTCCTGACTGGAACGGTTTCCAATGGTTCGTGTACAACTCCATATCATCAAGAAAATGGCATCCCCCTGGTAAAGTGTTAGCAGATGATAATGTGTGCTAGAATTTCTTGATTTAAACCCTTTTCTGATATTTTATTTCTAAAGTGATACAGGCCAGTGATTAAGAATATATTACACCTTTGAACATAAGTACATTTATATTCTGGGGTTAATTCTCCTTTAACGTTTGCCACTTGTTTTCCAGAATTTGGTAGGGTAAGAACACCCTTAGGATCCTCTTCAGAAATAATCTACAGAGAACAATGTACATGCAGATTTAAATACTGAGATGACTATTAGATAAGATATACACTCAGAATTGTCATTATTGTAGAATGGATACTTCCAGTATCAGTGTGAAGATTATTGTTAATGGTTGGTATGTTATGTATCATTCTATTTTTAAGCTGAAGAATCGTGCAGTGTGTATGGTGAGAATGCATCCTGCAGGAATGGTCATGTATCAGGCTTTGTTCAGCTCAGTGAAGACACCGAAATAAGACTACTGAGAAGGAACATCCTTAGACTAGTCCCTGAAGAAGACAAGGTCCTGGTCTATCATTCAGTAGAGAACTCCAGGGTGTACAAAGAAAAAGAGCTACAGTATTTTGAAATCCCTCCCGAGGTGAGCTATTATCATTCACTGCATATTCACTGACCTATCAGCAGAGTACCTAAATTGCTTGAAATCCATGTTAGAATGATTTCTATCATCGTTTAATTTTCTGTGTATTAAATACCCCAAAACATTTTATTGATTCCATTCTGGGCAATAAGTTTATATGAACTATAAGAAACAAGTGTTTATTTCACACTTTGAATGGTTGTATTAGATGTTTATTTGGCTTTAGGCCCTGCATAAGCTATAAATTTCTTCTTCTTTTTTTTTCCAACTATTCCTTCCCAACCCAGTACTTTAGATTACTGTTTGTTGCTGTTTACATGTATGTTACCTGAGTTTTAATGAGATAGGATTTAGGATTTTTTTTTGTGGCAATCTCTTTTCAGTTGGCCCCAGCTGTTGAGCATCTCCTTCACAGCTATCCTGCCTACATCCCTGCGAGTAGTCTGACTGATCTTGTAGAAGATGTAGATGAAGAGACTGCTGATGTAAGTATACATTCATACACTTTGTGTTAAACTTTTACTCTTGATGAATTGCCTTTCAGAGCAGTTTGTAACAATTCTAGGTGTGTTTATTTTTTTGTTCGTCCTGATTGACTGGTAATTTTAATACAATACAGTAAATATATGAAGATTAATGGAAAGCCAAGGGATTAATGAAGACATAGATCTTAGGATTAAAAAAAAAAAAATTCATAAGAGGGAGCAGTACTCTTGAAATCAACCCTCTGTAAGTCCAGTTCTACTCTTGATGATATTTCTAGAAGCATCAGGCATTCTGTTTAACTTGGGATTCTTTTCTAACCTGTCATAGTATGCTTTAAAGTGGATGGTGTTGAGAATGTTATATACCATGAAGCAACTGTATGCTTATTATTAAAGGGCCTATTCAAAGAAAATCACAAATATGGCAAATAAGGTATCACTAGAAACTGGGAAGCTTACAGATGGCAATTAATTGTCACGATTGTATAAGTTTTACGTCAATTAAAAGAAAAATAAATTAAAGAATAACACAAATAAAAACGCTTCTCAGCATCTGGGATATCCGAGCAATTCGCCAGAAATACAGCGATGTTTTGATGACGTCATACCGGTGACCAATCCTGCCTATGCAGACGACGTCCTATAACGAATGAACATAATTGCAATGCAATTATTTCTCAAATTATAAAGATTTTGGTGTATTTAAACATGACCGTATTTCACACCGTTCTAAAAGGGGAGTGAAACCAATTCTGATAACTGAAATCTTGTTTGTAAATATACAGGATAAGGATCAATGATCAATCAAAGAAACCACACTTTCGAATTGAAAAGCTCGCCGAATAATAGCATGGATGGTATACATTCCCTCTTGAAACGCCGAAAATGCTGTGGTGCATGCAGCTGAAAACACAATGGTGTCTTTTTTTGTTTACAAGCGACTGATTCCTTTTGATTTTTAACGCTGTATTTTTCATCAAAATAATACCATACACGAAGTTTAGAGCAAGGCAACAGCTTAACATTTAGACTGACGCTAGTGAAGTAAGAGAATAAAGTGAAGAGGAGATGACAAAACTGGCACTGAAAATGTGTAAGATGTTATGGGACATCGTCTGCTTAGGCAGGATTGGTCCCTGGCATGACATCACATATCTCAGCAGCGTTCAAAGAGCTCTTCAGGTACTATAGCGAGGCTGTATTTTAACACTTTATAATTGGTAATTAATCATTATTTCAAATGTTTCCATGCATTGAATTTGGATAACTTTGTTTAAAGGGATTCGGTAACTTTGTGGAGGCTTGATTTAATAAATTGTTGAATTTGATATCTGTCTTGTGTAATGATGTTCAGAAGGATAAATAAATAGTCAGGCATAGAAAGGTTTTCAAATATATAATGCTAATATTAAGATATCTATGACTGAATACTCCCATTTAGTCTAACACTGAGTCTATGGGGGAAAATGAGTCTGGCATTTCCGGTCACTTGCATATGTTTACTTTTGTGAAGCATATGATGATTTTGAAGTGCTTATTTTTCCTGGGGTTCATTTTTATACCATATTAGATACACTGATAGCATGAAAGGCCAGGCAGCTCAGATTTTATCAAGCCTCTACAAAGTTACCAAATCACTTTAATCTAAGCTTCACCTACGCAATGATAATTAAATAAATGTTGAAAATCAGTAGAGTTCTACTTTAATTTATCTGGATAGATGCAAGAAGACAGTATCAGTATATCTTTGTTAATGTTATTCTTTGATTTCTATTACCAATCAGATACTCTTTTGCATTTGTGTTTTCTTTACTCCTTTCTTATTTCAGCCAGTGGAGCTTGCACAGACTCTGTATGAAAAGGGTTTGCTTATGACCAAATTCAAGTTGCAACCTTCAGTGTCATCAGGCTCAGATAGTCACAGAGAAGTGACTATTCACCAGTCTAGATAGTTGCTGGTGCAAGCAAGAGATTATGTTGACTGTGGAAGTATCATTGGAGTATTCTTAGACTTTGAATATGAATATCACAGAGAATCAATTATCCATTCAGTAGACATGATTGCCAGCTAAAATCAGTCGCTGAAAGTCGTCAGAAATAGATCATGAAAAATGATGAGATATTATTGTGCTTTAGACAGGCCAAGATTTTCAGAAATGAGTGAGAATTTAAGTGCTGTAGATGTTTATGCACATGTGAAATATGATTTGAGTTTATATTATTGCAATGTTAGAATATTAATTGTTGAGTCTCACCCACCATAATGTATATCCTATATCTCAGAATCAAAATAAAAGAATATTCACAGATTTATCATGAAACAAGCTGTTTTTGTCTTCTGAGAAGAGTAGCAGGGTAGTATAGTATCTTCACAATTAGAAACCAATGTTTACTTCATTTCTTGTGAATAGCTGCAAGCTTACTCTTTGGATTTGAGTATTTTGCAATTATTGCAATTGCTAAGGGGGGGGGGGGGTGCAGAGTATGGAATGAAGTGTTGTTATTAACTTCAGAACATGACAAGCAATGGCAATGGAAATTATCTACTGACTTGTTTGCTTTGTCCATATGTTGGCTAAGTTTACCCGCTATCTCATATGAAACATAAAATATACGTATGGTCAGTAGTTAGCAGGGTTGTTCAAAGTTAAGTTATAAGTTATGAGTTACATTCTTGTAAAATGGTGTGCATACAACTGTTTTACATGTTTATTGGAACCTGTACATTTAGGAACTTTTAAAACAACTAGGTGCTTTGGTACCGTTAATGGTATGTTTAAATCATCTGAACGAATGTAAGCATTGGAAATTCTGTAATTATTGTAGCACTAGATTTGACAGAATTTCTATTTAGAAATTGTTAAATTTAGAGTCATGACACAATTTATCAGTTCTCTAATGCTCACTATTTAAGATATTTTTTTTTTTTTTTTTTTTTTTTTGAGGTGGGGGGGGGGGGGGGGGGTCAAGTTTGCTATTTTATTAATACTTTCCAAGTTAATATTTGCCAGGATATCTGAATAATGGAGTCAAAGCAAGAGAGGTTATGATCTGTATTAAAATGATCACTGTAATTTCTCAGTTTTTAAGCCATTAGAAATTTTAATTGCCTAGCAATTACCATTTATAATACTTTAATAAATGCAGGTGAATGTTTAATTGATTTATTTCATTTTACTTTTACTTCTGTTTTTGCTTTGCCTCAGAAGTCATAAAGCGCTGATGTAGAGCTCTGTAAATCTTTATCTGATATTTACAAATTTCCCAAAGTATATACCTGGTATTTATTATTTATGATTTCCATTCTTTACTAGTACATATAGCGACTAAAAAGTATCCATTTTTCACTTACATTGGGCATCATTTACATTTTTCCTTTATTTGCCATGCCTTTACAGTTTGTTTATTATACATTATTGATTGAGTTCCCATTATACTAAGGATTTATCTGTGTAATGTAACTCTGGGATGACCTCACCTTTAAAGAAATGTAACCTGGAAAAGTCTTGAATGATAATCTTTGTTTCTCTTGTCACTACCACATGGTTAGTTTTTTAAGTAAGTGATAATTCATGTAATGTTAATTTGATAAGATAATTTGTAAATAAGAGTGTATATTGGTCCGAGCATTGAACTCTTATAAATAATACATGTACAAGCTTATCTGAAGTCATATCCATACACCCATAAAGTTGATAAACTAACATGAAAGCGTATGAACGTTACTTCATTGTTAAAAATGCGTCTTCATACCTGTGATTCTGTGAAATATACTAGTAAGCTTTCTCGCGACTTTCACTAACATCACGCAGTTGATTGCAGCCCAAGACGGCATCTTGAACTACTCTCAGTTCAATCTATGAAGGGCATATGATGATCATATGGCCATCTCGTGAAATAAGCCACCGGTCATCGAGTGTGTACATACACACGGGGTCGGGCTAACTCGGCACTAGGGCGAACTCGGCACTGCATGGTGACTATGTTTCAAGAGTTGAAGTCCCCGCTACGTACCATATCGGTTTTCAGCCTTAAAGGGCAATCCAACCTTGATAATTAGATGATTTGTGTGAAAGCAAAACAATAAGAAAAACAGCTATGGCGAAAGTTTGAAAGAAATCGGACAAGGACTAAGAAAGTTATGGATGTTAGAAAAATGAGATCACTACATCTATGCGAATCTCAAATTAGCAATTTGATGAGTCAATTGTGACATTTTTGTGGACAACTCTCCCATTTGTCGTACACAAAAATATTAATTTGCGGTTTTCTTCGAGGCGCTTTTACCCTCAGGGCAGTACTCAAAATATATTGGAGAGAGCATATTGTTATAGGTCCTCATGAATGAAAAGATCCTAGTGAGTAATGCATTTTGAAAAAAGGTGACATTTTAGTCATTTTGTGTGTTGGAGTGAATGGGGGAGTTGTCCACAGCTACATCACAGTGACATTACCTATTCGGCCAATTTTAAATTCCCTTATGCATAGTGATTACAACTTTCAAAAAATTCATGACTTTCTTATTGCTTGTCTGATTTCGTTCAAACTTCACCAATCTGCTTCTCTGATTTTTCCTCTTTCTTTCAAAGCAACTTGCTATAAAGGTAGGATTTCCCTTTAAATTTCATGTTTTGTATAATTTTACTTCTTGAAATTTTCAACATAACTTCTTTGCTAATCATTTTACACATTGATATCAAATAATTTGAATTTAAGTGTTTTGAAATGTGTAATTAAATGCGAAATTCAACACAAGTGTTTGCGATCAATTTAATTCTCTGGGCTCACTCCGCGGCGATTTTCCGCCAAGGCCGAGTTCGCCTAGGCCCTAGTGCCGAGTTAGCCCGCATCCCGCGGCGCGATATTCATTTTGTTGTGGTTCATTAACGATCATGGCCCCGACGTGCAATATTTGTGCAAAAGAAATGCCGGTTTCAACAGAAAGGTACAAAATGACTTCGAAACTCTCAAAGAAAAACTTATCTATTGCAGAAGTCCTCATTAATAATTGGGACGTGCCTCTTTCAAAGGAAGAAGAACAGTGGTTAATTTGTAGGCCATGTAATCAAATTTTGTCATGTGCAGTAACTAAACGGCAGGAATTCAACATTGCTATATCCAAACTGTACAACCAATCAGCCCCAACTACATATATAGGTCATAAATTAAGAGAGTTCATACCAACTTTAAGAGGAGAAGTATCCATATCGACACCCTCATCAACAAGTTCCGGCGCTCGTACCTCACTTGGCCAAAAAAAGCGATCTGCAAGGACCCCAGGAAGCCTTCTGAAGAAACCTAGATCTAGGTTTTCAAATTCAAGATCAAGTGAAAAAAAAAAACAGACCCTGCATTATAGGACTCCGCCTCCGGGAGGTTGTCAGGAGATCGAAAGCCACCCTAGCCCTAACGTTAAAGGACAAGTGAGTAGTCTAAATGATATTTCATAAATTAGATTCATCAATATGATTTTGTATAGATCTAGTTTCCCCAGGGTCACTTGGGTCTGAGCCAAAAGTAGTCGACATAAACCCTAAATTTTCAATTAAGATTTGTATCTACCCTTGTAGATTTAATCATCTAGACCCCTATCACTATCACTTTATCAGTATGGTGGTTGATCCAGTGTCCGAACACTTTTCAGAAAATCAACGATAGCAAATAAAATATCAAACGAATATCTGTCAAAATTACATAATGAATGCTCAAAGTCCTACAGAAAAAGAAGTTGATGGAATTTTAAAAAGACAACGTAGATTTAATACGATATTCCCTTCCGAGCGAACCCCTTCCCAACGACGCGCCGTTTTGGTCCCTTGAAAAAGGTGGTACTGTATTTCCGAACGTGTAAAACCTATGGGAAAAAGACAACCTTTGTTTCAATAGTGTGGTTTTCATACGCGTAATCCCACGCGTATGAAAACCCATTTTAGGCACTTAACTGTACACGTTCGGTAATACAATCTGTTCGGAATTACAATCCTTGACTATATCACATGAACTGATGAAAGCCGAGAATCTGTAGTATATTATCGGTGATATGAAAATGTACTACATGTCTCTTCATGGTCACGTTCCGGTTTTTTTGAAAATAACCTTTAAAATGGAAAAAAGCGCCCTCAGAGCGCGACGGGACGGAATTACTGGAAAAAGCAAATAAGTAAAAAGTGCGAGGGCATTTGAAAAATATAGTGTGGAGTTGGAATACTACTAATACTAGGTCTATGCAATATTATTCAATGCCCAGTGTCGGTTCTAGCAATTTCTGTTATAATTGGGTTAAAATTTGAATCTTTTTGATGCAAAATTGGATTTTGGGGCACTTTGACACCCCCTTTTTTGTCAGATAAACTGGGGTTTATATAGACTATATAGAGCAATTCCACAACGTAGAGGGCAGCAGACTGGTCGCTATTGCTGCGGTGTGTACCCGATCTTTTACAGTACATAAGTCAATAGGGCGTTATGTACATTCGTTAGATTGTTTTCTATTTTGGACTGACATAGACTCTATGCAGATTTATTTTAATGTTGACAATGAGGAATAATCAGGGAAGTTCAGGTCGCAGCTGTGCACTAGTGCTCAAATGCCACAACAATTTGAGAAAGCTTAAAAAATTGGGAGCTAACTGAGTGCAAAATTCACTCGCCTTTAGCTTTGACTCGATGAAGCCTGTTTGTGTGTGAAGCCGTACTCCCTACACAGGTTTCCTGGCTGTAAGGAATGTAAAGGAATTCGTCGCCAGTGGGTAATAAACATCAACAGAAAGGACTTTGAAGTCAAGAAACATAGTATGGTATGTAGTAAAAGATCTAATTTTGTTTTATGTTACTTTAGTTTGGCGTACAATTTAATGAATGAAATCATGTAAACGAGGTAACATTAAGTGCTCCCGTTTACTGCGGCAGTGCAGTACCGCGAGTGCGATGGTGCTAGCAGTGGGGCTGCCATGCCGCAATCGAATGGTCATACCCCGGGTTGGGGGAGTGGAGGGGGCGGGGCACGGCCATTACAACTTGTACCCAAAAACATGTAGAGTACAAGTGGAAAAATCGAAGGGGTACACTTTTAAGGCTTACTTGCCAACTTTTGCTAAGGATATGTTTTCAGACATAATATGAATACTAAGTTAGGGTGGGGAACGCATGACATACTTCAAGTTCAAGGATAATTATTTGTTTAGAGTCCATTTTGAAAGTTTTTTAACCACAGTGTCCACCTTGTAATTGGCAGTGGGCCGTGTCATACAAACAGGACTGCATACAAACGGATGTCTCACCATTTCCCTCTTAAGTTTCCTCATGCATATAATGTATCATTTGGCAAGACATGCAACCCATAGTGGTAAATATTTTCTTTCTATGTATTCACAGGTGTGTGGAATTCATTTTCCTGATGGTAAACCGACAGAGGCACACCCATACCCAGTTCTTCATATGGGATACGATCCTTGTGTAAGTAAAAGTTTATTAGCCTGTTCAAGACCAAAAAGCTAAATTTATGTAAACAGAAATGAATACCAGTATCTAACCTGAAAATTGAAGGAAGGTATTGCAAAAATGATAGGGCCTAAAAAATTAACTTTGTCTTTAAAAAGTAATCAATTCCTGAATAATAACTGAACAGAAAACAGCAGACTTGATTGAGATTTATTACCCATATTTTTTTTGTTTTGTTTTTTTGTAGATCTAAATTTGTGACTTCAGTTGCTAAATGGAGAAATTTCTTGGCATGACAGATACACTTTTATATTTTTTAAATTTGTTTTTGTTTCTATGTTTTATTTTGTTTGGGTTAGGATATTTATAGCAGATTTTTTTGTCCTTTTCTTTCCTTTTTCTTTAGGATTTCTTAATTTTTCACTTTTATTTTCCCCAACAGAAGGAGTTATCAACTGGTAGAGCACCTCCAAAGAGGAGATGTCTTCGACCAGAAAGTGAGGCCAGTACTTCTGCAGAGGTACATGTACATGTAGAAGCATCTCAAGAAGTTGAAGATGAAGAAGAAGAAAAAGAAGAAGTTTGGCCTCCAGAAGATAACATCACAGTTGAACTTCCAAGCACTGTCAAGACGCATGATGCAGCTGTTCAGTGGCCAGTGACCGGAGATCACAACTATGGCAGTACTATAAAGCTAATATCTACTGCTACACAGACAGAACCAATACCAACTATGTCAGCCCAGGACTTGAGGGACAGTGATGCAAAATTTTTCACTGGACTGAGCAAAGATGTGTTCTGGGGGTATGTCCAAGCCCTTTTAGCTTTTCTCAAAGTACCATTGAAGTTTAAGTTAGCCATTCCAGATCAAATCCTCCTTGTTCTGATGCGTCTTCGCCTTGGACTTATGTTAACAGATTTGGGAAAGCGATTTGATGTATCCCGAACCACAGCCTTTCGTATATTGGTAGCATGGATTCCAGTCATGGCAGAATTCATGAGAGAAAATGTGATTTTGTGGTTGCCAAGAGACACATTGAGAAGAATAAGGCCCTCATTGTTTGCTGAGAACTACCCTAATGCAACTTGTATAATAGATTGTACGGAAATTTTTGTGCAAAGACCTGGACACCTCAAGAAAAGGGCCCAAACTTACAGTAACTACAAAAGCCATAACACATACAAAGCCTTGTATTGTCATTGTATAGCACCTAATGGCTTTGTTATGTTTGTTTCCAAGCTTTTTGGAGGGAGAGCAAGTGATGTTTGTATATCACAGAACTCTGGCTTTACTGATCACCTTATACCAGGAGATGAGGTGCTAGCTGATCGTGGTTTTACAATTGATGGTATTTTACCTCCTGGGGTAAAACTTAGCATCCCTGCTTTTACGAAAGGACTGAAACAACTACCAGAAAGAGCTGTTACTGACACAAGGCGCTTAGCAAATGTTCGCATTCATGTTGAACGAGCAATAAGAAGACTTAAGTGTTTTAAGTTACTATGCAGTATAATACCAGGCAACCTCAGAAATGTTGATGACATTGTTACTGTTTGTGCTGGACTTTGCAACATGCAGCCTCAGCTTATAAATGAGGACATCCCAGAGGAGGAACCAGTGGAGATAGACAATGATGATGATGTTGATGGTGCATTGGATGAAGAGGAAGTTGGGTACATGTTGGACTTTGCAGAGGGCATGGAATAAATCAAGTTAAATGATTGAATCAAAATACTCAAGAGAGATGCCAAGCATTTAAAGTTTTCAGCTTAATCATCCTCAGTAAATTGAAAATAAGCACACAATTACAATGCATGCATAATTTCATTGTCTCTTTAACACAAAAGTAACATGTCATAGTATTGTCAGTAGTTTGCAAGCTATACAAGTTATTTTTTTTTTTCTTGTTTACAAATCTACAACAAATTATAGAGGAAATCTATTTTCTCACCACAGGTGGGAAAAAAAAAATCTAGACATCAGTTTCAAGGACTTACTTTTTTAAAATTGACAGAAGGGGCATACAATGACTTTTGCAATTCCTAAATTAGAATTTGTAAATGAGTGGTTAAAAAGTGATTCTGTTTTGAGAAAATTCACAATATCAAGGTGCTTAATTAATCACAAATTCTATGAATAGTTTGAAGGGTAGTTACTGAAACTGGTTTTAGTAAGTTCTGATTGTAAGGGCTCAATGATTGCAAATACTTCTTGTAAAGAGGTTGCTGATTAAAACGGGCAGTATCATTATCCTGCAGTCCTGGTTTGTTTGAAATCCGAACCAATCATATGTTGTGCAATGTACATTTGGAGAACATCAATGTAACTGCATTTTCAAAGCAAAGTAGCATACATGAAATGATAATAAAACTTATTTTGAATTACACTGTGAGAGACCTGCTGATTCCTGCTCTGTTTGACTAATTTCCTATAATTGGATAAATTGCAACATGAACTTGAAATCATGGAGATCTAACCCAAAGTTCTTGTTTTGTTTTGTTTAGCTCTGTTTTTATGCATCAACAGTAAATCAATTTGGTATTCAGAAGTGCATAAATACTCATATCTTGGACTGTTATGGTAGATCTTTCCTGATTGAAGTACATGTTGTACGATGTAGATTTATTTTCACAGCAGTTCCTTTATCTTCAATTGTCCATGGGCTAGCCTGGATGAAATTGCTGGAAGCAAGTGTCCAAAATACATTCCTCATAGATGATCTAACTGTTTTTCCACCCACTGCTGGTCGTACAGAGCATCTACAATCACTTGCTCAGATGGTGTCCACACAAGAAACTTGCACTTTCTTTTACCAGAACAATGCATTGCTATTTGCATTTGGTAATAATATCCAGAACCAGCTGTAGTTTGGCTTAAAACATAGTTTCCATTCACAAAACGTACATCATATTTGTTGGCCTGAACTTCTGAAGCATGTTGGTTAAGCTGCCATTGTATGGTTCAAGTTTCTTTTCAGTTGGGCATTTTATCTCTAAAATTGTGTCACTGTCCACAATTCCATCCAGGCTAGCTCCCAGCCAGTTGTCAGTTGGATCAACAACCAGTCCAGTTGTTTCAATTTTCTTGTGGAATGTGCACTCGTAGTAGCTTCGAGCTATTGGTTCACATTCTTGACCATAGCGAGTTGAGGAGTTGCCCATGAATCTGTTATTCAGTTTTCTGTCTTACCATTTCTTTGGATTGGCCTTCTTTGGCACTTCCGAAGCCCCACTGCTTGTTATCCGGATCTTGCGTTGATCTTGCCATAGTGCTGAATCTTGGGATGAGGTGGCATTCGCAAGTTTTTTACGTTTCTTCTCATCACAGGCAATGTACTTCTCATACACCTTGTTACAAAGTTCACAATCACGGGCCACACAATTGCCATGATTCTGTGGTAAATCTTCCAAGTCATTTGATGAAGAGTTGATTGCTGAAGCCTTCAGAACGTGATTCAAGATTGTCCCGGGGATGGCAGCCAGGCCAGCCACTGGACCTGTTGTTAAGTGTCTGATGACATCTTCATCTGTCTCTAGTGCCTTGGTGGTTACAGATGTGGACTTGGCAGCAGTGTTGTCTTCAGCACGGATGTTTTCAACAGAGTCTGGGAGAACATTCTGTGTCGTGGACTTATTCCACAAGCATGCCGAGTCTGTGCAGGCCACACCAATATAACCCTTGAGAGCTGCATGATTAATTTTGTATGCAAGGCCTGCAGTGTGACTGCAGCATCTCCCTTGGTTTGCCATACAGTCACATTGTACTTGAATGATTTCTGCATTTGCTCTTTTCATTGTCACTTGTACTTCATGATAATTGTTAATATGTTGTGAATAACGTACATTTCCCTTAAGCACTATGATACCTGAACTTTGCAGTTGGTGGGTTATTTGTCCAACCCACCCAGATCTAAGGTAGTTTTGTCCCTCAATCAATGATCTGTAATTATTATTTGGTGCTTCATCACAAGCCAAACGCTTTAGGAAGTAATCCTGAATACCTAAAACAAAACAAAACAAAAATGAAAATAAAAGTACATTTCATCCTCATGAAGTACATTGTGCTTCTACAATTTAATAGCTTCATTTAATTTTGGTTTTGAAACGTTTTCTCTTAATGAACCCTTTAACTCTATGTTTGTAGTCTGGGGCAATGCAGGGCATGAAATAGTGTTTGTGCGTGTCTGTGTGTGATGGTGTGTGTGTGTGTGTGTGTGGGGGGGGGGAATGACCCAAAGGTGGATTTATTTAGATGAAAAAGGACATTATGTTGTAGGATCTGGTCCTCTCCCTCACCCCCGCACCCTTGTTTCTTCTTCCTCCCTATTTTCTTCTCTTGTCATCCCCCCCCCCTTGGATGCATGTAGGCCTACATAAACAAAATGTGTGTTGTTGTTGGTTTTTTTTTTTGGGGGGGGGGGGGGGGCTGGTAGGTCTATTTTGGTTTGATCATACTTAGAAATACACGGTCTCTCTCTCTTTCTCTCTCTCTCTCTCACACACACACACTATCCCTCTCTCTCATATCCCTCTCTCGCTCTCATTATCCCCCCTCTCTCTCTCTCTCTCTCTCTCTATCCTTCGCTCTCCCTCCCCCTCTCCCCTCCCTCTCTCCCCCCTGCCCCTCCCTCTGTCTCTCTCACTCTCTCACACTCTCTCCCCCTCTCTTCTCTCTCTCTCTCTCTCTCTCTCTCTCTCTCTCTATGTCTCGTTCACTCTCCCGCTTCTCTAACACATGCATTTACTAGCAACAGGAAGCGAGCTCCCTGATAAAAACCATCGGCAATTCTTGGTCATCAACAAACTTTTACTGACAAAACTAAGGGGAAAAAGTAACGAAAGAACAAAAATACATCATACCTTCATCTGTCAGATATGGCCATTGTCTGACGTCATCTACCCATGTATCCATGCTTTATTTTATTGATTTAAAATAAAGTTATTGAAACAATATCAGGGCATATCTTATATCTTTCATTGATTTTGTACACCTAGCCAATCGCGGTTAGCACGCTCACACACCGCAGCTATGGCGTCGCCGATAGAGGGCCAAATACATAAAGCGGAGGTGGAATTGGTCTATATAGCTATATATTGCTATATACGACCATATACATGTAGCTAAATATGCCATACCCAAAGCTACAATTGACAATAGACACATACAAATATGCAATGTTCCCTAGGACAGTATGGATATGGAACAGGGGGTCGTTTCATCAAACTGTCATAACGACAAGATTAGCGACATCTCGACACTGTCGCTCAACTTGTCCGCTAAGTGTTTCACAAAGCCATCTTTGCCAAGACCAGTGACAACTTCGCTGACAAGTGACTTGTCGGTACTCCAAACCTGTCATATCTTTTTAGAACGCCATCACAAGCCAGCGTTTAGTTAGTCTATGGGCTGCGAAAAAATAAATGTAAATAAGCACTATCCTTTATCATTCCTTTATCAAATAGTATCACTAATGTTCGTATTATAATATTGTACAGACGGACAATATGTTCTTATGGCTTCTTGACCCCCCATCAAGTAAATGAGATTAATATTAAAAATACCCACATTCGTCTACCATAGAATCAGCATCGAAAACGGAACAGTCTGTATATATACAGACCCATGTAAATGACAATTTATCATGTATGTATTTTCGCTATATTTTCCATTTTCACGCAATGCTCTTTCAATGAATAAATATTAAAAACTGGGCCATGAAATATCTTAATTTAATCATTTTCTCTAAAGTGAACACGATTTAGGTCTTTCCATAATTAGTCAAATTATACGTTATCCTCTTACCTACAAATCTAGATTCGTACATCACAAATCCCTCCTCGAGTTTTCTCAATTTTATAAATTCTAAGATGCCATAAGTAAGACCCTTTCACACTCACTTCCTTAGAGCGGTCTAACTAAGAACGGTTCCTCAGGAGTGGTTCTGAGGTGAGTGTGAATTCTAAAGTGGTCCAGGAAGCGTTCTTCTGGAGCGCTCCAGAAGACCACCTCGGGAGGTGGTCTTGAGGAACGGTTCTTAGTTAGACCGCTCTAACGTGCAGTGTGAAAGCGAAAGCGATCCTAAAGCGTACTTCAACCGGAAGTGAGTGTGTGTTGCGCGGGAAATCTTGTGTGATTTTCCTTGATTTTCCTATAAGTGCAGGCCATCACTGCACGATAAAATGATGAAAAGAAAGAAACATAAGAAAACATAGAAAGATTAAAAAATTATAAAAACAAAGAAAAACAAAAGAAAACAAGGAAAGATAGAGAAAATGATAGAATGATAAAAAAAGAAAACTAAGAAAGATAGATAAAATGATAGAATGATAAAAACAAAAGAAAACAAGGAAAGATAGAAAGATAAAATGATAGAATGATAAAAAGAAAGAAAAACAAAAGAAAACAAGGAAAGACAAAGAAAAACAAGAGAAAACAAGGAAATATAGAGAAAATGATAGAATGATAAAAAAGAAAACAAGGAAAGATAAAAAAAGAAAACAAGGAAAGATAGAAAGATAAAATGATAGAATGATAAAAACAAGAAAACAAGGAAAGATAGAAAGATAATATGAAAGAATGATGAAAACAAAGAAAAACAAGAGAAAACAAGGAAAGATAGAAAGATAATAATGAAAAAATGATAAAAACAAAGAAAAACAAAAGAAAACAAGGAAAGACAGAGAAAATGAAAGAACGATAAAAACAAAGAAAAACAAAAGAAAACAAGGAAAGATAGAAAGATAAAATGTTAGAATGATAAAAACAAAGAAAAACAAAAGAAAACAAGGAAAGATAGATAAAATGATAGAATGATAAAAACAAAGAAAAAAAGGAAAGATAGAAAGATAATATGAAAGAATGATAAAAACAAAGAAAAACAAAAGAAAACAAGGAAAGGGAGAGAAAATGAAAGAATGATAAAAACAGAAAAACAAAAGAAAACAAGGAAAGATAGAAAGATAAATTGATTAAATCATAGAAAAACATAAGAAATGTAAAGAAAGAAAAGACGATAGTATGATAAAACAAAAGAAAACAAAGAAAAATAGAGAAAATGAAGTGATAGAACGATAAAACAAGGTATAACAAAGAAAAAGTAAAAAAAGCGTAGACGATAAAATGATGAAAACAAAGGAAAACACAAGGAAAGGTGGAAAAAAACAAGATGATAGTATGATATGCACACGTAAAAAGGAAAGTGGAAAAAAAAAGAAGCCTTGGAAATATATAAAGATAAATGCATCAGGCAGGCAGTATATGGTTTGAATTCTGCACGAAAAAATTGACCCGCTGACCTGAGCTGCCATAGCAACAGGACCACTTTGACTCATTGAGCGATTTGAGACATAAAAAATGCGCGGAGTGTGAAAGCAATCAAATCGTTCTTCAAGAACCGTTCCTCTAGAGCGGTCTAACTTGGAGCGGTCTAACAGGGAGTGTTAAAGGGGTCTAACACATCTTTTCATGTAAACGGGATGTTTGTATGACCAGCATTCATCTTAGCTGCCATTTTTTACATTTTGGAATAGTTTGGGAAAAACTG
The DNA here is from genome assembly GCA_025618425.1 of Heliocidaris tuberculata. Classification (NCBI taxonomy): domain Eukaryota; kingdom Metazoa; phylum Echinodermata; class Echinoidea; order Camarodonta; family Echinometridae; genus Heliocidaris; species Heliocidaris tuberculata. The sequence continues at coordinate 26,427,961 of CM046834.1, read as the reverse complement.
AGCCTCAAAATCTGTTTGGGTTATTGACCATAATTTCACTGGACTGTGATATAGACTGTTTTTTAGCCGATGAGTATCGATATCATTGAGTTGTTGTTTATCATGTCTTTGTGAAACAGTTTTTCAGGTCCATGACATTTCCGTAGATCGCCGACAACAGTTATGACTGTCATGGAGTCGATTTGATGAAATGGCTCCCAGATTACCAGGACATGTCATTCTCCATGGAAACCGAACTATATTCAGAGAGGCTGCACTACCTATCATCAGCATGATGCGGCCCCCTGTTGGGTCCCACATGCTATAAATGGACCAGTGCATGTTTTTACTCGCACCTCTGCATGCTCATTTTTTATTGTATATATGTGAGCCAACCCAAATCCTGCACCTTAACACTCCATTGGCACATGACATGATTGACATCCCAGTATAGCTTTCTAAGGAGCTGCTTTTTGGGATTACTGCAACAAGTAACAAGTAATGTCTTGATGTATAAAGTATCAATAAACTATCGTACCATCACTTCTGTACCATTAAAATTGATTCCCTTATATTTCGAGAAGAATTGTGATGCGTTACTTTTTTTTCTGTCCTGTCGCATTAAGGGGGTATTTAAGAGTTTGTAGGCGCGACGGGACGGAATTTTACATGGAAAGTACAGTCCCATGTATGCCATTTGATGTTAGTATACTTTTTTGAGCCCTAGCAAGTTTTTATTCATTTAATTTGAATAAACAAAGAAACAATAAAGATTGACACTTTTCTTACCAGAACAATCTAGTTCTACCACAATTTTTCAGAGAAAAGAACTATTTGATGATATCAAAAAATTTCTTTTCAAAATCCCCATTTGTTTTGTACATGATGCAAAAGTGTCCACCCTCTACAGTGATTTTTATCTCTTTAATTTGAATTAGCAATAAAGTTTGCCACTTCCCTGTACCTTAACATTTTAGTTCTACCATAGTTTAAAAGAAAAAGGGACAGATGGATGATACTTAAATTTTTTTTTTTGGAATCCCCATTCCTTTTGTACATGGTGCAAAAGTATCCATCCCGTCGCATTCCGTCCTGTCGCACGACACCTATTCATCAATTTTCAAATTAAAAAGAATTTATCGCGCCAAAATCTTAGCTTGATATTTGAATGTCATGTGCTCTATCATACTAATAAAAAATCTCAAGACATAGCTGGTCTTCAATTTTAACTTCGATAGAATTTTACTTTGAATCTGTCTTAGAAAATTTCACCATTCTATCGTTCCGTCCCGTCGCGCTAACAAAATAATGTTGTTACCATAGAAACGGAATTACAATCAGTTTTGTGTTTGTATTGGAATTGTTCTTCAATGTAAACTTATTATAAGTAAAGATATGCTGGCAGTAGCATTTCTTATTTTCTTGTGAGGAGAATAAATCCTATCAAATTCCGTCGTGTCGCATTGACAGACTTTTGGCTCAGACCCACTTGTAGTCTGTACATCACATGTAGTCTGCAAGCTTATCTGAAGATAACCTTGTACTCCAGACTAGCTTTACGGGTGAATAGGCTTCGATAGCTTTAGTGTGTGTATCAGCGGGCCTTTTTCCAGTCTAGATCATTCATACATGAAAGGAAAATAATTATTTAAAATTTCACTTTCAATTCTGAATCTCCAAATTTGGCACAGTAAGAGTTGAATAGTCCCTGAATCACGTGATCTAAGAAATTTAAGAAAATTAAATCTTGCTTAGAGCAATGTTGTTGTCTGTTTTTGACTGCTGCAACAGTGAATGTTGGACACAGTCCCACATAGGCAAGGGCCTATGACTGCGTGTATCTGTGAATGGAGAGTTTTCCTGTTGGGGTCATGTTGCAAGTGGAATTCCACAAGGCAGTGTTCTTGGGCCTGTGTTGTTTGTGTTGTATATAAATGATCGGTTCCTGGACAGCCAGACCAATGGACAGCCTGACCCTGGATAACATGACCACCTACCCTGGACAGCTCGACCCAGTTGAGTTATCCAGGGTTGGGTGCCTCGCTGGACAACTCGACCCACTTTTTGTTTTTCAAATTTTATGAACTAAATTCAGTCATTTTACATTTGACATTTAAGTGTAAACTATAATTAAATGTATATATTCATGACAGAAAAACTGGCAATTACTGTGGAATTTTTGAGTTGCAATAAAAGAATTTTCCCCTTGCAATGAGAATATTCGATAAGGACCGACAGCCAAAGAGGCCAGAGGGAAGTTGATTTTATGCCCCAAGAATCACTGTACCAATACGATAAAGGAATATTTTATAATATATATATCTTTACATTCAATATAACCTTTCCTTTCCCTTGGTAAGGTTTTTTCAGATTTAGAACTAACATGAAAAATGATAAATAGTTTATGCATTGCATCGGACACACACACTCACTAATCCCAGGGAGTGCCGCCACCAAGGCCAAAGGCACTTTATCGACAGTGCTCGCATGCCTGGCCTTGGAGTTAGCAGACACATACACCATAAACCTTTGCCAACAGCGATTTTTTTTTTTCTCTCTTGGCAGCAAGGAAAGTCTTCAAGGACTCATGAGGTATTGATTCACCAAAAGACATGCAAGATTTCTTTTTTGGGATAAGTCAGCAGCATCATATAAGACAGACAAAAATCTAGACCACTGCTTTGAGGAGTCATCGGCAATATTACTAAATTCAGAACCCCAATCTAGTTCCAACATTGCTCTCTTTCTTTGTAATCACCCCTGTTATAGCACCTCTTCTTCTTACAGGAAGATACAGAATAACAATGAAAATTAAAACTTAGCACCCCATGGTCACTCTTACCTAGAGGGCTTAGAGTTTTAACATCCGATACCATGTTCTCTTCATTTGTAGAAGTTATCTGATCAGACCTACAGCGAGTTGGCTGACTAAAGTGCTGAAAGTATTAACTTTCTCTTACAGATTCGATAAACAAATATTCTAAATGGTTCTCATTGTGTATGGTAGTCCAATTGGACCAATCAATACCTGGAAAATTGAAATCTCCCATGATAAGAATATGGCTGAAAGAAAGTCTTGTAACAGATTTCATCATGTCTAACAATCTCCCATTGTTAGCATCAGATCCACTATTACTTCTATATACAATTCCAATCAAAAGTCTATCGCTACCATGCAAAGTAATTTCACCAAACACACACTCCTCATAATCATCAGAAATATGTAATTCACTAAACAACAGAGAGATGTGCATATAAAAAAGAACCCCTCAGCCTCTACTAACCTTCGAGTCAATATGTTTATGAATAAAGTTGTATCCAGGTAGAGAGTAGCTGGCAAGAGTGGGCTCATAATGGAAATGCTTTGGCTTAGCCTCAGCAATACCTATTGCGAGAGGCTTACTGTTATTAACAATTAGACGCAATTCATTCATCTTGTTGTCTGGGTAACATATTTACATCATTATATACATCATTAAGAACACTTGAATGTAGTCTTTTTTCAGGAACTTCACTACCTTCATTGCCCAGGATGGGCCCCATACTCGGAACAGGTAGTTTTTCCCTTCAGCCTGGTCAGCCTCTTGGCTACGGGCTTGCTCATACAGACACTTGGCTTCTTTTGACATTCTTCAACTTCTCAGAAGGATCAGCCAACTTCGGGAGATTTTTCATTACTCTGCGCTTCACATCCCCATCAAAGAATTGTACAAGCAGGGGTCTAGGTTTATCACCTGCTTTTTTACCAAGGTGAGTTACAGATTTAACATCAGAGGGGACCACTGCCTGCGAACAAATTCTATTGCATACCTCAAGAGTACTATTTGAGTCAACATGACTCAAATAATTATTTAGATAAGGATAATTTCTCACTTTTTGTACAAATCACTTGTTCGTCATCCAAATAGAGTACGCTCATCCTGTGTGGAGCCCCCACCTTAAGAAACATATACATGCTTTGGAAAATGTTCAAAGAAGAGCGACTAGATTAGTCCCAGAGTTAAAGGGGCTGCCTTATGCACAAAGATTGAGACAGTTAAAAGATCTCTACCTTAGCTTACAGGAGGGCTTGAGGTGATATGATTGAAACATACAAGATTTCTAATAAATATGATTCTGATGTAACGCCAAATCTTGTATTACAATTCAGAGGGGGCAAATAAAAAACTGTTTATTCCTAGGACCAAAACTCAGAGATACAAAAATTCTTTTTATGTACGAATACATAAACCATGGAATAATCTTCACAATGACACCATTACTGCCCCGAGCGTGCACAGTTTTGAAGTAGCTTTGGATAGATGTTGGAAGAATAAGCCCATTAAGTACGATTATGAATCGCCTACACCAGGAAATGATCCAGCCATCTTGAAAAGGAAGAAGAACTTGGAGCTGAATACAGAGGCGTCATGCCTGCGTTCAGTATCTTCCCTAGGTATCCCTAGGTTATACCGTAGGTATGCCTATCATGCCTAGCTGTACAAGCTCCTTGGCTTATCAATCTGCTACTGGTCCACAGAGCTGTACATGGGGATGCATATGTGGTGTGTGGAGAAGGATATCACCAACAAAATCTAGATCTAAATATCACCTATTCCCACATACTGTGAGCCATGCAAAGCACCTTCAGAGTTTGCTAAAGGGGTTACCTTCCAAGGTCTACTAAAATTGTAAAAATCGAATGAATAAAAAAGGAAAAAAACATTAAAAAATTGGCAGATGTGTGATCAGGTTTTTCTTACCTTGCATGTGTAACTTGTATATACAGATTGCACCATGCGATCGAGTCATTTGATTCGATAGTATACAGTATGCACCGTGCAATCAAGTCATTTGAATCGAAGGTACCGTATGGGGGAAGATCAGCTCGGCGAGGAAATTCCCTTTTTTTTTTCAGCGAAATAATCGTCAATTGTGAAATCAAAATGCTGGACTAATAATAGTTATAGTATTTCTCTTGAAATGTAACTACAAATTTTCATCTTACCTGCTGAAATTGAGCGATTCGACCGACCAAACTAATGAGCGAGGAAGATTTTGGTTATTTGTACCTGGAGCTCCACCGTCTAATGGCGGTGGCGATGGAGCTTCCTAGAGTTAAAGATAACCCTGCATATATGTGTGTGTGAGTGACCCATGCTATACTTACTATCAGATTCTTGTAGCCGTAGAAAAAGTTTTTGCTTTAGTCTTAAAGGAGAATGAAACCCCCCAAATAAATGCATTGTAATAGAGGCACAAAAATCAAAGTAGCATGTCAGTGAAAGGTTGAGGAAAAATGGACAACTTTATAAAAAAGTTATGAATAACTGAAAAAATGAATGGAGATCTGAAATTGGCAATGTCCTCATTATGCTAATGAGATGCTGTGATGTAAATGTGCTATACTTTCCAATTGCCTTATACAAATAATGTTGTAAAAATCCACTTTCCTTGAATATATCGTAGATAATTTGCTTTCTGTATTATAGGTGGTGGTCATAAATTTATTCCTCACAATATATTTCAAGCACAATGTTGATAATTCAATTTTCTTTGTTTAAAAGCTGAAATCTGATGATTTTCTTATTTATTACCTATAAAGAAATAATATATGAGTATTTTGCCAATTTCATTTATCGATTTTAGTTTTTTTAATTCTTCATAACTTTTTTATTCTTTTATCTGTTTTTCCTCAAACTTTCAGTGATATGCTTCTAAGATATTTCTGCTTCTGTTAAAGTGCATACAAGTTTGGGATTTCATTCTCCTTTAAATAAACTGTCATATACATATACTAGACAGCCATTTAAGAAGATAAAATTGCCTGTAGAGTCTAATTACTTGATTTTTTTTTATAAAGATTACATGTACATGATAATTAATGCTGTCAGTACATAGATTTCGTAGTTTCTGTTTACTTTTTTTTTCATTTTTTAATAGTGGGTCTGGGATCAATAGATGGGGTGAGGTACTTCTTGATAACTTTTTAATTTTTTTGTGTGGACTAATTACAATTTTTACCAGAGAATCCTCTCAACCTTTCTGTGGTGTGTGTTGTAAATTCAATTCAATTCAGTTTATTTCGCAAGATAAAATGCATATACAAAATTATGCGGGCCTTTCCATAAAGGTTAAAAAAACCTGTAGTATTTGGATCGCCCATTAGACAATAGAAAAAGAGAACCAATTATTTTTAGGCACAAAAACAAGATAATGCACCTAAATGCACACAAACACCTACATTATAACAACAACAGAAAAAAAATAAAAAAGACAAACAAAAAGGAGGAAGAAGAAGAAAAAAAAAATGGAAGGGAATTCGAATATAACATCTTAATTAACTGTGATAATTAATAATTATTGATTAATAATATTTTATATTTTTTCCTGAAGGAAGATACAAATTGTGATTTTGTCAAGGGGAATAATATTCCAATGTTTAGGACCTATGTAACTCATTGACTTAGCTTCATGACTTGATTTAATGGACCATAAATGAAATTTGTGTGAAGATCTAGTATTATAATGATGAACTTGACTATTATATTGGAAGATGTCTAAAAAGGGGGTAGGTAATAACCTATTTTTATATTTATACATGAACGTTGCAATTTCTTGCTTATTTATATCAGATATATTTAATAATGATAATTTCTTGAAAAATCCTGCCCAAGAATCTAAATGCTCAACTATAATCAAAATTCTATATTTGATTTTAGGAAGTTCATTTATGATACTTGATCATAAAACTAATGGCAGTGTGACACAGAAGGAGAAGAAAATCACAACTTCCACCCCCCCCCCTTCCCATTACTATGGTGATTTTAATTTATACATGAAGTGGTGTGAATCATATTCATTGTATTTGTCTTCAGTGTTCTTTTCTTTTCTTTTTTAAAGGAAACCTTTCAAAATATATACCCTCACCCTAGCCATGCATGGTTCTTGTTCCACTTACAGGCCAAGCAATGTGGAAAGATGAAGTCATTATTCTTATTCATTCATTTTGTCTACAGTATTTAAAATCATATATTGTGAAGGAAAAATATCAACTTAGAGAGAACCTTTCACCAACTATAATAACATTGTATCCCTAGGCTAAACAGAATGCTACACCAAAGAAAGAGCTCCAAGGCAAGGTTCAGAAGCCTGAAGCTTCCACCCCTATCGTGGGTCTCATCAGGCAGGGTCAGGGTAAGCTCTTTCTTTCAGAGCAACTTGTCTTTAAGGTAGGATTTCCCTGTAATAGTGCTAATGGAATAATAGGAAAATGTTTTGGTGTCTGGTTTGTAAAGTTTCTACTGATTATGTGTACAACAGTTTGATTTGGATGACAATGCTGACCTACAGTTACATTCAAAGATTTCAAGAATAGCCTCATATGCTGTTATTAACTTGGGGTCCATGTGGTAATCATAGATTTTTGTTGTTGGGGTGAAGGGGGGGGGGGGGGCTGGGGCAGGGGAAGAGTAATTAAAAGATCATTAATTTAAAAAAAAATACCCATTTTAATTGTATGTTCAGTTGCTTAACAGGGGGTAACAGCTCTTATGTAATGTATTTTGGGGTAATGTCCGGACAAGGAATGACAACTGGGGTCATAGGACCAGACCACTGCTTTCATAATGCGAAGAAAGTCATAGTCACCAAAGTTGGGAGATCTGTAGCCTGGTTGGATATGTAATGTTTGTTTATCTAAGAATTCTTTCTTTGGTAATCAAGCCTTGACATTTTAATGAATAAGGCAACACTCTTCTGTGCTTATCAGACATTTATATACTATTTATGTTGAAATTAAAGACATGCATCGCATTTCATCAACTTTTAATCTCCAGCAGGTTCTAAGCCCAATGGAAGCAGTCAGAAAATGCAGAAATCTCCTCATACCACAACCCCAGATGAGGGAAGAAGAGAAAAGGTCATTCAGCCTCTACAGCCAACAGAACCAAGTGCAAAGCGTCTCAAGGTATATTAATACATTTGTATTCTAAAGTCCAGTTTTGAAGTTATAATCTAAAAGTGAGAAATGTTAGAAAATGAGTGAGCATCAGATTCTCACTTTTATATGATTTCAAATATTTTGACCTTTGTTATGTTCAGAACTTGATGCAGATATTAGAAATAAATCAAAGTAAATTCCCTTACCTTTATTTGGCCTGGGATTTCTGCTTTTGTTCGAGAACTTAGATGAGAAGCAAAATGGAAACACAGATGTCATATGAAAGTACATGCATTTCACTCTTGATAATAATGAGCATTTTGCCAGTCACAATGCAAAATAAGACACCATATACAGACAAAAGTCTATATATATGGTGTCTTAAGAAAAGCTAATTTGGGCCCTTACATTCAAATCAATAGCAAGATTATGGGTCATACCTTGATCAGGTATACATCTTCTATTGTCTCAACAGCCAAGGTATTTTAGACATCTTGTTTCAAGGATAACATTGTTCCAGTTACAATGTCACAAGTGCACATGGAGAGATATAGAGTAAAATATGTTGTATGTAGCTGTCACAACTGGATATGTCCAGAGGACTTTGACATGTTATTCTAGATATAGGTTGTTTGACCAACTCTCGCATACCAAGAAAATGAATACTAGAAACAGTTATTTAAAGTTAATCTATTTAATAAGAGAAAATCCCGATCTGGGAATATAAGTCTTCAAATAAATCAGAATATAATACAATCAGTTCAGTAATCAAGATAACAGTAAACAGTATAATATGAATTTGAATATTATGAATACTAATAGCACATGTGCATAATTATTATTCCTATTTAAATACTAATAAGTGGTTAAAGGTTATAGACCTGCAGTGGCGGCACCAAGGGGGGGCATGGGGGGGCATTTGCCCCCCCAGTCAGAAGCTTTGCCCCCCCAGTTGCCCCCCCAATAATTTTCGGAGTGAAAAAAAATAAAAGGGTGGAAAAAGAAAAGAAAAGGAAATAAAAAAGTGAAAAAGGAATGGAGAAAAGAAGGAAAAAGGAAGAAAACGGAAACTTGGAAAGCAGTGGTGGCATCAAGGTGGGGGGGGGGGCATGGGGCAAATTTGTTCGCTCAGCTCGTGTAAATATCCTCATATTTGGGTAGTTTTATAGCCGAATAATTTCTGTACATTTCCACTACAATAGTGTCAAAATTTTTGCTCGCTCGCTTCGCTCGCTCGCAATACAGGCCTATAATTCCCACCACATAATCAGATGATGATCAAATGTCCTCATATTGGGGTAGTTTTATAGCCGAATATGTAATTTCTGTACATTTTTACTACGAAAAATGTCAAAATTTTTGCTCGCTCGCTTCACTCGCTCGCAGTATATAACTAACACCTCTTTATAATCGGGCAGTTCAGCTAGATGCTCAAAATGTCCTCATATCTGGGTAGGTTTATAGCCGAATATTCTGTACATTTTCATTACAAAAAGTGTCAAAAAAATTTTTGTCCGCCCTTGCCCCCCCAACATTTTCTTTTGCCCCCCATTTGCCCCCCCACTTTAAAAATCCTGGTGCCGCCACTGTAGGCCTGTTCACAAAATAAATGTTCCCAAGACTTATCGCTTCTTGGTTGTAGTTTCTATGTCGATCCTGAAGACTGGAGGGTAATAACGAAGAGTTCTACATTGGGCGTGATGATCAGAAGAAACAATGAAGTGGAGGTTGCGATATTCTTCCCTGAAGGATCCCCGTCGTTGTCCTGAAGCTGTACTAAGCTTGGGTGAATGACTTCTCATCGCACCTTGAAAACCGACGAACCGGGTGTCCGGTCATTTCACAAAACCGTGAAATCACGAATCCTTATCTCTAGGATCCAGAAAATTCCGCCATCTATAATACAATATTTATCAAGACAAGATGACGTCATATCTATGAAGACTTTCGCCTCAATTATATCAAGCATGTATAATTCAATAATTAATATATAATAATTCATTACTAGTCATGATTTCAAATATCACCCTGGTCAAAAATGGAAATCTATAGAATGCATTAACAAATACAAAAGTCTATGATTACGACTATCAGAACACTCTTCCTTTCACAATCAAAATTACATCATCTTGCTAAGTTACTGACAAGTAAACTCTCCAACTGTGATTTACAAAATACACTTAAAGTTTACTCTGTTGATATGACCGGGAATAAGCACAATAATTCAGTGTTCTGTCATATGAAAAATATAACAAAACTGTTTATAATTAAAATCAATCTTTAGTCCTTTTGTACTGTTTACAAGGTCATAAAAAGAATCATTCCTGGCTCAAAAATCAGACATGCATTTTGATACAAAAGTAGCTTAGAAATAAGGAAAATATCACAGTCTGTTTGGAAAGTTCTGCTTACTGGAACCACAGGCTGCCTACCCTGGCATCTTGGGCGTGGCTCTCTGGCAATACTGCTGCTGCCAGATCTTGCAGCAACCTTAGCAGCTCAAGACCTGTAAGCAAAATGGCTGCGCTAGCATGCACACACTGCCCTAGCTTGCCTTAGCTTTCCAACCTAGCAGGAAACCGCTCTACCATGAAATAACAAAAGAGTGCATGGTACAGAAAACCCTAGCTACTATACAAAACTGACATGCTTAGGAATTACAAACACCTGCAATTGTACAAAATGCTATGTACCTTTGACAGTAGCTATTATTGCATAATCACATTATTGCTGTCAGACTTTATAGAGAGCCATTACACCTCTTTGCAGTGCTGTAGGACTCGATACCGGTCTCGAGTCTCTATTTCTCGGGACTCGGACTCGGACTCGGACTCGAGCCACAAGGACTCGGTCTCGGACTCGAACTCGACCAATGGTGACTCGTGACTCATGACTCGGGCAAAAATCAGGCCGAGACCGGTAATTTTTTCTGTTTTCCGCTTTTAATTTTAGTTCAAAAAATTACTCCCGGGCACGCAAAAAAAAAAACCAGCTATTTTCGCGCACCTTGCTTGATTGAGCGGTATTTTGAACATGAACTTGACATCGATCGTCGTAAATGTATGAGCATATGCCCAAATATAGGCGTTAAGATTAGTTGTTTTATGCCCGTATACACTTGTTATACACGTATGACACAGACAAGTACTGAAATTGATATTAACCATTTGGAGATGGATTAATCTATAACACACGTTTCCCCATAGACCCCAGCCTTGGATATCTTGCAATATGGGCAGTCTCAAAGAGATTACTATTCCACTTGTATTTCAAGCCAGTATTATGAACTACAGTTTTGATCTTCTGTCTTTTTACTTGCAACCTATGTTCCTGTGGCACAAAGTCTTATGTGGCAAAAAGTCAAAGTCAGCAATTTATCATTTTTGGCAGTGTCAAACGATTTTATTACGATTTAACAATTACTTTTTTTTACTTGAGTCACTTAGTCATGTAGTCAGTTTCCAAAATGAATGTTAATGTTGCATTTGTTTTAGAAGCCATTAAGCCAGTTTAATGAACTAGCTGATATATGTACAAGGGTTTTATTAGGGTCTGATGAGTTACGGCTAGTCACGGCGACAAATCACTCATTTGTGAGCATGCAAGCCTATATAGTTATCCGCATTCGTACTAAGAAAAGTTACAATAAATTAAATTCTCTGACAGATGGAAGTTTTCAATGAACCAGAAACTATTTATGTTATAGCGAGTTCACAGTAAGGCCTGCATTTATCATAATATAAATAATATGACGCAAAACAAAATTGCAATTTAAGATGTTCCCATCGGGACTCGGATGTCCAGGACTCGGGACTTGGAAGCCAGGACTCGGACTCGGACTCGATGGGATGGACTCGACTACAGCACTGCCTCTTTGTACAAAGTCATATTGCTAATGCCTTTGTCACATATCCAACGATCTCCGGCTGCATTTGTAGATTGCCACAAAGTGCCCTGCAGACATCGGCCGACCCCTAAAAACCATGAGGAAGCCTGCAGTGATCGAGCAGACACCAGCCATTCTGGCCGTATTCCGGGTGCAGAGAAGTCAGGCGGGCTCCGTTTTGGATATGTGACGGCCCCTTTAACCCTTACTGTACTGGGCTATTTCAAGCACCTCTCTGACTGAGGGGGGCCTCGGAGGCCCCCCCCCCCCTCCCCCCGCGATCTTGGCCATGACATGACTGATCAAGGCAAAATTTTGCACGGACCTTGACAATCACATAAAGAACACAAATCCATTGTTATTTTTATGTAAATCTTTATTTTTTTTATTTGATATAATTTATGCAAATTTATGCATAAATATACATTTCCACTGATAATCAAGTAAAGAAGGGGCTTGGAGATAAAATTTTAGTGCAAGAAGTTCTTTCTAAACCTTAAAAACATTACATAAAAAATTTTGAAAGTGATTTCAATTCTTATGTATTCTATTTTAAGAATTTCTTATGTATTTCCTTGTTTTTCAACTTTCACTTTTTTATTGTGTTTGTAAATTTGCTGTTTCAGAATGTTATCTGAACCAATATTCAGTTAGAATAAATGATAATTACAGCTTAAAGAAGAAATTATAGGTGATAAAGGAGGAACATGAGGAAATGCAGTTTCCCAAAACTCAGAAAATCTCCGTTTTCGGGCTGACATGGGGTCACAAAAGGTCACGTGACTCAGTAACGGTATAACCAATTTTTGAAAACTTGGAGTCAAAAGATGCGCAAGACTTAAAAGAAAAAAGTCAAAAAGTGGCATAGTGTGAAATGTAGCATTTCGATATGCGCTGCAAAATTTGTCTAGGGGGGCCTCGGAGGCCCCCCCCCCCCCCAGTACAGAGGGTTAAAGACCGCAACATAGGTTTTTTTTTTTTTTTTTACATAACTTTAAGAAAAGACATAGTGATATTGATTGTTCCATCTCCTGCCAGTTCCAGGAGAGTGAGACAGAGAGCAGCCTAGCTGGTCCATCATCAAGTGTACCTGATAACTCGCTGAAGAGAGATAGCCTTCAACATGGAAAGGATGTCTTCTCATGGCTTATAGCACCATTCAGTGTTGAAGATTATTTCAAGTAAGCACTCCTACAATCCACTGATATGTGGATAAAGTACTGTACATTAATTTACTTTTAATGTGGAAATTAATGGTTTTAGTAAGCCCCATTTTTTAAAGTATTAAATGATATTGACAATGGATGCTAGATATTTACTTTTTATACAAATAGTTTATTAAGCTATCATTATTAAGGTCAGTCGCCATCATGCTTGTACAGGAATATATCCCTTTAGAGTGTATTACATAATTTTTACATCTATAATGGAAGAAGGTTCTTATCATGAAAAGTTTAGTATTTGTATGTGTTGAAGTATGGCAGGTAATGTTGATAGTTTATCTTTTGTATGCAATGAACATAGAGAGGTGTTGTTTTTTTTTATACCTTTTCTCCAATTCTTTATGTTGGGAAGTGAAATTCAACTATAGTTTTAATTGATTTATCTGGTGAGACACAGAACCAAGTTTTACCATTCAGTTAATTTGTCATTACTTTTTTTTCCCTTTCAGAAATATATTTGAAAGGGAACCTCTATTCCTAAAGAGACCCAAAGCAGGCTATTTTACTGACATTTTCAGCTCAAAGGAACTCCATGATATTCTAAAGGAGGTGAGAACTTGTTTTGTGTACGATTTCAGTTGGTGATTTCTCACTTTTAATAGTCTATAATGATTAAGTATGTGTAGACCTCAAAGCTTATTCAATTGCAAATTGGCTTAATGCTGGAAATAAAACGTTGTGCATCTTGTGCACAATGCTTGATGTAAGGCTTTTGATAAAGAGTTGGGTAAGTCGTGTGATTGTCGCGTTAATTTAGCATTTCTAATATGAGAGGGAAAAGTTACGGTATCTTTAAACGGTAAAAAAAAAAGAAAGAATATAGTTACCAGAAGCATCCACCGGCATGCTCAAGGCATAGATCTAGTCTAACCGTAGACCAACTTAAGACAAATTAAAACTTATGGGCCTGGAAGTACATGCATTTATTGCATACGTGCGCATCCCAAGCTAATGTTTGTAATGTGGCAATATAGCAACGTGATGACTGATGAGGTGATGTGACAATGGATTCTGAAAATGAGGAAGTAGATACTGGTTCATCAAACAAAACCTGTTTTAATTCAAAGACCACATCCAGTTTGGCAATAACCTAACATTTAATTGTTAAAGATTACATGTAGGCAATCATGCACTTATATGCATTTGCTGCAGTTGATGCCTGCACCCTGGCCTTATGCAGACCAGCAGGCCTGGCAAGGGTACGGTTCAGCATAGGCATTATTGCATTGCAGCGATTGCGCTGTAATTTATTCCCGCATGATTTCCTACATATATTTTTTAAACAATATTTTTTTAAACAATAACTGTTAGGTTATTGGCAAACTGGAATAGGACCTGGAACTAAAACACGTTTTGTTTGATAAACCGGTATCTAGGCTACTTAGATCGACTCATTTTCATCATCCATTGTCATCAGTCATCATTAGCTCGGGGTGTGCATGCATGTGATTGTAATGCATGTACTTCTAATCTAGGCCCATAAGTTTTAATTTGTCTAAAGGGGCTTTTACACCGGGCCTGCGTAGAGTTGCGTTGTGCGGTGTACCAAGTACGCCAAAATTATCAGCGTAGTCCCTGCGTAGGTTATGCATAGGCTGGCGTACGATGGCGTATGGTTGCATTTTTTGCATACCTTGTGCATAGGCACTGTGTACCTACGGCATATGAAATTGTCGTACCTACACGTAGGATTGCGTATAACAGGCATAGGGTTGCGTGGTATACGTAGGTCTGCTTATGCTTAACCCACACTAAGCAAAAGTATGCAACACTACGCCAGCCTCAAAGGAATTTTTCGTCATACTGGCGTAGCCTGTAATTTTTATGTTCATATTGGCTGTAGAAATGCTTATATAAGTCAGGATAAGTCAGGAATTTTTCGTCATACTGGCGTAGGCTAGCATGCTATTGCATAGGCATAGCGTACAGTAGCGTAATTTTTATGTTCATATATATTGGCTGTAGAAATGCTTATATAAGTCAGGATAAGTCAGGAATTTTTCGTCATACTGGCGTAGGCTAGCATGCTATTGCATAGGCATAGCGTACAGTAGCGTAATTTTTATGTTCATATATATTGGCTGTAGAAATGCTTATATAAGTCAGGATAAGTCAGGAATTTTTCGTCATACTGGCGTAGGCTAGCATGCTATTGCATAGGCATAGCGTACAGTAGCGTAGTGTTGCGTAGACTTGCGTAAAAACTGCATACTTTCTGTGTCCAGTGCTCTACACTGAAAGTACGCGGGCACAGCATAGGGCAGCGTAAACGCGGTGTAGTCGGTATGTTGCACTACTCATCTCTACACAGGCCCAGTGTGAAAGGGGGGCTTAAAGTTGGTCAGGCCATCAAGTTTGTGTTCTGCGTGTATATGTAGCTCTCTTTTAAGTATCTCGCTAATTCAGGAAATCTTACTGACACATACAGGAGATAGCAAAGATATCATCGGGTCAGAAATGAAATAGGTTTCCAGATTTTGCCATTTCTTTTTCTCAAAATACTCTATTTGAGGACAGGAAAAGTGTGACATGCTCTGAGTGCATTGAATGAATGGGTAATTTTTGTGCAAATTTTAAACAGTACTCTACATTTTTTCAATTCCTTTTCCTTGCAAGGGTCCATATTAAACATTAAACACAAAAACAATTATTAAAATTCATCAAATTCCCCAAATAACCAGTTTTTGAAAACATAAATGTTCATTACTCTTGGTGTGCACCCTTTATTAGTGTAATAAACATTAGACCACAATGGTAAATGAGGACCAAAGAAATACCCAGGGAGAATGAAACTTTCCAGTTTGAAGAACTCTGAATAATAAAAGTATAACAAGAATGTAAATCTGTAAAAGCTGTTGCCTGCTAGATTTATTTAATATTTTTGGTGTCCACGCCATCACACACGTATATATGGATTTTGTAGTGGCCATAGTTTCATCAGTATATGTAGCCAAGGAGTGAAGTTCAAAATTTACAGACTCTCTCCGACTGTGAGTGAAGCAAGAGTAAAGCACTTAACAAGGATTTATGTTTGATGTTACATTTAAATGTGTTTGAATATTTTTGCTTAGGAATTCATTTTTATGTATAGTGATGTCACACTTTCTGTACATATCATTATTGTAAAACTACACATATCCTTCATGTTCAGAATGATCTGCAATTCACGAGGAATATTGATGTGACCACATACACAGATGGAAAGCGAGAGACACACAACCCAATAGGCAGGGCACAGCCTCAAGTAGTGTGGGACTACTATAAAGTAAGTCTAGTTCAGAACTGTGATTAGATCTTGGTCAAGACTTCTGCAGAATGCATCTAGATAAGAACAAATCTAATTTCAGAATACTAGGGATATTGTCCAGTTTGCAGTTACTATAAAGTGTTTTTTTTTTAAGTATGCATGTATTTCATCTGAATAGATACAAAATCTCAGTTTTGCAATTGCTCTTGATGGGTTTTTTTTTCATCAGAAGGAGCTTGATAAAACTGCTCTAAATACAGATGAGAAGGTGAATCTCAGGAATTGTGATTTTCCCTTTGATAGGTAAAAGCTGTCTTATATTTTAAATGATTGTTGGTATTTATTCATATTGATAATTTCTCCATTTTTTTTTTCTTCTTCAGAATGGTTGTTCAGTTAGAGTTCTAAACCCTCAGTCATATTCAACCAGAGTATGGCGACTCCTAGCAGCACTACAGGAGTTCTTTGGCTGTTTCGTAGGAGCTAACATGTAAGGGAATGTAATGTAGTTCAACTTCTAGCATTAAAACTACCTTGTCAGTACCAAATAACTCTTTCTTGAATCATTTTGTGGGAGCTAGTATGTGAGTGTATATAACTACTCCCCTTAGGAAAACATTTTTAAGATGCGGAAATATCTCATTATAACCGTTTTCTGACTGCTACATGGAGGATGTGAGTAAAAGAAAGTTAGTTGAAAAGAGAATATAGTAAGTTTTTCATACTGGTACTCAATTATCAATAATCATAGTTTGACAGTTTACTTTTAATGGAATTCAGGCTGGAGGCTATGTAGAACAAGTAATTTGTAGCTGAAGAGGATCATTGAATTAAAATTTAGGATTTTTGAAGACATATTATGACAATCTTAGTCTTAATCTCTCTAATTGAAAAAAATGATTACGTTTAGTTGGTTTATAATTTAGTTTGTATTTTCTTCTTTTTGCTCTCTCTTTTTTCTTTAGTTACCTAACTCCTCCTGGCTCACAAGGTTTTGCGCCTCACTATGATGACATAGAAGCATTTGTGCTTCAACTAGAAGGCAAGAAACATTGGAAGCTCTATAACCAGAGGTCACCAGCTGAAGTACTTCCTAGGTTCTCAAGCTGTAAGTTGAAGGATCAGAGTGATCAAACAAAAAAAAATACCATCTGAGGCAGGTAGAAAAAAAAGAAATAATCAGTGCTTGAAAATTGACCAGTCATTTCTTCCCCTCTCTATCTCCAGACCTGTCAAGTCTCCTGGATTTTTGTAAACTCCAACAAGCAAATTTTTAACATCTCCCTGATAACAGAAATACTCTCTCCATTGATGTGTATGCATTTAGTTAAAATCTCCCTGATTTGTCATTTAAATCTCACTGATTGATTGATATAAATGTTGGCAGCTCTGCTATCTCATACAGGCCTTCTAGAGGCAACACTTTGTACCAAGTATGTCTTTCTATTAAGCATTCACTATGCTATGATTTTTTGATTAAAAATTAATTATATATGATATCAATTACCTCAGTGCACTTCATGTTAAGAATTGCGTACATGTGCCTACAGATATGGAAATTTAATATATTGCAACTGTAGTCCATTCTTTTTACTGTTGATCTTCCAGCAAATTTCACTGATGCAGATATTGGGCAGCCGATATTAGATACAACTCTAGAGGCAGGAGATCTTCTCTACTTTCCTAGAGGAGTCATTCATCAAGTGAGTAATTCTAATTTTTATTGTTAACCCTTTTACACATAGCCAATGACTATATCTAGGGCAGGCCCTTGCCAAGGGGGAAACAGAAAAACTCAGCCTGTAATTTTTATGTTCATATTGGCTGTAGAAATGCTTATATAAGTCAGGATAATTCAATGGAACATACATGTTGGCTAGAAAATGATCTAATGGCCTGTCTGACATACACAGAATAGCCCATTTCAGAATTCATCAGAGAAGACCCAGATTCGCCTGAAAATCAGGCTACTTGAGACCCCCTGTTCTGTCAGTTTTCTTTGCAACAGCATCTTGTACTCCTTTGCTATTTACTTTCAGGCCAGCACACCCTCAGAGACCCACTCTCTTCACATCACCATATCAGCATGTCAGAAGAACACATGGGGTGACTTGATGGAGCATGTTCTAACCAGAGCACTCCACGTGGTCCGAAAAGACAACATAGAGTTCAGGAAGTCACTTCCTACTGATTACCTCAACTATATGGGCATGGCTCATGAAGATGTGGTAAGTTTCATGAGAGGAAGAAATAATAATACATGTACATGAATGTTATTTTTTGCTGACTTATTGACTTTCTATGACAACTACTTTGTGTTGTTTCCTCATGTGTGCAAACATTTGAACTCTGATCTTGAGACCATTTCATCTAACATTCACTCTGGTAAGATAAGAATGTACTCTTAACTTGTGCAAGGTTTTGTGAAACTTCTTTGATATGTCTGCTTGTTATTGCACTGAATAAATTTCCAGTTACCTTCTCATTATCTATAATCTCACTTGTAAAATATCAAAGCATGAGACACAATGGACACTGATAATCCTGTGAAATTCACAGAAAACAGCACTGAAATGTTCTTTGAGAAATGTATTTATATTCTGTACAATCCAGCTGCCTTGGTGGAGTAAGTATTTATTTGTACCATACTACTTCAATTTAAAACCTGATAAATGTTTGCTCCTTCTTACCTTACAATATTTGAAAGATCAACATCACATTGTAATAAACAATGTGCTACTACTTTTTAAAGTTGTACAATGATTTATTTTTATATTCTAATTTTGTTTATGAATACTGAAATGGTATATGTCACACGTGTCATTCTCAGCAATTTGGTCATTTGACTGCTAATGTGAATGCATTCGAACTATTGTTTTTTTTATTCAAATAAACCCTTGAAGTCAGGTAGACCAGGGGGCTGTTCCATAAAGCTGTTTGTAAAGTTACGCATGACTTTACAAACGACTTGAATATGAAGTGCCAAATGAAATGCCCAAAGTTTTTCCTGAAGTTTTAACAAACTATGACTGTATTTCCAATAACCTCAATTAGATTGTGGCAAAAAATATACTTTGCATTAAAAATGCTTGTTAAGAATAAGAATGTTAATCTATGTCTGCACATTTCAACTTTAGCGAATGCGATTAAAAATGATTGGGAATCACATTTGGCTTGTCATATTAAAGTCATTCGTAAAAGTCACTCGTAACTTTACGAACAGCTTTATGAAACACCCCCCCAGAATACTTAATGTTGCATATATTATAATGGTGATTTGGTACATTATGAATCTTACTTTGACTTTTTATTGATTCTGACTCTGTTTGGCAATGATTAATAAATGAATTTTAAAATATAAATGTAGCTGTGCTTCATTTCTATTTCTCATTTCTAAATAGGAAGATGAGAGGAGACAACCTTTCATGAAGAAGATTGTTGACCTTTTCTCAAAACTCTTAAATGCTGCTCCTATTGATGCTGCTGTGGATCAGATGTCTTTAGAATTCTTTCATACCAGTCTTCCACCTGTACTTGAAGAAGGTATATTTTCAGTCACATACACAATATGCAGAATGTGTTTGCTGACATTCTTCATAGCAAAATGCAGCATAGTATAAGAATGGATGTGGTTCTCATTATGTCAACTTTTAGATGCTCCATGTAATAGGATTAAAAGAATGTGATTTGACAAGAGTTCCTATAGTTGATAATGGATTAGTTAGAAGATTGCTGGTCTTCTTTACCAAGACATCAGTTAACCCGATGACTACTGAATTCTCTAATACCATATGCTTAATATAAGGACCACTCGGTTCTTGTAGGCAATTGGTTAACATATGCCACACTTTATTGAGGATATGGTAGGATAAGTGAACCCTTTGGATGGGTTGACCTTGTTATTCTAAGAAATATTCTACAGATAGCGATGCAGTATACATGCAGATTTGTTTTTTACAGTTGTAATATTGTGATTAGTATTAAATCAAAGATACACTCAGAATTGTCATTATTGTAGAATGGATACTTCTATTATCAGTGTGAACATTATTGTTAATAGTTGGTATGTTATGTATCATTCTATTTCATAGCTGAAGAATCATGCAGTGTGTATGGCGAGAATGCATCCTGCAGGAATGGTCATGTATCAGGCTTTGTTCAGCTCAGTGAAGAAACCGAAATAAGACTACTAAGAAGGAACATCCTTAGACTAGTCCCTGAAGAAGACAAGGTCCTGGTCTGTCATTCAGTAGAGAACTCCAGGGTGTACAAAGAAAAAAAGCTACAGTATTTTGAAATCCCTCCTGAGGTGAGCGCTTATCATTCACTGCACATTCACTGACTTATCAGCAGAGTACCTAAATTGCTGTTAATCCATTTTAGAATGATAACTATCATTTGATTTTCTGTGTAATACCCCAAAACATTTTATTGATTCCATTCTGAGCACTAAGTTTATATGAATTATAAGAAGCAAGTGTTTATTTGAATTGTTGTGTTAGATATTTATATTTCTTTAGGCCCTGCATAAGCTCTGAATTTCATCTTCTATTTTTTTAACTATTCCTTCCCAACCCAGTAATTTAGATTAGCGTTTGTTGCTGTTTATGTTACCCGAGTTTTAATTAAATCAGATTTTTTTTGTGGCATTCTCTTTTCAGTTGGCCCCAGCTGTTGGGCATCTCCTTCACAGCTATCCTGATTACATCCCTGCTAGTAGTCTGACTGATCTTGTAAAAGATGTAGATGAAGAGACTGCTGATGTAAGTATACATTCATAACACTTTGTGTTAAACTTTTACTCCTAGGATACATCCATTTGATGAATTGCCTTTCAGAGCAGTTTGTAACAGTTCTTAGGTGTGTTTATTTTTTTCGTTAGTCCTGATTGACTGGTGATTTTAATACAGTACAGTAAATATATGCAGATTAATTGCAATGAAGACATAGATTTTAGGATTTTAGAAAATAATTATAAGAGGGAGCAGTACTCTTGAAATCAACCCTCTGTAAGTCCAGTTCTACTCTTGATGATATTTCTAGAAGCATCAGGCATTCTGTTTAACTTGGGATTCTTTTCTAACCTGTCATAGTATGCTTTAAAGTGGATGGTGTTGAGAATGTTATATACCATGAAGCAACTGTATGCTTATTATTAAAGGGCCTATTCAAAGAAAATCACAAATATGGCAAATAATGTATCATTAGAAACTGGGAAGCTTACAGATGGCAATTGTCATGATTGTGTAAGTTTTACGTCAATTGATGATTAAAAAATAACAAAAATAAAAGCACTTCTCAGCATCTGGTATATCCGAGCGATTCGCCAGAAATATAGCGATATTTTGATGACATCATACCGGTGAGCAATCCTGCCTAAGCAGTCGAAGTCCTATAATGAATGAACGTAATTGCAATGCAATTATTTCTCAAATTATAATGAGTTTGGTGTATTTAAACATGACTGTATTTCACACCTTTGTAAAAGGGGAGTGAAACCAATTCTGATAACTAAAATCTTTTGTTTGTAAATATACAGGATAAGGATCAATGATCAATCAAAGAAACCACACTTTCGAATTGAAAAGCTCGCCGAATAATAGCATGGACGGTATACATTCCCTCTTGAAACGCAGAAAATGCTGCGGTGCATGCAGCTGAAAACACAATAGTGTCTTATTTTGTTTACAAGCGACCGATTCCTTTATATTTTTAACGCTGTATTTTTCATCAAAATAATACCATACACGAAGTTTAGAGCGAGGCAACAGATTAACATTTAGACTGATGCTAGTGAAGTAAGAGAAATAAATGAAGAGGAGATGACAAAACAGGCACTGAAAATGTGTAAGATGTTATGGGACATTGTCTGCTTAGGCAGGACTGGTCCCTGGCATGACATCACATATCTCAGCAGCGTTCAAAGAGCTTTTCAGGTACTATAGCGAGGCTATATTTTACCGCTTTATAATTGGTAAATAATCATTATTTCAAATGTTTCCATGCATTGAATTTGGATTTAATTTAATTTATCTGGATGGGTGCAAGAAGACAGTATCAGTATGTCTTTGTTAATGTTATTCTTTGACTTCTGTTACCTCTCAGATCCTCTTTAGTAATTTGTGTTTTCTTTACTCCTTTCATATTGCAGCCAGTGGAGCTTGCACAGACTCTATATGAAAAGGGTTTACTTATGACCAAATTCAAGTTGCAACCTTCATTGTCATCAGGCTCAGATAGTCACAGAGAAGTGACTATTCACCAGTCTAGATAGTTGCTGGTGTAAGCAAGAGATTATGTTGACTGTGGAACTAGCATTGGAGCATTCATTAGACTTTGAACATGATTATCACAGAGAATCGATTATCCATTCAGTAGACATGATAGCCCGCTGAAATCAGTCGCTGAAAGTCATCAGAAATAGATCACAAAGAATTATGAGATATTATTGTGCTTTAGACAGGCCAAGATTTTCCGAGATGAGTGAGAATTTAAGTGCTGTAGATGTTTATGTACATGTGAAATATGATTTGAGTTTATATTATTGCAATGTTAGAATATTGATTGTTGAGTCTCACCCACCATAATGTGTATTCTATATCTCAGCATCAAATAAAAGAATATTCACAGATTTATCATGAAACAAGCTGTCTTTGTCTTCTGAGAAGAGTAGCAGGATAGTATGGTATCTTCACAATCAAAAACCAATGTTTACTTCATTTCTTGCCAATAGCTGCAAGCTTACTCTTTGGATTTGAGTATTTTGCAATTATTGCAATTGCTATAGGGGGGGGGGGGGGGGGGCAGAGTATGGAATGTAGTGTTGTTATTAACTTCAGAACATGACATTATTTTCCATAGCATGGATTTACCAGAAAGCAATGGCAGTGGAAATTATCTACTGAGTTGTCTACTTTGTCCATATGTTGGCTCAGTTTATCCACTATTCATTATGAAACATAAAATATTTCTATGGTCAGTACTTAGCAGGGTTGTTCACAGTTAAGTTATAAGTTATCAGTTACATTCTTGTAATGTAAACCAATGCTCTCAATCTGATGCATGTTATGTTTTTGTTGTTGTTGTTTTCCATTTTTCAAAGTTCTGCATCAAATTGAAGTTCTACTTGAAATACAAATTTCTTGAAAATGGTGTGCATACAACTGTGTTACATGTGTATTGGAACTTGTACATTTAGGAACTTTTAAAACAACTAGGTGCTTTGGTACCATTAATAGTATGTTTAATTTATCTAAATGATTGTAAGCATTGAATTTGACAGAATTTCTTTTTAGAAATTGTTAAATTTAGAGTCACAACAAAATTTCTCAGTCCTCTACTGCTCATTATTTAAGATTTGTCTGCTTGTTTTGTTTTTTGAGGGGGGGGGGGGGTCACGTTTGCTATTTTAATTATACTTTCCAAGTTAATAATTGCCAGGATATCTGAATAATGGAGTCAAAGCAAAAGTGGCTATGATCTGTATTAAAATGATCACTGTAATTTCTCAGTTTTGAAGCCACTAGAAATTTTAACTGCCTAGCAATGACCATTTATAATGCTTTAATAAATGCAGGTGAATGTTTAACTGATTTATTTCATTTTACTTTTACTTCTGTTTTTGCTTTGCCTCAGAAGCCATAAAACACTGATGTAGAGCTCTGTAAATCTTTATCTGACATTTACAAATTTTCCAAAGTATATACCTGGCACATGTATCTATTATTTATGAATTCCATTCTGTACTAGTAGACTAATAAGTATTGATTTTTCACTTACAGTGGGCATCATTTACAGTTTTCCTTTATTTGTTATGGCTTTACGTATTGCTTATTACAGAGTACTGATTGAGGTCTCATTATAATTTGTCTGTATAATGTAAGCCTGGTACAGTCTTGAATGCTAGTATTGTCATTACCACATGGTTAGTTTTTCTAAGAAATATACCCAGCACAAAAAGTAAAGAAACTCCACTTTGATCGATTATATTTCTTTAAAGTGAGAACAATATAGGTCGTATTGAGTATCATTTTAAAACTTGGATAATTCCCTATCAAACCATAACATACTTGATATGATTTGCTGAATGGGGCGTGTGCGGGCGGCGTAAATGAGGGGAAGGGTCAAAAAGGAAATCTTGCAAAATGAGCAATATTTTGGCTTTGGGTATACATGTACTTGATTATGTTCGTACAAATTGTTTGAGGATTTGAATTGTGTCGTATTGAGTATCATCTTAAAGCTTGGATAATTCCCTATCAAAGGTTGTAATTAAACACCTCATCATGGTAATGTCTTCCTGTGTACAAACAAACTTGTTTATTCAACATATTTCCAATATTATACTGTATATACTGACTTTATGTACATGTACATGTACATGTAATTGCTTTTGTATGTGTTGTAAAAAGTAAAGGATTGCACTGACAATTTTTTTATGCCTCCGCCCACCGAAGGTGGTGCCAGAGGCATTATTTTTTAATAAAGTGATAAAGTTCTATTTGATATTGGATTAATCTCTTGCAGCAGACTATGCATATTTTCCCCCACCAAAGTGCCCAAAAGGTGATCTGGAATTGACATGTAATTTGATATTATAAACAGAAGAATGAATAAGGATACCATTCCTAATAACAATTCTGTGTAGAACATTCAGGAGGATAGATGGATAAACCTTACTAGAAATTAACAGAATTTTACATGTGAAAGAGGAAGTGAGAAAATGAGTAAGGAGAAAGAGATACAAAGAAGTTATAGGAGCAGATTATATTAGGAGACAGACGGAGATTGACAGAGAGAGAGAGAAAGTGGGGCTGGGGTGGGGTAAAGAGAATGGGTGATGATGATGATGATCTAATTGCCCTATCTGTTAACAATTTACTTCTATCTTATGCTCATCATCTTAACAATGAGGATTGTGCTCTGCTGAGATGTCGTGGCTTCGTGGATTCAATGGCTGATACTGGCTCAGCTGGTCAGGATTCAACTCCCTGGAACAACACCTTGATATGAATTCACATGGCAACCCCATGACCTCCAGTTTGGAACTGGGAAGAAACATAAAGCCAGTGTGAATGGAATTTGAACAACGCCTTACTGATCATTCTAGGAATGGTTCATAAAAGTATGTGGTGATAATGGTTATTCAAATATGTTTGGTCCTGAAATTGAACATAGTGGGGAAAACTAAAATTTTGAGAGATTTATTATGCTTCATTATCAAAGGGGACCGAGCAAAAATGCTAGAACTACCCCCTCTCTCTCCCTCTCTCTCTCTTTGGAAGTGAAATAATTTTCCCATT
The DNA here is from genome assembly GCA_025618425.1 of Heliocidaris tuberculata. NCBI lineage: Eukaryota > Metazoa > Echinodermata > Echinoidea > Camarodonta > Echinometridae > Heliocidaris > Heliocidaris tuberculata. The sequence goes on along the minus strand of CM046834.1, from coordinate 26,402,403 downwards.
TGAAAACAATGAAAAGGAAGTGATTTGTTCATAGAAAAGCATTTTATTTCAGCAATGAGCATAATGCATACCCTGTAATAATAATGTAATCATTTATTTACTAGTAGCCCGCTTTTTTGTATTACAACAGGAATATAGCCTGTAGGTAGAACTGTCACGGTCGCAACAGATACATAACATATGTACAGCAAGAGCCAAACTGACTTTCAGCTTCATTCCACAAAGTATTGTAGTTATGTATCAAAGATTCTGAATAGTTTCGTTGAAAAATTGTAAATTATAATGGAATCTGTTTAAGAAACGGAATTCATTTAAACTTTGTCGTATTTGCTACTGGCTGATAGAGTTTAATAATTACAGTGTATTTCTTCGTAATTCAACCCCCCCCCCCCCAAATCTTCCTCTCTTTCCCCTCTCTTTCATTCTTCTCTTCTCTCTCTCCCATTCTTCCACCATCCCCCTCTCTCTCTCTCTCTCATTCTCTCTCTCTTTCATTCTCTCTCTCTCCCACTCTTCCGCCATTCCCCTCTCTCTCCCCTCTCTCTCCCCGTCTCTCTCCCCGTCTCTCTCCCCTCTCTCTCCCCGTCTCTCTCCCCTCTCTCTCCCCCTCTCTCTCTCCCTATTTTCTTTCTCACATCACCCCGTCTCTCTTCTCTTCCTTCTTTTCCCTTGATCCCCACAAGATGAAAATGACACACAAAACGGTATGATTGTTCGTAAATATCTGTGCAGCAGAAGTGACCTTTATTCGACACTTAAATATATCATTAACAGATCACTTTGCAATGAGCTTATATAATATAAAAAAGCAAGGAAATGAATTGAAAATGTTTAGATACCATAATTATGACAGGACTCCTTAAAGGTTTTGACCTGCTACAAAACTACAGAACAAAGAATATCTCAATTTTCCATTAATTGTTTTTGTTTGGTACAAAAATTGACTCGTTCTGTATCACAGGCGTATAAGGCATAATGGATGGGGGGGGGGGGGGTGAATGATGGAGCTGCACCCCCTCCCCCTTCCCGAGAATTTGAAATGACCAATATTCGGGCAACCGTCGTCTATTAGGGTAGCGAGTTGATCCATTTGTATTTTTTCATATCTTATATAGCATATTTTGATGAAGGAATAATATTTTCATAATAATAAAGTGCCCCCCCCAAAAAAAAAAAAAAATAAATAAATAAATAAAAAATAAAAAAATAAATGAATAAATGAAATAAAATAAAAAATAAAATGAAAAAAAAAAAGAAAAAAATTACAAACAAATTTTGTTCTCTTTTTTCATCCATCAAATTAAAAAATTGGCCATGCAGATATTCGCATAAGAGGGCTCCGCCCTGGCAAAACTGACGCCAATACGCCCATGTTCTGTACCTATCCCTGCATTTTTCTGTTCTATCTCTATTCATTTCATATCTTCTTGCATACATTATTTACAACTCAAAAATAGTCAAATCCATTTTACATAATATATACATGCCTTTACGCGGTGAAAGGAAAGAAGATTGTGGACTGTCACATCAGTCATTTAATAATTAATATACAAATTATAACTAACAAATTAAAACAGACAAACGAAACTATCATGCGGAATGGGAATGCACTTCGATAATGTGAAAGAGCAAATCCTTTCTATTCTTTTAAGTACGAGATCATGCTGTTGACAATGCAATACATTTGTGATTTATTTATTTTATTTCCAGATATCAAATATTAATTGTAACTGAAATGGACAACTTTTTGTGCATGTGATCTAAAAGGATTCCATAACATTAAAGTGTAAATTCGATTTAATTACTCCAAACACATTGTTTCTCATCATTTTATTTCTTCATCATCAAAATTATATTTTTGCTATCGTTACAAGCATGATGTAGGGTTGTTGAGAAATAGTGCAAATATTCATAAAAATATAGTCATGAAACTTTTAATTCGTGTTTGTGTGTTATAACAATATAATATAGAAAAAACAGGACAGACAACAAAAGAACAATAAACAATTACCTCACATCGTACATTCTTATGGAATAACCTTATGCTGTGCTCTTACGGTAACAAATCATTGCATTTTTAAATCCAAAGTAATATTTTTATTCAGTATTTCATCTAGACAGTAATGTGACATTCAAAATAATGCTTCAATTTTATGACTCCGTAACTTGGGTATTCTCTAGGTTCATATGCTACCTGATTTCACCCTTGATCTATTCCAAAACAGCCCTGACAGTCTATTATATATGACAGGCTGACTCATTTGTCGAAAAATAAAACTTGAATTGTTCGGATAATTTCCCCAGCATATTAATGACCATTATCTGAAGATATACATATGCACCTCCAGCATGTCCAAGTAACATAGAGCTTGACATCTTATTTAAATGATACTAAACACCATCCTCTCATTTTGTGCCCTGGGCAATCAACAAATATTATTGTCATCCTTCGCCCAAATCCTCAGTTATCTTCATTTGCAGTTCTTAAAGGATGTAATCCTTTTTACCAAACATGTACTCCCATCATGCTCTTCTCCGACTACTGTACATTTATCCGTTCCTAAACAAAGAATACAATCCTTTATACATCATTGAACATCATTCTAATGTCACTCATACAGGGTGATTTATGAAAATCAGTCACAGTATCTCACACCTCAAAACTCTGTATATGCATGCTAAATTGCAATATCACAGTGAACGTAGGAAAGAGAAATGTAGCTCCTCCTGTTTTCCACTCTCCATCTTGATGGCTGATACTTGTCCATAATATTCCTTGCACAATTCAACCGACTATATTTTAGGAATATCGCCATAAAACTTTAAGACAAAGCACGTTGTTCCAATAAATGCATATGTTTGCTGTAAGGATTACTCATTGCTACAGTCTGATTTCTTTTCTATCCTTCAGTCTACAGGCAACCAACTTTCGTAATTGCTGAACATCGTTGCAGATCAGTTTATCATGTTTATATAGTCAGCATAACACTCGTCACAAGGAACTGTTTCATCGCTAGAGTTTACGTCAAAGGTAACAACCTTCGGCTTGGATACGGATCTGTATATTTTCCCCCTATATCAACAAGGACAGCATCAAAAGTCACACGAAGTCATTTTCTAATCCATAAGGACTGTTGTTCCTTTCCATCCCGTTCCGTGCCGTGCCGTGCCGTGCCGTTCCATTCGACGAAAGTCTTTCAGAGATTCTGCAGTCAAATCTACATGTCTTGTAAACTTCTCCTAAACCTCTGTCGCATCTGGTCCACTCTCGTGTCGATTTAACAACTCCGCCTTCGTCAAGTCCTTGTGGAATTGCTTAACCATTCTGGCAAGTACCTTAAAAGCATCGTGTAGTCCAACACCAGTGTTTCCTTGCGTAGGTTGTACATACCAGGGATGGTTTGGAGAAAGTCGTTTTAAGTCCATGATATCGGTGATCTCTGAAGCAGTCAATGATCCTAATAAAGATGAAGAAAAAAAAGAAGAAAAAAGATGGGTTGAGAAAGGGATGAAAGAGAGGAAGGAGGAAAGACAGGAAAAAGATAGGGAGGGAATAGCAACATAATATTTATCATAATTTTGTAGTTCTTCCATTTAGACGAGAATTAGATATAATTTACTTGTACTTGACTGTGTGAATAATTGGCAATTCCTTATCCTTAGTTTCGAGTTTTGAACATTTTATTCAAAGTTTGGGCCCAAGTAATTAAATCGACATAATGTCTGCATTTTATATACAGGTAATTAATATAAAGATTTATTTTGATCTGGGTTGTTTGCTAAGATTGATGGAGCTAGGATCCGATTCTTACCTGGAAGATCTTGTTTATTTGCTAAGACGAGCACTGGGATGCCTGGTGTCATGTATGGGTTAGTTAGCGCCCTCAACAGTTCATCTCTCGCCTCCCATAATCTGGCTTTGTCTGCACTATCTACCACGAAGATGAGACCTATGGAAAATGAAAATAACACGCTTACAAAACAAAATGCAAGAATCGTCTTCATCTTTATTAAGAAATATGATTTGGATGGTTTATTACCCCAGCCGCTCCGACGGGCACTTCAATAAACTGACAGAAACTACTCCAAAGCAGAAGTCAAGAGCGTAGAACCAGGGTAATATCAATATATCCCTGGTTAGGTAGAATTTAGACAGTTTTACTTTTCGTTCACGATGTTACTCATAACTCATCAGTTAAATATATGTTGATACATTATTTTATGTTTTAAAAAAAAAATCTCTCTTTTTGTCATTTAACACTATTTGTTCCGTTTGATTTTCTATAGTCTCTTTTTAAGATGACAGTAGGCCTAAATATCTTCAAGCTTTTTGATGCATGTGATTTCAGATGGCGGCCGCAGTGATATAATCGCTTGCTTCTGTCTAGGGGTGGTCCTGCTCATTATGAAATACATAACACAATCATTTGGACTTTAAAATGTTGTTTATTTAAATTGTGTGATTATCCATGAATAATCACCTATCTCGATTTTTATTAGATATGGGAAGAATTATGGAATTTTTTATAAAAAAATACATACTATACATGTATATAGACATGAGCTTTGATGAGATAGGGATAACGTTGATAGCAATCAACCACAATTTGTGTTTTCATCAAATCAAAAGAGAATCTGACCCGAATACGAACTTTTTGCTCTTGATATACTCGCTGTGTGAACGCCGGATTGCTCTAGCGTTCAGGTGTATGATTTTGAAAGGTTTTATTCTACTATTATTAATACAGGTAGCCATAAACATGATAAACATTTACAAATCTGATTAGTTCCCGTTCACTACCTCTCAATTTAACAAAAGATCAGTCATTTTTGTGAATGAAAAGAGATGTGGCATTTTGTTTTTCATCTAGATTGAATATAAAACCACATCCGGAGTTCTGATGCGGTATTCAATTTTTCGAACACTGATTTTTTTTCCTGTAATGGTTAAATTTTGCAAATATGCTTATTGAGTTTATTCGGTTTCTGAACTATAAACTTTAGGAACTGATCCATATCGAATAATATCTTCCATGTAGCCGCAACCGTATTCGAGCAATTATGTCTATTAATGCTGTTGTGTTTCAAAATTGTATTCTCTTATATTGCTGATTAAGAATATAAATCATTATGCCTAACTTGGTGAAAAGGGGGGTTCATAATAGCAAAAACCACATACGCAGAAAATAAACATCCCATATGTTGGCCCCGATGGGTCGGAAATGCTCGTTTCCATGATCACTAAATATGAATCCTGATGCCTAGCACAGCAGGACGAATCGGCCGTTATATACCAGGTCAGTCAAAGTTCAGTCGTGATTTGGTGCTACCCCCCTCCCCATCCATAGTGTTCATCGATGGTTTCAAAAATGTATCTGATTGTGATCAGTATTATCTATCATGAGTCTTGACCAACAGGGTACTCTAGCGTAAGTGTATATGGCTATATTACCCAACATCAGTACAATTTTCTTGAAATTTTCTTAATCCGGATTCAACATCTGGCCCTGTGAAACAGATACATGTATAAAGTACTGTTCCATTAGCAAGGGCAGATGAAGGTTAAGGATAACAATGTATATCATTCTATATTGAACAGAAAAATGAAGAGAAAATAATAAAACTTATGAAAACTTGCAACTACAAGTAGAAATAAGTCCATTAGAAATACCTCAGATAAAATACGCATGTATAATCATGTACAGTGTTTGACATTGTGTATTTGTCACAAGATTTTTGTCGAATATATATTCCGCCTTGGGGAAAAGTCAGTGAAAGTTCGATTTTGACAGATGAATCATAATCACACTTATAGGTAAAAGTACTGACTGACTCAGCATAATGTTCCGAAATGTTACGCCCAAAATTAATCCCTTAAAGGGCAACTAAAATGCCCAAACTTGACGTTTTAAGTTTTAACCCAGGTGAGCCTTCAGCTTCATATATAGGAGCATGCCACTGAAAATAGCAGGAATAATTTGTAATACAATCGAGAAAAAAAAACGAAATTGAAAGAAGAATATTTTGCACAATAGAATATATGCAGTGGCATAGGTCGATTTGGGTACGGAGGCTCATGCCCCCCCCCCCCCGAAAAATATGAAATAATCGCATTGCCGTTTACAGGTACAAGAAGAGGGTTTGGGGGAAATTAAAAGCAAGTACAAGAGAAGAAAGATGTAAGTTCAATTATCAGGTGATGAGAGTGGCAGAATCTCTAAGGTATACATAATTCATAGGACAGACCTCCTGATAGTGTTCCTTCTTTTTTTTTTATCATTTATCATTTTATCATCAAACACAATGGAACCAATCCTGGAAGCCCCCAGGAAGGCAAATTGGATGACAATGCACAAATTTTAAAGTTTTCTCTTTCCTAGAAATAGACCCATGTTTAGAGAGAGAATGGTAGAGGTATCAAATAATTTCTTGAGGCAATCTCGGAGCAAGCGACCCCATGACTTGTGTTCTATGATCTCAATCTGTGAAGACCCCGGGAGATAGAAATTTGTCGTGCTGATTCTTCAGGTCAGGGTTCACGGGGCGGGAGGATGAAATGGATGACAATGCACAGAAGAATTTTCCCAGAAAAAAAAAGATATCTTCAGAGAGGAATGGATGTCAAGTTACTACATGAAGTGATCTATTGTGACCTCTTATGCATTATGATCTGGATTCTCTTCGGGGGGATTTAGAGGCTGATATTCAACTTAACCTTTGACCCATGAATTCATATCCAGCAGGATGCCTTATAATCGGCCCAGAAACTTTCGCTTCCCATTAAATCGAATTTCATTCAAGAAATGTCTTTATCGGATGGAAAAAAATGAGGACAATAACCTTTGATAAATGGAAAATAGACTTAAATTCTAAAACTGAAGCGGCCTAAGAAGGCCTATCCTAAAATCTTTTTAAATGCTTTTATTGGGAAAGAGTCATGGGGCAGTTGACCCCTCCCCCCCCCCCCCGCCCCCATGGATTAACTATGTCTATATGCAATTGGAAAAGTATAGTATAGGCCTCACGTGTGATATTGAGCCCCGCCGCCACCTCGCCCTGAGCACTTTACATCGTCTAATGAATCTGACAGCTGAGTACAAAACTAATTAGGCAGCGTCGACTCAGACATAACAGTCAACAATCACCATGACGCGAAATTTATCACACCCATAACAAATAGACAATGAAAAAAAAAGATGCAGCACTCTGAGTGACTGGCCTCTATATCGACTAAAGTTTATCCCCAAAATGAAGACATCTCTGTAAAAAAACAAAAAACAAAACAAAACGAAACAAAACAAAAAAAAACACGAATAGATCGATGAGAAATAACTAAACAGCAAGATGCTGAAAAAATGTGGGGAAAAAATACGTGCGGTATCCAGCCAGAATAGTCAATGTTTGAACTGGAATAGCCATATCAATGTGATCAATCTTAGATTTAATTAATGATGTGAAATGCGGATATGAAGAAAATTCCTATATCGTTATGATAGTATAAGATCAATTTTGTTAGTATTCACGATTACGCCATAACAGCGGATATGGTAATTTTGTTAATAGACCTCTAATGATGACTGTACGTAAATCGCATTAATGACACGGTATTAAAACCGTGATTATCCCATTATTGTCTGTACTTGTTTCAAAATAAGCGTCCTTATGCCTATACACGATACCAAGAGCTGAAAAACATGCACCGTTCGAATTTCATTCATTCTTTCATTCCAATGTTGCTGTTTTTTTATTTTGGGATGTTATGAGAACCTTGGGAGCCATCAAAATAGCTGCGAATAAACCAGTTATGACGACGACCAATCAAAATTCTCGAGGTTACAAACGGCCCGCTATGATCTCAGACAGAAAATATTTCCAAATAAATCATATCGATAAAGAGGTAGAACGGTTTATGTCAAGGCAGTTGCAAAAGTCCGCCGTAAATTTAGCAATTCTCTTGTTACAAAATGGCTGAGAGCATACATTTCCGAAATGATACCCAGTTTGCAGAATGCAAAATGTAGATTTCTGACATGGGTCCAAAATAATAATATTGTCAATGGCTGACAAGAACAGGGAGATGAAAAATTTCCATCTCCCTGAAAATAATACACGTATTTCGTTCAAAAGTAATATACGCCGGAAAAAAAAAATGACTCAAATGTAACTTGTAAGGCATGTGTTGACGAATTGTATTTTATCACCACTGTCCTAAACTTAGAAAAATTGGAAAAAAGGGTTGTCATATTTGAAGATATTACCTTTAACACTGGAATAATTGAGGTTCGGTAAAGTTGACTGGAACTTGATAGTCGAGTGGTAGATGTGGAGTTGAAAAACACTAGGAAAACGTTCCTCAAAATGATAACATATAAACTTGTTTCACTTTTGTCTGCATAGTTCCCACGACCCCTTTTCAAGAGGAAGAGTCAAGATTTGGAGAAAGCGTTTGGTTTGGAGAGGCGCGAAGAAGATAGCGGTGTCATCAGACCATTTTCAATGGGGGGGGGGGGGGGGGGGGGGAGGTAGGGGGTTGAACTTATTCACCAAATTTTTTCATTAACGAATGTAGGGGAAGTCCTCAAAATTATAAATTTGCTGACAAGGTTGAAACTAGCCTTCAAAATTTCGAACCTGCCGACAAGACAATAAAAATCCCAAATGTTCCGACAGAACAAAATTTAAGGGGGGGGGGGTCACATCCCCATCCCTTTCACTCTAGAGATCACCCTGGGAGAGGGATATACTACGCTGAATGAGGAAAGGAAGGAGGGTGAAACGGACAGAGAGACTGACGACATAAACAGATAAGAAAGAACCGAGAGAGAAAAGAAACTGAGCAAAGATAGAAAAACACAACGAGGGGGGAAATAGGGTAGGAAAAATGAGACAGTTAGAAGGGGAATGTAGAAGGATTATCGGGTATGTTTGGAAAAGATTCTCCACTTTCGATTGCCATTTCTTATCTGTTTGATCTTTCCCGAATGTCTATTTGCTAACGGATAAAATAAGTACAAACCTCTTATGCCTCATTATGTATTTTAGCGAATTACATGACAAAAAGACACTTGGTTCAAATACAGGTTAGGAATAATACCATCATCTTTGGTCAACACGATGCTAGAAATTACTGACTGCCATAGTAAGCAGAAGTGCAGAAACAGCAGAGGCAAACAAGGAATCCACAACCATTTAAACCAGCACTTTTTTTTCTTCAAAAGTGATGATTTATTTGGCATTCCTTGGTTATTAGTCAGTTATGACTGAATATTTTGGTAGTTAACCGCATACAAAATACATCCAACGATTATTGTTTTGATTACAGGTCCTATTCACGTGTTCACAATGAATCCCAATTCGATAGCAACGTAGATTGCATTTTGCAGATACTACTTAGTATACAAAGTCATTTGCCATGCAGTGTTCCTGTATTTTCTTTCTATTTTCCCAAAGAAAAATATTATTAATATTATGTATTCAATATAGTCTATAATGACGCAGATAAAAAAAAAAGGGTCCCATACACACATGCCCAGACTATCTGAACCAATCACCAATGGGGTAGCTACAAGGGAGGAATGTTTAGGGGCTCCACCCTTCCACGTCCAAAAGAAGATTTGTTTGTGTGTTGTTGCCACAGCAACCTTTTTGTTCGTTTTGTTTTGCTGGTCACTATTCTATTTTCAATGACCAGTGTAAGAGGGTGATTTTTTAATTATTTTTTTTTTACATCCCTAGTCGAATTTGTGCTTGTCAGGGTGGGCTGCTATGATTGGACAGCCCATTTCTCTGTTTGAAGAAGTATGTTATAATTATATTCTTTGCAAAGCTAAATTCCATTTCGTCAAAGTTCTTGTTCCGTCGCAGTGACACTGACAAACTTATTTATCTTCATTTTGATGAAGATAATCTCATTTTCCAATCTATTTTTTTTCATCTGACTTGTCATGCTTTTCCAGATTATAATTTTCTTTTAGAAACAAAACAAACATTGGTCATTTGCCGAGACAGATATAATAATGTTGTCGGAGACACATACAGGTACAAAGTACAAAGAAGCATGAACTGTACACATTTACCTTTCTTCCATATTTGTAGGCCATGTAGTGTTTCCCTGAGAGGCCGTAATATTTTCTATAGGCATGAGCTTAGTAATTTTACATAGAGAAAGAAAAGTAGAGAAAAGTATGCATTTTGAACTATATGCAAGAATACAATCCTTACCATGTGTTTCGCAGAAGTAGTGTTGCCATAGAGCTCGTACTTTCTGCTGTCCGCCGACATCCCATACACATAACGTAACATTTGGGACAGGCGTTACTGTCTCTACGTTGAAACCTATCGTTGGGATAGTGGTGACAGCCTCGTTAAACTTCACTCGGTACAATATCGTTGTTTTACCTGTATAGAAGAAGAAAACCCGAATACATTCTTTGTTACGACTGTTCCATAATGCCGGTGGTGGAAATACACAACCAGTGTTGTGTTTGGGCAGCTTCTCTCAAAGCTCATCAATTATATCTGAGAGAAAACTAGAAGAAAAAAAGAGTAAAAAAACGACGAATGAATAAATGACAAATAATTTTTATGTCTAGAGTAAAATCATTAAGGAAATTTACAATGTTAACAATATAATTTTAATAAAAATAAAACGAAGATGTTGAACACGTTATAGCATGTCCTATTAGACGCACTTGAGGGCTTGTACATTGCACATTTTTTAAATTTAAATTTAGCCTATTACTTTTCTCATCAGAAGCATACAAATATGGAGAGCACCTGCAAAATTAAGAGGGCTAGAAAACTAATCTTTTATTATGATAAATATAGATGATAAATTTTATTCATGAAAAAAAGTGGCGAACCCCGGTCTTCCGCGTGACAGGCAGAGATACTTACCACTATACTACCAATTAAGGAATTGCATGACAACTCTGGAATAACCGAGGACTATCCTATACAAAATTTGTACATTGTGATTATCTCAAGAAGAAAAGTAAAGTCAATATGCCAACGAAACATGTTGATTTTACAAACGATTTAAGTCATTTCAACTATAGGTTACTAGCCCATGCATCTTATAGTGAAAATAACTACCTCATAATATTATTATGCCTATATTGAATCGGTGATTTAGGGGGGATGGTGTTACTTGGGAGTATGGATACTATATCATGTGAAGTACATACACGTGTTATTTTCTTGAAACCTGAGCAGGTTTGTGTCTTCTAATTGAAGATTAAAGAGAAAATAACCTTGCACCATTGATTGGGGGGGGGGGGGGGTTGCCGTGACATGTAAATAAAACACACAATGGAGCAACACCTTTGAAAGGAAGTTTTTAAAACTTTATAAAATTCACGTTTCGAAGAATTAAAACAAATACATCTTGCTAGTTTCCGTTTTGATATTGCATGCAGAATGATAGGTATAAGAATAGATGTGTAACATCATCACGTATTTGCACAGGTTAACACTGTTTGCTATTAAACAATAAAAGTATATTTTTGTCTTTGTTGACATGTCTATTTCCGTTGAAGCTCTCTGTATAAGGTTTGGCACACGAAACCATCATACCATCTAATTTTATAATCCCAGCAATGAATTATGAACATGATGAAGTCTTCTGAGCAGCTGCATTAACAAAATAGTTCATTAGTGGTCACCATGATTCAAAATTGGGAATTAAAGTTACGATCATTAATAATTATGTTAATACTTTTAGTTTTACTATCCTTCAGGCTAGTCAGGTTATAGTTTCAGTTTTTATAATAAACATGTCTTCTTTTCAGCTGTTTGTCTCTTTGTTCATTGTTGTGTTTGTTGTTGTCCCTGTTCCTATTTCAGCTCAGAATAGTTACTTGGAACGACACGGCACGTTACACACGTCATCTAACCAGTTAGGTAGTGTGACCAATGTATTTAGATATTTATTATGGTAAAATCTGCATATATCGATCACAAAAAATCCTAAAATATTAATTCATTTATTATCACATATAAAATAAAAATCGATGTATAATGGAGAGAACCGAATAGAAAACAGCTGCGCATCGTACACAAGATCGATAGAAAACGTCCAACTGTAAACCATATATCAGCTATTCCTTGGTAGTATAGTGGTAAGTATCTCCGCCTGTCACGCGGAAGACCGGGGTTCGATTCCCCGCCAAGGAGGCTTTTTTGCTGTTACAGTTTCGTATTTTTGTACTTGAAATTTATCAGTCTCTGTCTCATGTCAGATAATGTTATGCAAGATGTATATCACAAGTTATATGATTTCCTTATTCAACTAATAGAAAATACATTATTTCCTGTGAAATTAATCGAAACGCTTCCTACTTCTTTTCAGAGTAAAGACTATTTGGTTATTAAACAAAGAACAGTTATCATAAAAGTGTTCTATTTCCTTCTTAGTTTGTGACATTAAACATTACTTCTAATTAGAGATAGCACATAATGAAACATGTGTCATTCTGTTTTAATTTCGATCCTTCAAGTAGACATGAGTAGAATGCTGTATAGATTGTGAATTAGGATCAATATAAAAGGTAATTTATTGCGTAAATTAAGGAAGCAGGTATCAATAAGTGTAATTTACACCCATTAATAATATGTTTTATAGTTGTGAGTGTATCAACCTGCTAACCTGACTCTCCATCAAGTTAACTACTTTTATACCTACGAATGTCAACTACAGTAGAAAAATCGTGATGTTAGCATAATCTTTTCAAAATTAAGAAATTTCGCTTTGCCTAATCATTTTATATATATATATATATATATATATATATAAAAAGAGGGACACATGCCCCTCCCCTTTCTCTTTCTTCCACATACCCCCCCCCCCCCTTTTCTTTATCTCTTTCTCCCTCTCTCTATCTCTCTATCTCTTACTCCCTCTTTCTCTTCTGTTTCCTCTTCTTCCTCCTTATGTTTTACTTGCCTTGGCGCCAAACAGCTCTCCATGATAAAGTGATGTTTATATGACCCGAAAGCGACGGAAGTAGGATTCTTCAAATTTGTTGCATTTTGCTTTTTAGAAGTTTGATATTGTCTGTTTATTAAAACGGAGATGAGGAAGCATATATACGCTATTTTATGTAGGGAAAGTCCCCGCTCTACCTTAATATATAGTAAAAGAAATATGATCCTTGGTAATTTTGTGTGTATTTTGTTCTCCTTTGTTTAGTTTTAGATGTTGAATGAATTATGACGATTGCCATTTTGTATAACACCAAGGATGAAAAATTTCAAATCATAATTCTACATAAAATTACTATGTCTAAATAGATAAATAAAATGAATACTACATAATATTCATCATGTAAAATAATACTTTGTGACGTGTGATCTTTAATTGTCTGTTAAACCAATAACTAAGGACCTGCAGTGATTAAACATTTCGTTGTCTGGTTTTTGCTCTGAGACGTGATGCCATTTCACGCAACACGGTCGTCTGCTTCTTGCATTAGAACACCTTTTTTCGCGCCTAAATGTCCATTACAGACACCTCGAGCGTGACTTTGAAAACAGACCTCAGCTTCTGATGACAAGTTCAAAGTTCAGATACTTTAAACAGTCGCTTACCGCTAAAATAAATGCATGTCGCAGAGTTTAGGCAGTGCAACATCTGGTATATCAGTCATTTCGTGAAATGTAGAATTTGATAAACTACGATTTAAAGATAACATTTTAGAGTGCAGTTAGTAAGTTATAATGTCATAGAGATTCATTTCTCATAGCAATACAAAATTCATATTTTTTCAGGCTTTCATGTGTAAGTTTTGATTGCTTTATCGTCATCAATATTCTTTTGAATGCATGCAACTGTGGTTTCAATGTAAAGACTGATTTTTTTTTTTTAATGCATTCATTATATTTGTATTCTTATTGAATTTCTTTGCTTTCTTGTTAAATACTGTAAAAAGTAATATAGTTTCATTTTATTTACCATGCTGAAACATTATGGTAAAATCTGAAACAATTATATAGTGATAAGGTAAAAAAAAATTGTAATATTGATTTAGAGAGAAATTGTCATGATAGGCGTGAGAGATAGAGAGAGAAGGGGGGATATACGAGTGAAGGAGAGAGGGGGAGAGGGGAATAAAACACTGACATGATATAATTATATCTGAGAAAGAGAGAGAGAAAGAAAAAGGAGGGAGAAAAAAAAGGAGGGAAAGAGTCCCACAGACAGAGTGAGGGAGGGTGGAGGGTTTATAGGAGAATAATGATGTTTCCATGTGCTCACATATCTGTGTCATAGAATATAATGATGTCGGAAAGGAAGTAATTTACCACGTCTGACCTTCGTCTAGCATGTTAGGGTCATTACATAGTCATTCTCCTATACATCTTCTCATTACCAATTATTATGTTTGACGGCGGATGCCATTTATATTCACAAACATGAACTTGATGATTGGACTAACTCCGAAGTTAGTAAATAGCAGATGCTTGATTATTTTGCAATGTATATAGATTTGAATATATATCAAAATTATGTACAATAAAGAATGTTTGTGTTTCAGTAATCAAAATAATAGCATATCAAAAGATTCACTTGAAAATTACAATAATTATGATAAAATTATAAATGTAATAATATATCTCTATGTCATAGATATCAGGAGGATTAGCAGTATTTTTCTCTGAAGATAACTGTCTATACTTACTGAATTCCAAAACATTGTAATTTCTACGTCATAGGTCTGTATTAAAATTTTAAACACTTAAACTAGAGAATGATTATAATTATATCAACATTACTTCGAACATTTGTAAATGTTATAGACAAAAGATTATCTAAAAGCAAACAGACTTTATTTGTAATTGTTATGGGGGAAGAAATTCTACTATTTACAATCAAAAGTAGATGACTTAGGGATGTAAACAAGGTGCAACAGCCAACAGCGTATACTTTAACAAAAGAATTACTCTACAGCAACATGAAAAGACGTTTAATATTCATTTTCTTAAACTATGTCTTATCTATTACTTCGTGAGTAAATCGACTAAATAAAATATTGAAAATATCTCATATATTATAATGCTGTTGCATAAGAAAAATATGTTATATTATGAAATGTTGCTTTCATCGTATTTGCCCTCAAAAGGCCAGTACAATATTTACGGAAAAGATATGAAAATACTTCCAAAGCCCTGTATTAGCATATATAGCAAGAGGGGAAAGTGAAAAACACACGTTCGCGACCTTCTAGTTAATTTTTCCGGAATTCCGCCGCGCGTATGTCTAAAATGCGATTCCCCGCCCAAAAAGTGAGTTGCAAAAAATAGCTTCGTCATTAAGGTGAAGTATTACGGAGCAGGACATCTAGTTCAAAATTGTAAACGCAGAGATTTTGGCTAAACCATACTTAATTTTGTTTTCTTTCCATAGATAGCATGAAGAAAGGTGCATATTATTCATTGTGGCTACTTGGTATTTTGGTATTTTATTAAGAAACTTCATTGACATTGACATCAATATTTTGTTTTACAATACAAAGCATTAGTATAAAGAGAAGTAACACTCATATGGAAATGATATGGAAACAAAGAGAGCAAATGTAGCAAATCATAATAAATCATTGTAAACACATGGTTCTAGATGAAGCGGTTGGTAAATAATAATTATTTCATATAGCGGCTGAAAGCCGAATGTAAATTCTTTTGTGAAATGAAAGTGATTCATACCGTATACCATTACTAGTACATGAGTAAACAAAGTAGCTAAACTTACAAAGGTTATGAATACGCTTGTATAATTATGATACAGGTATAAAATTTAGAAATATGAAAGCATGATATTCAGAGAAAAAAGAGAATATACATGAACATTACTTTGGAGCTTATACTAGTTGCAAAATACACTCTCGCAATAACCATGATAACGATTCGCCCAGTCTATGTATGTAACTGAATATCATAAACCACATTTTGATAAATATTGTTAAAACCTTCGTTTTATTTGGGAACTAGAAGGGTAAAATTGCAAAGATAAAGGTAAAAATGCTTAGCAATTTTGAAGAGGTCAAACATAATTATATAGCACACACTTCGAAAATAGCACCGGAATTGCTTTATACAGTGCGTCCCAGAAAAAAGTTAACAGTCAGAAAAAGTCTCCCCAAATAAATATTCCAAAATATTTGAAGCAAAATTTCATACCTGTGGATAGCTTAAGGTCTCTTCTATTACATGACACCTAAAGATCTGGCAATATTTTACGCTTGAGTGAGCAAAGACCACTTTTGTGAAAAAGTGCAAAATCCAGACTTGACAAGAATTGGTATTTCTTCTGATTCGTATCAGCAAAGTTCAGTGTCATGAAAAGGCTTATAAATATTCATATTTGATCAAAAATAGACTATTTATTAAAGAAGAGGTGCTGTTCTCTGTATTCCTTACGTATCTCATCAATATTTTCATGCTTTCAGTGAGCAATTAACTGCTTTATTGAGTGTTTTGAAATATTAGTTTTGGCAAGGTTTTAATTCAAGCTGGTGTTCTCAGTCAGCCATAAAGTTTCGATGGGATATGTCAAGACATACAGAAAACAAAGCATATTCTTTCATAAACTGCCTTTTAATGAGCAGAATATGAAAGTTTCTTAGCCTTTTCAAGACTCTTAACTTTGCTGATACCAAACAGAACCAATACAAAGTTTTGTCAACCATGGATTTTGCACCATTTCACAATAATGGCTTTTGCTCACTCAAGCGTAACATATCGTTAGATGTTTTTGTGTCATTTGATAGGAGAGACCCTAAGCTATCCATAGGTATGAAAATTTCATGAACATATTTTGAAATGTTCATTTGGGGAGACTTTTTCCAACTGTAAACTTTTTACGGTTCTCAAATTTGTTAACACTAGCCGGCACAAAATACCAATTCTTGTCAAGTCTGGATTTTGCACCCTTTCGCAAAAGTTGCTTTTGCTCACTCGAGCTCAAAATATTGCCAGATATTTTGGTGTCATTTGATAGAAAAGACCCTAATCTATCCACAAGTATGAAAATTTCCTACAAATATTTTGAAATAGTTATTTTGGGAGACTTTTTCCAGCTGTTAACTTTTTTTTTGGGGGGGGGGGGGGACGCACTGTAGAGAGCTGTGTAAAGTTGTAAGTAAACACTTCAAACTCGACGATGAAAAATTATGTGCCATAACGGTTACTTCATAGAATAATAAACTTTGATCATTTCCATTGTAACCTTTATTAGTTTAATGAATTGATTTTACGGGAATCAAGGTGATTATTATATGCATGCATGCCTGAACATTGACTGACTACCTTCGCAAAGTGATATTGTTGTGACAAATCATCAATTCATTATCATATACATGATAATTTTATGCACTTTCTGTTTCGATGAATAAACACCACATATTCCAAAAACACAGAGGTAAAATTGAAAATGTTTGTTTTTAAACAGAAAAGGCGTGGGTTTGCATTTAGGAGGAATGCACAAGCATTTGTTCACGTTTGGCATTGAAAAGTTGAATGAACTTGATATGAGAATCTGAATGGACCCACACCTACAATGAATGAAGCATGTGGTGAGGGAATACAATACGCGAATATCAACCCATACCATTCTACGTCACAAATCATATTTGACACCACAAATCGAATCATCCACCAATTCTTCGTCTTTTGTTAATGAGATATATTCTTACACATTAACAGAGGGATTATACGGCAGGCATATTCAATTGCGAAGTGTTTCCCTTAAAATAGATATTTGACCAGCTAAAAATGGGAAGTGGTTTTGAAGAATTCGTTTTGGGTTTTCGGATAATTTTCCGCTTCTATAGCTACATGAGCCACACGGTATTGAATAACGATGTTTACTTGGCTGACAATACCTTTTCGTGTTGAGTTCAAACTTTTTTTCTTTTTTTTTTAATTATATGTTTTATTGTTTCATAATCAGATAGAATCACAAAATTTACACATTAACAGAGGGATTATACGGCAGGCATATTCGATTGCGAAGTGTTTCCCTTTAAATAGATATTTGACCCGCTAAAAATGGGAAGTGGTTTTGAAGAATTCGTTTTTGGTTTTCGGATAATATTCCACTTCTATATAGCTACATGAGCCACACGGTATTGAATAACGATGTTTACTTGGCTGACAATACCTTTTCGTGTTGATTTCAATTTTTTTTCCTTTTTTTTTAATTATATGTTTTATTGTTTCATAATCAAATAGAATCACAAAATTTACAATAATTAGCAGTTATTGTAAAAAGGGAAGAAAAAAAGTGACAAGAACATTTCATAAAAAGACATATTATAAAAGAGAGAACCGCCATGATCAAGTTATGTCCAGGAAAGCATAGCTCCCTCGAAGACCCCCCGCCCCATAGCACACATAATGAAGAGAGCCTCCCCCGTTCATAGATCCCAAGCCGGAGCAGGCTCCATACCTTATTTCTCAACCACAAATTACACACTTTATTCCACACAATCAAAATTTACTCCTACTCATATTATACCAAAAGATTACACTTTCCCAAACTCATCTCTTATCTTTATCATAATTCATACTATTGTATAGAGCCTGAACCGACCCGAAGATCTACGACAGTGAGAAAATACATCATGAAATTATAGAGAAATAATGTGCCAAAACACATTCCAATATCATTTTAACTATCCCAATCCCAGGGCGTGCCATGATAACACTGGGAAAATCAGTGAGTGGAGCCAGCAAATTAATCCGATACCTATACTTGACTTGATCTATACCACATTATGCTCTATATGATAATGGAATTTTGATATTGTTTCTATATTACTTCTCATAATTATACTCACTGTAAACAATAACTGTAAAACTACAGTTTTTTTGCGCTTGAAATTACAAGTTACTACCGTTATTTCAATTTTACAGTCTTTTTCCTGTATAACGGCAAGTTTGTTGGTTTACAGGAAATCAGCATATATTTACAATCGCCCAACAAACTTGCTGTTGTTTTACAGGAAAAAGACTGTGATTTTATGTCGGGCGATTGTAAATATATGCTGATTTCCGGTATAGAAATGTAGAAAAACGGGCATGCCCGGCATCCTCACTGCCAAGAAATTTCCTGTGAAAAAATGGCAATTTTTTTTTACAGTGCTTAAAAATCTAACAGCCTCACCAACTGATCTTCACAGAAGTTTGAAATAATTATACACTCGGATAAATACATGTTCCCTATATAAAAAACAATCACAAGCATATATATTTAGGGGTAAAAATGGTATTTCGAGTATGATTCCATAATTAAAACGTTCACTCTTGAAAAACAAGGTTAATGTGAACATGTTTGCAATAACAAAATACAGTCCTTCATCATTATATTTTCCCCCTTTGTGGTTTAACGACCTCCACAGTCCTTACATCTTTCCCAGCTTGTCGCTTCCAATATAAAATGAAAGCCGGGTAGAAAAATAAAAGCAAACCAATACTCTGTATGGTGTCCATCGCGCTTATACAAGCAATCGTCCATTTATCATGTTTATTGGAAACTGAAATGTCTGTGAAATTACACTTCAAGGCGAGAACAAGCAAGAAATGGTGTGATGAACTTTGTAGAGTGTTCCAAGAGACACATTTCTGAATCAAAATATATGAGTTTCCAGTGATTGGTTTTCATACCAGCTGCTCAAATTGGCAATTTATTCACCATCAGTGATCAATTTCTACCCTAAGTTTCATTGGACATTATTTGCAGTAGATATACGTCATGTGCTTTTGTGCATGAATTGAATGTCGCGTTTTGTAAAGTCTTTATCTCATTTTTTTTTTTTTTTTTACCAAAGGCAGACATGTGTGTTTAAGTTAGGTTATCAGGTTGGAAGTCCAATTTTTTTTTTAGCGTTATGGTTGTGATCAAATTTCTGAGAACATTTCCCGTAAGGACTTGTAAAATGGATTATACAAGTAAAATTTTGTGAACGTTATCATAATACGAAAATCAAATGCAATGTTGTCATAATAATTATGACAATACTCATAATTTCATTCAGGGTATTGTATAGGACCGATTCGAATTTGCTTTTCAGGTTAATCTGAAGTACAGGGATAACAAGAAACGACCAAAATTGACATTTTGCCATTTAATTTGCATATATGATTTTATTATATGTTACACCAATATCGGCAACACAGATGCTATTCATGAGGGGCACGAGGCACGCGCTCCCCAATCTCATTAGGGAGAGAAAATAAAGAAAGAGAGGGGGAGGGAGAGGGGAGACAGAGAGAGAGAGAGAGAGAGGGGGGGGGGGGGATACAGACAACATTAATGTTATAGAGGACTAACAAATTTAAGAATCTTTAATTTTGTTACTTTCTTTTGGGGGACACATACTGCCTTGTGCCCAATAATGAAGGATTCTTGGATCCGCCATGGATTGAGTTCTCACTACACATTCAATTGTCGATACTGCGTATTCAGTGTCACATCATTATTATTCAGATTCCGGACACATCGCGTATACATTAATGTGTTTCTTGAACAACAAGTGAATGAGTAAATTACGCAATGCGTAATAAATGTCCCCGCCGGAAGTGCAGATCTGTGGAAATTAACTAGCCTGAACCTTAAAACTTCAGTGAAAAACTTTAGTGAATAAAATGATAATGTTACTGCATGCAAAAGAAGAGAATACCAACAATGCATGTATACAACTGAAATATAAAACATGAAAACATTATGAACCTTCAGCCATTTTGAATAAATTTGCATAAATTTGCATGAATAATGAATTTCAAAATTCTGTGTAGAAGTTTGGAAGCCCCGTCCCAGCCCTATCAGATAAAACAATCGGAATCAAAATCCGATGTGAAATAGAGAAGTAGCATTTTTCGTCAAATTTGAATAAATTTGCATAAATTTGCATAATTAATGAATTTCAAAATTCTGTGTAGAAGTTTGGAAGCCCCCACCCAGCTCTATCAGATAAAACAATCGGAATCAAAATCCGATGTGAAATAGAGGAGAAGTAGCATTTTTCGTCAATTTTGAATAAATTTGCATAAATTTGCATAATTAATGAATTTCAAAATTCTGTGTAGAAGTTTGGAAGCCCCCACCCAGCCCTATCAGATAAAACAATCGGAACCAAAATCCGATGTGAAATAGAGGAGAAGTAGCATTTTTCGTCAATTTTGAATAAATTTGCATAAATTTGCATAATTAATGAATTTCAAAATTCTGTGTAGAAGTTTGGAAGCCCCCACCCAGCTCTATCAGATAAAACAATCGGAATCAAAATCCGATGTGAAATAGAGGAGAAGTAGCATTTTTCGTCAATTTTGAATAAATTTGCATAAATTTGCATAATTAATGAATTTCAAAATTCTGTGTAGAAGTTTGGAAGCCCCCACCCAGCCCTATCAGATAAAACAATCGGAATCAAAATCCGATGTGAAATAGAGGAGAAGTAGCATTTTTCGTCAATTTTGAATAAATTTGCATAAATTTGCATATTTAATGAATTTCAAAATTCTGTGTAGAAGTTTGGAAGCTCCCACCCAGCCCTATCAGATAAAACAATTGGAATCAAAATCCGATGTGAAATAGAGGAGAAGTAGCATTTTTCGTCGATTTTGAATAAATTTGCATAAATTTGCATAATTAATGAATTTCAAAATTCTGTGTAGAAGTTTGGAAGCCCCCACCCAGCCCTATCAGATAAAACAATCGGAATCAAAATCGGCCAAGAAATGACGGAGAAGTAGCATTTTCTAACATTTGAGCACACACGGACAGACGGACGGACGGACGGACGGACGGACGGACGGACACACACACGCACACACGAACGGAGCCCGTTTCATAGTCCCCTCGCGAACTTCGTTCGGCGGGGACAATTATTAACGATTATTAAGTGTAACTTGTTATAATTAGAACACATACTTTCCTCTCCATTGTATCTCTTAAGTTTTTATTAATACTCAGGTTGTGCGATCCGTGTTACATTTCGAAAGTGATAGTACTTAAGCTTGTCTAATAGACGATAAATGTCACTCTTGATTGTTATTTATTTCACATTGCATCATCATCATTATGGAGGCACAGTGGCTCAGTGGTAGAGCAGTGGTCTTGTATGGAGGACCCGGGCTCGAAACCAAGTGGATGCGCTAGTGCCTTTTGGTAAGGTATTAATCCTCATTACCAAGTCCCTTGGAGGGGACTTAAAGCCGTCGGTCCCCTGGTTACTTACTTACATGCATATACATGCTTTCTCAGCAGTCAGCATCGAACCATAAACCATCATTAATCAATGAAGAATCTCGCATCACTGTGTGACTGGAAAATAAGGGATGGTGGTTCTTGGGTCTTTAAGACTATGACTATAGCGTACTGCACCTAAATGTTTGTTTCCATGGAAATAAGGAATTATTCTAGAAAATTTAGCGTTAGATGAGTTAGTTGTTGGGGGTATTTATGGAGCTAAGACTTCGCTAGACTTCCATAGGGATATCAATATAACAGTGGTACACCATCCAAGCGGTGACCTGTCAAAAATGATTCACTCCGGAAGTAAATTAGGAGCGCTCGTCTAGCACGGATCTGGTTACGTCAATTCAATGTCAAGTCAGTGTTTCTTAACGTGTACTGAGCCTTTGGGATAGCTGTTCCCAGTCTTTGTGGTGAAATACTTGTCTATGGATTTGGAACAGCCTCTTCCATATTGAACTCATTTTTTCCCCTTCATTTATTGAAACAGATGTCCATTCTCATATTTAGGGGCTATATGAATACGTTGAATAAATCGAATTGTATGGGACATCAATATAACAAACACACATAAAAACAAAACAAAAAATCCCCCGTTTTTTCAATGTGCGTTATTCTAAACTTATTCAGAAAACCATCTTTTAAAAAATATTTTTGATATTTTAGCCTGAAACTTTCTAATAATGTGCCTGTCCAACCAGTTTCGTGTTAAAAACATTAAAAACATGTTAGATAGTTCCTTTGAATAGCATAAGTAAATATATTCAACGCACTTCTTCGAGCCCCCTTGTGATTATGGTCCCCAACGAGACACTATAAAGTGCCCTTACGTCCACCCTTCCTGTCCCCTTTTCCCCCACTATACTTTGGGATGCTATTTTTTATTTTTTTTATTTGATATAAAATGCACCCTTCTCCAAGTTGGTGTCCCCCTCCGTGCTCTACGTACCCCTTCAGTGTCCCTCCACCCGTCTCCTCCATCACCACAAACCCGATGTGACACCATCGCCCTTAATCCTCAGGGGTTCAAAATTGTGAAATCTATCGCTGCTGCTAACGCTAGAAAAGAAATGACATGAATGAACCCCTCCCCCCCCCCCCCCCCCCCCCACCAACACACCACCACCACCCGTTCCCAAACCTCAACGACCACAGCAGATCTGAGTGGGGTTTTTGGCTGACGTGTGCTGAGAGTACATGACGACCGGTTATAATATATGAAAATCCTCTGAGTGTATCTTTTTAAGTTTATATTTAGACTTTTTTTCACGTAATGAGCCTCGAATTAAAATGGAACAACTGCGACAGCATAGGCGTAACGGTAGATTGTCATGCGAAACATGTAGCCAGCACTAATGTTGTAGGGGCTCCTAATTATGATGGATTTTACGTCACGACATAGTTTCATAGTTTGCCATCAACTCGCTTTCACAATAATCAGCATGATTAGCATAGATTACTTTTGATTTCAAAAGATCTAATGCATACCCTCTTTTTTATATAGAAACCTAGTCCAGTAGTCTATGAATTTGGAAACTATCAAAATTGTCTTTGCCAAACCGCAAGCACTTCTGAGTATGCCTACTCCTCATTACCTCCCTAGCTCCATTGTCAGACATGTTCCACTAGCCTGTATGTTGTTCTGGTTATTGAGCTCGTGATGTCATGCCACCATATCAGACTATATGTTTGTCCATTATTATTTTCTTTATCAATTTTAATATACATACTTTAATTTCTTGGAAATAAAAGAATGCCCTTTACCCTGACCTGTTTATTGTTCAAAATATATTGTGAAAAAGGCAGAAGAACAACAACAATCCTGCAATTAGGCCCTCTGTGAAAAATTTGTTTTGAGTTTGCCAATATGAATACAAAATTTCGCAATTGCATATTTGATTTATGAGCCTTCATTCATTTACGTCAAAGTTTAACGATTGTCTATTTTAAAGCTTCAGTGAACTTTAAAACCGCTTATTGTGATTCCGTAACAAAATTGTGTATGGGTTTAACACGTTTGCAGAAGATTAATGATCTCATAAAAGAGGAATAAATAGGCCACACGCTGAGGTCAATCATTTGATGAATAATTAGTCCCACCCACATGATTTTTTCGTACCATAATGTGTATTGTTAACGAGGAAAGAGGTCGCGATAATTGTATAATAGACTAGAGAAAAAGAAAATGAAAAGTCAACAGTTGAGCAATGGCGAAAGAGAATACTGGGCTAGGTTGAGCCCCAGGGCAATAAATAGAATCAAGGAGAAGTCATTTTTCATAAAGGTCATGACCTCACCCATCAGACTATTGATAAAACAGATGCATTTTGTTTTCATAAATGATTCCGGAAGTTTGGATGTTCCATAAAGATAATACCTTTATCCGTGCTGGTATGATGAGTCCGCATTGCAAAATGATAATGGGCATACGGTACAAGTACTATTTATTCGTTTAAAGTTCTTACTTTCTAGCCATATATATATATATATATATATATATATATATACATATATTGTGCAGGCCTTTATCACATCTTCGTTTATTCTAACTTTAAATCGAGTTTGTTTTACTCCTAAGTGGAGAAACAAATACACTGAACAAGTTACTGTAGAGGATTTGGAGGCTATGGGTGTATGAGCTATGGATATCAGATGAGAGAGAGAGAGAGAGAGAGGGGGGGGGGGAGAAGGCAAAAAGTAGGCTTCGTACAAGAGTAAGTCGTAGTATTGCCATATTTTTAGGAGAATAGTGCAACTTTAATTCTGATTAAGTTACTAATTATTTCATAATTCTGTACAGAAAACACACATGTTGGTAACTTTAAGACATTACTTACCGCCGTCTCACTACTAAGAAAGACGGGAATTACATTTAAAAAAAATTAAGTTGTTATTTCCGATCTCTACATGTATGTCTGAGTCTGAGCGGATTCTGTAAGAACCCCTGTTCCTTTTTTTTTCTTTCTCTATCCCCCCTCCCTCCTTATCTCCTTCTCTATCCCCTATCTCCAGATATAAATGCTTCTGTTGTAGGCGGAAGGTATGTCAAATATTTGGAGGAAAAAAATTCTCCTGTGAAAGTGATAATTACATGTTGTCAGAGAACACTCTGACAAGGAGTTGTATAAAACCCAGACTCATTAGACTAAATGGGCAAATTAATCTCTAGGACTGAAACCAAAGTTCTCATGTTACCTTTTCTCATTAATTAAAGGCTTGTCTTGGGATCCACCTGTTGTTTTCTTGTATAGGAAATAAATTCCTCTTGATACCGACAGCCAAGTTCAAAATGGTCAGCCGATGTCACTGGTCAGACGGCAAAAAAAATCGGACACTGCAAATTATTTTGATAGCGCTGCACTGTCATTATCAATAACCATCCATTCTTATAATTATTCTAACCTAATATGAACAAGTCACCCTCCCTCTGCTCCCCATTCCATGTCTTCACCCCCCTCCCCTCTCTCTCTCTCTCTCTCCCTCCACACCCTCTCCCTCCCTCATTCTCTCCCTCTCTCTCTCTCTCTCCTCACATTTCTCCTCTATTACAGTTTTACGACCAAACACATTCTTTCACAATGAAAGGCATTTTAAAAAACTTTTTATATCTGACCATGAATTTTCAGATGAATATTTTAAAATGCGGCGACATTGCTATTTTGTTCTCTATTGTTATTGTATTGGATGAAAACTTCAATGGCATTGAAATGCGAACGACCTGCCATAAATCAATCAACTCCGGTCAACGTCATGTCTGCTACGAAAGGAATGCCCATGTAAGTAGTATCAGTATTGACCTATCAGATGACAGTCGTGGTACGAACGACCACAACTGAGAAGGTCCAAAACAAGTGTCCATATCAAAAGTTGTACTTTATACAAACGTGACATAAGCGAATGGAAATTTTAATGATTGGTGTTACCAATATTATTTTTCTTAGTTTCTAAATTCTCAGCAGGAGAAAAAAAAGGAGACTAATGCTTTATATTGACAGTTTCCAAAAGGATAGGAAAAAGTTCGAGATATTACCACAAGCTTAGGGGTATTAAGAATCAGAAAGAAAAAAAAGTGTTTCATTTACTTATCTGCATCAAACAAGCTGTAATGATCTAGCTAATAAAATGATGGCATCAAATGCCGGTACAGGCCTACACCTTCTATCAAGCAATGCAACTTGTAAATTGAGCATTGTGAGGGCAGGGGTGGATGCGCGAACACTGCAAGAAACAGGCCTGGTTTTCATAGGTTGTAATATGGCCACCAGATGTTTGTAAAGTATATTGCATTAATCTTTCACATCAACATGGTGGAAATGAGTTCGTTCATTTCCTTCCAGGCTAAAAGTACATCGATCCATAAGATTTTGATCAAGTGATCCCCGTTCTAAACCTAATTCTATAATGAGCCGCCACTATACACGCTGAGTGCAAGTTGACTTACCCTTTTTTATGGGATACTTGGGGTTGAACTTTTGAAATATTTACTTTCAGATTTTCAGAAATTGGCCTGAGGAATATCAAAACCCATATGGCATATAACGAGCATTGCTCACAAAGAAATAAAAAACGATACTGTGGTCGGGTCAGGTGCAAGTGCTCTTATGACATTACATTTTAAGAAGTAATATTTAAACATGATAATATGCATTGATATTGACAATCAGTGGAACATAAGTACCTATACACTTTAAATCGCATTATAGAAACAAAATTATGTCTGACCTGGAAGTAGACTATGATTAGTAAATGAATTTACTGGGTTTTTTAACACTAAATGGAAAATGGCTTTAATTCAGAGGCATTTGGTTAAACCTATCCATTTGAATGAATACAAGAAAAAACAGTAGCATAAAGATTAAGATCAGCAATAGGACATGTAAACAAACTTTGAGTTGAATGAATAATCCATATTTTATTCTATAATCAAGCAAGGTCAGCTGTCTTTCATATCTTCTCCATGTATTCTCATCCGATATCGCGATCATGATACTAAGGATCAAGACTATCTAGAGTAATCGGACTTCCGCTATGTCTTCATGAACCCGACTGAACTTTTCTGTACAATATGACCTCGGCATATTTGCAGGATATGGTAATTCATCCTTGGCATATACGACATCATAATAGTACAGATATACCTTGCAAACGTAGATGTTGCAACGAATGTTATATATATGAAAAAAAAGAGAAAGTAAATATTATTTTTAATTATTTCTGTATATCCTACTATACTATGAGGTTGTTTAATGAGAAGAGGAAATATGGAAATACTATTTCCTGTATCACTGTGTAGGCTTAGTAGGAAATGAACGAAACACGATGGGAAAATTAAATTTTGGTCAACAGTCTTATATTTCTGTTCACTCTTCTTGGATTCCTTTCAAAACCACATTATTAAAAACGATTATTATTTATGAACATTTGCGACGTGAATGATTGAAAAATATAGCGGGTTCTACATGTAATAATGACATGTATAAATGTACGTTTTGTATGTGATTTCTCTATTTTCAACAGAACAGAATAACAATCGTTTTATTCATCAATCACCATGTAGTTATTCACTTACTATTCGTTAACAGTTTTTTTTTCAGATAAAAGAAATAATTTTGGTTTCACGACTTATCTAGAACCAAACTACATGTCTAGAGATTGGTTATTGTCACTGTTATCTCGGGGAATTCAGTCATTTGAATGAAATTCGGTGCTTAGGATCAGTGTAATAAGCTTGGAGAAGCGTTTAAAATAAATGATTACCAGCATCAAGTTGTTTCTAAGATGATCAGTCCTCTGATTCACTGCTAAAAACATGATGTATATATAGGCCTGAATAAAATGCGTATTATATTTACAAGAGAAGAAGGTTCATCTTTAGAAATCTATATTATTATTATTATTATCTATAATTGTATTTATCCCAAAATCTATTTGAATTATTTTAGAATCCCTACCCCTATATTTAAAGTTGTTTTATTGTGAATATATATTTCTAAAACTTCTTGAAAACATGTTAGGAAGTTTGTTTCATGTGTTAAAATATTATGACATCACCGCATAAAAATGTTATAATTACCTACAAATAAAGTTTTAATGATAAATATCTCGGAGGCAAGCTTGGTCCCAAACACTTATGATAGATTTTGTGTCATATATCTAAATTATTGGTATTAATGTTAAAATCTAGTTCAGGATCTACGTAGAGCCTAAAGGATATTATTTCAAAGATCTCGTACACATGGTACTTGGTCTGACCATGCCTAGTACCTCCTTGCTTTGATTCAATTCCTACTATCCTGCTCCACTGTGCCCCTCCCTTATGATTATGCAATCAATGTTGAACGGGTCTCACTTGAAGAGTTTGTACACACTTACGTCGAGGCAAATGAGTAATTAATAAGTCATCACCATAGTAAATAAGGACATCTTTCAACGCAGACGCATGACCTGTATTTCGGTAAGCTTAAGTCGGTTCATACCAGTTCTTCACATCATACAATTCTCGTATTACAAGGAACATCGTATTTTGGCAGAGCTTTATTCGGGTACCCTAATATGCGATTGATCTCTTAAAAGATATCTTCATACTACAGACAGCTAATGTCCCAAAGAGAGAATCATAAAATAGAACAGAGGGGAACAGAGGAGAAAATAACCAAATAAAAATAACATGTATATTGTAACTGGATAATTTTTCAAACAAACAATACGGATATCGGCGATTATAGACACAACCTGTACTCATCTAAACCACTCTCGTTCACCAGTGCCTTCTGATTATTTTTTGTTACAAATGAGAGTCCAATCGAATAACATGTAGTATGTTTCCTAAGTTCACTGCAAAAGCTCAGAATGATAACCATCTTCACCTCTTTACTTCTAGTTCAACGTGACCAAATTATTTTCAGTTAGAGTTCCTGAAGAATTAAATGATAGGTTTATTTCTAAAAACAAATATTATATTTTTATACTAGGGCATGGTAGTTGTTTACCAATTCACTCATTTGATGATATATCCTTAGAAGATCAAAATCTTATTTCGCTTCGATTTTTTTTTGGGGGGGTGGGGTGGATTAACACAAGTTGGGTGTGTATGCGTGTTGTAGGAGAGATTTCGAATGACAATGCATTCTAATAGAACTGTTATAAACCTGGATCCTCTTACAATGGGATAATTCATACATACTGCAATCAAAAGCACCCAGACAATGTTATGATTATGTAACACACCTGTAAATAAAGAGTCCCTGGGAGTACAGTAACATTAAGTTCACAATGTGCACGCCCCTATAGTAGTACCCGCTTATCTCGTTACAATCTCAACGAGTTAGCATCATCTGCCAATTTACATCCTTGGTTATACACTTTTTACAGTATAAGTCGACGATTCTTAGGCATGCATCAAATAATGTAAAGATGAATACCTTCGTTATAAAGCAGCGAACATATAGAGGACTCCCCCTACCCCCGTGATTAACAAAAGGTTCTTCAATTTTTCGACAAGCATTTGAAGGACTTCCCAAAAGCGGCTTATTGAAAGCTGAAAGCTCTTTTCACCATGTCTTTCTAAAGGATACGCAACCGGTAACTTCACAAGAGAAAATAAAGCGATGGAAAAGAGAAAAGCTTGAATAAATCTGCTTTCAGACATCTAAGGACACTGTGATTTCTCTGCTATAATTTTGAATTTTTATATGGCAGAACGAAAGTGTCATGCATTGAAAAGAACATTTAATTTGTGAAAAATGTTTCGGATGAGAAGCATGTAATCGAATTTGCTACTTCTCATGAAAGTTTCGTTTTAGTTGTCTTTGTCAACGAGGGATATAGCAGTTTGTGGCAGGGCGGACAAGAGAACAATTCCACATAGGAAAATCCCGTCAAAATGTTGTAAAAGCAGGCTATTATTTATTACCCCTTTTCATCACAAAGAGCAGGTCACATTTTATCAATGACATATTTGTTACAGTTTAACACTTTTTCTTTTGTAAGTTGATACACAAAATATACCCAAATCATCTGAAAACATTGTGTATATCATTTCCCTTTTACTTTCAATGCAATAGCAGTTAAGTCTTTATCACCAGACCCTACAATATAGTATAGGAACATAACATAATCAATGTCATGCACAACTGTACCAGAATGCCTTGTAATTCCATTTACTGTCATTGTAAAAAAATAAGATTTCTCAAGATTGAAAGATTAAAGTTATGCCAGTAGTTTACTATCATGATGAATGAAAATTGTATTGCAACAATGCAGTATCCACCTGATTGATTTAAACCATAAACAAATTAATGGACGTTGGCACAGAGCGAAACAATTGAAATTACACACCTTGCATGCCTTGTCAAGAGGAATAAACTTCACAATATTTACAAATTGATGGCACCTATAAGTTTGTCGCATGAAATCACATGCACCAATTATCAGCTGACGACATGAGTTTTGCGTCTGTTCGTCTTTGATATCATGGCTGTGAAAATTATTGTTATCTGTCAATTCATGTCTGTTTTTTTTTTCAGGCCAGGGTACAGTCAACAACTGTGATGTTTTCAGTCCTATCTATGAATCAGGTTGAAATTTAAAGGTAAAATAAATAGGAGGTCTCTATCGACTCTGTGACCACTGTGACCAGATATCTTGATAAAGTTGATAGGCCTACCGATGACCTAAAATCCAACACATTACTTTGTTGTGGAAAAAAGACACATTTCATATTATAAATGAATAAAATAAATAAATGTATAAAGCATAAAGGGTATTTGCTTACCTGCTGCATCTAGTCCAAGCATCAATATCCTTGATTCCCGGTCGCCATTGATCGGAAATCTACAATCCACACTCAAAATATCCGATAATTTTCCCATTACGTGACCCATGGTCGATACTGTCTTCGTCGACGATAACAAAGAGAAGAACGAATCAGACGGCGAGAAAACCTCTAAGGATGATTTTATGTTTACATGTACCTCGCTACCCCTGCATCGACCCAAACCAATGGTGTAGCTCGAGACCCCTTGATCTAGCAAAGGGAGGGGGGGGGGGGCAAGAGTTATCCTTTCGCGTTCTATTTCCTTCCACACATCAACGTAATGGTGCAGCTTTAGCCTCTTTCCTGGGATTCAAAATTTGGCAAGTTTCAGTTAGAGCCTAACGGAACAGCTTCATTATGGCCAGGGTTGTATCTCTTGCCTGACGACTCTTAATTCTCCTCTGGAAAATTCGACAAAAATTACAGAATTTTTAAAATTTCGGTTGGATCATGCCGTTTCCTTCGAAGTTCGAGTGAATGCCTCAATGTGTTTCAAAGAAAATAGCAAATACGGTGATTCGCTAATTCTATTATGATGAATGACATCAATTGAGTTAAGAAACAGCAGCAAGATAAAATTCTGATTATCATGAGAGTCTACCTCACTTTCAAAGGAACACTACCATTTCCGTAAAGAAATGAGCGAAAATGTCCCTGTATGGCTTCAAAATCCACAACACGTTATGCGATGCTGGCTGCAGTGACCAATTTGTCAGTCGCCACAAACATGACAAACTTTCAGAGATAGACCCACAGAGAAAAAAAGGAATATAATCCCCTCGCCAGTAATATCCCGTATCACGGTCCGTCGGATTTTTGGCTAACGCTTCGGGTAATGGAGTATGAGTAATCCCGCTCTGGCTTTTCCTCTACAGACGATAGTATCATTGGCTATTTCTATCCGTTACAGATTCGCAGAGCTAGAAGACCTTTAAACATGAAATGGTGAAAACAATATCGCAGTGCGGATGGAATAGTAGTAGCATTACTTCTGATAGCGGGAAGTGTAATTTGGTGAAGCGAGTTCTCCGCAAAATACGATGTTCAGAATACTGTCTACAAACTAGCTACGTCACGATGCACTGCGAGTCCACACTCCAGAATAAGCGAACCTTTACTTTGAAATTGTAGAGTCCCGGTACAGCGTGAAAGTTATTGTGCGTGCGCAACAAGCATGAAAGTTTGTTGGCCAATCACAGACTCTGTGTAACTATACAAGTTCTACTTGTAAACGATGTTCTACTTGTAAACGTCCCGTCTATTACGTTACCCGTCAACGTCCCGTCTATTACGTTACTCGTCATTCCACTTTAAACTCTCTTTTTATTCCAAAACCAAACACTGAATTCAAAAAGCGATCCTTTTCTTACACTGCTCCCTCAATCTATATAATAACAAATTGCCTGTGCAAATTAAAACCGTTACCTCACTCCAAAGCTTTAAACACCAAATCCGTTCGTTATCCATATACACTGGTATGGCATGTTATTATGGGAGTTTTGTTTTGTTTGTTTTGTTTTTGTTTGCCTATGTTTTGATTATTTGTTATATGTTGCTTGTACCTATTACTATTGTATTCACTCAGTTTCATGTTATACTGCATCAGTATTTTAACATTCTCCAGTTTCATTTTCTTTATATGTACACAGGGTTCTTTTTTAAAACAGGCCTATAGGCTCTGAAAAGACTACCCTGTTTTTAAATAAAACGTAATAATAATAATGATAATAATAATAATATTAATAATAATAATAATAATAATAATAATAATAATAATAATAATAATAATAATAATAATAATAATAATAATAATAATAATAATAATAATAATAATAATACTTCGTTCTACTTCTACTCCTGCTATTTCTGATATTCTAATACTCGTAATACTGTATTCTACTTTCAGGGGCGGATCCAGAATTGTCTGAAATGGGGGGGGGGGGGTTTCCGCATTATTTTTTAAAGGAACATTATTTTGGGAATCCTGTCCGCCTTCAGTATACAAGGCAACTACTACTACTTCTACTACTACCGGGTCCGCTCGCTATTCATAAGAACCGCTATTCATAGAAAACCGCTATTAGTTATGAATAGTGGTCCTTATGAATGGATGTCCTTATGAATAGGGAGGTAATTTGTCTATGGTTTGCTCGCTATTCAGAAAGACCGACCACTATTCGTACAAAACCGCTGTTCATTTAGTCAAGCGTTATGGATAGCGGTCCTTATGATAAGTGGTCCTTATGAATAGCGGTGCTTATGACTATATAGGGAGGTTACCCCACTATTAATACTGCTACTTATACTGCTACTATACTACTACTACTACTAAGTATTACTACTACTACTACTACTACTGCTGCTGCTGCTGCTGCTGCTGCTGCTACTATACTCCTCCTCCTACGGGTGAAAAATACTTAATTCTGTTCCTTTGTTTGTTGTTTATTCTTTGTTGTCTTTTGTCCCAGTTCTACCCACTGATCTCTACGTAATCACTGGTATTACCACATCTTGCTGGTTTTAGAGATTCGTATAGCCGCAGCTGGCGCTGAACAACTATCATTAATTCCAACGACATTGATTTTTCCATTCCGGAACTATACTGTATATAGAGAGTCTGCTTTGCAGATAAAATGAATATTACTGAAACAAATACACGCATTTTAAAGAACAGTAAACATTAAATATGCGATTACAAATATATATATATATATATATATATATATATATATATATATATATATATAGTGGGATGAATTCAAACCAAAGATGACGCAGGATACTCAGGAAATTTAAGCTTTCGTCTTTCGACTTCTTCAGAAATTTATTCTGTCGTAAACAGAAGTGATGCGAAGGTCTTGTTGAATTCCTTGTTGAATTCAAGGAATTCAACAAGACCTTGGCATCACTTCTGTTTACGACAGAATAAATTTCTGAAGAAGTCGAAAGACGAAAGCTTAAATTTCCTGAGTATCCTGCGTCATCTTTGGTTTGAATTCATCCCACTATGTTCTATATCACCCAAACCAAAGCGAATGGTAAAAGTAGACTCAACATCATCACATATATATATATATATATATATATATATATATATATATATATATATATACACACACACATATATATATATATATAGAGAGAGAGAGAGAGAGAGAGAGAGAGAGCATAGGAATGAAAGAGACGGAGTAAGAGAGAGAGAGAGAGATAGAAAAGGGGAAGCGAAGGATATGAAGAAGTGAGAACCAGGGATATAAAAAGCTAAACTAAAGGGAAAAATAGGGACCTGTTGGATTCAAATGTTGTTTTGGGTTTTTTTTATAGCAAAAAGGTATAAATTTTTCGCCTGTCGACTCGCTCCATTTCTCTTTCTCTCTCTCTCTCTCTCTCTCTCTCTATATATATATATATATATATCTACCTCCATCTCTTTATCTCTCTGTCTTCCTAAGTGTCCTTTATCCCCCTCTCTTAATATTGTTCTATCTCTCTCCTTCTCCATCACAGGTAGTTATGTCTCTCTCTCTCTTACCTCCCTCTATTTCTTTCTCTCTCTTTCCGTCTCTCCTTCTCTCTCTTCGCCGCTCACCCCCCCCCCCCTCTTTACCTTTAAGCCGGTCATATACATTTCTAGTTTATTTAAACCCTAAATCCTGTTTTATGTTTCCTCAATGATAATTAGCAATTAAAGATTGAATTATAACATAACTGCATTGTATCCACTTGAAACAAACGCAAAGTCATTCCATAAGTTGGAAAGAAAACCAGGAAATAGTTCCATGAGATTGAGTGCGTTTAAAGCAAACTTGATAGAATGGACGATGCTTGTAAATGTAGACCATCATTTCTCTCATATGGAGTGAATTGGTAGTGTTATTCTCTACGCATAATTTTCACTCGGAATTCGGTGTAAACAGAAAAAAGCTGGGTAAACGTGGCATTAATAGTTTAACAGATTATGTCTGTTGTCAAAAAGAATTTTCAAACGGTGTCTGAAAGTCTAGCTAGGTCCCATTACATGTATTCTCAAAGTTTATCTTCATGTCGAAGTATAGAGTCATGTGAGGGGAAGTCAACAGAAAGAGAAATCGAAAGTAAAATACTTCTTCCACTATAGTGGACTTGTGATACAACAATCACTTATCCATTCGATACTAAGGTTGTTGAAATCATTTCTTTATTAAAGAAAAGCAGGGTACTGTACACGTGATATACAGAAGTAAACATTAAGGTACATTCAACATAGTTTGAAGACAGAAAAAATGTCTGAAAGAGTAATGACATAAACATAATAGTGAGGGTTGCAATTGTACCAGGTCCATTTGCCGAGAATAGCAAACGGCAGGTTTGCATGATGTTTGTAATTGAATTCTTGAACATTAATTTATAAGTTAATGATATAGTGTCATGCCTCAAAAAGGAATCTTAACCCAACGAGCAGGCTTAACAAGGAATGGCAGAAAGAAAGAGAATTATAAATAAAATGTTAAAATAATCTAACATAAAATGTTGCTATAACAGCACCCAACAGTAGAACAGGAATATATTTATATACATGATAATAGACTACATATCCAATTATAAACATCTTTCTTCATGAATATGATGAAAAATAAAATACCGTTAATGTTATGGGTGTATGGGAATTGGTCGAAGAAGTTAAACCTGGGCCCCGTTTTATAAAGAATTGCGATTGATTGCAAATAATTTGCAACTGATATCAATCGCAACTCTGTACTATAAGAGATAGGAGATTGGAAATTTGCGATTGATTGGAATCAATCGCAACACTTTATAAGACGGGGCCCAGGTTTTACTTCTCCTTTATAAACACGGGTCCATGGTAAGTGTGTTTTACATCAATTTATCATTTCACATCTTGGAGAATCTATCATGGCTTGATAGACACAAAGGAGGAGGGGAGGTGGTAATTTCCTCCAATGCAACCTAGATTCGAAACCCCTGCCATCTAATCGATGTCCCCAAATATCACTGCTCGAGATCCTTCTAGCATCTACACGGCCAGCCGAAAATGTGATGACGAAGAACGCAAACTGTGTTCCTTTACCATGTTTACAAACCTATAGTTAAGTTCGTGTTTCACTATCTACATGTAACTCTACATTTACTAATGTATGGCATCGTGGATGTGCCCGGGTAATCACACTGTGCAGTGCACAGTCTCCAAATGCATACATGATGATTATTTTGAATAGTATAATTATGTGGTGATGATATTATACCAAGGCGAAGATTGTCTTGTTACTTTATACATTTATATACCAGACATCAGTAAGTCCTCTTGATAAGATTATCAGAGAGGTGTCGGTTGATCTTCCTTGTTTACAGATTAAAGAAGAAAAAGGAAACAGCATATCTCCGGTCTCGTAAGCTTCTCATCCTGCTTAAAACCAAGCTTAGAATTGATGTTCGGGTATAGAAACTACATCGACGTTGTGGTTCAGTACATTTTCTCCTTTATTTGCACAAGATGTCGGACAGTGAACGAAGTGTACTATTTTACAAAACATTTACAAATGTCACATCTTCTTTCTCGATGAATATTGCTGAATGCCGCTTTAGCGACCACCTGTACAGAAAGACCACTGTTTTCGTTTCCCTTGAAAAGTGTTTCTCATTGAAACGTGTGTTAAACGAACCTGTACATAGACACCACATGCTCATAAAGACTGCTATACTTGTCTCCCTTGAGCGGTCTTTACATACAGGTTTCACTGTACATTGTCAATTCCATTTTTTCTCTCCAAACATCTCCAAACACCTACATGTCACTGTAAGGTTCGTCATGACTCATGAGCAATTGTCATTTTGTCTTGAGCTGAAAGCCAGAAGGGCGTTAACTCTGTATAATGAAGGACATGCGTTTATACCCTTCTGGATCTAGGCAAACGTTGTTTTCATGTTCGTAATGCTACACCCCCTCTTGTCATATATGTTGTGGGATGTCCTTTCGTGCACCGTTGATCTTTATACCACTCCAGAAAGTACTGCATATTTGTGACAGTATTGCGCAGTTAATTTTTCCCAGTGTCTTCACTTTCTTGTCACAATCACGAAGACGCATTTTCTTTCTTCATGGTCTCCTTTTTAAAATTTTTGACCATCTTGGCAATCTTGGTCATTCCTTCAAGGAGTCCTTCTCCGGACGTAGCCGAAATGGCCTGGATGTGCCAAGGGTTCTTGGTAATCCTCTTCAGGTCTAAGGTCTCACTGATCTTTGAAACGGGTTCAGCTTCTGTACGGGATGACAAGGGAGATAATATCGTGATAATTATGATTATCAAGGGATTATGTTGGAATCGAAAGTAAAGTAGGGTTATAGCCAATTATGCTGAAGGTTTGTTATTCCGACACATCGTTGATCCATAGTTTAATATCTTGATAAGTTTATTGCGCTTGGAAGTTTCGTGTCAGTAGCGTATCCAGCATAAAGCGGAGCCGGATTACGTCCCCCCCCCCCCCCCCTTTGAAAGCCTAGATAAAAATCCAATATAATACTTGCAGTGGGACTATTATGTTATGCAGGGTTGCAGCTGACAGACCGGATACATTCTGCCCCTTTGCTACGGAGGGAAGTCCGCCCTCCTATTTATCGATCTCTGGATACGCCACTGCATTAAACCGAAGGTGTGGTAGTGTTTATCCAGAGGTAATCATACTGATGAACCTTCATATTTTCCCCCACTTTTAAAGTAAAGTTAGGATTCAGCATCCCCTTTTAGATAAACACAATGAGATAATGAACAGTCAAGGTTACTTCGGTATTTAATACCGATCATGATTTACTCATTTCAATACCTATACTGTGTTTGATTAAGCTTGCGTTTTTTAAATGTGTGCTAATTAAACTGTTCTATCAACAAGGCGGTCACTCGCGGGGGTGCAGACATGGTTTTAGCCGTCAAAATACCCTAATTCTGAACGATATTGAGAAAAATTTTACTTAGCAAGCAGGTACCAAATCGAGCAAAATTGTCAGCAAAGTATATGGTGACACCTTTTACGAAAATGTTATAGCGACGGCATTCATACAGTTTCTGATAACGATGATATCCGATTCATCAACATTATAGAAGATGTAAGAAGGAAATGCAACGATAAGATATTATCATCTACATTCTATGTTTAGAACATTTTACAAGCCAATTATGAAATATTGATTCTTTCAACAATCCACGCGAATTGGCACAGACAGACATTTACATCGAAAGACTGAACAAGACATCGACCCACTCAAATCATTCGATGTCGAGAGCGAACAAAAAAACACTACAGAATGCGGAGGCAGATGTAAAAAAAAAAATAGATACATGTACAAAATCATTAAAGAATAGAGAAGATACTACACTGTGTTTACATTCTAACTTCTCATTTACCTACATTTTCCTAGAAAAAAAATATGAATAGCTTTAACTGGATCCGGTTATGATACCGAAGGTCAACTAATAACTATGTCTATTTTATGGCAGCTAAAATCAATTATTTCACATTGAAAAGTACACCATTGTTTCAATTTTAAGTTAATAGATATATTTGAACAGAACGAGCTATTGAACACATATGTTTATTGCGTATCGCTAAATATATATGCTTTAAAATCAAGTCGTTTGTTAGGTCTACCACGGGGATTTACCGAGAATAACATTGTATATTATTTGACTTCCTTCTATTTTGGTAAAGATCTCTAGCTCTTTTTGCACTTATAATTATATTTGAGAGAAAGGGAAGTTTAAAAGCTCCTCATTTACAGCATGACTTGAGTATTATATTGTAAGTGTACATTATAAAATTGGGGGGAAATAAACTGGAAACAGTGCAATGATCTGGGATACTAATCCCTTTGAAAATGTGAAAGCCCTATACAAATCAATAAGACTGAATAATTACTTTCACTGCTATTTGAATCTGGACTAATTTATCAGCTGTGGGCGACGCTACATCAAAACTGAATCGATATCATTATTAAGCTTTGAGCAGTCACAATAAAATACTCATAAACAGAGAGCCACTCTGGAAAAAATAAATGAGAAAATATAAAAGGGGAGA
The DNA here is from genome assembly GCA_025618425.1 of Heliocidaris tuberculata. NCBI lineage: Eukaryota > Metazoa > Echinodermata > Echinoidea > Camarodonta > Echinometridae > Heliocidaris > Heliocidaris tuberculata. The sequence goes on along the minus strand of CM046834.1, from coordinate 26,363,272 downwards.
CACATGGGATGGGTGTGTGGGGTGTCAGGACTTTATTTGGGTCTGCCGAATTCCATGAAAAACACTGCTGCTTTTTTCCCCTGCGTGTATGTTGTTGAACCATTTGATTTTTTTTCCTCTCTCTTTTTTTTTTTGGGGGGGGGTGGGGGTGGGGGGAGATCAGCCCCTTACATCTTCCCTAAAAGTTTCCAGAGAGACACGAGGAAATTTAAAGTTATTGTGTCATTAGAGGGAGGGGTAAAACGATAAGAATCAGAAGGGGGGGGGGTAGAAGACAGGGAGGGGCAGGGGCACACAGTAATGAACAGAAATAATTCGGAATGAAAGTGAAAATAAGCTTCTCTAGGTGTACTTCATGGAACAGATTACCACCAAAATACTTTTATGAATGACAGCATATGTAAGGGTAATATATCATGTCTCTATATCACTTACATAACTACTGTTCAGCAGGATTAATAATAACGTATATAAATGACAAATTTTCAGATTGTCTCTAAAAGCAGCAGTAGAGGACGCACGCCGGCAGATCTAAATATGGCATTCCTAATACACACTAAATATTAAAGAAGAATGAACCACGAAATAGTGCCCAGAAGAAAATTTGCCTTCCCCTCAACTCCTTTATAACCCCAGGAAGACCACGACCTAGACGATTATGCTCTACAACAGCTACTCATCTTATAGTTTTAACACCATCTTAGACGAGTAAACGAGCCTAGCGAGTGTCCGGTTGGTATGGTGTCTCTGCGTGGTAATTATCCTGGTTTGTTATCGTCTGGTAATAATTATTGTCCGAATAGTTTTCCAAGGGGTTATGTTTACCAACTATATCAATAATTGGACCATGATCTTACCACTCATATCTTGTTTATTACAGAGGATGAGAAGAGGAGTCCCATCTAAGATATCTTCTGACTGGAGCATGTTGAATAACTCTTCCCGTGCATCTAAGAATCGCATCTGATCTGCACTGTCTATAACAAAGATGATTCCTGTTTTTAAAAGAAGTACAAAAAAGAGAATAATGATATCAAAAATTGATAAAAAGAGAAGAAATTACAGAATTGCCATTTTACCCACAAAATACTCATATATTATAATATTTATATTTATGTATATCTTTTAGAAATCTTTTACTTAAGATGGTAGCCTTAAACAACGCAGCACAGCCCCTCCCCATATAGGATTAGAGTGATAAGAACACTCGTTGTATTATTGGATGAACCATAAAAAGCCCACAATTTATTTTTCACCTTTTCCAGAACTCAACTTTTTGCCAACCAATTCAAATCTGAACTGAATATTACTCATAAAAGAACAAAAACTAACTGGTGAAATTTTTTAATGTTTTAATATTACTTGCTGAAATTTAATTCCAAAACATTACTATAAAAGTGTCTATCTAGTGAGTTCAGATTCATCATCAACGTATTGACTAGTTTTATAACACAAATTAATGTTAGAAAACTTCATAAACAAGTTTGGTTTTAAGGGAGTACCTCAAGAAAGAATGCGAGCAATATTTGCGGCTGTCAATATTATCGGGGCCCAGAGCAATGGGAAATAGAAAAATAAAATCAAATCATCATTTCTATGCTAATTCCGACAAGCATCGGTGAATTCGCATTAATTTCATATTGCCTCATTCTTCCAGATATAATAGGCAATCATAGGAAGTGAATGATGATTATAATACGGACTGATCTGTGAAATGCCATCGTCCTTATTACTGATATCACACCTCCAATATGAAAACTAAACTATAGTATAAATGTACATCATATTGTACATGCAAAGTTTCTAACTGCGTTCACAGAACACAGTTACGTGCATGTAAAACTACAGATAGGGTCTAATACAGCATTATGTACGATATCTCCATCAAAACACAAAATATACAATGCTTTCGTGAAAAATAGTAACTGCAAAATTAAGATAATAACTAACTAAAAGTATGATTCTCACGTATCAATAATTTAGACATTAAATTTCTGACAAAGTCAAGAAATTAAATAAAAGACCTAATATTCTCTTGTTCATCATGTGTATATCAACTTGCTCCCAATTGAAATGCACAAAACTAATGGGGGAAAATTGAGAGAAAAAAAGAAGAAGAAAGGAAGATGGAACATGAGAAGAAGATGGCATAACCATTACCCACCTTTTTTTTTTTTTTTTTTTTTTAATAACACACATGCACACGCTGGTATCAATATGCCTATAGCACTTCATTTATTTGATGTACGATAAAAGAGCAATGTAGATAAAAATGCTTGCTCAAGGGCATAAGTGCCATGCCGGGGATCGAACGCCCGATCCTCGCATCTCCAGTCAAGCGCCTTAAACCACTGGACCACGGCACCTCCACTTCTTATTTCATCCACATATGATAAGACAAGTGCCCCCCTCCCCCCCTCCCTCCCCCCTCCCTCCCCCTCCCCCCCCCCCCCCCCCCCCCCCCCCCCACCATGAGTGAACCAAGGCTGCATACACAGCGACTCATGATCAATGAAAAAGTCTATACAATCATTAACCATTTAGAAACGTGGTTTCACTTATGATTTGTTGTTAGAGCAAGTAAAATAATTTGCTAATGCTGAGTCCTTGAGATTGATTGCTACTCTCTGTGTAGCAGGACTTTGTTCGATCATGCAAACTTGAGATGGTCTATTCCGTATTATATCGTTTGTGATTCACTAGATCACTGGGAAAACATGTAGTTGAGCCTAAATCCGACTCCCACTTTAATCGATGTATTTATGATTTCAAACTAAAAGCTAACTAAGCTAATTAGATAATTTCAAGTCAGTTCTTGAGGTCTCTGTTCAATATGATATTATTTGACACGCAAAGATTAACTTTGCATCAGTTTCCATAAATACGTTTTTACAACCTTGATGAATACCGAATAGCTTGGTTTCAATGACAAACTATACAGTGCGTCCGAAAAAAACCCACACGAAACCCTAAAACAAAGGTTAATTATGAACAAACTATAAGCTGTATGATTATAATACGTTGTTTTTCAAGAAGCAGAAGTGATATATTTTCAAATGATACAGTGATGGTATTAATCCATACATTCTTTACTTCTTTACAGAGCGACATTGTTTTGAAAATGGCATGTGAAAATCCATTTGTGCCTAATGAATCACTGAAAACGTCAGTACCACGTGCGAAAATGACGTAAGCTATAAAAGCTATGATACACCAGATCCCAATAGTGTGATGATCATGTTATGCATTCATTCGGAATTTTCATAAAACATGGGCAATGCCAATTGCCTCGGGTGGCAGGAGCGTACACCCCTGAATTTTCATAAAAATAAATAGTCAAACCTGCTTTAGCGACCACCTGTATAGAAGACCACCTGTCTATAAAGACCACAATATCTGTTTCCCTGGAACAGCATTTCTCATTGAAACATGTATTAAAGGAACCTGTCTATAAAGACCACCTGCTCATAAAGACCACTTTTCTTGTCTCCCTCGAGTGGTCTTTATAGTCAGGTTTCACTGTAAATAGATATCCATCGAGCGATGAAGTGCCCCTCTTGTAATTGAAAAAAAAGGTGCCCATCCTAAGGAGGATAACTGCCATAACCTGATATTTTTCCAGCCTCATGTACCCTTCATACCATACTTTACCTTTTGAAGACAAGGAAAATGTCACCTTGTGAAGCTGCAATACTGAACAATGTCTATAATGATTGCAGGTACCATTTCAGAACAAAATAAGCCCTTTCTTGAACCCCACCATCAACACAAAGTCGATCATCTTTAAGTTTATGATGAGGGAATTATCATTACTATCTTTAGCAATCTTCTCATTGGGTTTTAAAGTTTACATTTCCTTCAGGTCATGTACGCATGTGATCCTATCGTTTGCACTGTTTCACAAATGGATTTTTACATGTCATTTTTAAAATGATGTGGCTCGGTAAAGCAAGCACATACGAATGCCATCAAGATATCACTTGAAAGCAGAATACTTCTATTTTAAAAATGGATAATGAGGTCATAGAGCACACAATGTGGTCACAATAACCTTTTGTTTTAGGGTTTTTTTCTGGGACGTACTGTACAAATTGACAGGCTGCAGTATTTATTTAGTCTTAAAACCAAGTTGCAGTTCCCTTTTTATTATTTTAATCGATGTCTGTCGGCACGTCACGCACGTATAAGTGGCTAAATATTGTAATCTGTAAATAATATCAAAACTGCAAACCCAAATAAAAGCATTTTTTTCTTCATTGCGCCATAGACATGATTAATAGCACAACCAATGCAATTTTTTCATTCACGTTATCTCCATCTATCATAATGAGTTTAATGACGTATTTCGTTTTTCATTAAGTCCTCTGTCCTTCTGCTAAAATATTAAAAATAATCAATTACAAAACAATTAATAAAGAATTGGTATTGCTTTAACTCCGATATCAAAAACGGATACTGCAAGGTTCGCTATATATTTAAGAAATACATTTTGAAAATGAGGTAAAAATCCATCATCGAATGAAACAAAGACTAAAAAACCCATGAAATGACGAGATGTGATCAGATTTCACAAGAGCATGCCATGTAGCACAACTTAAAGGGGAAGTCCACCCTGGTATTAAGTTGATTTAAATAAAGGCAGAAAATTAGAGAAACAGATAAGTGAAGTTTTAGCAAATCAGGGTGGACTTCTTTAATAATATTCAAGAATTTTGTAAAATCCAAAAATATTCAAAATCTAGCTACAGCAGGTCAAAAATATACATGTAGGTATGCCTATTTCGGAAAATGGTTGGGCCTTTTAACATTTTTTGTAGCATATTGTAAATGCTGCCTATATTGAGTCAATCTTTGAAGTGAAAGTAGTATATAAGTGGCATTGTTGTTGGGCAAACCATGATAGACGGAGACAATTTGTTTACGTTTTAAAAATAAAAGTATATAGGAGGACAAAGTTGGTAGTATATAGAAAGTATCCATAAATTGAGAACTATTTCTAGAATGATGATGATGATGATAATGATTATGATGTTAATTATTATATTATAATCATTATTATCATTATTATTATTATAATTGTAATTATTATATTACTATTATTAGTATTATTATCATCATCATTATTATTGATATAATCCTTATTATAAAACACGATAAAATCTACTTTCGAAAAAATCAACTTAAGCCAATTTCAGTAGCCCTGTCTATCACCTTTAGCATGTTTAGAAATGTGCGAACATTACAATGGCATATTACGAAATCGGAACAAGATTTCTATGGGCGGGACAATAAGCTTTTGAAATTGCCCTTGAGTCAATTTTTCGAAAGTAGTTTTTAAGTTCTTCTTCTTCTTCTTCTTCTTCTTCTTCTTCTTCTTCTTCTTCTTCTTCTTCTTCTTCTTCTTCTTCTTCTTCTTCTTCTTCTTCTTCTTCTTCTTCTTCTTCTTCTTCTTCTTCTTCTTCTTCTTCTTCTTCTTCTTCTTCTTCTTCTTCTTCTTCTTCTTCTTCTTCTTCTTCTTCTTCTTCTTCTTCTTCTTCTTCTTCTTCTTCTTCTTCTTCTTCTTCTTCTTCTTCTTCTTCTTCTTCTTCTTCTTCTTCTTCTTCTTCTTCTTCTTCTTCTTCTTCTTCTTCTTCTTCTTCTTCTTCTTCTTCTTCTTCTTCTCCTCCTCCTCCTCCTCCTCCTCCTCCTCCTCCTCCTCCTCCTCCTCCTCTTCTTCTTCTCATTATTATCATCACTATTATTATTATTATTGTCACTTTATTATTATTATTATTATTATTATTATTATTATTATCATCATTATTGCTATTATCATAATTATCAAAGTGAATATGTTATGTATTTCATCTGTTAATATGCAATTTAATTTTAGCACATATATATAAATGAACATGGTTTTTGCTCTCTAGACCTAAGGGCCCATGATTTCAAAGCTCTTTTACTCTGTATTTTGTATCATAATTACTTCTCTATCAAGAAAATTGAATGTGCATATAATGTAATCGTAAGCTATTAAAATGTAATATAAACGTTGAATTGAAATCTGAGCCTATATAGTCCTGGGTGGATTAACAATGATAATAGTGACCTATAGTAGTCTCAGGTAGTGCTTCCTCACGGTGGGTTGGCAGGAATTTATCACTTCCTCCCAAAAAGCTCCAGGAACTTCCGTTTTCCGAGTGGTCCAAGTTTCATTGTAACTAGGTTATAGGAAACACCTACTGTTTGATCGACAAGTTATGCATGGGGCAGTTCATGGCTCCTCTAAATGCCCTTGTCAATTTACAGCAAATTATGTACAGTAGAATGTCAATTACAAAGTTGCTATACAGCGCATGGTAAACGCGATTGATCATAATAGGAGTGCGTGATTTTCTTTCGAACTTTTCCTCTTTTTAATTTTTGCCCAGTCCAAAGCAAACACCTCTAATCAGATGCCTACCCACACCCACTCCAATAATTAGACCATATTACTAATCACACATGGGGGGGGGGGGGGGGGTCACAAAGTCCTAGTCAGCGACACATTGAGAATATTTTGTACACGAATTAATCTATACCACCTCATTAATAGAGTATGATGTTTTTGTCGATTGTCACAAGTTATTAGTAACATGATGATAGGTTTCAATTTCGAGCGATACAGGCTCTGTGGTTTTAGTTGAAAGGAAATCATTACAAGTGAAGTGCCTATTTTCTAAACTTTGAATAATTACCAACTCAAAGTGAAACAAACATATATCTGAAATGTACCCAAGTAGTTTATATTTGAAGGGTGAAGTAATGTCTTAATTTTAGCAATAATAATGTGAAGGAAAGTTATACTGCAAGAAGAGGATGCATGAGTTGGTCAAGAATAAGCTTGTCGAAAACAATTCTTGTAATACTCATCACTTGGGTTTTTCTGCAATAGGTACTCTCATGCCTATACTCTCAATTTTAGTTTTGTTCATTACCTGAAATGTAACAAGTGCTACATTTCAGGTTTCTGCTAATAAAGGTGGATGCTTTATGTATTCAAGTGACCGAAACACATAATTTACATAATCTATAACGTGTTATTGAGAGCATGATTATCACATGATAACAGTAATAATAACAATCCGTTCTTGTATTGAGCATTATGATAATAGTGTATGTATAATACGCACTGTGATTGGTTAGATTTGCATCACATGACGTGCAAAAATTTTGTTACAGTGCACGATCGTGCACTATAACTTTGATTTTTGCAGGGGGAATCCCGTGTTAAATGAATAGGGGATGAGTCATTTGTTTGATCTAGGGGTCTATTTACTATAACAATTTTTGCATATTCTATTTATGCACCATTACTGGACTGAACTCCAAATACTAAATGATCCCTCGTTCAGGTCTATTTCACCTCGGCCTGCGGCCTCGGTGAAACAAAACTGCACTCGGGATAATTTAGTATTTATGTGCACATAATCCAGTATAGCGCATGATAGACCATGCACTATTTATATAATAACATCTCTATGAGCTTCCAAAAGACTTTGGATATTATACCCCGGCTTCAGCTGGGTCGAGTGTGGCAATTGTAAATTGATATCAAAGGATGTTAGTACCGCCACAAGGATTCGAGCCCCGTTCCTTGTGGTTCAATGACAGGAGACTTATCCACTCGATCACAACACCTCCACAACATATATCTATCATGTCTACTTTGGTCGCGCAAACCAAGCATAACGCTCTTCGTTTGCACCAATTTGTGTATGGTTTGTGCAAACCAAACACAAATTTTTGCAAACGATGAGCTTTTTGTTCTGCCTTAAACATGCAGAGCTTTTTCGGCATCAAATATCTGAGTTAATAATGTATCAAAACCAATCATATTACTTTAATTATATGACAATGACAAATTTATACAAGAAGTGTGATATTAGAAGAACCATAATAGTAGATATACACACGGAAATGAGAATAATACCGTCATGGATCAAAGCGAAAGTACATCAATGGATAACAATCATGATGTACGAGCAGTGAATACTTTTAGCAAACATAACACATAAACATCATAAATCATGGTTAACAGAAATATTCATTAGAACCATATCAGTCTAGTCAGTCTAGCGGTGGGAGTATTTTCTAGCTACCACAAACCATCATTATCAAAATTCTTCAATGAATGCCACTGTAATTTATCTCTTATTTCAAAAATGTACCATGTAAATAATATGTATGTCCAAACGTGTACTATATAAACTTGTAATGTATATAGTCCTTGAAAATAATGTGTTTGTGATATGTTTATATATAGTTCATATATCGATGATTGTTTTGCTAAGGGAGGAGGAATTGAGTACTCTGATAAGTGGTAAGAAGCAAATGCTCTGGGGTTGCGCCAAGATTTTCAAATAATATAATTTTACAATGAGGATTCTGTCGAGAGTAAACTCAAGAGATCACATTCAAAACACTAATGTACTTGTATATTGTGCCTGTGTAAAACTGTGTAAAAAATATTTTGAATACATTTTGAAAAAATCATAATAGTACTTTTACCTTCCTGAAAAGAGAATGTACACTGTCTACGAAACAATGAGGTATATGATTTGCTGGACTTCATAAATGATATCCTTTCATCATAAAAATATAACTATATTCGTAGATATCTAAATTCTAAACATTCTTTCGATCTACAGCATATATTTTACAAAATTATGAGGAAATATCTTCATGATGCTGAGGGGAGTTACAATATTGCTGAGACTTTTGAGCGATTCTTGCTCGTAAAACGTGTTTGGGGTGGGACCAGAGGCGTATCCAGCATAGGGTTGAGTCGGAGTACGCCCCCCCCCCCCTCCATCCACTCGTTTGCATGCCGAGGAAAAAGGATCCATAAAATATAATACAAAAAAAAAAAAAAAAAACAGTAGCAAAGACAGTGGGTGCCCAAAAGGAAAAAAGCATAAACATTCGAAAATATTTTGCTCTCCTTGTCTATGACTTATTTGGATACGCCATCAAGGACTAGGGTATAGAGCGAATATTACCTTCAGTGCCTACATAGTAATGCCTCCACAACGCCCGTAGTCTCTCCTGTCCACCCACATCCCATACCGTTAGGGTGAGACCAGGTACCGGTGTTATGGTCTCCACGTTGAATCCGATGGTGGGGATGGTTTGAACGGTCTCGTTACATTTCAGCTTGTACAGGATAGTGGTTTTACCTGGTGAGGTAGAATTGAATGAGAAGATAATAATAGTTACCATCATCATCATCATCGTCACCACCATCGTCATAATCATCACCATCATCATCATCACCAACAACAGCATCATCTGATCATAGGTTTATAATCATCATTATCATCATCATCAACATCATCATCATCATCATCATCATCATCCCCATCATCATCCTCACCATCGTCATCATCAAGGGGCAAAGCTGAAAAATATTGAAAATCAATCATAAACTTATCCTCGGTAAAATAATAATTATGTAAACCGAATTGATTCTCGATGTTTATATCCGTCTTGAGCAGCTGGAACTTTGTCTGAGTAGACTTATATTGTTCACGTGTCTTAATCCCCGGCTATAATTATGTAAGTTTCGGTTATCAATTGGATAATTCCTTCATACTTTTTTTAACTAACTGTAAACAATATCAGGAATATTCTTGCATGATCACATGATTCTGCCTTGACCATTATTTTTAGAGTGAGTGAGTGAGAGATAGAGAGAGAGAGAGAGAGAGGGATGCCATTAATTATTATTACAGATGGTTTTATGGGGAGGTGTCGAACAATGCACGATTAACTGATATGATTTTCAGTTTGATTTACGCATATTTAATGAGGTTATGCAAAATATGTTGATGAAAAGATTCTATTTCCGTCTTGTATACTCTGTCACGGTAAAGAATCAATTGTTATTAAGCGACACAGCAAACCATTGAAATTGAAAGACTTTGAACTAAACGATATCTATCATAGGGAAGGATCCAGAAATATCAGAAGAGGGGTCGGGTAAAATAAAGTAGCAAGTTTTCCCACATGCACAGGATTTTTTTTTTTTTCGCCAGCTACAGGTATGGTTTTCAAAAGTCTTACCCGCCATCTCAGATTCGCTCTGTGGGAACGGGTTTGTTAGGATAAATACAGTTGTAGTTTTAAACTTTAGTTGTTATCTGTGTTTAATTATCCACAAAAAGGTGCCGCGGACCTGCGCCCATGCACTGAACCCGCTAAATGGTATCACATGCTCTTTTTCAATTGAAACGTGAAATGCGGAAGAGAATGTTGATATTTTATATGTATAAGGACTTGATTGTTTGCTATATACATATTGCCTTTCAGGATACATGGTATATGAACTTTTTCATAATATTCCGTCAGGAATGTATTTTCCCTTTGCAGATTCCAAAAGGAAATACTATACAGTGGCGGACTGTTGAAAGCATTTTCTCTTTTTCTGTCGGGTAATCATTGTTATAATTATTATAGAGAGAAGACTGAACCGATTCTCGTGCAATTATTCATAGCAATAATGATCGAACAACTTCAAAGCATGAAATTTATACCCTCTTTTACATTACAGATAGTCTATAATTATAACCTCAGTCTGGTAATGACTTTTGTGTGTTTTATGCAAGACAGTTAACAAATACAGAAGTATCATTTCGTGTTTAAGGACGCTTTTAAAAAATGGTATTGCGAAATTGGCTATCCCTTTCTGTGTTTTTAAGTATCTTATTCCTTTTACCTGGGCTCTTTTTTAGTTTTCCGTTTTTGAGCTCTCACTTCTCGTAAAATAGCATTTCGTGCAAGTGAAAGTGTCACCAAAAGATGTAACATTGTCATTGCATACTGGCAACCATACTCTGTCGTGTCTTTATATTTGACAAATTTGTATACACAAAAGTAGGATAAATTTACCCAATATTTAGTGATATTAGGTAAAAAGGAACATTTGTGTTTGCTGGGTACAATTTTACTGAATACTGGATAAGTTCTACGCGATTCATGGTACAATTGACCCAATATTGGGTTAAATGTTACCCAACCTATATTTTGAGAGTATAAAAACATTGCATTTGACAAAATTGTCCCGGCCTACTCCATGACTGCGGTCATGGTGGTTGACTACCCCTTTGTGTGAAGGCGATAGAGAAGGTATATCTAAATAGACTCACCGGCTGCATCTAGACCTAGCATGAGCACACGCGTTGGGTTCTTAGACCAATCGCCAAAGGCACTCGTGAACTTGGTCACCACGCCTCCCATCTTCAGTCCTGTTCTGGTCTAGGAACTGTCCCTCACTGGTCCAGGAACTCTCCCTCAGCACCAGCTGAATATCCTAGGGGAAGCTACCCGATGCATACACTGTCTCGGCACTCCCGACGTAGCAGCAGACCAAGTCCTGGAGCTGATGAAGAACCGTTTATGATCACAATAACCATTGATGTGCATTACACCAGTCTACCAAGTTCTAGATGGCACCATTCTCTGCATCAACATAGCATCATAATTACTACTACCATTCGTTGAGTTGTTATTCCGAGCTATGTGCATGCAGAAAATCGAGTAGAGTAAAAACAAGCATTTGACAACAGCCTCACAGAATTTTGTGCAATCTTCTTCCGCTCTGTCTCTCTCTCCCTCTCTTTATCTCTCTTTCTATTCGAACTGAAGAGTTCTAAATGTATCACGACTCTGCACAAGTATAATGGCTATAATTTTCCATGCGTGTCGCTTGCAGATCGTTTCCGCGTTAATTCTACATCGCTACACCTGATTGGTTAATATTACAAGTACGTCATGGAAGTTCACTTCGTCTTTCCCCTGCTTCTTCGTTGAGCGATTCGAAACATATAATAAGGGCAGGACTACTCTGGGAAATTCTCTAGAAGCATTCTAAACGATTAAATAATTAATTTTATAGTAATGAGCAACTTCGTCTCGGGATGATGAAAGCCTACAATAACGAAAAAAGTTTCTAAAAGCCGAGGCTCTACAGTAATACCTTCAAACACAGTCCCCCGTGTGTAGATACTGATTTGATTAGCTACATTAAACCATCATGATTCAAGATTCAAGATTCAAGATTCATTTATTTCACTCAATATATAAAAACATCTTACATATAAAAGTGCATAGTTGCACATAATGGTCATACATATAAAATATGAATACATGAGAAGTACATTAGGAATAAACAAGTGTACGGAAAGACAAGGGACATAAATGAGTGGGGATCGAGATTAAAGATATCTAAAGATCTTGGCTATTCGACCCCGTGGTAAAAAGAATTGTACTGGTGTATAGTTGCATGTACATGTACAATACAAAAGAACAAAAGAAGGCGTGGGTCGACGAGAAGGGGGATACAAAGAACAGAGGGAAAGAAAAGGTAAGAAAGAATAAGACAGGATGAAAGGGAAAGAGAAAGTGTAGAGAATCGAGAAGGGAATAATGAATAGAAGAAGACCCTCCTAGAAGACGCACTTATATAATTAATTATAGAGATACACAAGTGACATACAAAAATAACAAAGTAGATGATTAAAATGTAACATTAAAATAGAAGGAAAAAAAATAACGAGACTGTACATGACATATAGGAAACAAGCAAGTAAAACAGGTGACTCACCTACGAATGTGTAAAAGCCTTTCTTTGTATTGCTTTTTGAAAATATTAAGTGAGCATGTCGATTTGAGACTAGTTGATAAAGAATTCCATAGTTTAGGACCTGCATAATAAATTGTTCTTTGAGAAACTGTAAGTTCTTGCATATGGGATATAAAAATCTGCAGATGAGCGGGTAGAATAAGAATGGGTGTCAGAGTTGAAAGAAAAATACCGAGTTAAAGATGATGGCAACATTTTTCTATGACTGCAATACATAAACATTGCTAGTCTCAGTTCGTATAAATCAAATATATTCAAAAGTTGTAATTGTGTAAATAAGGGTTTAGTGGTGGCAAGAAAAGGAGAATTACATATTATCCTCACCGCTCTTTTTTGCAGTTTGTATATTCTTGACAAGTTCTGTTGAGAAGTTGCAGCCCAAACAACATTGCAATATATAAGAAAAGGATAAATCAAGGTATAATATAGAGATATTAAAATATTTCTTGGCAGGTAGTTTAATTTGTTGAGAACACCGATATATCGTGAAACTGTCGTGCTGACATAATCTATAATCGTTCCAACACAGTTTGTCATCAATGTGAATTCCAAGAAATTTTGTGTTAGAAACTATGGTGATCTCAGAGCCATTTAAATACACCTTATATATAATTTGAAACATCAATATTTCTTTTGGTATAAATCATAATGTGAGTTTTATTTGTATTTAAAAGTAGTTTGTTATCTTTGAGCCAGTTGCTAACATGTTCTAATTCTAATTTCAAATAAAACAAAGGTTCTCGAAGACCTTTTTGAGTAAAAAATGGATGACTTGTGCATATATAAATCAGCCTTAAACTGCAGTGAAAAACAAAATGGACATTTGGGGTATAGGAATACGGAACTATATGTCCTGAAATCCAGTCATTATATGGCAAATGGCAATTACACGACTTTTCTTGTTAAAGGAGAATGAAACCCTGAGGAAATATCCATTTTCAGTGAAAAGAGAGGATAGAGAGAAGCAATTTTTTAAAAAATTCCATCAAAATCGGTTACGAAATGAAAAAGTTATGAAAGTTTGAAAAGTCTCAGTTTACTTTCTATGGCGATCCTCAGATTGGCAATGTTGCTTCAAAATGGCAGGTTTCGTAACCGATTTTAATGGAACTTTTTAAAAATTGCTTCTCTCTATCCTCTCTTTTCATTAAAATTGATATTTCCCCAGGGTTTCATTCTCCTTTAACATCATCGTCCTGGGCAGCGTTTCAACAAACCGTCATAAGTACAAGTTCGCCGACATCTCATTGTAACATGTGTATTAACATGATTAAGATTAAATAAGATGTCGGTGAAGTTGTACTTACGATGGTTTGATGAAACGATGCCCTTGTGGTAATAAGGGAAATGCGACTCATGCACGCAATATCAACATTAGTATTACATGATTATTTAAATTATTCCTGAGGTTAACCTAATCTTCAGAATTTCCAAGATTCTAGACAACAGTTGTTAAAATTCTCATTAGCTGACTATTGTTTGAATGAATAATTACAAATCATATCCTCAATTTCAGTTGCTGTTTATAAATAAATTTTACATGAATATATATAATTCTTATTAAACCGGAGATCGCATATGCCAGGTATATCTCAGTGTGATTTAATTATCCGTGTGTTATACATAAATTCCTTAATATTAATTAAATTGTTGCCTATGATGCATTGGCTAGCTTCAGTGACTTTTAGAAAACTTCCTCCATGGTTCTGAGAAAGATTCCGGAAGTAAAAGAGCGTGCTCAGTGGCATGTCCTTTATTATCTAACCCTCAATTACCCATTATCATAATTATGCAAACGACAATTCTTTGGTCGTAAAGTTTTCATCACATTACCGTCACTATAAAGTTGTTAAATCAATGTTTTATTGTTTGTTTTCACCGAATTTTAAACAGTGTAATAAACTAATAATGCCATCTGTGTACTATTCAGAGAAAGGAGAAAAGGTGTGAGAATATAGGGAGGAATGACATCGATAATATTTATATTGATACATAATATACAATGAGATGGAATGTCATTTCTCTCTCCCTTCCCCTCTCTCTCTCTCTCTCTCTCTCTCTCTGTCTGTCTTTCTCTCCCCCTCTCTGTGTGATTGTCTGTCTGTCTGCCTCTGTCTCTGTCTCTCTGTCTCTGTCTCTGTCTCTCTCTCTCTCTGTCCACACCCCCTCCTTTCTTTCTTTTCTCTCATACTCCATCTGCTATATCCATCTCTCGCACACTAATTTATACTAACTATCTCTTTCTCTCTTTCTTCCGTGTCTCTTGCATTTATTCCTTTTTATCTCTTCCATTTTTTTGTCATCGCAATCGCATTTAATATCTTCCTTATATAGATTTATATTGATCATTGCAGTAATTTTGTATAATCATATTACCGTGTATATACATTTGTTCCAAATCATATTGAAGAATAATTCCAATCAAATGAGAAGAACAGAATATTAATTCTAGGTTCAAAAAGTTGGAATTGAAACATAATTATAGCCTTTCAGTCACTGTCATTTGGAGCGAGTGCGTCTTCACGAAAGAAAATAATAAAGATTCAAGTTGAAAATAGCCTACTTATTTTATTATTTCATTCATGACTGGCAAAGTAATTTTCCAGGAGATGAAATATACTAGTACATGTACAGGTAATCGAGACTTTTACAGATATTTCCATTTACAAATTGATGACAATGACATTAATTCAAAAGACACACAAACTGCAGTGAGATCATCATGTAAATAAAATGTGTCGACCACAGTGGTCTCATTTTCCAGACCACAAATCGTCAGTGTACTCTTGAAATTTTACCAAACACAACTGAAAATTATTCTTATCTGTCAACATGTATTGTCTTCGTCACAATGGTTAGACCTTTGGCCACTGCAACTCTTTTTTTTTTTTATTGTTGTTGTTTCTTTAAGTGATTGGTGTGCGTGCGTGGCTGTCAAGTTTTTAGAAGTCTGATAACGATCGAAACGCTTTTGAAATGACGATTTACTTTGTGTTAAGCACTGTCGAAAATTACCCGGATATGGGTGAATGTGGTGAATGTTGATTTTGTTCTTTGTTTCTGATCTGACATGTCTGATGATACCAGTTTTATTAATCCAAGACGTAATTCCAATTGTAAATAGGGTTGTTACGATAAGGCTGCGTTTGAATGATGCGCTAAATGAGATGTCGCAATAGCATATTTTCCCTTTTTTTTACATGTATAAAATGAAAAGACCATGACACCATACCTCTATTTACAATTTACTTATCCAAGTATATACTCTTTTTATTTCGTTTACGCAAAATATTAAAATACACTACGCAAAGAAAATTTTTCAAATGCATTTCTGAAAATCTGAATATCCCCCCCCCCCCCCGTATTGCTTGTTCACAACATGTTTGCCTTGTTTGTATTTTGTCTCTCCCCCCCCCCCCCCCGCCCATGCAGTACTGTTCACATCCCCTTCTTTTTGTTTTTTGTCTCTTTTCTTTTAAAAAAAAAAAAAAAACTTGCTAAAGCAATAATATAGCTATAGCAATATATAGCTTTAATATCGCTCAAATTAGCACGTTTCTTTCTTTCTTTTTTTCTTTTAATTTAAGGACTGTAACTATTTTTACTTTTTCCAAACAGGGGTCTATATAAGAAAATAATACAAGCCATGCTTACTTAATAGACTCCTCCAATTATGTTTCCCTTACAATTACAATATTTACATTATACCAGTCATCGCTTTATCAGTGTAAATCCAATGAATGATGATCTGTTATATCTATGCTCCAATTCACATATTTGCTATGTTCCTGTTCGTAATTTTCATTAGTACTGTTTAAAAAATTAAAAAGATTGTAAAAGATATATGTTTGTGGAAAATAAATAAACTTTGAAACTTTGAATAAATCCTTTGCTGAGTGATCCCCTATCTCACACTAAAGTCGTCACGAACAAAGTGCAGAGTGGCTGTTTATTACATCTTAGTACCTAACTATGACCTTTCTTCCTGATTTCTCGATTTTTTGGATCATCACGGAGGTGCCGTGGTCCAGTGGTTTAAGGCGCTTGACTGGAGATGCTAGGATCGGGCGTTCGATCCCCGGCACGGCACTTATGCCCTTGAGCAAGGCATTTTATCTACATTGCTCTTTTACCGTACATCAAATAAATGAAGTGCTAAAGGCATAATGATACCAGCGTGAACATGTGTGTTATCATTTAAAAAAAAAAAAAAAAAAAAAAAAAAAAAATCTTAGAAAGCTGTTGGAATCCCTCATACAAACCATCTCCAGTTTTGGCGCACGCGCCTTTGACATGGCAAGGATTCTGCATGGGTCAGATTGTGAAAGTTGTAGCTCGTCAATTAACTTTTCTACGCCGGAAGCATCTAGAGCGGAAAATAAAAATAGAAGTGTTGAGTTTCCAGTCGAAACGAGTGTTTCCTTCGTCTTGAGACTTAAAGCAGATATATATATATATATATATATATATATATATACATATATATATATATATATATATATATATATATATATATATTGCATGGTGAAGAATCTCTCTATTATACTTTTTCTTTCACAATTTACAAATCTTGAATATTTACCCAAGTTATATTGAAATAAGAGAAATAGCGCCATCTATATCGAAGCCCCCTTCCCTCCCAGGAACGTTGCCAGAGTTAGCAGAATTCTGCTTTTTGGCAGAATTTTGACCGCTATAGCATCAAGCATTATGCTTAACATAATTTGACAAAATTGAGCAGAATTTTAGCATAATACCGGTGTGTTTGTTTTTGTTTCGTTTTGCTTGTCAGAGAATTTTGGAGTAAAACTACACCCCAAAATGCTGATAACCTTTTTTTTTTTTTTTTTTTTTTTTTTTTAGTAAATACACCCCAAAAATTCTTTAAAACCTTCTTTGGTGGGGGGGGGGGGGGGGGGCGGATTTTTTTTTTTTTTTTTACCCAAGAATTTTGTGCTGCTCCCTAGCATAATTCCATTTTAAACGCTGATCACACTGCCTTCCAGGCAGTTCACAATTCAGTACTTGTCTCGCATATGAAGGGGTTACTTTGTAGAGGCCAAATCATTTTATTTGCAGCTGAAACTGAAATTATTGGCATGATGTTTACAAATACCAAATGATAAACAAATATTAGTTAATTGGAAATATATCCAAGTGCATGTTTACCAATTATCCCTGCTCTTTACAACATTTGTATTTATTAAATATAGCAAACTTATTCAGGTTCAATAATTTTCAGAATTTTCTGTATTTTGTATGTAGACCTCCTAGTATTTCACTTCAAATTTCTCCATCAATATCACGATAGAATATTAAAATAAAACATTCCGAACCTGCTTCATCGAGACCAAGCATCAAAACTCGCGATGGGTTCTCTTCTGGAAGTTCCTTATAAAGTGTCCTTAGTTTAGACATTAACATACCCATATCGTCTGTCCTTTGAAGGTCAAACGTTTCCCAGTCTTCATTATCAATGATCGGGACATTATGTCCAATATTAATACCGGTTAAATGCTGAGATCTGTTATCAAATCTTTACAGCGGAAATAATTACGTCATAATTATAATCTTTACGCTTTCCCTTATCCTTTAAGCTACCATGTATACAATGATGATGCGATCTGTATAATTATCTGTGGCTAATCTCTTTCTCAAAGAAGAGGAAATAAGATATAAAGTCACCTCGTTTATAGTCCAATAACTCCAGGATTTGAGGTTTCCTCAACTTTGCAACTATACTTTTGATTGATTCCTTATCCAATATTCCACGGTCATATCCGCCTTCACCACCACTATAGTTTATAATCTGTGTTTCCATATTCAGACACCTTTAGTTATGTTTACTCAGTTTTAGAAATGTCATACGCTCCACATCATAACCATTAATGTTTACATGGGCGCAAATCCAGGGGGGGTCAGGGGGACATGTCCCCCCACCTTTTTAAAGAAAGGTGAATCCCCCCCACCTTTTTGAATACCCCCCCCCTTTTTTTTTTTTGTTGCTTGTCAGAGAATTTTGGAGGCGAATGTCCCCCCCCCCCCCCCCCGAATTTCAAAACGGATTTGCGCCACTGAATGTATAGTTCCCTAGAAAATATAAACACTCGTTGACTTTAACGGGAGCAACGATCGTTCTCTATGTTATCTTGGGGAGCCAAGGGGCGATATCTATATGCGTAATATTAAACTTGTGTCTAATACACGTTGTGTCTTTTCATACACGCTTGGTTTAAAAAAAGATAAAAGGAGACTGTAATTTTGACAAAAGCCTGAAATGAACCAGTTGTAAGCAACCAAACGATGCTAATCAACTTTTGTCGTTATCATAGAAAATCTCTTTGCAGGGTAAAGGCATTTTACTGAATGTAAGGACACTTTTTTAAAAGAAAGGCCACCTGTCAGGGGCACGAGCAAGTGCTTCCGAGGTTCTGCCATTTAGCCTTATTCAACTAAGTTAACCCTAAAAGGGCCGGGAGATTTTGGCTATGCCACAGCGGGGGGGGGGGGGGGGGGGGGGTGGAATCCACCCCCCCCCACCGAGATCTCGACCGTCGAAAATCGGCACGCACGTCGTCCACAACGTAATCTACAAAACTGTATAGTTAAATCCTCCGAAATAATTTCAGATTCATTAATTATGCTAATTTATGCATGAAATCAAAATTTTGCTCTAAATCATTAAATGAAGCTCAAAAAATGCTAAATTTTGGTCTAGACACTCTTTCCAGTATTCTTAGCAAATATACTTGAAAAAAATTCGGTATCAAAATTGATTTCTTATGTATTTTATTGTATTTAAGATTTCTAATGTATTTCTTTGCTTTTTTTTTACCTTTTTTTTAAAATTGTTTTTTGGATGAAATTTGTCGGGGACACTTTTGCGATCATAAACAGCATAAAATAAATTAATTTGATCAGTAAATGTAAAAATATTCATAGATTTCTAAATTCTGGCTGAAAACACATTTCGTATTGAAATCATACATGAAATCACTTTTTTTGAGCAATTTTTGGTCTGACGTGCAAGTACGAAATGTTGAGTAACTTCGGAACTGCATGCCCGGACATCGCGAATTTGGTCTCAAAAGATGCGTGAGATTCGAAAGAAAAAAGTCATGAAACGCCGCGGCGACTGCTTTGCGCGTTGCAGACATATCGCGAGAAATGTCTAGGGGGGGGGGGTGGATTCCACCCCCGGCCCTTTTAGGGTTAAAGCTAGGTAATAATAATCCAAAATCTTTGGAAGCACATGCAGCATAGGGACGTTAAATAATGTGCATGTGCTCTTCATAAAAACGGTTTATTATTATGATTATTATCAAGATATGTTGATGTATGTGTTTAAAGATTGAGGAGGGATACATTTCATTTTTAATTACACAGATCACAACACAAACAGAAACATTTTTACTTTAAGAAAATGGCGCCTGTTCTGCTAAGGCCAAATAATGGGTACAGAAGTCACAAACTAGATCTCGAAGAGTCGCGCCTCCTCTCAGAATTAGTGACTGGACTCTCCATCGTAGTCCTTCGTACCCGTTGTTGGAGCAATTTTTCATCTCGAGGAGGGCATTGTCGTAGATTCTAGAATATCTAATTTATTAGGCAGGGTCATACAAACAAGGGGTGCTGGGGTTCGAGGGACCCCCCCCCCGAAAAATTGAAAATATATGTGTGTGTGTGTATATATAATATATATTTTATATATATCTTTGGTTCGACAGGCAGACGCTTTACCGACTGAGCCAATTCGCCATCTCCTGTTCCTGGGGGACCCCCTATAAAAAACTTCTACTTTCATATAGGAGCATTTATCATTCTTACACTGTTTATAACCATCATGAACATAGGCATAATGTAAAGTAAGTTTTCAAGCATGAAAAATATAACAGAAAACAGTCATGAAAAGGTTTTATTATAGTATAGCTTACAAATAGTGGCGGAGATATTAGCCTTTATTTACAATAAAACATACAACAATAATTATACGTATTTTTCTTTCATATATAAATCAATATCACTATCTCTCATAAAAAAAAGGATGCATGTAAATGAAACGCTTTCAACAGAATTCATCATTAACGTAATCCATTTCTTTTTTTTTTTTTTTTTTTTTTTTTACTTCATCTGTTATTTGATGATAGTTTCATAAAAGTATACGAACGGGTAACTCTCCTAATAAGCGTTGTTTTATATAAAAGCCAGAGTTATGGTCATAAAAGTAGGACTTAGTCATGAGGATACACACACAATAGAAAAAGTACAATACACAGTTGGGACATTCCGATTCACAACATGCAGGTTCACAATACCGAATGTCCAAGAGACCGAAATTCAAGGACCCAGAGATAACTGACTATTAAGAAGAATCACGAGATCAAAATGTTCAGTCAGGCGGACCTATGGTCGTGTGGGCTTTAGCCCAAATCAATATTCTTTTTTCTTTTTTTTTTCTTCAAATTTCGTATTAGACTCATGACAGGACAAAAATAAACTAAAATACACAAGTAATTTATTCAACAATATTACAGACAATCCTACTGCCCTTGTTCTCGAACTTCTCATGGGACTCTTCAATTTCCATCATGAAACTTCCGATCATTCTCCCCCTTATTTCAACGGTTATGTGCCAGTGAAAAATTGTTATATAAAACTGATAGTGTGTGTAAGGAAACATAGACTTAAACTTGATGTAAACGTTTGCTTTTGATTCATGCTACATTCTTAGACCAGTAATTTCATTTCATAATTCTTCTAATATAATAAAACACGGAATGCTCACATGAGGTAGAATTTACGTTTATATCAAATGATTATGTAAGGATGAGAGGAAAAAGCCCAAATATATTTGAATAACATAATTATCAAAAAGCGATTAAGATAGGCACAAGAGAAAGTGCGAAGGCAGATCCAGCTTTTTAGAAGGGGTGGGTGCTAAAATATTCTTCAACCATACTATTTGAGGATATTTGTACGATGAAAGATTATTATTTCTTCTAGTATTTAGCGTAGACAACTTTTCCATGCATGACTCTCTTGTAGGCAGCCTCATCAAATATGCATCAGTTTTTCACAAACTTTCACCAATAATGTCGTCTGCTTCTACCCAAGCTATATACCTTTCCATGAAGAACTAATTCCCTTCGGAGAATAATGAACTTAGTTAATAGAATCTATAACCTGAGGTAATAGATTATTTTTGTTTTCCAAGTCTTCGTAGGCACAATTGGAAACAATACTATTTTCCCTGGGGGATCCACAAATTACAAGCCCGGATTTTTAGTGGATCCCCCACATTTCCTCAGAAATTATGAATTTCTTTTAATAATTCATTATAATAATTTATTTATATGTTTAGTGTATTTGCACACTTATTAAGAAAAAAATGAATTTGTACATATGTTTTTCATATTTTCTGTTATGATATCTGTAAAGCCAAGTTTCTGTTGGAAATGAAATAAACATGAATTTGAATTTGAATTTGAATTTGAATTATTGCATTTGTCAACCCATGACTGACTCTTCTGATTCCTTACTCGGTCGCCCCATTTCTCAACTTCTGGATTCTCGAATCATCCTCGAAAGTTGCCGAAATCCCTCTGATAAACCATCTCCTGTTGTAGCACATGTGCCTTGGATATGCCAAGGATTCTGGGTTAGACTTTCGAGTTGGAGCTCGTCAGTTATTTCAGTGACGCTGGACGCACCTAATTACAAAAAGAACAATATAAATAAAGATAATGATATGAGTATAAATATGACGATATTGTTGAATGTGAATCAGTTCAGTTACTTCACAAGCGCCTAATTACAATAACAATAAGAAAGTCACGATACTGTTGAATGTGCATTACAGTTACCGAAGACGAAATGACCTGCAAAATTTTGGTGACAAAAAAAAATGATGCAGCGCATGTACAATAGTTCGTTTCATTACCAGTAACTTTGGAGGTACAGAGAAGCCAAGGAAAACTCAAATTTCATCACTTTCATCAATACCAATGTCATGACAGAATGTAACACTAATATCGTAAGGAATCTACAGATGGATGATAATAATCTGCTAAATGATCATAAACAAGCTATAGTTTCACAGAAGCAATACTCCACTTCTCTAGATTCTCTTCATTGTTTTTCTTTTACTCTTATTATGTTTTTTGTTTTTGTTTTGAGAAACACTTCAGCTTTTTCAGGGTGGAAAGAATACCTGGCAGATCCTGTTTATTGGCGAGGATTAAGACAGGGATATTCCTTGTCATCTCAGGAGCCCGTAGTACCCCAATAAGTTCCCGTCTGGTCTCTGCAAACCGGTCATGGTCTTGACTGTCGACAACAAAGATTATCCCTGAAATATCTAGAAATAAATACACCTTAAACAACTCCATTATGTTTGTGCATGTGATGTTTCGTGTGCACACAGTAATGCCAAATGATCTTTGGAAAATTAATAAAGAATATTATGGGATCAGTCCAAACAGGGACTTTTTAAATCTTATCTTATTAATGCGATTGGAAAGTGGATGACAACAGAAATTTCTTAGAAAATAGCAATTAAGGAAATATTTTATGTCTCAAGAAATTAGATTGTTTGTTTGTTTGCTTGCTTGCTTTTATTTCTGCGTTCTAATAAATACAATAAAATAAAATTTTACATAAGTATTACATAAGTAGAAAATCATGTACTATAATAGTATGCAATAAACATAATATAAAGCATACAAACAAGAATAAGGAATATAATAGACCTATGTAAATATTTTTTCTCCAATAAACTAGAGAGGTAATTTAGAACGCAGGAGACCGCCATCATGAGCGGTTAGGCTGGAAATGGATGGCGGCCTCGTAAATTGTCAATTAGATTGTCTTGGGATGTTACAAAGGGTCTACGCCCGATAGACTGCGGGTCCGATAGACCGCGGGGCCTATAGACCGCGGGGCCGATAGACAGCGGGGCCTATAGACCGCGGGGCCGATAGACCGCGGTGTCTGAAATGCAACGATCAGATCGTACTGAGTATGTTGAGTAGATAATACAGAATATTTTGTTGATAAACGGCAAATCAACCTGCGGATGTTGAATGGAAAAGTTCACACCTATAAATCTCTGTATAGGATTTTGGTATTTTGATAGGGAGCTTCTTAAATTTTCTAGTTGTGATTTGCCTTACATTTTGTTCAAAATCAAATGCTCATTATATTTTCAAAATGGCAAATCGTTGTACGTATTTTCGTTGTTGTGTTTCAATTCTTGCCAGTTATGTTTCTTTGAGAAGTTCATTTTGGTCTTATTTTTATATGTATAACAGACAGTCGGATTTCTATTCGTGTTCTGGCCATGCGTTTTCCATGCGTTTCTCTCTGTATAGGATCTTGGTATTTTGTTAGGGAGCTTCTTAAATTTTCTAGTTGTGATATGCCTTACATTTGTTCAAAATCAAATACTCGTTATATTTTCAAAATGGTAAATAATTGTACGTATATTCGTTGTTGTGTTTCAATTCTTGCCAGTTATGTTTCTTTGAGAAGTTAATTTTTGTCCTATTTTTATATGTACCGTATTCTAACAGACAGTCGGATTTCTATTCATGTTCCGACCATGCGTTTTCATCCTCATTATTGAGCATTATTTCTTTCGTTGTTTTTTTAATCAAGAAAAACAAAAGCATAACGCAATCCCTTATTTTTTCTTTTCAATAATTTTCAAAACAAAATGAGCTGTGTCCAAAGCAAATCAATATTTGTAACTTATTCAATTCATAATATTAATCAGTCTTCAAAATCAATCGTCAGTTATGCCATTTCCTCGTTTCTCTTCTGATATTCATTCAGTTTAACGCTGCTTAGTTTGAATTCTTGATATGAATTAGTGATAGTTGTGTATTTGTTATGAGATGGGTTTGATGAAGGCAATAAGTACTGTTTATATGAAAAAGTTGATTTTCAAAGATGTTATTTAATAAAACTTTGAGTTTCAATGAAAAGTTTCAAATTGCACGTCCTGTTTATTAGCGTTTGTTTCTTTTATTTAAAATAAAAACACAGACTTGAAGTCACTTATTGCATAATCCATTGCACATCAAAAAGTTAATGAGCGCATCCAGGAGGGGGGTGACGATCCACCTCCCATTTCTCTTTTTTTATTTTATTTTTTAAAGTTTTGCTGTTAGTGCTTTCGATTGCAAGAGGTGTATAGTGATTTGAGCGAATGTGCGGAATTACTGGTGACTGGCGTGTACATTGAGACGCCGCGGTCTATCGGCCCCGCGGTCTATCGGCCCCGCGGTCTATAGGCCCCGCGGTATATCGGTCCCGCGGTCTATAGGCCACACGGTCTATCGGCCCCGCGGACTATCGGGATTCCCCCGTTACAAAGTTATGTAGATGGGAGGATTTGGTCTTAAATTGGCTATTTTTGTTTTAAATATGAAATATAAGCTAGAAAAATCAACGTATAGTTACCATTCAAGCCGTAATATACTCTCCACAATGCCCTGATCTTCTCCTGACCACCGATATCCCAGACGGTGAATGATAACCTGGTACGGGTGTGACGGTCTCGACGTTGAAACCGATGGTGGGGATCGTTGTTACCGTATGGTTGTGCTTCAGCCTGTATAGACACGTGGTCTTTCCTACATGATTATATATGGATGGATGGAAATGATAATGTTGAGCTGTTGAGTAATTATGCTTTACATCTACTCATGATTTTCCTTGGGTTTGTTATTACTAGATGCTATTTCTCCCTTTCCCTCTACCCATAGACTGGTGATTAAAACCACCATGCCCCTTTCTCTCCTGATCAATAAAATGTACGATCTTGAAGGGGGACCATCAATTGACTAATAAAATTGGAAATGGTTAAAGTGATAAAATAACTGCAGGGGTGGCTTTCCAGAGGGAGGGTGGATTGCACACTTCCAATGATTTTCCGCAAACATACCCCCCCCCCCCCTCCCCCGGCCAAACTAAATCTTGCCTGCCTTTACTTTACATTACAGGTTCCTACACATCTGAAAAAGTGTGCCGCCGGAAATTTGAGACTTTTATCTTTCTCCTCTTTTTCCTTGCTTGTCAAAGATTTCGGAGACAGTATTCATAATAAAAAAATTAAAAATAACGCTTCAGAAAAATGTGGAAACTTTTTTTTTTCGCTCGTCAGCATGCACTGTTTGAGATTTGTGCCCTTCTCACAATAACTCTGCGTCACCAATGTGTTACTGAATCAACTTGATATACACAATTCCAGTCAATTGGTCGAAACTAGAGGAAAATTTAGAAGAAATTATTACGATTTAAAAAAATTACCATAATGCAATGAATAATAAGGAAAAAGGTGTGTACCTGTTCCATCAAGACCAAGTAAAAGAACCCTTGCAGATATTTCCTCTGATGGATCGGACCACTCTACCAAGTAATTCAGTAAAGATAGCATTAAACCCATGCTGTTTTATCTTTCGTCTGCATGCTGAACAGTAAAGGAAAAGTATTTTCCACTATAATGATCTAAACGCGATAGGCTTTTGACATTCACTGTGCAACTATCCTGCCCTCAACAAATATGAATCTCCAAAAATTTTCAGAATGGGCCTATAAATGGTCTGTTTGCGTCCTTTTTGGCATTCTAATACCAAGTCTCGCTGCGGTGTTTTGTCTGATCAAGATAAAGTATGATTTCGATATCTTCTGTTGCCTGAATATCAAATGATTTGATCCAGGATGAGTATGCACAATGTGACACGTGTAGCCATAGACCACGGAGAAGAGGAAATTCAGGTGACAAATTCCCGGATCTTGACGTTTTTGTTTTGGTGATATAGGTTTAGAGGAAAATGAATTTTCCGTCTGCAACTAGGACTTGTGTGCAGATAGAAAGAAGCCGATGCAAGTTTTATTTATTGTAACTGTAATATCAAACAAATCTATATTGTGGCGCGCGCTTGGCATGCTCGGACTATTTAAAGTACACATTCAAAGAAAATCACAAATATGATAAATAATGTATCACTAGAAACTGGCAAGTTAACAGATAGCAATCGTATCAGTTTAAAGTCAACTACATATCAGGTAATTATACAATAATACAAATAAAACTACCTCCCAGCATCTGCGATATACAAGCGCTTCGCCAAAAAAATAACAATGTTTCAATGACGTCAATAAAGGGAACAATCCTGTCCAAGCAGACGACGTCCCATAAAGAATGAACATATAAGTGCAGTGCAGTTATTTCTCAAATTATAAAGAATTTAGTGTATTCAAACGTGCCCATATTTCACACCATTCTAAAATGGGAATGAAACAGATTCTGATTACTGAAATCTTTTGTTTGTAAATATATAGGATGAGGGTTAATGAACAATCAAAGAAACCACACTTTCAAATTGAAAAGCCCGCTGAATGATTGCAAGGACGGTATTTATCCCTCATTCAACGCCGAACATCCAGCGGTGTATGCAGCTGTGAATGAAATGGCGTCTATTTTGTTTACAAGCAACTGATTCCTTTATTCTTGTAATGCTTCATTTTCCATCCAAATAAACCCATGCACAGGGTTTAGAGTGAGGCAATATATGGATTAAACATAATAGACTAATGCTAGTGAAGTGAAATAACTGAGGAGAAGATGACAAAACAGGCACTGAAAATATGTGAGATGTTATGGGACATGTAACGTCCTCCCTTTGACGTCACACATTTCAGCGGCTTTCGGAGAGCTGTTCAGGTGCTATGTCGGGGCTGTATTTTAGCAATTTGTAATTGATAATAATCATTACTTCGAATGTTTGCAAGCGTCGAATTTTGACAAACTTGTCCGGTCTAAGCTTCACCTACGCAAAAATGAAAATTAAGTCAGTTTTAAAAATCAATGAATATCTACTTTAAAGAAAGCAAACAAATAACTGATCAATGCCCCGAAGAACTGAGTGATGTCATACACTCCACATCACAGGCCGGGAATTCCTATTGTTAACCGGTCTTTCTCATGCATTGACAAAGGGGAAATGTACTTCCAGTAATTTATGGGAGTAATAGTTTGATCGTTTTTTACCCCCCTCCCTCCCCCTCCCCCCCCCCCCCCCTCTCTCTCTCTCTCTTTCTAATCGCACCGAATATAAAGTAAATTATGATGTAGCTCTTACCCGGGGTTATATACAGAAATCAAACAAATAGTGGATCAATGCCTCGAAGAAGTGAGTGATGTCATACACTCCACGTCACAGAACGGCACGACTTGGGACTCTTTTTGTCCAGCATGCATGTATAAAAACTATAAAAATTGTAAACATATTCGCTTTATAAAAAAAGTCACTAGATGGGCAAATTGGAAGTTTCATAAAGGCAAAAAAAAATTCTCCTTGGCGGGGAATCGAACCCCGGTCTTCGGCGTGACAGGCGGAGATACTTACCACTACTACCAAGGATTTATGAGATCAAAAAATATTTCTAAGCCTATGTTTCTCTTTTGCTCTCTATATAATGAGTGCTAAAAAACATGAACAAGAATTACAGACTTGGCACTTTTGAGATTACAGAGATAGGCGTTTTTGATTTTCGACAAAGAAAGTAAAATAATCTCCCCAAAGATGTGTATCACGAATCATGATTTACAGTGGTAATATCAAAAGGTACTTTTTGATTTTTAATTTTTAACTTGGGGTGGGGGGGGGGGGGGGGGTCTTTAGAATATCCATTAAAGTGTTTATGACATCAAGATAACAGGTTTTTAAACAAAACATCGGGTGAAAGAAGGTCCCGAAATGATACTATTTCAGACATTTCCCCAAACGAACAGGTTTACGAAATGCACTCAATAACGCAAAGAAGCATGAAAAAGGGGGAGGTAAGAGTCTCTTTTATCAGACTAAAATGATAATGTATTTGCATTAAAATTTCCAACAGTATAGTTTAACCTCTTTATTTAATATCAAATGCAAAACTTAACTGCAAAAGAAAGGACTCCTTGGCGGGGAATCGAACCCCGGTCTTCCGCGTGACAGGCGGAGATACTTACCACTATACTACCAAGGATTGCTGAAATTCATTCGTCAATATTGAAACACTGGTTTTTGGTGTGCTATATGAAATGCAAGAACAGGAAATATAAGAGGACAGTCTGGTCGAATGTGGGACCTCTGAATTATAGATTTTTTACATCACATAAATCCAAAAATATATCTAATTGATTACATTAGTAGATGTAGTTGTTTATCATCATGAACCCATATTAAATTTGTTTACTTTCGATTAATTATCAGGTTCAAGATAGAGTCAAGTGGAAAAGCAATACGACAGAACAGCATATAGGGTATCATTTTTCCTTATTCATTGACAAACAGTGGATAAACTTTACGATTCTGTTCCAATTTTTGATTTTTAAAATATTGTCCAAAGATATTGTGTGATAATTACTTGTATTGTGTGATATTCATATAGCATTTACCTGTCATAAATGCATGTGCATGGAAATCTTTAAATGCAAAGATATTTAAGTATGTAATAGCAAAAATTGTTCTCCTTGGCGGGCAATCGAATCCCCCGGTCTTCCGCGTGACAGGCGGAGATACTTACCACTATACTACCAAGGATTGATGAAAAAATTTTGATTTTATGAATATATGACTCTCCAGAGGTAATGCATTCATTAGGATTTTGATTTTGATGATCCATATAATAGAGCCAAAAGTGTGTACGATACTCAAGATGGACCATAATAAATTTCTGTGTTCATTTATATCACATCTACACTATTTGCATAAAAGGACATTTTGTAGTTTCTGTGTAAATTGAAAGGCTTTCTACTGTGTCTTTTATTTATCAATTGTAATGATTGTTTATCATATTATAGTTGTATACAGGCAACATGTCAAGGGAGTCGTCTCTAGCACGTGTAACAGCTTATTAATTCAGTCTCACTTTTTGGGGGAAAAAAACCCTTGACACTTCATAGAAGTGAAAATATGATGTTGTCATCATACTAATACTAAAAAAATAATAGACCACCTGGCTGCCTGAGGTAATATTTGTAATTCTGGGGGGGGGGGGGCTGCATCCCCCAGCCCCCGAAATGTTATAAACACAATTTTCCTAAGGGCCGATTTCCCATAATTTTTAAAGAAAATTCTTCCTTCATCACAGTAATAAAATTTGATAAATCTAAATTATATAGCACGATTGAAACATGAAAGATAAAGGCTACAGAATAATACAATAAGATCAAAACAAATTTTTAATTTGCTGTGCAATATAGTGATATTTACTTTTATTTACAATGAAATATACAATACACGTATTTTGATGAAGATCTCTTTATACCTTCACAAAAACAAAATGCATATATAATGCTCTACACACATAGTAAATATTTACAAACCATTTCATGTTTACTACATCCATAAATCAACAAAAATATAGAATAAAGGTAATTTGACTCTCCAACGTGGGTTAAATGCATAAAAGTAGAGATATATATATACAAACACAAAAGCTTGAAATTTTCTACATTTATATATAAAAACCCGAATATTCGTTACAAAATGAAGACCATCATCTCTTTACATATTTTAGGCAACCAATTAGTAAAAGTACTGTTTGGTTGACAATAATTTTATTTTAACAAAATCGTAAGCGATCTAATCTAAGGATATAAACATCAAAATCTGTATCTCTTACAAAAAAACTATATCAAGAAATTATGACAAAAATGCACTTTCATGGTTTTCAATAATAATCGTATAGTCAAATTTATAACGGAACACTATAGCTGTTTAACTTTTTTTAAATGGCTTATTGATATAAAATATATTGCAGAGGAAATGGGGCAAAAATTTTCATTTGGGATGTTACTTGTTTAACTGCTCATTTTATCTGGCTATCTTTGACTGAATGAAACTGGGCAGAACAGTAAAACTAAAGAGGTATCCAGTCATCCAGTATAACGTGCAATGATTTCTGTTTGATTAAACATGTTGTACTTTCACTTTTTAAACTGGGTTGTGCATTGAAATGATCCAAAAGTTGTACTTTGGGAAATAAATACAACCCAATCCAATTCAGCTCAACTACTACGAGAAATTTCACCTCCTCTCCCCACGAAACATTCCCCAACACTATTACTCTCAAAAGTCCATACTCGCTAATGTAAATCTTTACTTAATAATTGCACAGTCTGTATATATATCAAGAAAATAATGTAGATTTTACGTACGTGATCCTTTGGGTTAATCATATGATTTTACCTGATATCACTGTCATAATTATACGAAAAACAATACTCTCTGCATGTGGAGGACGGATTGCAATGTAGGTTTAGCATGTTTAGAGTGAAAGACTTCTAAAGACTCACAATAAATTAGTTGTCGACTATATAGTATAGCCTACATGTACACAACAAATTGAAAGATTATCATAGGGAATTCCAAAGGAAATAACCAAACAAGACAAAATTGCTTTGACGTGTTGGTTTATTTCCCCGTGAATTAAAGAGTTACGTAATCTGATCATGCTGATAGTACAAACAAGGGTTCGTATAATTATACGAATGTCTACATGAAACAGATAATCAATATTTCTCAGAAAGGGTTATGGTTTATGGTTTGAAGACTAATGTTCCCCCATGTAAACAGTTTAGTGTTGCAGATTCGTCTGTCAGTCACATGCAGATTTGATGCGTTAATTGACATCAACTCAGATTGTGAAATTAACGACGTATATCCTGCATAGAGCGTATGCTGCAATAAATGCGACCCCCCCCCACCTTCAACATCTTTCTACCCCATCAACTCGTATCCTGCATAGAGCGTATGCTGCAATAAATGCGACCCCCCCCCCCCCCCCCCCCCCATCTTCAACATCTTTCTACCCCAGTCCTGGAGATGGATCGACGCCTTCTTCAGACCACATGTACCTCACATGGACACCTTTCCTCCAGACTTCTTGAATTCTCGGATCATCTTCGAAAGCTGCTGAAGTCCCTCGTACAAACCGTCTCCAGTTGTAGCGCATGCGCCTTGGATATGCCAAGGATTCTGGGTAAGATTTCGGAGTTGGAGCTCATCAATCAATTTAGTAATGCCATAGGCACCTAATAATGAAATAAAAAGAATTTTTTAAATATATTAATATAAAGGGCAACGGTATTATTGATTGAAACTAGATCTCTACGGTCTTGACTCGTTTTAAAGATAAACATTGGAATATGATTAAAAAGTAACTTTGCATTCCGGAGCAAGACAGTTTCTTTCAGAGGAGGCATGATGGTTGATAGAGACGAGTGGTCTTGTAACGGATAGGTCATCTTCAATTACCAAGGCTTTATATGATGGGTGGCTTATCAACATGCTTGTATACTTGCTTTCACAGCAGTCCGGTATAGAAAAAGATATCATCACACCATTCAAAAACAAATGGCTTTACCTATTAGTAGCCTATACATAACGATCATATTTCAATCTTTTCAAAGTGAGTTGTATTTCTATAAATAAATACCTGGCAGATCTTGCTTGTTGGCGAGGATTAAAACAGGGACGTTATTAGTCATCTCTTGAGCCTGTAGTATACCTAGTAGTTCCCCTCGGGCCTCTGCAAATCGCTCTCGGTCTTGACTGTCTATCACGAAGATCACACCTGTATTATAAAAGACAAAGATATCATTATTGAATAAATAAGGTGTTCGATTATACCACACACTGTATAGCCAAAATGTCAGGGAAAGCTCAACTTTTATATATTTTTATTGTAATTTTACATGTGCTCTATAGCAACAAGATTGCACCTTGAAATATCACTAAAAGCCTATTTTATTTCCTTAGAAGAATCAATTAGGTAATTTAAAAAAAATATTAATCAAATCATTGAGGAATAGACACAGATGGAATAGAGCTATAAATCATATTTCCTTAGTGAACGGACAACGTTTTATTTTCAAAGTATATATTTTATTCATATTTGAAATCGAAAAGTAAACAATGTTATTTATAAATTTGAAATCGAAATGCACATAAAATGAATACTGGAATATATTGAGTGGGAAGTATTGAAACTTTTTTCAAGTCCTCCTCCATGAATATGATAGAACATATTTTTAAAATACCATATATTCTATAATAAAGGATATTAATAACAGGTTTCTTACTTATGATAAAATATGATTTTCATCATAAAATATATCACATATAGGCTATAAATGGATTATAAACCATTTTTTAAAAAAATATTCCTCACCGTGTGTGCCGTAGTAGTAATGTCTCCAGAGTGCCCTGATTTTCTCCTGACCTCCGACATCCCACACGGTGAATGATAACCCTGGTACAGGTGTGACGGTCTCGACGTTGAAACCGATGGTGGGGATCGTCGTAACAGTTTCGTTCAGCTTCAGCTTGTACAAACACGTGGTCTTGCCTGGAAATGGACATAAAGATGAAGATGTTATTTTTTAATTGATTTGGTTTTAGAGTAATTTATACTGTGTACATAACAT
This sequence comes from Heliocidaris tuberculata, assembly GCA_025618425.1. Lineage (NCBI taxonomy): Eukaryota > Metazoa > Echinodermata > Echinoidea > Camarodonta > Echinometridae > Heliocidaris > Heliocidaris tuberculata. The sequence goes on along the minus strand of CM046834.1, from coordinate 26,330,129 downwards.
CATGTCCTATAACATGACAAAAAACTGTCCTCCCACTTTTCTTTTCGATGAACAGGAACCTTCTATCTCATCCTCCTTCTCTGCCTCTCTCTCTTTCTATCTCTCCCTCCCCTCTCTCTCTCTCCCTCTTTCTCACCCTCTCATTCCCCCTTTCTCTCCCTTACTCCCTTTCTCCCCTACCTCCAACTCTCTCTATCTCTCTCTTTCTGTACTATTCCCTGTCTTTCTTTCTCTGTCTCTAGGTTTAGACAAAGTTATGCAGAAAACAAATAAGCTTAATACAAAGATTTGTGTTAGATATGCATGAATATCATGTAATCCAAATTTTCCATTCCGAAATAGATAATTTTATGACCACTATAAGCTGCAGTTCATCAAATCCCTCCATCTCTCAAACATTGGTCAAATGAAATTGTGTGTACCGAGTGATGAAATGAAACAAATCGGTCAACTGATGATCACCTTAACAGAGTGTCAATCGGCTTGGAATCGAATGTCATGCAGAGTCGTATGATATCAATAATTGCAAAACTATCAAAAATAAAGAAAAATTTCGAGTGACCTACCTGCTGCATCTAGACCAAGCATAAGGACCCTTGACGGACTTCCTTCTGACCATTCTCTGAAGAGAGTCATCACTTTGGATACAAATAATCCCATCTTATCTTTCCTCAGGTGAACAATGAAAACAAATTCCAATAGAGTGCAAAGCGCGAAAACTATAATCCTTTTGATTAATGATATCAAATTTCAGCTTGCAAATATCCACTCTACGACAATCTGTCAAAATATCTATATGAGAATATGTCTTATGCAGAAGATTTAATTTCCAGGTCTCACTGTTGTGTCTCTTCTGAGCAAGACAACTGTGATATTTTCGGCATCCTTCTTTTGCCTTATATATAAGATCTCACCGTGTATTGATAAATACGATGATGCGAAAGTTGACACGTGTAAGTAAAGTTGTCATACCCGGCCTTGCTTTGACCAATCGCGGTAAAGAGGGATTTTTGATGACAAGTTCCCGGATGTGAGGCCAGTTTGACGTTTTGGTAGCATATCACTCAACATTGTAATTGTATTTCTTACCTACATGTATGTGTTTGGAGGTAGGAGTTAAACACTAATTAATGAGTCATAATCTTACGGCTTATGGTTTAAGTGATATGATCATGTGGCTAATCACCTTTCCCCTGGTAGAAGTAGGTCGTATCTGTCTCCATGGTGATTTAGATTTGTCACCTGTCTCACTCGTAGAATCCAATGATTGAATAATTGGCTCTAAAGAAAAAGAAAATGTTACCTTGATATGTCCTGAAAAAAAATGATGTATCGGTTCAGTCGGAGGGGGGGGGGGGGCGGTAAATCAGCCAAGGTGCAACAATGCTTCACTGCCCGAGCTATAGCAAGGAGTTATCACAGAAATCCTTGGCTATAGCTATAGCTATGCTCTTTGTACATCTTTGCATTTAATTGGGCTAGTGGATCGGTTAAGTGACAAAATGATATCAATTTCAGGATAGGACTCATTAAGTTTCATGCACATTTCTGTGATGTAGGCTTACTATAGATTTGATTTCATAAGTTGGGAAGTTGTAAGCTTGAATATTTAATTGAATAAATGAATGAATGAATGAATGAATGAAGGAATGAAGGAATAAATGAATAAATTAATTAATTAATGCATGAATGAATAAAAATAAACAAATTAATAGATATACAGGAAGACATTATTCTACATTATAATGTAATTAATATCAATTATGTTAAGGATTATGTTAAGGATAATGATAATACTTATATTAATATTAATATTAATAATGATAAAAACAATAATAATCATCATTATCAACATCGTTATCATCATAAATTTAATAATAATCATGATAATAATAATGATGATGATAATAACAATAATAATAATAATATAATAATGATAATATTAATAATAATAATAATAATTATAATAATAATAATAATCGTCATCATTATCATCGTCATCTGAATAAATATAATGATGATAATAGTAGTAATAGTAATAATAATAAATGTACAATATTCTTAATTGGTTTGGCACACAACTCACAACTGTTGCTTAATTTACTCTCCGTATGAGAATGTATATTCATCAATTGCCATGGTTGCTTGACAACGTATATATATTCTATGAGTAAAAAACCCATATCGATCAATCAAGAAAAAGGTGTCTATTGTAGCGGGATAGATATTGAGCCATCTTTCTGTGTCTTGAGAATAAAATGCATTTTAGGTTAGGGGAGACTGATAATGCAGACTGAATGGCATGAACGTTTTCCAAGCACAAGCAGGTTGTTGTCCTACTTTCAGTGATTGGCAAATTTGATAATGAGTGGACTTATGTAAGCATGTGTGCCTCAACCGGGCTAGTGACAGAAAGCGAACAAATTGATTGCACCACACCATATCAATACACACATTCGAATTACGTGGCGTCTGTGTATGTCAAACACACCAGCGTCATAGACACTGGTGATTCCTATTGTTATATCAGTCAATTGCGCTGGCTTTATACTGGTGGAAGAAGAAGAGGTTCGATATACACATCTTCAGCTGGGTCGTTTTACATAAACGAACAAGAAATCTATTTTTAGTAGTTAGGGGAATAACTCGCTGTAAAGTTTTAGATTGGACCCGCTGCGTTCCCACCCCCTTTCACTTATTCTAGGGCTAGTGACAGAAAGCAAACAAATTGATTGCACCACACCATATCGATACACACATTCGAATTACGTGGTGTCTGTGTACGTCAAACACACCACACTGGTGATTCCTATTGTTATATCAGTCAATTGCGCTGGCTTTAAACTGGTGGAAGAAGAAGAGGTTCGATATACACATCTTCAGCTGGGTCGTTTTACATAAACAAACAAGAAATCTATTTTTAGTAGTTAGGGGAACACGGGACTCGCTGTAAAGTTTTAGAATGGACCCGCTGCGTTCCCACCCCCTTTCTCTTATTCTTTCACTCTGTATATTTTGCTTTTTCTTTCTTCCCCTCTCTCCCGTCCCTGTTCCTTCCTTCATTTTCTGTCTCTCCTACATCTCCATAACTTTCTCTATTATTCATGTATTTCCTTTATATACGCTCAGTCTATTTTGGGTCTCTCTATACGTACCTTCCCCCTCCATTTCCAAGTTGTAATTATTTCTTTATTCCATAGTAAATTAAGCAATATTGTTTGCTCATAATACACTACTGGTATTTTGAAAAGAGCCATGGTCTGAGCAGGCAAATATGACCAGTATAGCTTGGAGTCATAAATCACCGTTTGACCAAGAGGAAATATAATTATGTTCATAATTAAACTAGAGGCTTAATTAATTCTTTTATTAGGGATCATGCATGCGCAAAAACTGAGTCACTCATCCGTTATAATTATTTTATCGCTCTTTACGATCAACATTTCAGAACTGATAAAAACATGTCGTGATTCCTTGGTAGTATAGTGGTGAGTATCTCCGCCTGTCACGCGGAAGACCGGGGTTCGATTCCCCGCCAAGGAGGCTATTATTTTGCTGTTACGATTTCGTATTTTGGTACTTGAAATGTATCAGTCCCTGGCTCATGTCAGAAATTGTTATGCAAGATATCTATCAAAAGTTATATGATTTCCTTATTCAATATTTCATATTTAGTTAACCCTTTGCCTGCAGGTTGGAGGGTTTTTCGTGCCGATTTTGGGTTTCTTCATCATTTTTAACCAAGATGAAAAACAAAATATATCTCCATAAAATTCATCACTATACTATATAGTCTATACTCGGTACAATTATCATCTAACAAATCTAGAGGCACGGTCTGTCATGTTTACAACATTCTTGAATATTTTTGTTCATGAATATCAACTTGTAAGATATAGATCTGTAATTGTTTTCGGGTTTTTTATAGCTTGTTTCTTCTGTTTGTAAATGTTTGTATATATTAAAGAAATATACTTGTGATTGTTTGTTTTACCGCTTCGTGCATGGTTCGCGTTAAGGAAGGCTTTTATTTAAAGGAGAATGAAACCCTGGGGAAATATCCATTTTAATGAAAAGAGAGGATAGACAGAAGTAATTTTTTTTAAATTCCATCAAAATCGGTTACGAAATGAGAAAGTTATGAAAGTTTGAAAAGTCTCAGTTTACTTTTTATGGCGATCCTCCTATTGGCAATGTTGCTTCAAAATGGCAGGTTTAGTAGTACAACTCTCAATATGTTTTGTACACAAAATTTCATATTTTCTCCATTATCTCTAAAGATGCTGCTTGTCTTTCTGTGAACTCAACATATGTTGTATCAAATACATTTCCCCATGATATCTTGAGCTAAGAAGGAGACAAGTTGCACCTTGAGAGATAATGGGGAAAACATGAAATTTTGTGTACAAAATATATAGAGAGTTGTACTACTAAACCTGTTACTTTGAAGCAACATCGCAAATTTGAGGATCGCCATAGAAAGTAAATTGAGACTTTTCAAACCTTCATAACTTTCTCATTTCGTAATCGATTTTGATGGAACTTTTTAAAAATTGCTTCTCTTTATCCTCTTTTCCCCCAGGGTTTCATTCTCCTTTAAAAACAAATAGCATTCACTTTCGTTCATCTCACATGACTGTATGTTAAGAGAAGGGTGTGAAGGATGTGAAGCAAAATACAATGTAACCAGACCTGGTTTGCTTTATAAAAGAAATCGCCAGTGCATGTGCCTGGGGCTTACAGGTTATCTTGAGTTATGATACAGATGGAAAATAAATTCTCAAAGAATCAATTAAAGGAAACTTATATTGAATGAAGATTACAAATGACGATATCATTACATCGTAAATATCATCATATTTACGATAAAATAGAGGTGTCGTATATAGTCAAATGGTTAATACATGACTGGAAAAGGTTCGATCCCCGACACTTACATGTACGTCGTTGAGCAAGGTATTTTATCTACATTGCTATTTTATCGTATCGGTAAATAAATGGCGTTTGGCATATTTGAGTATCAAAGTGTGTGTATGTGTGTGTGTGTTTTAATCATTATCGTAAATATTCAAAATTGAATGACAAGCGCAATAAAAAATGAATTAACAACAACGACAACAAACGATTTTTGTAGAACTTGTACGGTAGCTGCATGAGCAATGAGGAAAACAAAAACAAAAACAAAAGCGTAATTGAGCCAGCAGTCCCGACTGCATGGATATTCATAAATCGAATGTAAGATAGTTTTTTGATTAAAAAGAAAATGATTGCGGCAAAGCGGAATGACCTATTAAATGAATTCAAAATAGGCTATTAGCATATACAGAAATGACATATTCAGTTATCAGGAACAATATTCTCCATCTTATATTTTCCTATCAATCGCATGCATGCATTGCGTATATTGGAAAAGGAAATTTCAAAAAAGAATCGTTGTACAAACAAAAGAATGCTCTCCTTGGCGGGGAATCGAACCCCGGTCTTCCGCGTGACAGGCGGAGATACTTACCACTATACTACCAAGGATGGATGGCTTCCAATGTTGTTTCTAAAACTGTAATCATTCATTGCTGTGCTGAACGGAATGATGAATGAAGCGGATTAACTCATCAGAAGTGACGTCATCGTTTGCAGGATATGGGAATAGTCGTGTAAAACAGTCATCATTAATAGTTAGGGGCTTGAAGCGACTGTGTAACTTTGTTTTTTTGACGAGGTTGACGTTTCGTGCAAAAGTCTTTGTTACAGGTATTATTCTATCTAAATATTTCTGTTTAACACCTCCGTCAAAAGTGCTTAGAATATTATAAGCAAATAACCAAATGATTACAAATTCATTTCGATTTCGGTTTTGTAGCATTAAAAAATACTTGACAAAAGTCAGAAGACCATACTCTCATATTTACAATAAAAAACATCAACATTTGCTAATATCAGAAAGTATCACAAGTAAAGTGTATGTTCGTTATCATTATTCATTATATGAAATGTTTATATGATTTAAAGAAAATAAAAGCAACCGGCATACTGATTAAAGTTACAGTTCATGAAAAGGAATATTCTTTTGCAAGTGTTCTTGATTTCATTAAAAAAGATTGCAAAAAGATAACATTCACAATACCACACTCTTAAAATGTTGGATAAATTTAGTTGGTTGGTTAAAAATATTCCCAATTCTGGGCTATTATTAACCAACTGGACACTCGAGTGGTGTAACCAATATTGGTCAATACTTTTTACCTAAATATTGGGCATATATTTACCAACAGTATTTGGTAATTATGGGTTGGGTACTTGTTGCCCTGTAGTTGTGTAATTTTGTCACATTTCCTTTGCCAGTTGGGTAAATTTTGTTGGGTAACTGATGGTTGGTTAGAAATTCGCTTTTGCCCAACTTGTGGTAAATATTTTTACCCAATATTGGGGAAAACACTTATATGAATATTCATGAATTTTTAGTAGCGTATGGTTTGGGGTGGCCCGATTTACTAACTGTCACCGAATGCATAAAAAAATATAAGGGGTATATAAGAGCTTGCACTAGTTTGCACTAACTGGATAGGATAGGACTAGGATAGGATAGGTTAAGATATAGGATAGGATTGATTAGGTTAAGACCCAGAAGGACGTAACAAGCAGATTTCATTTTTTTTCACCTAGGTTGGAGGAAAAAGGAAACAATAAATTGGGCAGCTGAATTTGCCCAACCACATGATATTTGTTACCAAACAGCTGAACAAATAGAGGGTTGGGCAATCCTATTGGGTAAGATTGGTTGGGCAATAATTACCCAACTGAGAATATAACCAACAGTTGGGCAATTGTAGAGTTGGGTAAAATCTAATGGGTCACCAACTGATGGGCAATTTAATTTGCCCAACAACATAGTAAATGGATTGCCCAACATCAGTTGGGCAAATTTTAACCAAAAGTTGTGTGGACAGTATGTTGCCCAGTGTTGGTTAAAAATTGGGCATTTTTTTGCCCAACTTTTTTAAGAGTGGCAGAGATAAAGCCCAAAATTATATGGTAAGTAAAATCTCAGTTTTTGATTATACTGTATAATCAAGAAATGAATCTTTCTGGTATATTGATATTGCCGATTTTGTATTGATTTCAGAAGCAAATCATATTCCACATAAGTAGATGTGTAAATCAAATATGCTAAATAGCATATATAAAACTTGTTTAGGAAGTTTTTAAAAGAAATTTTGTGAAGAGTCTAAGTATTCAGTTTTATGTAGTCTATATATCATCGATATCATGTTCATTGATTAATATTTTGGATCATTCGAAATATAAAATCTTACTGTAGTACAATGTAGGGCCTTGTTTTCTGTTTTAAACATTGAGAGAGAGAAAGAGAGAGAGAGAGAGAAAGAGAGAAAGAGAGAGGGAGGGAGAGAGAGAGGGGGAGATGGGGAGAGGGAGAGGGAGATAGAGAGAGAGAGAGAGATAGTAAGAGAAAGAGAGAAAGAGCAGAGAGCAGAGAGCAGAGAGCAGAGAGCAGAGAACAGAGATTAGAACGCTGGTCGGAGGACGTAAAAGGTAAATGAAATAAGGCAACTGAAGCATTGTGGTTCTTGGGCAAAAATGTTTCAAATAAACTCAACAATTATTCTCTATGATTCTCCTTGTTCATATTTTTTATATGTTTTATTTTTTCAGGGGGGTTGAATAACACCATTGCAAAGGCTTTCGAGAAAAGCCAAGGGCCATTTGAATACCTATTGTATATCTCATAGAAAGCATGTTCGGATTACGTAATTCGCCATTATGTTGGTGTGATGAACAAGGCTATTGAAATTGCCTTGATGTTTAGCGTTCACATTGAAAAAAGGAGTGTTCAAGACCAAGTCAATTTATTCATGAATCTTAACTATTTGGCCCGATGATTTCAACTCTAAATTATCTCGTGTATCTATAATCTTTCCACCGTCAAGTTGGGAAAAAATCAAATCTTATTGCACGTTTTAACATGAAAGGTGAAAGAAAGTCTAAGGAGAAAAAATACGATACTTAAATATCAACATTATTTAATTTTTATTCACAAATATAGTACAATAATAAGAATTCACGTATTTTCTCAAAATCTTTAGACAGTACACATTCATTAAAAAAACAAAGCATATACTGATACTCTGTATAGATTTATAATCATTAGTGATATGTACACATGGTTTCTGTTTTCTGATCGTCTTTATGCACATATTAAGTATATTGAAAAGAAGACTCTCTCATGGGAGTTTATACAATAAAATTAGAGATATGAAAATTGCATAACAAACGCATTTAAATAGCGTATATGGACTCAAACAAAAAAGGAATTCATTCCTTAAAATTACAATCGTTTGCTCAGAGCCAGAAGGGCTATGTATACGAGTTAACGCTTTTCTGGCTCTAACATTGTGTAAACATTTGTCTTTAAGACATGTATTTATTGCAACAAAAAAAACCCCATGAATTTTAATATTTGTACAGGCAAACAAATATAAAGTTTATGCGAAGATTGTTATCGACTGATTGAGATTCATCCCAAAATCGCTTTTCCATAAATGATTGCAAACGATGAAAGGGTGATTGCATAATTATTATACAAGTCATGATATATCAAAATCTCTGATTCATTTTTAACTCAAAGTTTAGATCACACACAAAAATGAATATAACTCAACTAGACCAAATGTCATATCATCTCTCCTCGAAACTTTGTTCCTCTTCAATCTCCACACCGTGCTAAAAGATTTCTTTGAATTACCTTTCTGACTTTAATAGTTTCATGTGCTTTCGTTTAAAACTTGTCTTTATTGAGCTGAATAGCACAAAATAATGGGTAGATTTCGCTTTTAGTTTTTAGTTGCGTTCTCTGTTTCAGGAAACTTATCTGATCCTTTATCAATTTTTTTTAGTAGATATAAAATTCTATAGGATAAAAAACAAATAATTATACGGAATGCGTGGTAAGTTGAAGTGAAAAATTGTAAACAGTTTGGCAACATAGGGGAAGTACATTTTTGCGGACCATTCTAGTATACAGTAGTTCTCAACCAGTAGACTATATACATGTGTAACAAGAATTTCAAAGGTACTAACCAAAGTCAATAACAGTGGAATACAATTTAAAAGGTCTTTACATGATAGGCCATATTTGGTAAATTAGATGGTCTGATAATACAAACAAGGAAATTCGAATAACTTTGGAAATACTGACATCGATCTTATTTAAGACGGTCCCAAAGTCCCACCACAAAATTATACTGTACAGAGCGTACGTATAATAATTAAGCTGACAATAATTTTGCCCGTCCCCCTCCTCCCTCTCCCGGATCCCTAACTTCTTAATCCTGAAGATGAATCGACGCCCTTGGTGAAATCAGGCCATTATAGATAAAAGAATTCCCTATTTCATCCCACATTCGGCCTTTGGGGGGCAGATTATCTTGAAGATTTCTTGAATTCTTTGATCATCTTCGAAAGCTGTTGAAGTCCCTCATACAAACCGTCTCCAGTTGTAGCGCATGCGTCTTGGATATGCCATGGATTCTGCGTAAGGTTTCGGAGTTGGAGCTCGTCAGTCAATTTAGTAACACCGAAAGCACCTAGTGGTACGAAATAAGACAATAAGGATATCATATGAATTAGACATAATTGGAAATAGATCCCTGGTAGAAACATGTCTTGTTCTTTTTGACCACCCCCTTAGCAGGCAAGTAAGTTTGTTGGTTTGTTGTTGTTGTTGTTGTTTTTTTGTTTGTTTGTTTTTTGTTTGTTTGTTGTTGTTGTTGTTTTTTTTTTTGGGGGGGGGGGAGGCATCCCATTTAGGTCTCATTTAGGTCCATTGCCACAGACATAATTTTGCACGATTTTGCCGGAGGCGCTCACTCCCTCTTTCTCAAAGTCCTAAATCCGCCATGCACTAATAAAATACACTGGGGTGTATTGGAAAAACAGTCTTCATTACTGCATTTTCATCCATCTGTACCATAATAGTTTATGAATTAGAGGGGAAAATGTAAGCAGTATAATGAATATCAACTTCATCGTTACTGCTAAATGCATGATTAAGTACAGTGAACAAACCTTCCATTTCACAAATCATTTACTATAGTAATCACAAATTCGATTTTTCATTAGAAATAGTCAGTTATTTTACGTAACGATCGTTTTTCTGTGATCTTATGAAAGTGAGTTGTAATTCTATACCTTTCAAATCCTGCTTGTTGGCGATGATTAAGACAGGGACGTTCCTTGTCATTGCATCATCCTGTAGTATACTGAATAGTATCTCCCTGGCTTCTGAAAACCGCTCCCTGTCCTGACTGTCTACTACGAAGATCACACCTGGCAAAAGAAGAATAAAATATTTTGCTTCCGTACATATTTTCAATATTATAGGTACTCCCTAACTTAATGTACATGACATGCTGTGAGTGGAAATCCACTTTCTTAGGAGTCAATTAGGGATTACTTCGCTTTTGGAGAAGAATGTAATCACTCCAAATTATTAATTTGAATTACTCTTTTAAAAGTAGATTCCACTATATGTTTCCTCGTTGATTTTCACTAAAAAACTAATTGATCCCTAGTATGACTCCTAAGAGAGTGGATATCCCTTCCTTGTACATAGAGAGTGCATGTCGCCAAAATGTCAGGGAAGTTTGAATTGTCAAGGTAATTTTGTTAAAATTTAAATATACTGTCCACAAGTACGTATCTTTAATAACAAAAAGAATTATCCCAAGTGACAATATTGAAAATCAGCATGGGGTACCATTGTATAAAAAAGATGGCATTTAATAGATATTACTATACTGTACCAATTAAAATCCTTGAGGAATAGTTAGACTTTCGAAATTGATTTATCAAGAAGGTCAATTCACTATTTTGTATTTTCCATAAAAAAATTAACATTGGATAATAAAAATATTTCTTTACATAATACAAAATTCAAAATAATAAAGTAACAACTATAACAATACACGGAATTAGATGAAAATATAATACAATATTGACTAGTGGATAAGTATCCGGACTGTGAACCACAAGGTTCGAATCTCTGCAGCAGCACCAACGTCCTTGGCAAGACATTAATATACATTTTCCACACTCGACCCAGGTGAGGTAAATGGGTATACCTGGTATAGGATTATTTCATTGAAACGCATTGTGCGCTGCGTGGTAACGGCTGCCAGAGGATAAGCCAGAGTAATATCCCAAAGCTTTTTGGAAGCGCATATGGACTTTATAACAAAATGTAAAAGTGCGCTCTATACAAGAACGAAAAATTAATATTATCTAACTTTTCCTTCTTTATGAAAAATATCTAATGATAAGTAAGTCTAATGATGTAAGTATTATATCACAAATTAATGGCTTTGATAAGATTTATCATGTTTCTTACCATGTGTGTTAGGGTAATAATGTTTCCACAATGGCCTGAGCTTATCCTGGTAGCCGACATCCCACATAGTAAAAGATAAGCCTGGTACGGGTGTGACGGTCTCCACGTTGAAACCGATGGTGGGGATCGTCATTACAGGTTCATTCAGCTTCAGCCTGTACAAACACGTGGTCTTGCCTGGAATGGACAGTAAGTATAGTAAAATTGTTTATAGTGATTGAGTTTTAGATTCATCTATAATGCCCTATTAATGTCTCTCCAACCAAAGGTGGAGGTGAGACTAAGGAATCCGAATGGCGTCCGTTCCTTGTCCGTCGTCTGTAACAAAATAATGTTTACCTGCTTGCAGAAGAAACTCTCTTGCATGTGACAAATAACTTGGCAACCTTTAATCCTATTATAACCAAACTTCAAATATGCACTTGGGGGACCTTCACGTTATGGTGCTCTAAAGGGTCACGTTCTAAGGTCAAAGGTTATTGGAGGTCATATGTAAAAATTTACCAGCAAGACTTTCTTGTGAATTGTGACAACTAACTTTGCCTCTGTCACTCTGATTGCAACCAAATATGGGTCGTAAGTGCGTTCGGGGACCTTCATGTTCGTTCCCCTTTCTCTCACCCCTCCTTCCTCTTGTCCCTTCTCCCCTGTATCTCGGCCTCTCTCCCTTAATTCTTTCCCCGTCTCTAGAACTTGTTAAATTCCATGTACAATGCAAAACTATCTTTCAAAAGTGATTTTGTGATGAAAAAAAGTCTGCCGCTATTCATGTCTATGAAAAGATCATTTATTGACGGTTATTAAATTATCTGCAGTTCTTCAAATCGCGCCCCTCCCACTCCTAGTATTCCACATTGAAATGTATTGTCCTATTTACTTTCGTTAGGAACTGACGCAAACTAACTAGAGTAAGTAATGATTACTGTGAGTAAGAGTTTAAATGGAAAGTTGTCTATTTCAGTTAGAATTCAGTATTAGCAGAAAACGATGTAAATTCGGAAAAGAAAACAGAGAAACACATTACCTGCTGCATCTAAACCAAGCATAAGAACCCTTGACGGACTTCCCTCAGACCATTCTTTGAATAGAGACCTCACTCGAGATATGATCAATCCCATTCTTATCTTTCCTTTGGTGAACAAGTTAAGCCCGAAAACGATAATCCTTTTGATTAATAACCTTTTGAACAAGATTAAACGTCCAGATCTAACTATTGCATCTGGTCTGATTAATAAAGCATTGTATTTTTCTGTGTATCCCTCTCCTGCTTTTTATAATATTTCACCCGTTTTCACCGAGCATACAATGATGACAAATGTGACACGTGTAAGTTAAGTTGTCATACTCCACATTATCCTGCGCGGTGAACAGGGATTTTTGATGACAAAGTCCGGGATGTTTTTAGGTCATAAAATGTTTTGTGATAAAGGCTCATCCGTATTGTAGGCATTTTTTTTTTTTTTTTTTTTTTTTGGGGGGGGGGGGGGGGGGTTGTGAGCACGCGAACCGTGCTCCCCAGGAGGGTGGGTGCAGGGAGGGGGAGTTTTGACGTTTGAGCAAATTCGAGCGAAAGATACCGGCTCGTAGCACCTTTTTTAGGCGGAAAGTTAGTTCGATGCCCTGACTGCTTTTCAGTTATTTGGGTGCAATACTGCACTGTATGTAACCATGGACCTACTACGAACAGGGGTGGGCGCAGGGATCGAGGGAGGAGTTTCTTCCTTCCGGCGCGAAGCGCGAAAGCTCTGACGTTCTGGCAAATTTCAGAGAAAGATGACGGCTCGTGTAGCACCTTTTTCAGGCGAAAAGTTAGTTCGACGCCCTGACTGATTTTCAATTATTTGGACGCAATACTGCACTGTTGCACTGTATTAAACAGCGGTGGGCACGCAGGGAGGGGGAAGTTTCCCCCTCACCGCGCGAAGCGCGAAAGCATAGACATTCTGGCAAATTTGAGAGAAAGCTAAAGGGGAGTTTCCCCTTCCCCCGCGAAGCGCGAAAACTTTGCGGTTTTAGCAAATAAATTTGGAGAGAAAGATAACGGCTCGTAGCAACTTTTTAGGATTTTTTTCTCTCACTTCCCACCCCTTTTTCGCTCTCGCTATTTTTGTTTGTTTGTTTGTTTGTTTGTTTGTTTTTTGTTGGCGTTTGGGGGGGGGGGGGCGACCGCCCCCATCGCCCCCTGGCTACGTGCCTGATTGTAGGTCGTAATGTATTTATTGTGTATATGTTTGGAAACATTAAAAAAAATATATTGAATTATGATCTTATGGCCTATATGGAATATGGTGCAAGTGATATGATTATAGGCATATGCGTATACAGACACAATTTCACAAGGAGGGTTGACGTCCTATATGCACGAACTTTTCAGTTTTACTTTTTATAGTGAAAATGTAAGTTTGTCGTAAAGTATACCAAAGATGATCTACGTGCAGCGATTACTGTATGTATTATATCACTTATTCTTCGTTTATTGTAAGTAGGCAAAAATAAGAAGTTGAGAGAATTATGTGATAAAAAGAACCAAAATATTCTTTCAAATTGTTTCCTTACCTTTCAGTTGCAAGAAATAGAAAACATGAAAAACAAAAATAGCAAAACTTTGAACTCCTTGGCGGGGAATCGAACCCCGGTCTTCCGCGTGACAGGCGGAGATACTTACCACTATACTACCAAGGATTGATTGCTCCGCAGTGCATTTCTAAAACCGAATGAATGAGTCCGATAAACTCATTAAAAGTGACGTCATCATTTTGCAGGCTGTGATTAGACGCTTATTTATCAATTACCAATTTCTCGTACCGTCTTCCTTCCTTTTATCGACCCGCCTCAATAGTTTTGCTATAAATATTTTGTTCTAAAATGAAAAGAATAATAATCTGATAACTCTCTAGAAAATGTGGTAGCAAAAATTATTAATATAATGCATTTTGAGCCTCTTAAGTGCATGTAAAATGGAAATTAAAATAAGAAAACTTGTGTTAAAATTGACCTAATAGCACTTTTATGCACAGAAAATTATCATTTATCAAATAACATGGAACCCCCTCCTCCGCAATATAAAAAATTCGGACAAGAAACTAGGAATCAATTTAACGTGGCCTTATACTCATTGACATTGCAGTAAAAGTGAAAGTGCATGGCTTCATCGTGGTGAAGTGTGTTATTAGAGGGTTCAATTTTTTTTTTAAAGTAAAAAGTGTATGGCTGAAAAGGCTACTCACTATTTAACGCTATTACTTTGGATGGCCTCCAAAGTAGTTGCCCCATCAAGTTAAGCATATAACCAAAAATAGCAAATGCCCATTGTGAAATATTTTTATAAAGTGAAATTGGTAGGTAATTTCACATTTTCCTCCAAATTACGGAAACGCACGTAAAAACAGACTGAACTGAATCATAATCACTTTTTTTTAATCACCTTACCAGATTTTCTTTTTGATGATTGATTCAGAACGGTTGCTTTGCTTCTCTCTCTCTCTCTCTCTCTCTCTCTCTCTCTCTGGACAAAGGGAATAAATACGTGTCGCTTAGAAAGATAACACATATAGTCTACCCAAAAAAGTAAAAGGAAGTTCTCCATGGCGGGGAATCGAACCCCGGTCTTCCGCGTGACAGGCGGAGATGGAATGACAATTCTCAATTTCTTACAATTAGTTATGCAACTCTTGTCTAATCTGAACTGAAATGAAGTATCTATATAATAATAGCGGGAGCTTTTTCGACGGTTCAGCGCCGTAAACTTTTTTGCCGCGGCTCCTCGGAACGCGCCCTTTGGGGGAACAGGTAGCCGAGGTGCCGAGGCAGTGCAACGCCGGGTTCGTATTTCGCGAAAGCCCGCCGTTTGGCTGCAAAATATGATTTTTCATAACAAGCGCCATGGACAAAGACAACCTGGATGGCTTGCAACCTGCTACGCCCACTGCCCGCCTGTATACGAACGTACACGAACCGTCTAAAAATGGAAAAAAATGATCTTAACCACTCAGGACCAAGAAACCTTAGTTTTTATTTACTCACCCATGACATGACCCAAAATTAATGTATTTAACTAAAGATCCTTCTTGCAATACAATAATTGTTTAATATATGTTTGAAAAGAGTTTTGTTGCAAAAAAAAAAAAATTACCATTTGCAATTAATTCTGAACTATGGCCACAGAGGTATAATTCAAAAAAGTATATCTTCAATGATACAGCACTTCTTACATATGAAGCTGTAATTTGCAACTTATAGACAAAAGCACATATACATTTCCCTTATTATAATTCAGCAGCTACCTTTAAAAACAAATATCTAGCATTCACCAAAATAGATTTATTGCATTTTGTAACAAAACTCTTCACATTTTTCCGTCCACATAAGGGTTATTTTTGCCTTTCCAACTATTATGTCAAATAACAAGTCTAATTGTTGCAATCAAACTCATCCTAATTTCAATAGTGCCCGTGGATTTCCACGGGTTCCACTAGTATAATATATTAATTGATTAGTGATTATGACATGAATGCAGAGAAAATGTGCTTCATTTTTAATGTATAGTGGTTCTTTTAGTAGCTTCCCATAAAATAAGATTTATTTACCTTCGCCAGGACTGGATCTATGATTTTGTAAAAACATGGGCCAAATTACCCCCCCCCCCCCAAAAAAAAAAAAAACAAAAAAAAACAAAAAAACCCAAAAAAAAACAACAACAACAACAACAAAAAAAACAACAACAAAAAACAAGTAAACAAATAAACTAAATTAAGTTTAAAAATAGATAGATAAAATAAATTAATAAATCATATCAAATAAAACTAAATTAAAATTCTCTTTCGAGTTTCGAGCACAAAAACAAATCATCAAAAATCTTCGCCAACTATAGCTCTTTGGGTCTAAAATGAGAGCTGATCGACGGTCCGCAAGTGTTATAATTGCGTTGTATTAAACAGACCGGCACGTTGTGTAGAATGGGGCAGACGCGCCTGAAACATGGGGTAAAATATTCCCGTAAAGACCATGGACTACATTTTTTTCTAAAGGGGTATGGCTGTATACAAAATACACACACAAAAAAATGACAAAATATTCCATCGAGAAGGGGATGTCAGAACCCCCCCCCCCAAAAAAAAAAAAAAAAAAATGAAGAAGAAGAAGAAGAAGAAGAAGAAGAAGAAGAAGAAGAAGAAGAAGAAGAAGAAGAAGAAGAAGAAGAAGAAGAAGAAGAAGAAGAAGAAGAAGAAGAAGAAGAAGAAGAAGAAGAAGAAGAAGAAGAAGAAGAAGAAGAAGAAGAAGAAGAAGAAGAAGAGGAGAGGAGGAGGAGGAGGAGGAGGAGGAGGAAGAGGAGGAGGTCACTTTCTTAATGCCAGATCGAAAAGTTTAAAAGGGCACATATATATGCGTTGTGTACACTCTAAAAACCCAAGTGTTAAATCACCATTTAAAAGGGCCGAGGAGTGACAACTTTTTAAAAATGGTAGATCAACTCTTTTAAACTGCTGGATTCAGCCTTTATAGTGTTGTATCCAGCATGTTAAAAGTGTTAATAACACGATAAAAACTACTTTCGAAAAATAAACTCAAGGGCAATTACAAAGGCCTGTCGTACTGCCCATAGAAACCTTGTTCGGATTACGTAATACGCTATTGTAATTTTAAAAGTGATAGACAGGGCTATTGAAATTGTCTTGAGTTTATTTTTCGAAAGTAGTTAATATCGTGTTTAATCTACAATTTTGAAAAAGTTGTCACTCCTCGGCCCTTTTAAATGGTTATTTAACACTTTAGTTTTTAGAGACAGTGCACTTGGGGAGGGGGAATGGGGGGGGGGAATGGGCCCGTTTTGTGCCCCCTCCCACCACCCCCCCTAAATCCAGAAATGCTTAAATTATTTAATGTAGGCCTATCATGTTTGTAAGAATTGGAGGCATGTTATTAAAGGAATAAAACACAAATACAAAAGGAAACGTTCCATCTACATCAAATAGAAATAAAAACTAAACAAAGAAGGAAAGAACAAAAAGGACACATGCATACACCATCGAGATCGATGCCATAGAAGAGCTCGGTATGGCATACACCCTCAGTATTAAAGCTTTATTAGCCAAAATGATGAAAGCCACACCGGATAATGCTGTGTAGTGTACGGATTCCGGTTACTTTTGTCCTGAACGACTGTTTAAAACCCAATTCCACCATGAAAAATTCGGCCATTTTTGACGTGGTCCCAGACCCAGACCACCATTCTGGATCTGCATGCTACCGGGGCGGATTGGCCATGGATAGTTATTAGATAGGGGGAATTTTATCCCCCCCCCTTGATATTTTGTGGTCTGAGGGTCGGTTGATATACTAGTAGACGATTGGACACATCAAAATTCCCCACCCCGTTCAGTCCAGAGTCTACTATCTATAACAAAAGTATCCCAAAATGCCAAAGTGGGTCATCGATCTGCTAGTTACCAGATGGTTTAAATACAAATTATGATATTATTAGAAAGATTAATTGGAAAGATTCTGTTTGAAAGACAATCTTATGTAACTCCCAGTAATGACATACCCCCCCCCCAAAAAAAAAAAAAGACAAAAGAAAGAAGTAGAAAAAATGAAACACCAAACAAATAGAACCTTCCGACTCATATAAATTGGCTCTCGATCATGGAACAGAAATCCATAACTCTTGAAATATTACCTCTAACAGCTCTAACAAACAATCCAAGCAAATGAAAGTTTTTAACTCAAATTTTATGTGATTTTTCCCCATTTATTCCGTAGGGTTTCTAGCGTTTTTGTATATTTTCCAAAGAACAAGTATCATAACAAGCATCAGAATCATCGATCAGAATCGATATGGGTGGAGTTGACAATGCGAATCCTCCGTCGAATTCGGATCCGGATATAAGAGCTAGGGAAGCCATACCAAGCCCAAATGACCCGGATGTTGGGTGTATACAAATTTGTTTACGACATGGCGTCTTGGACATGGATCTAAATGTGAGGGACTGAAGAGTTGAATTGATTAGAAATTCCTTCATATTATCTGGTAAGTAATGTGTCAGTTACATGTTAGTAAGAGTGATCGTGTACTAAATTCATAATAACCGTTAATGTAGATATTATACTTACTTAGTAATGAATGGCATTTTCTTGTTTGGTATGGTTCTCGATGAATAAAAAAACACCGGCCCGGGCCCGCAAAGCGCAAACTTCCAGTTGCATTTGAGAGTTGTGAACATGTCATGATGAATGTGAATGAATGTGAGTCATAATTGTGTGTAATTCAGCTCGCATGCAGTGCAGGGACAGATGATTGATTTGAGAGTCAAGAGTCGAGAGTCAGAGTCAGTTCAGTTCAGTTCAGTTCAGTTTAGTTTATTCCACTTCAACAAGCAAACATACGGATGCGGATGCGGGCTAACTCGGCACCAGGGCGAACTCGGCCTTGGCGGAAAATCGCCGCGGAGTGAGCCCAGAGTTTTGTGTTGAATTTCGCATTTAATTACACATTTCAAAACACTTAAATTCAAATTATTTGATATCAATGTGTAAAATGATTAGCAAAGAAGTAATGTTGACAATTTCAAGAAGTAAAATTATGCAAAACATGAAATTTAAGGCTAAAAAAGGGTACGGTGCGTAGCGTGGACTTCAACTCTTGAAACATAGTCACCGCGCAGTGCCGAGTTAGCCCGACCCCTAAACATACAAATGCATAATAATCTACATTAATAGACTACGTGATATGACGACGACGATCACATTGCCAGGCTCAAAGTCATGAAGGCTGTCTATTTCTGGCCTTTGTCGTTTGATTGAATTTTTGATGGCATATTAACAACATGTCTAATTGGCATTTATATCAAGTGGAAATAATTTTCATACTGTTTTTGGCTAGCAAACTTACTCTTTTGAAATTCAGACATGAGTTCAGTTCAGGAATGCCACACTGCCAGTATGGTCAGGGGTCCTAAAGCTACAGTACGCAGGTCTTAAAGCTACGCACCCCGCAAATACTCGAAATGCGATGCGTTCAATGTGCCAAACTTTTGGTGTGACTGAGCAATGAGATTATCATTACGTCTGCCAAAAAGAATGAGAAATTTTCCTTTTTCTTTTAATAATATCACTAATTGGAAATCGGGGTGAAATTCACACAAGTCAGCTTCAAAATTAAGATTTACATTCATTTATTACGTGTGCGTAGCTTTAGGACCCTATCATTTTGTCGAACAAAATTTGGCACGGGCATCGACATCGACTTGAAAATGAATGTTATTGATATTCTTCCGTTGTAATTTTCTGAGCAGCGATTTAACTTCGGAATATGTACATGTAGAACCAAGATATTTAAAGAAATTCACATAAACCCCTAAATAAAATGACTTTTTAGGGGCTGGAAACAAAGTGGGTAGCTTTAGGTCCCCCCCCCCCCCCCAATCTTATAATGGTTGAATAGGCTTCGATAGGTTTTGTGTGTATTAGCAGGAATTGGTCCAAAGTCAACAACATTCATACATGAGAGGAAAATAATTCATTAAAATTTTCACTTTCAATTCTGAAACCCCAAATTTGTAGCACAGTAAGAGTTGAAGGGTCCCTGAACCAAATAATCTAGCAAATTAAATTGAATCTTGCTTAGGGCGATTTTGTTGTCTGTTTTTACACTTGTGCAGCAGTGAATTCGCGACACAGTCCCACATAGGTTTACCTGTCTGCAGCATTCTATCTGGTTTGGGAAAACAATTTTTTTGTTGAATTTAATCATTTTATTCCTATTGGTTCATCTAATATAAGTTTTTGAAAAAAAAGTATTTACTAATTAGGAGTGGAAAATAATAATTGGTGCCAATTTGAGGAGGAAAAGCCGACTTATTTTAAACTGAAAAAAAAAATCTCTGGACTACTACATTTATGGGTTGTGAGAAAAATCTGATGAGAAATAAGAAATTTATTAAGTCTTGCAATTCATAAAATCCCTACATGAATTGAGAACTCATTGAGTTACTTTATGAGCACTTCTCTGTTTGTTTTGTATGAATTTTTTCTTTAAGGAAACAACAATATTTGATGAAGGAGTTCACAAGAGAACCTAAAGAACAAGTTTTAATTAAGTGATATATTTCAGGGAATTCAGGCACAGATCTGAGAAAGCATTCTCTTTGGAATACATGCAAATGGAGATGTTAAAAAACATTTTGTACGAATCAAACGAAGAGTAGCTCGCAAAGGAAATTGTGGAGTTGCCAAAGTGTGAAGTGATCTTTAAAACTTAGAAACGGCTTATGCTTTATTGGCCTTTTCTCCAACTTTTAATGTACACTTGTACCCTTGAAATTTTTTCCCCCTGCTTTTATTGAAATCAACAAGATACATGTACATCAACTTTATACGAGCCTGCAGATGGATATACAGTATATCTTCAGATGAATAATAGATGATTATGTCTGCAGAGGAATGTCTTCTTCACTTCAGCTTCATTTTTTAAAAGAACATTGAAGAAAAAGGATTCTGTTGTCTTTTGTCCCACTTGTTCATTTTCAATGCTGGTTTGAGGAAGTGGATAAAAATCAAAATGAATTCTGATTTTATATGACAGAACAATAAAGTTCATGATCAGCTTTAGCTCCAAAAATTAAAATTTTATGTAGCATATGAGGTGCATTTCTTTTTATGATGAAACGTCTACTTCTGTACGGATTTACCCTCATATGCTCCCCTGATTACCTTGCCATCTTCAGTTTAACAATTTCATACAAACACAGATAGATACATTAGACATACATGAAATTTGATTTGGAACTTGTATGTTCATTACATGTACATTATGATGTGATCTACAGCTACAATACAATGCAGGGTTAGCAAATTTCTTATACTAGATTACTAGAAAATAAATTACGTTTTAAGTCAGTTTTCTTATGAAATGAATTACATAAAATAAGAAGATTTTTCAAAAATTAGATTTTAATCCATGATTGTAATCAGCTTTGATTTTTTTTATTGCAATTTTCCGATCATTAAAGATAATTTATGAATTACATGGTTCTATGGTTTTCTGATTTGATTTTAGAATTATTGTTAAGTTTTCAAACATACAGGCCCGAATTCACAAAGGAGGTTTGGTTTAAACCATGGTCTAAACCCCCTCCTGAGTTTTTTAAAGGGGGTACCCAATGCTGAAAAAATGTGTAATGCATTTTGTACAGTCTAGCGCGCAACACATCTGCAATACGCGAACCTGGGTAACCACTTTGACGTCATTGTGGTTACCTAGCTGAAATTGGGACACAGCTGAGGGGCCAAAATATCCTGAAGTCTTACCATATTTCGGGGATTTTTCTGGCAACACGAATTTAAAAAAAACTTAAGGCAGATGATTTTCTGCTAATAAAATCATGATCTTTTAAATGAACTAACATTGTTTCAGCATTGGGTACCCCCTTTAAGCGTACGTGCGCACGGAATCTGATCCAATCATATATTTTTTTTGAGCACGCGCATGGGCAATGTGCGCTTATCTACGCGTATTTTAATACGCTTACGGAGGTTTAAACCTTACCCATGGTTTAAACCTCCTTTGTGAATTCGGGCCACAGTGATTATCAACACCAAGAAACATCGCCATACCAATGCTCTTTGTAAATATACTTTTGTGTATGTGTATTATCACTGTTGTATTTGTTATTTCCTTTTACAATAGGAATGAAATGGGGGTAAGTTGTTTACCATGCTTCCATAAAAATGCTAACCTATATAGCTCATATGCATTATTTTAATTTCAATGAGTAGTTCTTACTGTAGTTTAACTGAACATGTACTAGGTGTTTAAAATAAGAGTGGACAGTTCTGATCGTTAATAACTCAAAATTATACCTTGTATCAGACTTAGGTTTTGCATTGTTAAGTTGAAGGATGTAAAATTTATTGGAAGCAAGTTTGATAACATTTCTCTGAATACTTTTCTTAAAATATTGCTGTGGGTATTTAATTAGATTTTTAACTTTTGGAAAAAATCACATAATTTGTGTGTATCAGTAATCGATTCAGAACACAAGAATTGCCATTATGCATTGCAGCTGAAATTCCAGAACACCTTTTTAACCGAGAGTCATGAATCATTAATGACAATCAGATATTGGAAAGCAAAAGGTTGGCAGAAATGACAGCTGCAATACACAAGGGTAATAGACTTGTTGACAAAGTTATTCAAATTTATTGATGTTTCTTTCCTGGGGACCTAGTAATGAGGTATTCCATTAACCTGTTATTACTGAATGAAGTACAATTATACTTTGAATCCAGTTTGCATACATTAATTGTTGCTATGTCTGACAAGCCTCTGACAAACTTTCAGGTTGTCAAGAACAACCTTTGTTTTAAAAGTATGCATAGAATTTGAATATACATGTATTTGTGAACAGGTCTATTGTTGTGTTCTAAATTAATCACTGATGCACACAGATTTTGTGGCCTTGATTTTTCAAAAAGTGCAAAATCTAATCAAATATTCACAGCAATATTTTGAGAAAAGTATTCAGAGAAAAGTAATAAAACTCATTCCCAATAAATGTTACATCCTTTAACTTTACAATGTAAAAACCTCAGTCTGATACAAGGTACAATTTTTGAGTTATTAACAATAAAAAATGCCCAATTTTTTTTTAAACACCTACATGTAGAACTTGTAGGCTCCATGAAATGGCTTACTATGTGTATTCCAGTTCACTTCATGTAGCACTGGGAAACTTATCATTCAAATTCAATCTGTTATTTTCATATATATGCTTTAGCATAGACAGTAAATTATGTGGTACTGGTATATGCACACAAACAACTCAAAGTTACATGTACATGTACATGTATGCACATTATTAGGAAAAAGCCTCAGGTATGAGATTTCTTTTTTCTGTAGCTGATACTGGTACACTGGATAGATAAACTGTACATCTGTACAGAATATGTGCTTGTAAATAGTTGTTAGGGCACTTGTTTACATAATGTGTAACCTTTTAGATACTGCACATTACATTTTAGACCGAAAATTCTGTCTCTCGTTCGTTAGCCTCTTATTTTGGTTAGGGTCGGCCCTCACTTAGAGACAGAAATGGGCCTATCACTCTGCTGTGCAAACTTACTGGCCGCCGACGGCCAGTCGGCATGTAGTTGGAAAAAATCCTCTTTTTTTTTTTGTATTTTCATATTAGGCCTAGGCTCTATATGTTATGACGGATCTGTTCACTTAAACAATTTGACTGTTTTATTCCTTTTAATGCTCATTTTTCAGGTAATTCAGGGTCCAAGTTATTCTCCTTTTGAAAATATTGCAGCCGAATTCAAACTGTCTCGTACTGCGCAGGAATGAAGATGGCATCTGAATTTCGCTACCAATTTCGCTTTCATTCTAGTCTACGTAAAAGGGAAAATGATTATGAAGGAAAAATGTGATAAATTCATTACAAACTCGTAGCTCGTGCACATTGATTTTCATGCATTTCCTTTTTGATACATAGAATATTTTTATTTAAGTGCAAAAAAATGTAGAATAAATCTAAAGAAATAACCGCTTTGAAAAAATGAGTTTATAATGAATTTATCACATTTTTCCTTCATAATCATTTTCCCTTGTATGTAGACTAGAACGAAAGCAAAATTGGTAGCGAAATTCAGATGCCATCTTTATTCCCGCACAGTACGAGACAGTTTGAATACGGCTGCAATATTTTCAAATGGAGAATAACTTGGACCCTGAATTACCTGAAAAATGAGCATTAAATGGAATAAAACAGTCAAATTGGTAAGTGAACAGATCCGTTATAACATAGCCTAGGCCTAATATATTTGATGTATAGAAATATGAAAATACACAAAACAGGATTTTTCCATCTACTTGCCGACTGGCCATCGACGGCCAGTAAGTTTGCACAGCAGAGTGATAGGCCCGTTTCTGTCTCTAAGTTAGGCCGACCCTAACCAAAATAAGAGGCTTAATGAACGTGAGACAGAATTTTCAGACTAATTACATTTATGCCATGAAGACAAACATAAGTCATACATGTATTTTTGAATGGGTTAGACCAATATTTTGAAGAATAATGTTTTGATGTGAACTGTTCATGTTATTCAAAATATGCCCCCTAAGATGAGATAATAATACTGCTAGTGCTACATATACATGTACATACTAGTACATAGCATTATTTAGTTAATCACAGGTACAATGTATAATAGGCCTATACATAATAAAAATAATATACATGTAGGCCTATATAGTAAAATTGCACCATTCAGCTTTGTTTCTGCTTTTTTTACATATTCACATTTGTATATTGACAAATGATTTCAGCACCTTTTTTCTAATTTTCATGAATAACAAAATTGGCAATAAAAATGCTTAGGTACATACATGTACAATGTAAATATTTCAGCCTCTTGATTCTTGTGTACCTTACACTACATTGTACATGTACATGACCTTTTAACTGGTTTACACAGCTGAAATCTTTACCGTGTGTATTTACATGTAAGTACACTTACAGGTAAATGTATTAGAGGAAAATCATTTCTTTGTGATCCAATATATAATTATTTTTAGAAAAACAAATTCTAAAAGTAGAACTTAGAGATCACATGTACTTGATGGCAGCAAACCATAACATGTAGAGATGAAATATCCTACATTTTAGCTGCTAGGCCTATACATTTCATGTAAGTATGGCTGGGAAAAGAGAAACAGTTGCCTATGCCTATTGTCACAGCATCAAGAAGACCTTTGATACCTGTGTTTTGTTTGCTATTGTTCTCCAGTGCAAAATAACAAATCTGGTGCAGTGCACAGACCTTCCTTGGAGTATTGAATGCATTGTGTCATGCAATCACAGGCAAGACCTTAGCTCCAGTCAATGGAGACCCCGCCCATAGAATTCCAAGCATTACTCACAGTTACATGTATTTGGATAGTCCTCAGTCATATATCTCTATACAGTCAATTAAAATGTTAGCAATCCCTCCCATTTACATTGTGGGTAATGACTAACAGGTGTATCATCATGTGTGAGCCCACATGTCTGCCTCAGCAAGGTGATCTGGGTCAATAGTTTTATTATTATTATTATTTTTTGCTCTTGGAATGTTGGTGTTTGTATACAAATCATTTTCCCCGAGTATTTTGTTCCTTCTCTCAGAATGCTAACTCATACTATGTATTTCATACAAGGTGGTATTTGGTGAGTAGTGTGGACATGTATTTTACCTAGTGGAATAGTGGGATTGCGGGCAGCCAAGTTTATTGTTCAAACTGCACTAATTTGGAGCCTTTTGTGTTGCTGATCATTTCATTTACTGACAGCTGTAGGTGCGTATTGAAGGCAAATTTTTCTGATATATAGAATGGAATGAGCAGTTATGGGAATACATGTAATGTGAACATGTAATGTGAAATGGGATGAATACAGAATAGGGACAAATTTTTGAAGTGTTGTTGATCATGTACAGTGTACATGTATATGTACATCTTTCCTTTTTTAAAATTCATCATGAATTATAGAAATTAACAAGTCTGCACAGTTCTTGGGGGGAAAGAAATTCTGTTAAAACACTTTCCAGCTAGGTGTTGTCCCTATTCACCTTGATGTCCCTACTCATTCCATTTTATGGTACACATGTGCTTACATGTACACTAGTTTATATTTCTGCCAATAGAAAACCAATTTATGTAATTTGTTCTTAATTCTAAAAAAACTCATGAGTGCAACAAATGCCTCTACATTGTATGATGATGTATCTGTTAAGTACATGTAGCCTAAATGTCCAGGAAACCATACATTTGTTGTAGAACACATACATGTACTATTGTCTGGGTTATAATGGTGTTAGAATAGTGTGCATTATATCATTGGCCTTGATGTCCAAATTTAGATTGACAGCTCATGACCTTTAGTAACCTCATACACTCTGGTGATGCTACACCTGTGCAACACTGGTCCCATCATGTGCCATTGCATGCAGTGTTCAATGAATAATCTACTTGTATCAAGGTTCTGTGATAACTCCTTGCTTCTACAGATTTAATATTGTAACAAAAAGATTGTTGTGAATGCGAAGTATGTCATTTGCACATTGACACTGATAATATGAAGTTCAGTATTTCAATTTAGATGTAGTGCAAATTAAACCAGGCTGTTAATTATATGTTTGTTTTATTCATCTTCATTGATAAAATAAGAAAACATGGGAGAGGTAAGCAGTTAAGCTCTGGAAAGCTTATTCTATCCAACAACAAAAATACAATTTGAAAATTACATATTGTTTTTATCACTTATACAATGTAGCAAACTGTCAAAGAGCTGCTACATGTATGACCTATAAAGTAATTTTATGCTGCAGTGTTTGTCAGACTTATTGTTTACTATTTTTATTCTTACATGTACATGTATCTGTGATTAGGAACTCAGAAGGTCTAATAGGTAGAAAACATATACCGGTAGTGCCTTCCTGTAGTGTAGCTTATGACACAGGTGCAGTAATCCAAAAATATCCCATTGTCCTTTTTAAAACACTACAGGGCTAAAGCTTTTGTACCCATAAAATTCTATGCGGAGCAGATAAATTTGTAAGAAATTGAGTTTTCAGTTTTTTTCACAAACCTTTTATACCCTGCATATAATTATTTTATACAGATTTGTTGATGTGTTCTTAATATGTACAAGCAGAGTTTATGCAGGTGACTGCCTGTTCATTGTTATGTTACATGGAATTTCTAGGATGGTGTAAGAAATATTTTGAAGGTATGGGGTCCTGCTTGCTCTCATAATTGGATTTACGCTCTGCATGGAGGCAGAGTCCAAAGAATTAAGGCTTTACCTATATCATAATTCGTATAGTTCCTGTGACTGCAGACCTGTACATGTGTGGAAGTAGTCCTCGTGCTTGGATGCTAAAGGAAACTATTGCTTGTTGAGTTCTAGGAATGATCATTTAAAAAAAAGGAAGATCACATTTAGCAGGTAATACATCTAGCTGATATTTTTACAGAGTAAACTTTTCAAGAACCATTTTGATAATTTTAGGCATTTTTTCCTAGGCTTCATGATTGCTGTTACATGTACATGTAGTACATGTACCTCTGGAGATTTTCTTTTTGTAAGTACAGTGGAAACTCGCTATAAAGAGCTCTGATATAACAAGATTCCTGATATAACAAGGTAATTTTGCTGTTCCCAGGTCTTTATGTTCTTTTTTTTTCTTTTTCCCCTAATATAAGGAGATTCCTGATATAACAAGGTAATTTTCATGGTCCCAAGGTCCTCGTTATAGTGAGTTTCCAATGTACTGCAGTTGAGGTTTTACACAGGAAGGTTTTATAACACCTCCTTGTAACATAAATCTCCAGAGGTATTTTTCTAGACCCAAACAATCCCAGTCATATGAACCTCTTCTTACCTGGCAGGCTGGCAGATAAACACAAGGGTACATGTCAAGGTCAGATGGGGGTATCGTACTACATGTATGTATATTTGTTGTAGGTCAAGTGTATCACCTCTCTTTCAAAGCTTGAAGTGTGAAAATTCAAGAACTCGTAAAATTAGATGTTAATGTGACATGTAAGCTTTTGTACATGTACTGTAGATCTCTTGTTCTTGATATCATGTTTGTAATGACTCACTCTTTTAAAATTTGTCTTAAAATACTAGCCATAAATAACTTTACATCCCATCTCCCTGTTAGCATGTACATGTAGTATACATGTATGAAATACTCATGTATGCTGACAGGTGATTGGCAAAAAGTTGTGTTAGTGATAGTTTTGTTGTAAATACAAATTAGCAAACATACATGTAATTACCAGATTGTTCCCCATAGGCTTTCTTCTCTTCTTGTTTTTTGTCCCTTTCGTGCATATGAAGTTTTATGAACGTGATCTAAAGACTGCTGAGTATGAACTTGCAGTAATCCAAAGCAGATTATACATGTTGGCCTACATGTATCAGTACCTGACTGCCTGTAGTATTTAGTCATGCCTTTCAAAATTATACCATGGATCTACTTGTAGTGCATATAATGAACTCATCTGTTCAAACAAAGGTATTAGATATATCTGATTGTATATTTCTCCCTATTACTATTACTATTATGTTTTATCCTGGTGACTTGTAAACCCACACCTTTGTTAGATATGTAAATGATCATAGTCATACTGTATATTAGTTAGAGCCCAGTTAGTTTTTACACTATTATATACATGCTGTATATTTATGCCTATTTATGCTGCCTTTATTTTGATATCAATGTAAATTTGTAAAAGAAGGATGGATTACAACATGATTGCTTGATAAAACAAACATTTTACTGTATAAAAAATTGCATGTACGGTACATGTAATTTGATTTGTTTTCTTTTTCTTACTTCCATGTACACATATATGTAGGCTACTATTCATTTATGAGCATTATATTGAACATTGAAAGGATTGTTTACACATATGTACCATACATGTAGGCCAAAATACAATGTATGGAAACAGTTCTTCAGGTACATGTCATTGTACATTAACTTTTGCAACAATAAAACAGGGAGCATGCAACGAATTTAAATGAAATCACATGTGTAAGCTACATTACATTGAACATATTTACTTGGGCAATTTCAAGTATTTCCTGTATTTTGTACAATGTACACATGGCGTGCCAATCTAACAATCAGCAAATGAACTGTGCATGAGTTCATTCCTGCAACGCACTTTGACTTAATAATTTCATGCATGATCAGTCACAATTATTACCAAAAGTACATCTTTATCAGCTGAATATTACTTATTTGTATGAAATACATGTATGTATGCTGCATACACCCTTAATTTACTGGCATAGTGCACAGGAGTAGCATGAGATATAATCTGTAGTGTAATATTGCTCTACAATGCATTACATTCTTGTGTGGGAAGTTAGCAAATCATGCCTCATGATTGAGTAAGTTATAAAACAATCAAAAAATGTATGTTAGTATAATTTTTTAGAATAAACATGTCCCATGGGTGGAGTAGATCTCTTACTGGAATTAAATTGGGAGTTTTCCTCCAACTTTACTAATACTTTGGCTCTCAGAGGATTCTCTCCGTAAGAATTTGTTGTGTCTGCTGCAAATATATAAGTACATGTACTACATGTAATTTCTCTTTCATATGCTTCCCCTTACCACAGTTTTAAATGTTTGATGAAAAGAAGACGAATCGTTGAAAATTGAAGATTTATTGCAGTTGTATACAATGTATTTTCAGAGATGTTTTGCTAGAATTTTACAGAGTGATGTTGGCTTCTTTTCACTTCCTTCTGATATTTTGATCAGTCATTGAAAAAATAAATGCTTATTAACAAAAAGTACATGTATTACAGTGTACATGAAGAGTACATGTATTGACGTAGTGACCCCATTTTCATACTTAGTGATAAAAAAATAATTTTCCTTTTAATAATGTTCTCTCACATCTGTTTATATTTTTACTAGAACGCTTTAAAAATGACATCTAAAAAGAAAAATGGTAAGGTGAAGATATCCAGCCCATCTAACTTCGAGCATCGAGTGCACACTGGCTATGATCGCAGATCGGGCAAGTATGTGGGGCTACCACCCCAGTGGGCCAGCATCATCGGGTTTGAGGAGAAGAGGCCCAAACCAATCGTTGATCCATCCAATATTACACAGACTGAAGTCTTTGAGATGAAGGTAAAAGAGAAACCCCTTTTAAAAAAAAATCATTTGAAAAGTGTTGTTTTCTCCACTTACAAAAAAGAAGAAAGCATTTGTCATGGTATTGAAATGAAAATAAGATTTACACTGAATTTATTAGATGAAACTGGAACAAAGCAAATAATCTACATGTATATACCAGAATGAATGAATTTTAAAATTCAATTCATGTATATGTACGTCTTCCTTTGTGGTATTTTACATTTTATTCACTGTGTACATAAACTATTTCTTTCGTAATAATGTTTGTTATTTTTATATTGCATTGATATAAAATTTGATATGATTGAGTCACTGAGATAGATTGTCAGCACTCCAGTGGCACTGTGTAAACAATAATTGAAGAGCATGAAACTTGCCATATGTTCATGAAAGTACAGGTGTAGGTCAAACAGTCATCTTGTCACTTACAATGTACATTCATTGATTTTCATGATTATCGCTGCAATGAGAACAAAAGACACTTTACTCTATATTGATTGCATTAGTTTACCCACCCGCCACTTGTGACTCTGCCACTGTGACTCTTAGTATTTGACGTATACGATGAAACATGTAAGCTGTATCACCAACATTTCCCTGTTTTTACTGATTATCCACATTATAATGTTCATGTGTTCATTGTCATGAGACCAGCTCAAAGATCAGAGAAATTCTCTCTCTCTCTCTCTCTCTCTCTCTCTCTCAAGATTGCGTGCAATGTTTTTCAGTTTTTTTGTTATTAAAAATGTGATAGAAATAGCAGTCATTGATATTCAATACCTGCTTTTCTCTTTTTCATTCTTCCTCGTTTTGTATTTTTGCAGGGTATTGTAAGGGGTTCCAATGCACAATCTCCTGAACAGAATGGCATAAAGCCTCGGATTTCTGTGGCACGTTCCAACTCTCTGCGTAGTCGCGGCAGCCCCCCAAGATCCAGGCGAAGAAACCCAGATGAGGATCCTCAGGGCCCTCAAGGGGTTAGTAGATTTATTTTGCTTTTATATTAAAAAGAATTGATTAATTGTTTCTTGTATGGTTGTCACATTACTGGTCATAATTTTTGCTGCATGTATGATGTTATGATCATGCAAATACTAATACTCATAATTAATTTCCACTAAAGGTATTATAACTCCTCCTCTAAATAACATGCAGTCTCTCGAAAGTCACTGTTATGGATTACAATCATGGTTTGTATTTTCATGTCAGCAAGTTAAGATACTGAGAGTAAATTCAAACTTGTGCAGGAAGCATCATGACATAGTCTGGTGACATGTCTGACAATGTCAAATTTATTCTGCTTTATAGGGCATGGAAAAGAAACCTGAAGATAGTACCAAGATTCCAGCACATCCCTACGACCAAAATCCACACAGCTCTGCCCAGCAGATGATGATGAACAGGGAGATGAGGGACCGATTGAACTCCAAAGGAAGCGGTGGTAGTGGTGGTAGTGGTCCCCCACCTAATCATCCAGACCAAAGGGGTAACCAGTACGCACCAAGAGAGGGCAGCTACAGACCAAATGACAACCAGGGTCCTCCAAATGGGCGGCCACACAATGGACCAGATGAGAAAGGTGGTCCTCAGAGGCCAGTGGACAGTAAAGGCAATTATGAGCCTATGGATAACTACAACAAGGATAACTATGAGAGAATGGACAGCTATAGTAGTGGAGATCCCAGAGCAAGGGATGACAGGCAAAACAGGGGGGCTAGCCTTGGTAGAGGGGTGGATCCGATGAGAAGAGATCAGCCTCCACAAGGTGACCCTCATCATAGAGGAGATCCTAGATATGATCCAAGGAATGATCCCAGGAATGACCCCAGGAATGACCCCAGGAATGACCCCAGGAATGACCCCAGGAATGACCCTAGGAATGACCCCAGGAATGACCCTAGGAATGACCCCAGAAATGACCCCCGACAGAATCCTAGGCAGGACCCTAGGCAGGACCCTAGATATGACCCAAGGAATGATCCAAGACATATGGACCCAAGGCACCAAGACCCAAGATACCGTGATCCAAGGCATCAGGATCCTCGGAACCAAGATCCAAGGTGTGTTTCATTTTGTCTTGTTTTACATCTTAGTGTCATTGCGAAAGCGCCTGTATGGAGAGCAAGTGTCTATTAACCTAAGCGTAAAAATATCTTATGGTGCATTTTTTAGCTAGCATAGTTTTTATCCAATGTACGAAAAGAACAACCTTGCCGCACTTTATACTGAGACAAATGTATTCCAATATGACCTAAGTGCATATTTTTGCAATGAGGGTAAGACATGTCTTTACAAATTTGTGTACAAACTTCTGAACCTAAATTTGCACTTACTAAAAATTTTGTCAATGTACACGTAGCCTATCATTGATTAAATTACCTGTTGTTTATGGTAATGTTTACTCATCTATTGTATATACAGGCTTGTTAAATCCAGTTAGATCAGAATTTATAAGGCATTCACCTACTTTTCTTCTTTATTCAGGTACCAGGACAGGAGACCTGATGGTCATAGTCTCCCGAGAGGGCACCCACCTCAGAGCCAGGGACCACCTGGCTACCCTGGAGGACCAGGTGGACCACGAGGAGATCCTCGAGGATACCAAAGAGACAGTACTAGCAGTGGAGGATCAGGCCCTAGATCAACCAGTTCACCGAGCCAACCTCAACCACCTGGAGGATTCCCTCCAAGAGTAAGCAAATCATATAAATGCTCTTAAAGTCTTACTGTAGAATGTGACACTTTGATACAATATGGATACATAAAGTTTAGGTGCAATTTCTTTGACGTCCCACATCTTTCGTTGTTGTAATGTGCAGCAATTCTTTCTGTACCACTATACCTTGATGACACAGTTTGTAGATTTTGCTGTAAATTCATAGATACTGAGATTGAAATATAATCAAAATATCACTCTTTCTTTGCACATTTACCTAATAAGTATAGAATATTTTTATTTATAATAAGAGAAAGCAAATCCTCTTATAATGTAATAAATTACATCAATTTGCTTGATTCAATCAGAGAAGACCTTGAAATATGTGTAAATGTTTGTGTTTTGTACTTTGAATATGTACCTCATTTTCATCTATCTACAGCATCACCCTGATGCACAAGGGAGACATCCACCTCCCAACAGACAACACCCACCTCAAGGCTACAATGGCCCCCCTCCACCGGGTCAGCAGCAACAACACCGCCCCCCTCAACAAATGCCACATTCCAACTCGAGCCCCTCTCCCAGCAACCCTACTCCTAATCCTGGTGAACAGCATGTGTCACACGAACAGTTCCGCAGTGCACTGCAGATGGTGGTCACTCCTGGAGACCCCCGATTCAAACTGGAGAACTTTGTGAAAATTGGTGAAGGGTCAACAGGGATTGTCTGCATCGCCACGGAGGCACGTACAGGGCGACAGGTAGCTGTCAAGAAGATGGACCTTAGAAAACAGCAGAGGAGAGAATTGCTCTTTAATGAGGTATGAAGATATTCCTGCAATAGAATTTATTCTTGTATTTTCATAATAGGTTGATGTGATTTTAAAGACCATGTTGTTATTTTATGGATAATTATCTTTTTAGTGATATTGAAATGAAATTTATCCCTCACATAGCTTCTAGCAAAAAGAATAGATAACATCAATATTTCGCTTAAAGGCTCATTTAAAAAAAAACAACAACAACAAAAAATACAACTGTACAAATTTAGGCATTTAGTTAGATATTATTGATGTGATTATTGAATGTTATTTTGAAATCTTCTTCAAATCTATGATTGCCTTCTTTGATTGTATATAATAAGCACATTAGGAAGAAAATATGATATTCAAATTTTGAAGATAAGGCATTCACATTGCCACAGAATTGTAAATGCTGTGGCTCAGCCATACTTGCACTGATCATTATCATCATGTTTCGGTAACCTGCGGAGATAGGCATGACATTGAGTGGTTATTTCCTTTCATCCCAGGTGGTAATCATGCGCGACTACAAGCATCCTAACATTGTTGAGATGTATGATAGCTTCCTGGTGGGGGATGAGCTTTGGGTCGTCATGGAATTCCTGGAAGGAGGGGCCCTGACAGACATTGTGACACATACAGGGTGAGACATTCAGAGTATTTGAGTAGGATATGTTTGTAACCTCGCAGAGTCGTATATTTTCTGCGATGTGGTGTCAAATTTGTAGATGAAGGATCAATTAAAGATAGACACCACTGCCATGTTAATATATAAAAAGTAATATGGAGAAGTACCTTTTACCTCATGTTTAAATGCATTGAATGACTTTTAGAAAAGTGGGATTCAAACCAAGTGATTATTGCACATTGAAAAGAAATGTAATGTTCTTTTTTGTAGGTGAGGGGTGGCACAGTCTATTGATTTGGATAACATGTTTACCATATGATCAGTGAGGTTTCAATTCTTTGATTTAGGTTTGATCCATCCACTAAAATTAGTGTTTAATTTTGCTCTCAAGTGATTTTCTAATCTGCCATTTCTCGCCAACATTCATCATTCATCTTTTGTTGATTTTTTTTTTTACCTTGTTAGAAATTGTATATTACTTTTTTTAAATTTTGGTAGTTCCAAAAATGTTTCCTTTTGTTTAAGTGTAAATGTTGTGAAAACTATGGTGAATTTCCATACTATAAATTTTATTCTCTCTCTCTCTCTTTTTTTTTTACTGTAGTCGTATGCAAGAGGAACAAGTGGCCTATGTGTGTCAAGCAATCCTGAAGGCCCTGGCTTTCCTGCATTCTCAAGGAGTTATTCACAGAGATATCAAGAGTGACAGTATTCTCCTCACACATGATGGACATGTAAGCTCTCCAACTTTCCGTCAGATTATTACTCTTTTAAAAATTTCCTTTCCTTTCAGTTTGTTTCTGTATTGTCAGATTAACTTCAGAATTCTGTATTCTACAATTTTCTTATACGTCTTTCTTGGTATGTAAGTCACTGTAAGTGGTCCGATTTAATGTGATGTTTCTTAATATGACTTTCAAACTACTCCCATGCCATTATGAACTGATTTATCTACGAGATTAAATGATAAAATTCCTTAGAATGATATAATTGGTTTCTCTCTTGTACAGCGCTCATATCTGTCACTCAGTGATCCTCCAGCTGCTCTTCTACTGTAAATTCCCATATTATCTGACTGGAATTCTTATTTTTGACCCACAGGTGAAGCTATCAGACTTTGGGTTCTGTGCCCAGATATCCTCTGAAACTCCTAAGAGGAAGTCATTGGTTGGAACTCCGTACTGGATGGCACCAGAGGTCATCTCTAGGTTGCCCTATGGAACGGAGGTAAGTATCCTTTGACTCTTACAGAACATTCCCATAGACTCTTGATTTGTGTTATTCACTGTTGTACCAGGAAAGAAATTGATAGAGGAGGAGGATAAAGCAGAATTTCTTTGTGCAAATTTAATGATTAAAATTTGCCAGTCATTTTGAAGCTCACAAAATGCAGTCATTCTACACTCCATAGTAATTAAGATTTTGCCGTAAATTAACTAAAATTTTGATTGTGGCTACTACTAGCTTGGTCTTAATATTATAAATAAACATGTTAGTATTCCAGCACAAGTGTAATCATCCTTCCATGATACTAGATGTGAAAGTATTTTATTGATGAATCAAATCCCCTTATATCATATATCATTGAAAATCATTGACGATCAAAATAGCTGGAAGAAGTCAACAAAGTATGATTATATTTATATCTAGTATAATATTTAGAGTGATATCCAAGAATCAACTCCATGACTTTTTGCAAATAATTAGCATCACCCATATGTATATATTTTATACATTGTTGATCAGTGGTGTGTAGCCTTTAAGAGTACTTGTTGAATAATAGCGAAATTTTCTCTTTCAGGTTGATATTTGGTCACTGGGCATCATGGTAATGGAGATGGTGGATGGGGAACCCCCTTTCTTCAACGAACCTCCTCTACAGGCTATGAGGCGTATCCGGGATATGCCCCCTCCAAAACTCAAGAACCCTCACAAAGTAAGTTGTCTCAAGTTTTGGATTCATGAAGGTTGACTTATCTGAATATTAAAGGGCTTTGGAAGTGGATCATATTTCAGCATCTGTAAATTATTCAAACTATCATACAATGTTACAAATGTATGTGTCTGTAAGTCTCTTTTAAGAAAGAAAATTCTGTATGCATCACTTATTCAAATATTGAGTATGAATTAGATAATGCTCTGATCAGATATTCTATCAGCTTTTATATTGTTTAATTGTTCTAAATTCACAAGTATTTCATATTGAATTGTGTGTTAATATTAA
This sequence comes from Heliocidaris tuberculata, assembly GCA_025618425.1. Taxonomy (NCBI): domain Eukaryota; kingdom Metazoa; phylum Echinodermata; class Echinoidea; order Camarodonta; family Echinometridae; genus Heliocidaris; species Heliocidaris tuberculata. The sequence goes on along the minus strand of CM046834.1, from coordinate 26,293,707 downwards.
ACAATGTTTTTTCTTTGTTTTCCTTCCAGGCATCACCTCGTCTGTTAGGATTCATTGAACGTCTGTTGGTGCGTGATCCGTCCCAGAGAGCATCTGCCTTTGAGCTCCTTGAGCATCCATTCCTGAGACAATGTGGTCCGAACTCCTCTCTCCTGCCCACCATGAACCAGCTCAGGCACAAGTAATTGTTGTCCTGAGGGAGCCACTGACTTTGAGCTTTACGACCATCCAATCAGCACTCTCCTCTCCTGCCCACCATGAGTCAGCTCCAGCCCAAGTAGCAATCGTCCATCTCTTAGTGTGACCTTACACCTCTGCATTTGAGCATCTTTAGCACTTGTTCGTTCATGGGTCAGTGGTGTCCATACTCCCCTCTTCTACCCGCCATGAGCCATCTCTGTCACAGCTAACGATTGTCCAAATCATAGTCTGGGAATACACCTCATGTAGAAAAGACCATTTGGCTTGTAATCTGGTTTGGGCTGATCACCTGGTCTTCCGTTTGCTATAATGGTTCAAATGTCACTTACACGGATACCAAATCACCTCATCATGGAACCTTTTACATAGTTGTCTGTTTGAGGATCAAACCATTTGCTGGAATAAGTTTTGGTCAAAGTGTGACATCCATACTATTTAAAAAAAAAAAATACACAGGTGTTAGCAGTTTCCACGCATGCACAAATTGACAAACTCTGTTTTTATTGACTTATTTATGTGTACATGTCAGACAAGTGCTTAAACGACTTGTACATGTTTAAATACTTGATAAACTAAAAGCCTAATCTTATCTTTAATTCAAAATAGATTTGACTGACAATGTGCCCTGCACATTCGACATCAATGAAATTTACAAACAACAGTAAACCGTTTCTTTGTGCAAATGTTTGGTGTGGGCATGTACCTGTATGCAGTGCTGTGATTTTGCAGGGGATTCAAGTTTTCTAATTGATGGTTATGTGTGGCTGCAATGCACCTAGATGCAAACAGCATTTGAAACAAAATGTTTAGGTGTGTGAGCATTAAGCCTTCATGCTAGATTACATAGGCCCAGTTTGCAAGCAAGCATGAACTTGAATACTAAAAACGAACAGCCCTATTTCATCAACCTTGTTTCTGTAGACTATTCTTTCTGTTCTTAAAATCATTATGTTATATTTCTAAGTACATGCAAAAGTACTATCTCCAATCTGTGCTTGCCATGACCTTATTTTTTTGTTGCAGATATACATGGGCATCAGCTCTGAGTTCATTGATTTAATTGTTTTTGTTGTTACTACAAACTCCCACCTTTAATGTAAAGCATATCCATAATCATTTTGTTTGTTTGTTTGAAGAAAAAAAAAAATCATAGTTGTATAATTTTACGGTTGTTACATTGGGTATGTAGAATGCAAGTACTGAAATTCAGAATTAAAAAAGAAATGAGTGTAGTCTAGTGATTATCTGCTTGGTTCATCTCCAGAACTTTGCTTGTGGCAAGTTAAAATGTGTAATGTTTTCCAATGCAGTATGATGAAGTTATTTTCAGCCAAACCTCTCTACAATCACTACTTACGGAAAGCAGTAAACTGACCACTATAGAAAGGTGGCCTTTGTAGCAAGGTCTGCAAGATTATTTTCTCCTGGAAAAGTGGTATCAAGGTGGTCTCATACAATACAATTTCTGTTAGACAGCACGCTGCTGTGTTGTGTTATGCCGCATTCATTTTTATTATGGTATTCGCTTTGGCTTTCATGGCTTTAGCTATAAATGACATGTGCCATTAAAGTCAAAGTGTAACTGTTGAGTAACACAACATTGCAGTTGACTGTGCAGCAGAACACCATGCAATGTAAGATTGCCTTCAGTGACCACTTAAACAGGTGATCTTTACGAAGAGGGGGCCACCACAGCTGGCCAATGCTACAGCTTTGACTGGATATGTATGATTGTGTTTGTGTGTATATCCTCCTAATATGATTATATCTTCTCCTTTCCCTTGCTTCAACTCATGCTTGTGTATATATATATATATAGCAGAGATATTTCGTTGTGAGACTGTGTGTGACCTATTCCTAATGTTTTGGGGATAAACCATTTTTTTGGTGGGTTTGTTGTGCTTGAGTTTTGTTCCTCTATTTACAAACCCTAAAGAATTCCACTATAGAACTCTTTATTTTCATATTTATCATCTTACATTCTTTAGTATTTGTTTACATTCTATTACTTTCTGCTAATTTTCTTTGTGATTTATTCTCAGTTTGATTGATATTTGAAATTTGTTGATGATTTCAATTTGAAGTAACGGTGTCCTTGTGAAAACTGATTTTTTTTTTTTTTTTAACATACTGATCAGAAATGATTTCAAGTTGTATTTTTCTTTAGAAATTATGCATTGACTAAGCTCAATTACATTTTGAAGAATTAGGGATTTTACTAGTATTAAATATATGTGAACATGATCCGTAAATCATTGATATATTGCTAGACAAAAAAAATTCTTGAAAGAGAGCAAGATAAGAAGGCAAGATTACACAAAATTTATATTGCTGCTATGAAGTACTTAGTACATATATTTTGGGGAAGGTAAATTTGTTTCAGTGGTTGTCTGATGCATATCTATCTCCTTTTATAACTCTAACTCGTTTTACAAAAGCCCATTGTGAACAAAATGTGTACACAGGAATCTTCACAGGGCATTACGTCAGCCTCCAGAATATAATGCAACATACAAATTAATTCAAAATAATGTATTAGAATTATATGATTGAAAGAAATGTGATGGTGTATACATCATTTTTTGTGTAATATATTTCAAAACTGGATTATGAACTCTTATAAGATATACCTTGTTTCTCACAGTAAATAGTGCCTTCCGAAATTGTGTCTTCCTTGGAATTTTAAGAAAGAAAAGGGGAACTGCATCGCTCAAGTTGACTTCATTTAACATGCCCATTGCAGCATCTTTTTAGAGGGACAAATGTAAATATGTTCAACTACATATACTTGGTTTAATTAATTAGTCTTAATATATACATAGACTTAGTGTCACTATTTAATCTTATTTATTTTGTTTGTATCTGTAAAGTGGAAATTATTACTTGACTTGTAAGCCATTTTGAATTCTTATGAGTCTTGTATGTGTCATATACTGCTCATTCGTTGTGTATTCATTATCAGTATTTGACATGCATTCTGTGGCATTTTGTTATATCTACTATCATGTACTATTATTTGATTACTTCACCTGTGTCTAGGGATATTTCACGTACTACCAAATATATTTTCTATCAGTACAATTATGTTGCCTTACATTCTCATCAGCTTTATTTGTTAAATCTTGTATTTTGGGCCTCTTTTTAGAGTTATGGCAAGTAATCAATCATGCTCATCATGTCTTGTTATATCAGTAATAGTCAGGGCTGTTTGATTATTACATTTGAAGGATGAGCCGTTTCTTTTATGTCTGTATATCAACACCCGTTTTTAAATTCAATCAATCTATGCACTGCACTGTTGTGACTTGCATTTATCATTATTCTTTTTCTTCTTTCTTTTATTGACTATACACATTTATTCTTTATCATTAATCACACATTTTGGTAATTTGTTTTGTCTTCAATGTAATCAAGGAGTTAATTCATATGTGGGTACATTTTGATTGCATTTTGTATATAAATGAACTGTAATTATGTGCTGCTTGATCGTATTCTAATCGTTCTGTATTCTGTGTGCTTGCATAGTAGCATTGTACTCATGATTCTGCTTCATAGCGCACTTTATCTGTGGTACTTAATGTAATCTGTAGTACCTTAAAGAGGTTCATCGGATTGGTTCTTATGTATTCTGTAGTATATTGTATTCTAATTGCTGTCAATCTAAGTACTGTTGCCAAAACAATTCTAGCTGCTTTGAAGGTTCAAAATCACCTTTTTTTTTCTCCCAAGTATTCATGATTTTCAAAAATTCTGATGTATATCAAAATAGTATTCACCCAAAATAATGCATTCTTAGCACGTCATCAGATTGTATGTGTCACAGTGTAGCCCCAAGTATTCACAACTTTGAAATAATTATTTTAAAAATTGCATTGCAGTCAATTTTATAAAATAGTTTCATATTAGTAATGTTCACAATGATTGAGATTTGAGAATGAAGTTCCAATTTTTTTGTATGATTAATAGGCCAGTTGTAGTTAGTATATATCTCACTTATTCAATCCAGGTTAAATGATTATAATTTCTAAGATGTTTTAACTGCTGGGTAATTCAGAATTGAAACTGAGCTATTCTTTTAAAAAGTTCTAATTTGAAGCAAAATGATCCATTGTAATGACACAGTGACATGCTTGCAACATGTAATCTACTTGTACTTATGATTGTTATGTATTCAATTAAAAGAAATTGTATTTTCTGTCATTGTTGTTCCCATCTAGTGGTCACTACATGCAGTTGGTCATTGCTAAAAGGGATCGATACCAGGGGTCATCAGTATAGATTTTAATTCATATTTTGAAATCAAGGAAGTGAGAAAAAAAATCAGCTCTTTTTTTTTGTCGGGAAATTTTCAAAGCATATAAATGATATAGTGTGTAAACCTCCCCCCCCCCCCCCCCCCCATTAATGAATTTTCATTTAAATTTATAATTTGAAATCAAAGAAGTGAGGGGGAAAAAATCCAACTCTTTTTTTTGTTGGAAAATTTTCAAAGCATACAAATAATATAATGTAACCCCCCCCCCCCCCCATTAATGAATTTCCATTCATTTAACTGTGAAATTGTTTCTATGCAAATAAGCTAATCTAGTTTAGATAAGGTTTTGTAATGGACTTCTAATATTGTTAACATGAAATTTTAATCCTAGTATATTTAAATAATGTGAGTATATTAGAATTCTTAACCTCTTTTTCAACAGTTAAAGAATAAAAATGACAAATTGTTCAGCAACAAAGAATTTTGAGTAAAATCTCCTTTAGACCTCAATCCAATCCAGTGTTCACTAGGATAAGGAGTAATGATGACTGCTTATAATTAGTTACGTATTACAAATTTATAAATTCTCTTCTCTGTATTCTTTAACATTTAGTCCTTTATATCCTGTATTGAGATTTAACTTATAAATCTATATTTTATCCTGTTTAATGTACATAGACTTTCTGTACTAACTAAATATTAGCTCTCGAGATGAAAAATGTTAAGATGTTTTTTTTTATACTCTAATGAATTCTACATGTTATGAGTGGTGAGTAGTGGCAAAATTTACTTGCACAGATAATAGGTACGCTTTATTGAAATCCAACAGTTTTATCTGTTTGACATAAAGACTAACAAAGCACAAAGGATAAGCAGAGAACAATCTTTGTATGAAGTCTGCTGAAGTGGATATTGTACATGCAGTGCTTTGCATCCATCTGATATCCTGCCAGATGAGCTCATTATTTCATTGTGTATTCTAATATGATATTCATTTGTTTTTTATTAGTAAATTGACTACAATTTAGAGCTAATAAAAAAGATTTTTTAAAGCATCTATTCTTTTTTTGTGTAGTCATTTGTGGTACTTCTGAAATTCTATTAAAGGAGTAAAGCATTCTCTGGGGGTCAATTGAACTAAAATGACTACACTGATGAAAGCTTTTGAAACAGGGATGCCACTTTTCAGGCAAAAGCCTGAATTCAGGCCCAAGCAACTTATTTTCAGGCCATAGAAAACACATTTTTTTTGGTCCAAAATGGCTCATTCTAGATGATTTTCAGGCTTTCATATCAATTCTAAGTGGCATCCCTGTTGAAAGCTTGTGAAAAAACAGACAAATAATACAATTTTGGAGTGTTGCGAAGGTGATCAGACATGGAATTCCACAAAAACCATAAGATTGGTCTCACAAAATAATATTTTTAATCTTTTTTCTAAGCAAATGACAAATATTTCTCACATTCGTCGGTTGCTATACAACCATCACCAGTTTTTTTTTATTTTCAAAAAAAGCTTTCTTATTACATGCATTTCTGCTTTCACTCATTCAAAGCATCTTCCATGCCTTTCAAGGTCTACTTTCTATTTTTTTAATGCAAATTTCTGCCTTATTTGTCAATAGTTCACTTCTATATTCCGATTTCCCATCATGCATTATCCCTATTCACTGACCCGATTGTAATACACATTTATTTCAGAAACAACTTCTACCTTATATAAAATACAATAGAACAACACTATATGTATAACAAATTAATATTTTGAATATACTCTTTTATTACGGTAGATAAAATTGAAAGTCAATTAAATCATTTGAGTCGACATTCAATACAAATGGCAAATTAATGGCATAAGAGGGCAAATAAAAGGCACATGAGAAGATTATGTGACGGGGTAGGAATAAAAAAGTAAACAATTCTGATTCTACATGTTTGCTGTACTAACAATTAAGCTTTGCCTATAAAAGCAAGTGAGCATCTTGCCAACATATTGCCTGCTGAGAGCAAGAAGGACTGTAACTCTGCAATCTTATATGAGCTAATGCCCTTCTGTCCCTTAACTGACCGGTACATACAATGGATCAAAAGACACTTCTGCCTCAACTGCTAGATGAAATTAATGCTCCAAGGTTTCTCATTTATAACTCAAACGTACATCTCTCCCTAATTTGGAACATGCATGCATCAAAACAAAACTGAATGACAACATGTTTGAACGCAACTCGGAAAAATCAAACGCAACTTTATTTTCAGCCAATCAGGAGTGCGCATTCAGGACTTGCGTTTGAACGCAACTCTTTGTGCAACGGGCCCCTGTTCTACCACATATTTTTGAAAATGAAAGACATGTCTATAAAGTGCACACCTGACAATTCATATTTAAACAATGACAGTAAGACATGAACTTAATTAGAGTATGTTTGAAGTTGTATGTTTTTGATGATATTGTCATTTATTTTTTCAAGATATTGTCAAAGAAAACTAAAGCACATCCATCTTCTAGCACCTAACAAACAAAGCACAAAGGATAAGCAGAGAACAATCTTTGTATGAAGTCTGCTGAAGTGGATATTGTACATGCAGTGCTTTGCATCCATCTGATATCCTGCCAGATGAGCTCATTATTTCATTGTGTATTCTAATATGATATTCATTTGTTTTTTATTAGTAAATTGACTACAATTTAGAGCTAATAAAAAAGATTTTTTAAAGCATCTATTCTTTTTTTGTGTAGTCATTTGTGGTACTTCTGAAATTCTATTAAAGGAGTAAAGCATTCTCTGGGGGTCAATTGAACTAAAATGACTACACTGATGAAAGCTTTTGAAACAGGGATGCCACTTTTCAGGCAAAAGCCTGAATTCAGGCCCAAGCAACTTATTTTCAGGCCATAGAAAACACATTTTTTTTGGTCCAAAATGGCTCATTCTAGATGATTTTCAGGCTTTCATATCAATTCTAAGTGGCATCCCTGTTGAAAGCTTGTGAAAAAACAGACAAATAATACAATTTTGGAGTGTTGCGAAGGTGATCAGACATGGAATTCCACAAAAACCATAAGATTGGTCTCACAAAATAATATTTTTAATCTTTTTTCTAAGCAAATGACAAATATTTCTCACATTCGTCGGTTGCTATACAACCATCACCAGTTTTTTTTTATTTTCAAAAAAAGCTTTCTTATTACATGCATTTCTGCTTTCACTCATTCAAAGCATCTTCCATGCCTTTCAAGGTCTACTTTCTATTTTTTTAATGCAAATTTCTGCCTTATTTGTCAATAGTTCACTTCTATATTCCGATTTCCCATCATGCATTATCCCTATTCACTGACCCGATTGTAATACACATTTATTTCAGAAACAACTTCTACCTTATATAAAATACAATAGAACAACACTATATGTATAACAAATTAATATTTTGAATATACTCTTTTATTACGGTAGATAAAATTGAAAGTCAATTAAATCATTTGAGTCGACATTCAATACAAATGGCAAATTAATGGCATAAGAGGGCAAATAAAAGGCACATGAGAAGATTATGTGACGGGGTAGGAATAAAAAAGTAAACAATTCTGATTCTACATGTTTGCTGTACTAACAATTAAGCTTTGCCTATAAAAGCAAGTGAGCATCTTGCCAACATATTGCCTGCTGAGAGCAAGAAGGACTGTAACTCTGCAATCTTATATGAGCTAATGCCCTTCTGTCCCTTAACTGACCGGTACATACAATGGATCAAAAGACACTTCTGCCTCAACTGCTAGATGAAATTAATGCTCCAAGGTTTCTCATTTATAACTCAAACGTACATCTCTCCCTAATTTGGAACATGCATGCATCAAAACAAAACTGAATGACAACATGTTTGAACGCAACTCGGAAAAATCAAACGCAACTTTATTTTCAGCCAATCAGGAGTGCGCATTCAGGACTTGCGTTTGAACGCAACTCTTTGTGCAACGGGCCCCTGTTCTACCACATATTTTTGAAAATGAAAGACATGTCTATAAAGTGCACACCTGACAATTCATATTTAAACAATGACAGTAAGACATGAACTTAATTAGAGTATGTTTGAAGTTGTATGTTTTTGATGATATTGTCATTTATTTTTTCAAGATATTGTCAAAGAAAACTAAAGCACATCCATCTTCTAGCACCTAAATGTTATACGACATGGCAGGGCTGCAAAATCCATGATGTCCTTCTTGGAATTTCTATTGAGCTGTGATAATGGAATTTTTATGGACCATCAATCAGGGATATACAGTATGTATCCCTGTTATACTTTTTCAATTATGAACATATTCTAACTTGTAAGGAAACATAATCCCATTGCATTTGATATCAAAACCAGACAACCAAACACACAGTAATCATTGCTCAACAGGAAAAAAAAAAGGATATCAAGGCATATGAATATCTATGTATCCCTGCTTTTCATATGTAAACTGTACATTCATGACTGATCTACAAGTATAGTACAAGAATTTACTAACAACCTGTTGTGCCATGAAAATTGCACCACAGCATTGCACATCCAACTTGCTGGAACAAAGAGTATTGCTTTGTCATATTTCTCACTAATATCAGAATTCGTTATAACAAGTGAATGAGTAAATTACGCAATGCGTAATAAATGTCCCCGCCGGAAGTGCAGATCTGTGGAAATTAACTAGCCTGAACCTTAAAACTTCAGTGAAAAACTTTAGTGACTAAAATAATAATGTTACTGCATGCAAAAGAAGAGAATACCAACAATGCATGTATACAACTGAAATATAAAACATGAAAACATTATGAACCTTCAGCCATTTTGAATAAATTTGCATAAATTTGCTTGAATAATGAATTTCAAAATTCTGTGTAGAAGTTTGGAAGCCCCCACCCAGCCCTATCAGATAAAACAATCGGAATCAAAATCCGATGTGAAATAGAGGAGAAGTAGCATTTTTTGTCAATTTTTGAATAAATTTGCATAAATTTGCATAATTAATGAATTTCAAAATTCTGTGTAGAAGTTTGGAAGCCCCCACCCAGCCCTATCAGATAAAACAATCGGAATCAAAATCCGATGTGAAATAGAGGAGAAGTAGCATTTTTCGTCAATTTTGAATAAATTTGCATAAATTTGCATAATTAATGAATTTCAAAATTCTGTGTAGAATTTTGGAAGCCCCCACCCAGCCCTATCAGATAAAACAATCGGAATCAAAATCCGATGTGAAATAGAGGAGAAGTAGCATTTTTCGTCAATTTTGAATAAATTTGCATAAATTTGCATAATTAATGAATTTCAAAATTCTGTGTAGAAGTTTGGAAGCCCCCACCCAGCCCTATCAGATAAAACAATCAGAATAAAAATCGGCCAAGAAATGACGGAGAAGTAGCATTTTCTAACACACGGACGGACGGACGGACGGACGGACACACGCACACACGAACGGAGCCCGTTTCATAGTCCCCTCGCGAACTTCGTTCGGCGGGGACAACAAAATTGATCTGCAGCTAACATCTTGATAACTTCCAGACTTCCTTAAAAAGATTTGTCCGCTGTTATCTTGCATCTGTTTCCTGCTTCTGAAGACTTTCTATCCTTTCCTGTATACGCTGTGATACCTCTAGTCAAGGATAAAGACATGATGTATTAGAACACAAACAGTGAATTCCATTCACAAAACCAGAAGAGGAAATGGGGTCAATCTTTTTTTTGTTTTTTTTTTTCCTTCTTTTTTGATCTTTTTTGATCTTCATGTGCTCAAAACAGTTATAGAATACTCAATGAAGGAGCTAAAAAGATCTTGAGTATAACCAAACCATACTATAATTAAGTAACTAGAACTCCTTATCATTTCCTTGTACTAATACAAACTAAGGAAGTTTCAATACTAATAGCAGAGGTAGAAGAAGATGTCAAATTTTGAGAAGTACATGTAGTAGAAAAGGTGGTAGATTTAGAAGCTATATCGCTAAATTCAGCAGAAGTTGAGCTAGAAGTAGTGGAAATCACTGTTGCAGCAACAGCAGAAGAAAAGGTAGCAGTGATAGAAGTGTTATAAATAGAAGTGATAGTATAGAATCAGTAGTAATAGTTGATGCAAATTTAATCAAATTAGAATTAATTTGATTAAATTTGCATTTATAGTTCTGTAAGTGGAAGAGTGCAACAGTATGGAAAATAGTAAAACTATCACCCCCAATATGTGCAAAGGATATCAGCTGCATCATAATCTTCATCCTCTATTGCCCTCTGTAGAGTTTCTTCTAGTTCCTGTAGTTCTCTCTGGGCTTGACTGCTTTTGCCATCAATGGCACTCATTGGTGTCTGTTGATAAAAATATCCAACGCAATAAAAGCCGCAGAGAGCTTATTCACCTGATTCACATGCATCTATAAAGTTCCCTTATGACGAAAAACTTAAATTTATGAAGGATAAAACTGTACTACACAAAGCTTGTTTTAAGCTAGCTGACCACTTATCTAGCAATGAATCAAATTATTTCTTGAAGATCTACTTGTTTGTAATAATGATGAAAGTCAATGTTGCAGCATGTATAATACCAATATCTATGTCTGTGATTATATTTGCACAATAAAGGTTATGACGGCTCTTCAATATTTCATTTTGATTTAACAAATGAAATTAAAGAGTAATATCATCCAAAAACCATTATTTCTGCAAAGTTACTCTCCTCCTCAACAAATTCTACATTTCATCACTTGAATATGGGATATAACATAATTAAACACTACTGATGATGCATGTAAGATATATACCTAGACTCAACGAAGGGGTGAATTTTTAAAAAATTTATTATATATAAGTATATCAGCGTGAAATGACGTAAGAGAGAATTAATGGATTTAATACGTTAATATATGTTAAGAATTAATTTGATTAAATTTGCATTTATGGCAAAAAGAATTGTATAATAACTACCTTCTGTGTGCGATAAGGTATTTTTAGTAAATCCCCAAACTATTGATATAATCAAGAAAAACTCACATCACCCCAAGTCCAACCTCAGGACGTTAGATCCCCAAGAGTTGGACATATATAGATTTTCCATGTTATATTATACGAAATGAGTTCTCCCCACCAAACAAAACTTTGTAGCAATATAAGTAATTTGGCACCCTCTACGTTATATAGATAGAATGCCTCGTACCCCTACCGAAATGGGAAAAAACAGTGCCAAAAACGTTATGGCGAATCAAAAAATCCCCCTTCACCCCAAATTCCCCATCAGTCAATTTTTTTGCACAGGACTTCGCCTTAAGTAGGATTTAGGTACACTATATATATATTTTACCTTTGAACGGTGACCGTCTTCCAGCTCGTCTTTCTCATCTATGCCATCTAGATCTTTAACCTCCTCTAACAAACCCGCAACTTCAGGGAGCATCTGAAGACCATGGCGTCCACTCAACCAACCCACTAATAGGGCACATGTTTGTTTCTCTATCTCTAACTTGCGTGAGGACAGGGTAGATTTCATTGACTCTTTGTCATCAAGTCTAGTGGTGATTTCAGCCATCATCTTTTTGGTACTCTCACAAAGTTCAAGCTCTACAAAAAAAGAGAAATAAACTAATTTTTCTCCAGGAATTGTTGCAATTGACATGGCTGAATAATACACGGAACCCAAAGGTATAAGACTCTCTAAAAATCTACAATGGCCTCTCCCCCAATTCTAAAAAATAGTTTGTATGGAGATTAAGCAAAACCCTCTACTTTATGCAAAGTTAAGAAACATCTTGCAAAAAAGCAACAAAAAAAACATAACCCCCCCCCCAAAAAAAACCAAGAGGTAGATACTGATCTTTTTTTTCAATACATACTGTAGTATGCATTGGAAGCTCACATAATGAAAATAATTAAAGAAAAAAAAGGTTTAGAAAATACATTGAACATATTTTTGTACAAAATAAGAAATAAAGTAAAGTGATAACAGCTCTCCAAGGGGCTTAGATGTGTATTTTGTTCAGAATGTTCAGATAACGATGCAAGTTATAGGAAAATCATGGTTCTAATAGCTGGAGAAAAAAAAAATCAGATGATTCCTATATTTCAAAAATTATATTACAATTCAAGGTTGCCTTTCAAAGTATTCCAAAAACACTCACCCCACTTCCTTTCAGCCTTGGCAAGATCCATCTTCAGTTTAACCACTTGTTCCTGTTGATTGTTCAAAGTAGATTGCTGTCTCTTGAGTTCTTCAGACACAGCTTCAACCTCTGCCTGGTGTGACTGACCCTCACCCATCTTGCTTTTGATCTCTTCTGTCAAGTTTTTGGCCTCACCAAATTTTCTCACTGAGAATTTAAAAAAAAATTGAATGGGAAGTTCTTCAATATATGCATGAAGGAAGCAATACACTAATTTTGACTGTTATTAGTTGTTTCAACTAAAAACAACAATATCAACAACATCAACAAGAGCAACACTTCTCAGAATTATCTGTTGTGAGGTTGATGAAAAATGAGTAAATATTTAATGCAGCACATTACTTTTCGTTTATCCGCACATAGAGAGTTTTCCATTTTACCTCGCATTACATGATTTCCTTATCTAACTCACTTCAATTGTCTGAATTCATTTCTTAAAACAAGTCAAATAGGTTTCAGCTGTCCTCACATTGCTACTTCTTTATATTTTGGCTGGGTTCTTTCATGATTTAGGTCCTGCAGAAACACACAAAAAGGGAGAGGAATAAAGAGCTGGGGGGTGTTTCATAAAGCTGTTCGTAAAACGAACGACTTTACAAATGACTTTAATATGACAAGCCAAATGTGATTCCCAATCATTTTTAATCGCATTCGCTAAAGTTGAAATGTGCAGACATAGATTAACATTCTTATTCTTAACAAGCATTTTAATGCAAAGTATATTTTTTGCCACAATCTAATTGAGATTATTGGAAATACACTCATACTTTGTTAAAACTTCAGGAAAAACTTTGGGCATTTCATTTGGCACTTCATATTCAAGTCGTTTGTAAAGTCATGCGTAACTTTACGAACAGCTTTATGAAACAGCTCCCTGGTCACAGAACGAGATTTTCAATTAAAAGTACTGTAAAACCCGAAATTTTTGCATGCATGAAACTTTCAAGAATTTCGCGAGGGGCTGAGATTCGCGAAAGTTTCATGCCGCGAAATAATAAAATCACAATCGAAACAACATAAAATTATTGCATTTTCTTGCTGCAAAATTGCCTGTCATTAACAATTTGAAAGTTTTATGTCGCGAAAGTTTCTGGTTTTACAGTACACCCTTCTATATGGTGCACATGTGAGTATGCTCAATGTCTGTTATTAGACGGGTAGCACTGGGGTATACCTTTAATGAAAAATCTTGTTATTGTTATCGTTATCGGACAAATGTGACCAGCCCTTAAATCAAGTCTTACACTGGTAATGAGAAAAAAGGTCATTAGTACTGAGTACAAATGACCTTTATACGCTGTCATTTTGTATGCACCACTATGCGCACACCAGTATGATTTTATATGTTAACAAGTAGCATGTCAATCAAAACAAATGCTTGTGCGCATACTAACAGGGGTCATTTCAGGGTCGTTTGTACCAGGAACTAATTACGAACTGGCTTATTGAGTACCTACTTGACACAGCAAATTGCTTTGCTTCCTGTAGAGTCACAATATGATCTTCAGTATCAGTGACCTTCTTCTTGAATGTCATGAGCCTGGTTTTGTTAGATAAGATCTGGGCGCTTGTTGACTGCATCTCCTCTGTAGTACTTAGTACCTTCTCTCGCAATCTGTTTATCATATAACAACAGATGATATAGTTCTTTGAAACTTTAATTTGTTATCAAACGGTCTGACCTTATTTTAAGCGTTACATTATATAAAAAGCTACACATTTGATGGTGAGGGAACCTCATGAAATACAAATATTGAATTGAATCAAATTTGCCATATTATATCAGCAGTACATGTATATAAACGTTTACATGCCCAAGAGTAACAGAAATCCTAGAATGAAGATGGCCATGTCTAATCCTATCACCCACAAATGACTTTTAGGAGAGAATAACTGTAACATACCCTTTGATATCACTGCTGGGTTCAAGGTCAATAGAAAAGTCAGCTTTGCAGTCACTCTCTCCTTCTTCCTCATCTTGGTTCAATGAGCTGATTGTGTTTTGAGATGATGAAATTCTTGACATCAGATCTTCTTCTCTGAATGAACAATGTTATGGCAAAACATCAGAACAGGCACAATATACAAAGCAAATATTGTAAAATTATTTACAAAATGTGTCATAGTCGTAAGACAGAGGTAACTAATTTGCGCCAAGTTACAGTATAAAACGTCTTGTGGTATTTTGCACTTAAAACACGAGGGAGCACAACGTATACCAAAGTAATTGATGGATAATGAACTGCTCACATTTTCATGAAAATCCATGCATGAGGACAAATGATAGAGTATGTTGAATAGGAGTCAATTTTGGCACCAAACTCACACACCAATACTAATGCCCTTACTGGCTATACATACCAAGAACATAAGATCAAAGGGGACCCTGACATAACTTGGAAAGACAACTGCCTTAAGAAAAACGGGAGGATGTTCAAGAAAGATTACTCCAAACACCTTCATACCTGGTCAGAGCTTCTTCAAATGCTTGCACCTCAGCAGTGAGAGACTTCTCATCCTCATCTAGCATCATCTTGTCTTTGGTCAGTCGATCCTCACGATCCTTTACATTGCTCTTCTCCTCTTCTATAATTGTGATTTCTTCTGAGAAATCAGCCTTAACTTGATCTATCGCCTTCTCTTGTTCGCTGATCTCAGAACTTAGTCTTTCCTCTTCTGATCTCAATCTTCGTAATTGCTCTTCCAAGGCAGCTATGTCATCCTGAAATTCAAAAAAATATGTAACAGTTATACTATTCCTTTCATACCATTGCACAATAAGCAAGTAAAATATTTCATTTCTTTTAAATGCAAATGGTAACAAAATGAGTTCCCAAAACCTAAAAACAAATAGATCAAAATTTCAGGTCGATAAGACCTGCCATTGAAATAACATTCCTGAAATAAGATTATATAGTTATTTCCTTGCAAGAGCTTTATTCATCATTTTATTCCTGAAAGCACAAAGAACCCTCATGCCAATGCTCATTTTTCAATTCCAACATAATGAAATAAAACCCAACACACATTAAAATCACCCAGATGAAACTCATTGAAAGAATAATATTATTAAAAACATGCCTGCTTCCTTTACATCAGCTCTTTGTTTAGTGAAGACAAACTAAGGCATAGTGTGACAATACTGACGATTATTACCTGCACTTTGCCTTTCTGGGTGGAAAGTTTGTCCCTCATTTCCCTTAGATCAGCTGTCTTCTCATCAATCCTGGTCCAGAGTTGTGCCTCTCTCTTTTCAACATGGTTCTTGTCCAACATAACATGGCTACACAGGAAAGAATCCAACATATTCAAATAAAGAATTATCAAACTTTTGTTAGGTGTTGAATTATCCTCATAATAAGGACATGTTTAACTTAATTTGATGATATAAAGGGGGAAATTTTCTTGTATTAAGACAGTTCCACAACTCCACCCCTTCCCATCTCAACAAACTCATACATGTACATATCCTACTGGACACCATATATGAAAACTAATCAACATAAAGCAATTTCGTTTCTATTGATCACTTCTACAGATTTTTCTAAAGGCTTAAATGCCTTGCCTTTTACAACTAAGTCTATGAGAAACTTATATTCCATCTTACCCCATGGCACGGTCAAGTTCTGTCTTCTGCATGTCTAGTTTCAGTTTCTGACCCTCAGTGTCTCCACTTCTTCCCCCTCTCATCTTGTTGATGACAACTTCTTGTTGATCCTGCAGATCTTGGATGGCCTGGATCCACTCTGATCTCTGTCTCTTCCTCTTCTCTTGGATGATGCTTCTGGAGCTGAAGATATCACCCACGGCATCGTCCAACGTCACTTGAGGAATACAGCGCAGGTCTTCCTCCAGAGAGTTGCATTCCTTGGTCAGAATTTCAGCTGTAATATTGTCACATTTAACTTCGATGACATATAAACAGCAGATAGGCCATTGAGCTCTATTGCTCAATATGAAATATTTTACTAACAAATGGAATACTGATTATTTCAGCTGTAATAGTGTCACATTTAACTTTGATGACACATAAATGATAGATAGGCTATTGAGCTCCATTGCTCAATATGAAATATTTTACCAACAAATGGAAATACTGATTATCCCCCTCCCACATACAATTTTACAATGTACAAATAGAAAAGCAGTTTATCTCATGATTCACAAGTGACATAAATACATTAAAAGCAGTATTTAGCTGGACATCTCTGCAACTTTCATGGCTCTTAAAACTAATCTGTCACTTCACTCTCAGTTCAGGGATACATTTCTTTCCTCATGCTATTCCTTATTTACTACATGAATACAGGATACAATACCTACAACTGTCAGAGGGCAAATGAACCTCTTAAATTCACAATGACCCCTGAAACTGTAATGACACTATCTAGCAGGGCCCCTTACAAAAAAATCCTCAGAGTGACCCAACCCCCAAAGTTACTTTGGATGTCAACATTCTCTTAATAATGAGCTGAAAACTTATCTGTCATATAGTCTCACCTACCACAAACACCACTTACCCTGCTCATAGTTCTCATCATTAATTGCCTGAGACTGCAGAGCTTGAAGTTCGTCTAGATGATTCTGCTTCTTGATCATGCTGTACATGGCTTTAAGTCTCTCATTTCCTTGAGATTCCAGCTCTTCACTTAATGCTTCTTCAGAAAACCTGTGCACAAGGTTAATTTAAGGTTTACACTTGCTTCATATGAATTCAGTCAGTCAAAATCTAGCCAAATTCAAAAGAATGATCTACAGTTTCAAACACACAAATGACTCTCAAACGTCACATTACCTTCCAAATTTGACAAGATATTGTAATACAGTATGTCCCAGAAAAAATTAAAATCGGCATTTGGGTATCGATTACGAAAGAAATTGTTTTGCAATATGTCAAGTCATACTGGATTATGAAACTATAACTATTTCTCTACCAGTCAGTGAATACCCCGTCCAAATCGGTCTAATAGTCACAAAGAAATAGGGATTTATGTAAAGCATGTCATGGGTTCTTTTCTTTCATCTTTTGTCACTTGGATGTTCTTGGCATCCACATGAATGTTGTTCACAATAGACTTCTTTGCATACCATAAATTTTTAAGTTAACAAAGGTACTTAATAGTGTAAAGAATATCTTCCTAAAAAGATTGAAACAAGTCATTTTATTAAAAGGTTCATAATTTTATTGAATCTTTCACTTTCAATTACAAATGACCACCATCATAAATTCCAACTATTCCAATATTATTAGAGGGATGATTCCTATCTTTCACCTTCAAACCAATGTGAAGAGCCCTGGATTCCTCTCTTTTCATGAAAACTTCTGTGTGACAGCATACAATATACACTGTATTTTTAATTTTGCCTAGCAAGATTCTTATTTTTCCCTATGGAGGGTTGGCAGGTATGCAACATGTTTAAGACTCTGAAAACTGCTTATCTTTCTACATTCATGATTTATTTCATTTTGGACAAAATATCCTAATATATAAGAAAAAATAACAACAAGAACAATGATAATTATGATAAATGAAGCATTGCCATAGTAATTATAGCAGATAAAAATGAAACAGTAAGTTCCTTTTCAAATCATTTGAAAGGAGCGTGGAATTGTTAACTGCGCTTCATGCATCTCCCTCTTGTCATATCTTGGATGGAAAGGAATTATGACATACGTTTCAAAAATCCCTATTTCTTCGTGATCAGCGAACCAAATCGATGGGGTTTTCGCTGAAATACAGATAATTAGTTGTAGTGTCACAACCCCAAACACCATTCTGATTAATTTATAAATTTGAAAGCTATCGATGCTGAAAGTCCGATTGTAATTTTTTGGGGGACATACTGTATAAAGTATCTAGGCCAATTAACCCAAGGATCCTTTTTCTTTTTTACAAGGCTTTCACTTTGATAAGAAAAAAATATTCTTTTCCAATCATCCTCCTATTTCCTTAACTTTGTTAAACTATTACTACTCCCAAATTCTTCAGGGCCTATAAGGTTTATTGTCAGAACAAGGGACTGGAAAGAGTGGGATGGTCTTTATTTTCTACTTCTTGTACCTTACAAGAAATTTAAAGAGGTACAAATAATTAGTTCACCAAAACTTACTTTTCATTTTCTTCAATCAGTAATTTATTCCATGAAACCTGTAAAATTTTAAGAACAGTACATATTAAAGCTTATCATTACTCTTACTAGGGGTGTCACTTCTTTCATTGTGTGTTCTGTGCATAATACATCTATTCTTCATCTTTCCACCTTTTCTCACCTGTGCTGGTGTTCACTTGCTGCATGGGATTCAAGAAGAACATCTAAAGTGTCTTTCACATCTAACTCAATATCATAAAGCGAACTTCCTCCATCCTCAGGATCCTTTATCCCTGATGAAACAGAAGAAACATCCACAGTCCTGGAGGAACACTCTGCTGGTATTTGGTTATCATCTCTATCACTAGCACTGATGAATCCAAACTTGCTTTCCCCTAAAATAACACTCTGTCCTTTGTGATCATCATCAGCATCTAATTCCTTCACATCCTTTCCTCTTTGTTCACTTGATGGCATTTCTGTGTCTCGGTCATGTCTGCACTTTTTATCCTGTTCTCTGCTCCACTCTGGTTTCGCATCTTCAGACTTATCCTCATTATGTGCAGGAGCGTCTGTCTTCACACTAATACTGCACTCCTCTAAAAGAGCATCTAGGTCAACGTCTTTGGAGAAATCTATTCCTTCAAGGTCTGTCCCTTGCATCACATGCCCTGTGTCCTGCATCAGACCTGGTCTAAGTGGATCAAGCTCAAAGTCCAGGTCCAGATCAATATCAAAGTCCACATCAGGATTGGTGTGTTTGGTACCAGCCTTAGGGCAAGGAACTGGATCTTCCACAGGAAATGAAATTCTTGTCTCTGTTGTTGTGGATGAGGTGGCTGAACTTGGGTTTCCAGCTGTTGATGAGCTCTCTGAATAATGACACAAAAAATAGTGCTAAATTGCATGAGTAACTTTCATTACAAATTATGATGACTTTGAAACAGAGGTGTCCAAAGTTAAAGCATGGTTTACAAAGCTGAAATACTAATGTTGCACAAAGGAAACTTACAACGGTCCCTTATATCACAGTCTAAATGTTCCAAATTTCCACTTTAGATTTGTAAACATTTCTTCAAATACTGACTTAGTAGATTGGTAACCCATTCAATTCATTATCCTTTACTGTGCATGCAAATCCTTACTTGGTGTATCTCTGATAAATCCAAAGGCAGAAGTGTGCTTCTCAGTTCTGTTCTCCTGTCCTTTTCTTGGCACTGAATCCTCTTTACTCTTTTCTTCTTTGCCCCCACTGATCTTCATACCACTGAATAGTGACATGATAGTTTTTTTGAGTCTCACAGAATGCAACTATAGCATGAAGAAATCAGAAAAAAATTGATTGGTTGTATAGTCAAGGATTGTATTTCCGAACAGAATGGTATTACCGAATGCGTACCGTTAAATTAAGCGCATAAAATGGCTTTCATACGCGTGGGACTACGCGCATGTTCTCGACACTATTGAAACAAAGAACACGGTACATGATCATAAAATGAGGCAAGAAAACATAAGTAATATCTTAGGAACTGCTCTCTGGTCTCCCCAGTCATCATCCCGCTGGCCCCAAATCAAGGTAGGTTGTGTCTTTTTCCCATAGGTTTCACACGTTTGGAAATACAATACTTTTTTCAAGGGACCAAAACGTTGCGTCGTAGGGAAGGGGTTCGCTCGGAAGGGAATATGGTATTAGATCTACGTTGTCTTTTTCAAATTCCACCAACTTCTTTTTCTGTAGGAGTTTAAGCATTCATTATCTTAGTTTGACAGATATTCGTTTGATATTTTATTTGCTATCGTTGATTTTCTGAAAAGTGTTTGGAAATAGGATCCACTACCATACTATTTATTTCACACTGATCTGATATATTAGAGATCTACTACTGAACTCCTTTTCACACACAAAAAAAGTCACTGACACTATCTTCACATGCATCGACACTGGCAAAGTCAACTTGTAACATTTGACATTGGATGATCTATTTTTTAGTGGGAAATTCTGAGAAAATAAACTCCATTCATTTAATAGGGGTGCCAAAAGCTGAACAAACTCAAGTATTTTATGTAATCACTCAGTAAGGGTTTCAGTTGTGATATTCTCAAAACGATTTTACTTATAATAGATCTAGGCCTACCTATAAAGTTTACCTTCCAGCTTGACTTGGTTTAGGAAACCACTCATTCATTTGCATGCACACACTTGCATGCAGTGATGGACAGGGAAAAGAAGACACCAACTCGTTTGAAAAATGAAGTGCTGCTATATGTATATAGCTGTGCAGATTGAACGGTGGTTTCTTATTTTCAAGATAATGCCGACTTATATTATCATGCAAAAATAACTCCATAACTAACACGCTAGACCCCCTGTTAACTTGACAATAACATGAGACGTGAGACAATTAATATGAATCATCATCAATCATCAATCATTCAATGACAATAATTGAGAATTTGCCTTTGATGACTAATACTAGTAACACCAACAACAGTAACGTTATTCGTCGTTAGAACTAGAAGAAACTCTTCCTGTTTGCATTGATCCTAAATCAGTCACCAAACAGAATCTACATACCAAATAAGCATATGGGTAAACGATAAGCAAAATCAAGCACAAGATTTCCTCAGTATCAAGCAAACATGACGTTCCAGTCAGCTGCGATCCATCGTTCAGTAACCTCGCATATTTTTAGTAAACAATATTTTTTGCATTGTAACTGTTAGTCTTTATGCAAACTTCCAGCTAGTAATTGTTTTTTTTTCTTCTTGCTCTTCCAAATGCAACTGTAAGTAGACTTACCTTCATTGTGTAGGGACTGAATTATTTTATATTCCTTTCTCCTATCAAATTACAATCATACTAAATATTGATTTTTATAGATATAGATATTGATTTTGTTTATTTACCATACCGCAGATATGGCGCTCCTTAACTTAAGGCTAGCTTCGAGGTGAATTTGGTGTGAGATCGAGAATATCCGGGTAAGCATTTATGGCGCAACTTTCAATTTCCGAAACATTATACATGTGAGGTATATTAACCTAATACATTATAGATTTATAATTGTACAATGAATTTTTTCGTTCAAGACTTATTAATTTAAAATGCAAAAATGATGTTCATGCTCATTTGTGGTAATTTTTGTTGTCCTCTGTCACTTCTAAGTTCTATGCGACCGGGACGTGCCAGGGAGAGAAACAAACCGGCGCGGCCCGGCCAGCAAAGGCGCAGGCATGGCAGGTGTGATGCCGATGGACTACCTCGCTTGTGCGATATGATTTTATTTAACTTGTTACACGCATTGTGTATGAATGAACTACGGTATTGTTCTATTAATTCGAACATGTAATTTTATGTGATCAGATATGACACCCTATCTATTTTGGTTATTCTAAAATCAGAAATTTAGTGAGAAGTTTCATGTGACAAATTAAAGCTAAAGGGGCCAGGGGAAGTCTGCAGTCGACGGTCTAACTTTGTTCTAACTCAGATCTTACTGAACTTCTGTTAAAGGCCAAGTCCACACTAATATCAAGTTGATTTTAATAAATAGAATAAAATTAAACAAGCATAACAGTGAAAATTTCACTGAAATCGGATGTAAAATAAGAAAGTTAGGGCATTTTGAAGTTTTGCATTATTTCATGAAACAGCATAACATGGGCGGTATGCAAATGGTGAACGGATGATGTCACACACTCACTTCTTATGTATTTTATTATATGAAATTTCAAATATTTCAATTTTTATGGATGTGATAATAAAGAATCTCTCCCTTGTATCAAAATAAGTTACAATAATGATTTTACATCAGGGCTGTCAACTTTGCAGCTTTGGGGAACTGCTTGGAGGGAGATTCGTGATTTTTTTTTCTCTCGCCTGCCCTCAGCATTTTCTTTTGAAGTCCAAAAATCTCTGACAAGCAAAAAAAAAAAAAAAAAAAAAAAAGGTCAGCATTTTGGGGTCTCTTTTGAACTCCAAAAAATCTCTGACAAGCTATCATTTTACACGTTTGGAGGGAGGTTTTTTCATAAAGCGGGAGATTTACATGCATGCTTGGCGGGAGAGCGGGAGGAAGGGCGTCGTGGCGGGAGTCTCCCGCTTTGACGCTGGAAGGACGGCAGGAGAATTAGCATCGTGGCGTGAGACTCTCCAAATGCGGGAGGGTTGACAGCCCTGTTTTACATGTTCCATAAGGAGTCAAACCATGTTTTACATTATTGAAGCAAAAAATTGAAATATGATACTTCATTTAATAAAATACATAAGATAAAGTGAGTGTGTGACATCATCCGTTCACTCATTTGCATACCGCCCATGTTATGCATATCACTGTTTCAAGAAATAATGCAAAACTTCAAAATGCTGTAACTTTTTTATTTTACATCTGATTTCAATGAAATTTTCACTGTTATGCTTGTTTAATTTTACTCTATTTATTGAAATCAACTTGATAATAGTGTGGACTTGGCCTTTAAGAAATTTATGATATTTTTAGTGGCATGAAAAACTTGGGAAAACAATAAAAATCACTAGACAAATTAGCAACTCAGTCATAAGTTTGTGACCTCATTGTTCACAACGCGCCAATTATTTTTTTTTTATATTGGTAATACAAATTTTGAGTTTTTGTCCGAGAATATGGCCTCATGACTTGTACCAATTTATATTGCATGTTGTTATACAAAGGAAAAATAATATTGCATGTTGTTATAGACTCATAGAACCTATGTTTTTGCATGTAACTTTAGACTTCTACACTAATGTAACTGGACTTAACACTTATGCAGAGTAGATCTAAACAATTCTGTAAAAATCATGAAAATATGAATTTTTATATAATATACATAAAAATTAAAAATGAGTGACTATGAAAATGTAATATTTTGAAAACATTCTCAATATTTTGGGCTTCATGAAATATTTTGTAAAGGTTTATAAATACAAAAACATTACTCTCGATATTACCTTGGTTTTAGTTATGTGAAAATCATATTCTTGGACAAAAATTGAGAATTTGTATTATCAATATAAACAAAATAATTGGTGAGTTGTGACCCAATGACGTCACAAACTCATGACTGAGTTGCCAATTTGTTTAGCGATTTCATTGTTTTCCCTAGTTTTTCATGCCACTAAAAATTCATAAGTTTCTTTTTAGTTGTTCGATTTTCCTCAAATCTTTTTTGATCTGTAACAGTCTGTAACAATTTCTGTAAATGTTTCATGTTCAATTCATTTGATATTTGGTCAGCCTTTCATTAATTATATTTTAGTTATACATAGACTAGTAGTAGCTGATGCAGGAGATGTGACAATACAGATGTGATACCATCAGATAGCATGAGCCAGAACCAGGGATCTTCATCAACGTGGAGGGGAGGAGGAGGGGGAGGAGGGGGAGCAAGGGGGAGAGGAGCAGGAGGTACTGGTTGGAGGGGACGAGGCAGCAGTCGAGGCAACTATTTCAGCACGTACCAAAGTAATGGAAGAGGGGGACGAGGTGGTAGAGGAGGAGAAGGAGGAGGAGGATGGAGAGGCCAGAGAGGGGGTAACAGAGGTAGAGGTGGATGGAGAGGAAGAGGAGGAGGTGGAGGATGGGGCTCATGGAATAACAGAGGAAGAGGTAACTTATGTGAAAGATATTTTTTGATTAATTCTGATTAATGATTTTAAATTTTGTGATTCAGGTTGTCCTTTGTGTCATCGATATGTTGTATGTTTGTAGGTAGGATAATTTGCCCAATACTTTTGTTTTCTCTCACGTAAAAATATGAGGGCTAGATATTAGATGAAGCAGATCATTTGGTCAAGGTGAGATATTCATCAGATCAGTGGGACAATAGCATTGTATGGATGGAGTGCTCAAGTCTGCGCAATGCCCTTGTCTGCGTACACGCGTAACTGCGCGATTCTCATAAAACAAAACACCTAACGAACACAAACTTTTCATCTATTCATGCAAAAAAACAAGTCAAAATATTGAAAAAGGGTCTTATTTCAGACATTTTATTCACAAGCCTCAAAATGTCTTTCACATCAAAACTCCCGAACTGTGTGTAAAAGGAATGAGTGCGCAGACATGGGCACCATAGTTTTTTCAATGTTGAAATGACATGGCCGCCGTTTCTTGTGAAAATGGCATTGTTCTTGCCCTAATTTTGACAAGATTTTTTGAAAACTTACTCTTTAGAATATCAGGAGTAATATAAAATTAAGCTTTAGAGGAATATTAAAGAAATTCTTGTTCATTTTCAGGTCAAAATCTTAGGTGTGCAGACATAGGCCTCCCTATCATACCTTTGAAGATGTTACAGCCATTATATATCTGGATCTCTGATAATATGTTCTCAACAAAAAGAAAATACTTTTTGACCAGTGTTACAAGAATTGCATGTGAAAAGTGGAACCAGCATAAATACAGTTTTTCTTTACCTCAATATTGCATTCTAAGAGTGACAATTTTCATGAGGATCATGGCAAATATTATATTTTCAGTGACTTTGATGCCATTTGGATGACCCATATGCAATACTGTGATTATTCAAGTTTCTATTTTCATCTGATTTGCAGGTGGTGGCTTTGGGAATAATGCCTCTAGCAATACTGTTCCAGTTTCCAGTACACGCCATATTGAGATGGAGAACATTGCCAATAGTCTTATCCCTTATAAAGGATGGAGGCTTTACTTTACAGATGAAAGTGAGAAGTAATCAATTGATTTATGTCTGATGAAAAAGGGACATTTTGGTAGTAAATTCAAATGTGCAAAATTATACATTTGTATCTAATATTGTATATGATTGTTTGTAATGTTAATTTGATAAATCACATCACAATATGATATGTAAAAACAATCAAATGTTATCACTGATAAAATATTAATTTCAGAGATTGTGAAAAGTATAAGACTAATTATTATCTGTTTTACTCTCATGATAGCATATCCATCATTTCTCAAAGTATTTGAAGCAATAATAAAATACATTGTGGTTCCCCCCCCCCCTCTCTCTCTTTCTCTCTCTCTATCTCGCTTTTGTAACCTAGCATACAGCTCAGATTCCCCCACAGTGACCAAGATAGAAACGTTTGAGACCTTCTTTAGACCAAGACTACCAAAATATGACAAGGTAAACTTTGCCAATAGTAAGTTTTACTGTAATGTATCAATGAGTACATGTAATTATATACATGGTGTATAATGACATTTTGGAAGTGTGGACAAGTAAAGTTTTTGAAAGAGTGTAAGTCTATTAAGTCTAAAATATCATGAAAAGATATGAGGCAGTACCTGATATTTTTATGATACACTTCTAAACTATCTAAGCTGAAAAGGGTTTGATAAGAATGAGAAGGAGATCCATTCCATCTGAATGCTTTACAAAACTGAAAACGTAAACATTTTTCGCTATAAATGATAATTTTATTGGTTCTAGACTGAGATTGATCAACGAGGAAGCGTTCTTGTAGACTGTAAGGAACTTCTTGAGGATGAGTCGGTGAAGAGTGTCCTGCCAACACTCAAAGCTGAGATCAGGGATATGCCGCAGAGAATCATTAACTGTCTAGGAGTGGCTTTCCATCAGGTACATGTAACATTTTATCTCAACAGAGTCACTACAGGGAATATCTGATATGCTCCCTCATTTGCTTAATTGGCTATGGTGATGTGTCAAAAAACAAAATCAGGATTCTTTCATTTTTTCCATTGTCTTTCACTGCTTAATTGATTATTACATTATCTGTTTCAGGTTTATAGGCAGCTAATTTTTAGTGCTGGGTGGCATTTAATGGAAATTTACATACTTTGTTGTATTCTGTCATACAATTTCAATTTGGGATGAATTTGATGTTAAAGATATGAATTTTTTTACTCTTGAGTGGTTTGCACTAATGCCAAAATTGCTGGTTAGTGGACTAGTGGTGGGCTGTGCTGCCCACCACCACAGAGTGTAGCTACGACTCTGATCTGTTTTGATGAGATGCCTGTTAATGTTATTTGAATTTTTAATATAAAATACTGGCAGACTAAAAAGTCTGGAAAGTAGAGGCAGTGTGGGCACTATAACCATTCAAATCTTATTTATCTGGACTGGCAATTTATTTTTATGTTGAATAATGCATAGCCCTAATATTTTGCAAACTGGTGAGATGTACAGTTCACTCTCTTGCAGATGACTTGATAGTAAATACTTATGAAATCTTTACTTTAATTATCAAGGGTTTGTGGTATACTTTTGATGGTTTGTAAAGAGATGACATTTTTGGTAAGCAGTCAATACAATATCATGGATGGTAAATCTTTCAAAGTCTGTATCCATTTCATAGAGTGAACAAGTTAGACCAAAGAGTACGGTATACAGTTCTATTTCCTCTGAAAAGATATTGCACAATACAACAGACAGAATGGTCCTCTTGACATCTTTGACAAACATCCATACTCCAATAGGGTTGTCAGATTTTATGACTGTCACAAAGTGTCATCCAAGTGGCTAGGTGGCTCTCTAGCAGCACTGGCTCCTCTCTGATTGGTGTTATCTTGATCCAGAGAGAACATTGATCCAACATCAAAAGAAATCATAGAATTCACTTATAATTCTAAGTGAGCAAATATGTCTCTACCTAAAGGGTACATGTTGGCACCTTTACACATTAATACATACTGCTACCTAGTTGGAAGAACCTCCTTCAAATAGTAGAGTGTCAGGAGTCTCAGGCATTCAATACATGTATTTTCTTAATCCACGACTTTGTCAGGTTTGGACCAAAGATTTAGAACAGCAGGCTGCAGTTCTACAAGAGCAGGAAAACTCAGAGAATCAGTCGCAAGAGTCTGTTGACATTCCTCCAATGTTAGTCCAGGTTCCTTTGATTCATGCCAGGTAAATATAATATTTGCATGGGTTTCTTCCTGAAGTCCATTTGAAATTTTTCTTGCATTACTCAAGTTCCTTTTGATTCATGTGAGGTGAATTTCATGTGATTATTGTGTATTATTTTTTTGTTTTTGTTTATAGCGATGATTCTCAAAGAAGTGGAGGTATTATGGCTACCTCACTTTGGCAAATTTTCTCTGCCCAATATTACAGTATAGAACTTTTGAACTAAGCACATAGATGTCTCAAGTATATTTTGTAATATGCCATGATATAGTTTGTTTTTACTTTCTTTGTGACAAAGTTAATGTTCTTCTCTAAATGCACCTACATATACATCGTATAATGCATAGTGTATGTAGTATAGACGTTAAAGTGATATTTACTACAGTTGATCATATCTATATGCTTTTCGTTTTGTTCAGTTCATAAGAATGCAAAGTAACTGATCGCTTTCTAAAAAGGTTGAAGATTCGGGTTAAGTCTTCTCTATCAGATATTCTATGATCAAAGTTTATATAACCCCAAAGCCTACCCTAAACTGTTGTCTTTTGTATCTGTCCGTGACGTACAATCACCAGCATCTGGTGTGTACGTAGGGTTGGGGTCAAGCGCCAAACACGCCTAAATTTTGTAGTGTGCTTTGACAACAAGGTTATTAACATCTAATTAGTCCAATTTGGTTTTGAATGTTTTAACATTGGGCGAGTTCCTGGTTTCCTGATCTAGAAGGCTACATTCACGGATGGTCTTGGGGTACAGGGAATGCCGGTAGCAGTCCTTGTTGGTACTTGTGAGAACCTCTTTGTCTTGTTTTATATACTTGCACCTACTTGAGTTTGGGGACTGAAGATAATTCAATACGTTGCTGGGTATCAAACCATGTGTTTCCTTGTACAATGTTGTTAATCTGGCTTTGGTTCTGCGGACCTTTAATGTTTCCCATTTCAGTTTATCCAGCATCCTTGTAACACTTGAGTCCCTGCTATAGTCCCTTGTTGTGAATCTAGCTGCTCTGTGCTGTATCCTTTCTAGTTTGTGCGGGTCTGATTTATGCTGTGGATCCCATATAGCTGCACAGTACTCTAATTTTGGCCTGATTAATGATTTGTATGTGATGTCTTTGGTACAAATGCTACAGGAATGTAGGTCTCTCTTTAACAGTCCCAACATCTTGTTTGCCTTTGATGAGATTTGGTCAATATGTGTTGACCAGCTGAGATCCCTTAATAGTTCCACACCCAGGTAGGGGTGGTGTTGCATTTCTTCCAGAGTGACATTACCCAACCTGTACTTGGCTTGAATGTGTTTCCTTTTATGGGTAATTTTCATTTGGAAACATTTAGAAGCGTTGAAGGACATTTGCCAATCATTCTCCCATGTGACTAACTTGTCGAGGTCGTTTTGTAAAATTTCAGTATCCCTTGTGTTGTTTATGTCCCGATACACAATACAATCATCAGCGAATCATCTTAATATCCTCCCAATGGTTAATCAACATTGAAGCAAAGAACTATGCATTCTCTGTCCTTTTTATTTTTGGTTTCTTTTCTCCAGAGTGCTCAACTATGAACAAATCACAGCCTTCAAAAATTTGAAAGCTAATTGCTATGGTGAGTATAAACAGACTTTTTATTTGCAAATTGTACATTTCAATTCTAGGACAATATTTAGTGATATGATTCCTTGATGTAATCAGAATTGCATTATGTTTCAATGGGTTTCATTAACGTAGATATCCTCTGAACACAAACTGTCAAACATATACATACAATAATTGTACTTTTGATGTTATCATTATTTTTCAGGCAAGTTTGTATCAGTGAAGGGTACAGTAGTAAGAGTGAGCAACATTAGGCCTTTGTGCACCAAGATGGCATTCCAGTGCAATACATGTGGAGATATCCAGGTAAATTAACATACAAGTCTAATGAATATTATTCATTGATGAAGAATAGATTGTAACTGGAAAAGTACATTTAAAACAAAATCCAGGTGAATTGACACAGCTACTTTTCTACAAGGAAGAAGCTCCAATTCTTTTTTCTAACTAGGTTTTAACAAGTATAAATGGAAATTATATGAAATACAAAGGTTTGTAGCTTACATCTATATCTTATCTTTTACTGGGAAATGGCAGCTAGCACATTAAATCTGCAAACCAGATACCAAATAGTCCATTATAGCATAACAAAATATGATTATAATGCAGTATTATACATCCATCTTCATAAGATCATGTGTTTTTGTGTTGTGGATGTTTTACTTAAATATGGTGTCTCACTACTTGTTTCTCCCAATACAGATTGTTCACCTCCCTAATGGAAAATACATCCTACCTACTAAGGTTTGAACCTGAACTTAATTGTTCATTTTCTAATGTCTTTATTCATAATAATATATTTATGAATTTTATATCAAATGCATCCAAGAGAGAAATATCTTTCCAAGCATCTCCTCCAGATGTAATATAATGTATATTTTGATGTCATAAGGTATTAGTAGATGATTTGTAGTACTTTTCCTACTTATGATGATGTGAATTATAAATCAACTTTCATTGTTTTTAGAAGTCTAGTAATCTTTTCACTTTAGCAAAACACAGGATAACATGTCACTTTGTTGCTTTTAGAAATCTAGTAATCATTTCACTCAAACATACCATAGGATAAGATGAAAGTTTATTATAGTTATGCTAGCTTGATAATTGGCAGCAAAATATGAAATGAGTTGCATATGTGTATTCATGTTTGCTATTGCATCTTTCACAGATAATTCCTATGTAAATTGTAAGATACATATAGACATCTAGGCTAAATATTGTAAAATATACACCTAATTTAATGAAAGTATGATTATGTAGTTAGTTATTTTTTTATTCATAGTGTCTTGCACCAGAGTGCAGAGGACACTCCTTTGCTCCCAAACAAAGATCACCTTTGACGGAGACAGCTGATTGGCAAACCATTAAGCTTCAAGAGATTGTCATGGATGAGCAGAGAGAGGCAGGACGTATTCCAAGGACAGTGGAATGTGAACTCATGCATGACCTAGGTAAGGCTTAGTAAGAACAGCTTTATGCTATCAGTTGTTATCCTAGAGTTGTGAAGTAGTACAACTCCTCTGTTCGCCATCTTGATAGTAATCCAGTGGTCATTTCTATGTTTTGATATAATGCATAGCAATGTATTTGATTGTCTCTTAATGTGCAAAAAATATAAGCAATTCACGATACTTGTAGATTAATATTCATTGTTGATTTATTAATAGTTTGACGAAATGCTTGGATACCAGCTTAGAAGTGGCAGTTGTAGACAAATATATTTCTGTTTCTCCTTTTTGGTTTTTCAGTGGACAATTGTGTACCAGGAGATACTGTTACTGTGAGTGGGATTGTCAAGGTTTCAAATGTTGATGAAGGTAAGAAAAATTCCTGTGCTTCACTTCTTCTATGTAGGTATTGTATCACTAAAAAGTAAGCCATCTGCAAGTTTAATCAAACCACTAAGCAATCTTATTTACATTATCCACTCTCCATCAAGATGTAGTATCAGTACCTGGTAGGGAGGAATTTCTTGAATGCTGAGACCACAGCAGTCAATAGCCTAACCAAAGCAGGGGTAACATTGGAGCACCTTGAACACCTTCCTTTGTGTATTTGAGTGCTGTGAAAGAAGCAAATATTGTTATTTATTGTAAAAGAATGCTTGATTCCCTTCTTTTTTTTTCTTTTTCTTTTTTTTAAGTACCAAAGAGAAGAGTTCTGTCACAAAGTCTGCATTTTTACTATCTGTGTAACATACATTTTTCTTTCCTATTTCTTTTCTCTTAATGACTTTATCAGCGTCTTTGTATTGAAAAGGTTGAAAAGGTTCATGGTTTGTTTTACCTGACTGCTAAGAAAGCATGTGTATGGTAAGCAACCAGGGGACCGACGGCTTTAAGTTGTCTCCGAGGGACTTTGTAATGAGGATTAATGCCTTACTAAAGGGCACTAGCGCACCCACTTGGTTTCGAACCTGGTCCTCCCAGTTACGAGACCACTGCTCTACCACTTCTCTACCACTGAGCCATCGCACCTTCTCTTTGTATGGTGATTATGTACAATGAACGTCTACATGCTTGAGAGGAAATATTTTCTAAATGCTTTGCACACAGGGAAAGGACGAAACAAGGACAAGTGCATGTTCCTTCTGTACATCCATGCCAACTCCTTGTCCAACCTGAAAAAGGGTAAGAAGGATACTGATGGCAATGGTGGGATAGGTGGTGCTGCAGTGGACTTCAGCATCAAGGAACTCTATGCCATCCAGGAGATACAGAGTCAGGAGAACCTATTCAAACTCATTGTAGGGTGAGCATTGTATGTATGTATGTTCTAGTGAAACAAAAGTTGACTGAATCTGTTGTCACAGAGCAGACATACACTGTGGGTACAAGCATTCGTAGTGCTTTAGCAGGATGTAGATGACGTAGGGTATGGGGGTGGTACTCTGAGCGCAAATTTATCTTTAAAATATTTATTTCAGATATGAAAATAAAAATGGTATTCTGAGACCTATTTTATCTCAGATTTTATCTCTTAGTTTATCCCAGTCTCTTACATCTCGTGTGCCTATTACAGTTATATGCATGATGTGTGCAGCTTTTACACTTACATCCATCTTTATTTGTGGGAAAGATGAAAGAAAACTTAAAATAGGGAAGAGGTTATTTTCCACTCCCCCCCTCCCCCCCCCCCCCCCCCCCCCCCCCCCCCCCCCCCCCCCCCGGCTGTGACATAGCCAAAATCTCCCGGCCCTTTTAGGGTTAACGCACGTTCGATTCGCTTTAATGTCGAATTTCTGTTGTGACAGAATAAACCGCTTTGTTGGGATTCGCCTTTCCGTAGGAAATAGACATATGTATCATATATAGTGCTCTATCAGTTGTCAGATCATTGTAGTCTATATTGTATTGAACATGTATATTTCTTGCAGATCTCTGTGTCCTACCATCTATGGCCATGAGTTAGTGAAAGCAGGTCTTATTCTAGGATTATTAGGTGGCACACACAAGTATACCAATGATAAGGTGAGTTGACATCTGACTGTTAACCCTTCTCATAGGCCTTTACGTATTTCAAGGAACCTTTTCTGTCCGATTGAAATGCTAAATTTATATTATCTTTGATTGCTAATTTTTATTGAACAAATGTCAGTTTCTCAGTATATATTGTAATTATGTACTTGCACGTTGTACAATTCGTCAAGATACAGCCAATTGTCAAGATGTTAGCCCAATAACAACAATTTGAACTCTTTTCAGTGAAGGGATAACGGCATATTTATTCTTTTTCTTTTAGCTTAATTGGATGCAAATGTGATATAGTTGCTCAATATATGAAGTTTGATATGATATTTTGCAAGAAAGCTTGTTTTATATGTTGCAAGTTCTTGATGCACTTTTCTCTTTCTGTCCTCAGAATCGAATCCCAGTCAGAGGAGATCCTCATATCCTTGTTGTGGGTGATCCAGGTTTGGGGAAAAGTCAGGTATTTTTATTCCAAATTCTTTTGATTTTGTATCAGTGATACTTCTTATCATCTACATAATTGATAGTGATATTAATAGTTTACATATTTGTCCCGTGTATGAACGCCCTTTCTGCCAGCATCTTATTTGAGTATTTCAAGACCTGATATATTTATTTGATTTTTATTGTATTACTTCTATGACAG
Source organism: Heliocidaris tuberculata (assembly GCA_025618425.1). Classification (NCBI taxonomy): domain Eukaryota; kingdom Metazoa; phylum Echinodermata; class Echinoidea; order Camarodonta; family Echinometridae; genus Heliocidaris; species Heliocidaris tuberculata. The sequence continues at coordinate 26,260,385 of CM046834.1, read as the reverse complement.
ATATGTTTGCAAAACAATATTGTGGTCATGTCAATGCTAAAATCTGGCTTGAAGACACCCGACTTGCCTGAAAAAGAGGGGAATTTTAGAACTATTGTTTAGTATGTAATGACAGTAGAACAGCAAATTAAGAATTTTGTTGACTGAGCGCAGTTTTGTCAGTCTAGCAAGGCTTGAAGAGAACATATTAATCTTTTTGACTATTAGCATTTCAGGACAATGTACCTTTTTCCATTGTAGATGTTACAGGCTGCTTCCAATGTTGCTCCTAGGGGTGTGTATGTCTGTGGCAACACAACAACTACCTCAGGCTTGACAGTGACTCTGACCAAGGATGGATCTACAGGAGATTACTCCTTAGAGGCAGGAGCACTGGTCCTTGGTGACCAAGGTGGGTGTCATCCTAGGGAACACATCCAACACTCTTCATGACAAAGGCATTCATTAGATACTTTGAAATGGATACTCTCTCTCGAGACCAGTATATTTGCAGAACGATTAAATAAAGCAGTTTGAATCATTTAAATTGAATTGAATGAAACAATATACTATTGTGTGCATGGAAGAAGGACAGGAACAGATATCACACATTTTTATTAAATTTCTACTCTTTTAGTTTTGAGGCTGAAATAATAACCTATTACTGTTAACAGTTTTTTCTATGGTAGGCAGTTTTCACAGTTTGAAGAGAGAGCTATTGAATTTAAATGTGTAGTGTTAAGCTAATTATTTATATTTTTATATATGATTTACTACAGGCTGCTGCTGTATAGATGAGTTTGACAAAATGGGTTCGCAGCATCAAGCTCTGCTGGAGGCCATGGTAAGACTGACTTTTTCTTTTGTTTTAAATGTTCTTGTTGAAAATCTGTAATCAAAGTTTAAGTGCTATATCCAGCGATTTATTACCTCAGCCTAAGTAAACTAATATATGCAAGCTGATATTAACTATGTTCTTGTACATATTAAGTGAATTAACATTGATTGTGGTATTGTTAATAATACATTTTAAAATTTGCAGATAAGTCGGAATTTGATGTACAATAAGGTGACTTCTCTCTAGGATTTATTAGTCCATATTTTTGCATGTTTTTATGTTATTTCATAATGATCAAGTCACCTGAAACTCTATTTTACGTTGTTAAGTAATCCCTTTCTTTTCATTTCCTATACCTTCCCTATATCTAGGAGCAACAAAGCATAAGTTTAGCCAAGGCTGGTGTGGTGTGTAGTCTTCCTGCCCGGACCTCCATCTTGGCAGCTGCCAATCCTGTAGGAGGTCACTACAATAAAGCCAAGACTGTCTCTGAAAATCTCAAGTAAGTTCTGGTATTTGCATCTAATAAGTCTTGGAATTAACATTTGATTCATGTTTGGAGTGTGGAATGAATATTATCTCGGGCAAGGGCTTCAGACCTTTTTGTTTAGTATGTAAATCATTTGACAGTGTAGTTTCTGTTATTTTTCATTCCAGGAACAACTTTACTATGCATCTGTCATAATTTATACGAAATATATCTGTATTTATTGAGCAGTGCAAAATATATTATTTTAGTAAATTTAGTTCAAAATATGAACACTGATTCCATGCCCTTATGCACGGTGTAACTGCACAGATAGATGTATTACCTGTAAGTGCAATTAATAGAACATTATTGGAGCATACCATGCTGTGCATAAATTTAAGGTTTGAAGTCATAGCAAACACCTGGTAGTATATTGTTTCTATGTTTATATGCAGAATGAGTGGCCCTCTATTGTCCAGATTTGATCTAGTCTTCATTTTACTAGACAAACCTGATGAAGAGATGGATTCGTTGCTCTCTGAACATGTGATGGCTCTACATGCTGGCAAACAAAGGTAGGATAATTGTATTTTATTATGGTTAAATTTCAACTAAAGATGACTCACCAAAATTCTTCAAATGCACCTTCCAAAGTGCATGAAATTAAAGCAGTGAATTAAATATTCAAGAAAGTTAACTTTCACACACTGAATATTATTACTGACATCCTAAGAATGCTTGAAATCAGTATCCTTGACTGTATGTAAGTGTAGATTTGCACTTTATGGTAGATCCTATAATGTTTTATATTTCACATCTACCATTGCAGGTATGATAAAATTGCATAAAGTATGCTTTCATGATCAAACTTTATGTATACCATGAAAGCTTTACAACAAAAATATGTTTTCATAAAAACCTTGAAACAACAACTTTAAAGATATGGAATTTCTAAGTTATGATATCTGTTTTCTGCAGAGCTATGAGCGGTGTCCGAGTCACCAGACACCCCTCGGGATCTATAACCACAGCAGAGGATGAGGAAGCTAGGCGCCTATGGGATTCAGACCGACCACTCTCTGAGAGACTCAAGGTGGGGCGGGGCGAAGCATTTGACCCCATCCCACCCCAGTTGCTGAGGAAGTATATTGCTTATGCCAGGAAGTATGTCTACCCCAAGCTTACACCAGAAGCTGCTACTGTGTTACAGGTAAAGAGTCTAACCAATGCCATGCAGGGATGAATAATTAGTTTGTACCTTAAAGGAAATATGTATCATTGCTTTGAGAACAATATAGTTTGTATTCTCTTGTGAAAAATAGTGGCTCGCAGTTAGAACTTGATATTTATTTTATGGAAACACTAAAAAGCTAAAATATGAGATGCTGCATGTTTGAATTTTGCTCTCTTCATCTTGTCGTGTTGAACAGAATTTCTACTTAGAGCTACGCCGTCAGCACCAGGGTTTAGACAGTACCCCAATCACCACCAGACAGCTAGAATCCTTGATACGATTGACTGAAGCAAGGGCCAGGTTAGAGCTCAGGGAACAAGCAATGCAATCAGATGCTGAAGATGTAGTGGAGCTCATGAAATTCAGGTAAGACACAAGGGAAATTGTCTTTCTAAATGGCATGTCCAAAAGATTTCACCTGTGGAGAGTTGAATCACATATAGATTTTCATTATTGGGAAAGAGAATTGGCCTTCAATCGTAATCTTATTTTTAATTAAAGACATCTGTTTACTTTAATATGTAAAGAAAGTGACATTTTGTTGCTGATTACATAGATTAATTTGTGAATTTCTCTTCAGGTACTTATGTCATATCTTTGTTTGTCTTCGTAAATTGACAGCATGATAGACACCTACTCGGATCAGTTTGGGTTTCTAGATTTTCAGAGGTCTCAGCATGGATCAGGCATGAGCAGTAAATCTCTGGTATGTTAACAGTTATTATTATTGTGCTTTCTTAACAAGAATGTATCAGCTAGCTTTAAATTAAATGTCTGGCATTATTCTGATTGAAAATTTCAACCATCTCACCACAGTATCAAATATTGGATGATAATGGATTATACAGAATATGAGCTGGTTGTTAGATTATTTTCCATTTTATTTTACATTGATAAAGATAGGGATGAAAGGATTGATGTTTTACTGATCCCTATCCACAGAAATCAAACTCACATATCTTAGTTGTGATGCAGTTTATTCTTTTATCTTTTGCAGTGCTTGTTGTGATGCATTGTAAACTCATAAAGTGTCATTAATTTTGACAACCAATGATTCTCTTCCACATTTACGTGGTAATGTTTCGTAAAGGTACTGACGTAGGTTACTCATCACTAACAGAAGAAAATTATTATTTGATGACACTCTTGGAACAGTTTTGTGGTGTATATCATTAATGTAGATCATTCTCATTATCCAGGCAAAGAGGTTTGTAGCTGTTCTGAATAGAGTAGCAGAGAGGACATACAACAACATCTTCACTATGCAGCATCTAAGAGAGCTTGCTCAGGTACAGTAGTTCTAACCAAATGACCAATGAAAAGGTTTCAAAACTGTGATGTGAGAAAAGCAGTTTCATGATATTCTCACCTAAACTTTCATTTTTAAGTACTTTTTATTAGTATTGTATTATATCATTTAAATACATTAAGAAACTGTTTTTCAATGAATTTATTAATTCCTAAATGTTATCTGAAAATGGAAAACCTTCATTTCAGACATATCATTAATAAAATTAACTGGTAATTTCGGTTGATTTGGAAAATTCAGCGTTTTCAAGTATACATGTGTGTATGTACAATAACCATTGCACTAAACCTCATAGTCATTTTGGTAAGATATAAAAAAACTGATTTGATATAATTTCTTTAGTTCTAAGGAAGGTAAGCTCTTTGTTTGAAGCAGGGTATAAGCAAGTTAAATTGCAAATCCTGTTGATGCAAGCGTAGATAATAGGTGTACTTTGTGTGCTGAGGCCTTATATAGAGCAGATTGTGACACATGTATTGTTAGTATAATGTATTGCCAGATGTTGCTGGAAAGAAACAAAGGATTTCACAAATTTTTCTCCCTAAAAATCTAGATCCAGACACCTTAATAAGTAGATATTGATTTTTATGTGTTATTGCTGCATCTAGACTGAATCTTAAACCATTTTTAGACTCAAATATATCTTTTATTCACTTTGCATTTGATTAAAGGAAGCCAACATCCAAGTTCCTGACTTTGATGGTTTCATTGCATCTCTCAACAATCAAAATTATCTTCTCAAGAAAGGACCAAGAGTCTTCCAGCTCCAAACAGCATCATTCTGAGTACCTATGGACTGTCTTCTACGAGAGAGTATTGAGTGAACTTTTATCTTGTCCTCAAGAAAGGACAAGATAAAAAAGAGTCTTCTAGTGATGGTATTGTTGTTATTTGTAACACCACCTTTGCATTGGTCAGGCAGACAATTTGTGCCATACATTCAATAAAATGGACACAATTTGATCTATGTTACATCCTTGGTGTGAGTTTGTTTAGTTAGCATTGGTGTGGTGGCAGCGGTGGGATAGGAACCTATGCCATTGAAAGGACAGGTGGTTCTTTTTGATGCAATATTTGTACATACATGTACTATGTATTTGTAAAAACTTTGGATCCATATTTTTTAACATGGCTCCAAAGAGAAAATCTATAATTAATATATACAAGTAGATGATATATATACTGGTATCAGTCCCTATGCTCTTTGGAAACTACAGTGAAATCTATATTATAAAGACCACTAAAGGCTTGTTCAAAATATGAAGCATACTGCGCAACTCCGCTGCACATTTCTGTATCTTATAACACACAGGTAAGTGAGTATGCATAGGACCTTTGTTCCATCATCCATCCCCACTTGCCATTCATTTAGTAGACACAAAAAACGCAGCAGATTTTTTAGGCCGTTTACCACTGCATATGTGAACAAGCCTTAAAGATAAAGTTGAGTTCTGGTCATGAGATTGAATTGTGAAAGAAACTGTCTCAAAGCAGTTGGGAAAGGTTGATTATATAGTACATAAGAATTGGTGTATGCTGTAAGGTTTTGGAATCACCAAAATGATAAGAAATTGACTCAATCCCGCTGAGAGTCACATGCACTGCACACAGAAATGTGTGTATGGGACTACACACAGATGTTCGGCCTGAACATTTCTGCCGTTTCTTGTCATATTTTGAATGTGAGAGCATTTGAAGAGCAATCCTTTTCAGAGGACATATCTACTATGATAATCTTCCAAACTAACATCAAAAGAATGAGAAAGCTCACAAATTCTTTTTTTACCTTTCCCAGAACTCAAGCTTCCCTTTAAAGGGGGACAAGTAATGGGGTCTTTATAAGCAGGTTGTCTTTATTTACTAGTTAATAAATTAGGTTTCAACACTGTACAAGGGAGATATTATATATCCTTTAGGACGGAATCTTCTATTCAGATATTCCCTTAAGCAGGATTTACTTTATTATCAAAGTTTTAGCTAACTGGTCAATGGCGTTTTCAAGCAAACAAAGATTTTTGTTACCTATAGATGCTGAAGGAGACATAGCTTCCAGGCTGCAGTACAGTAAATGTTAACTGACCAGTGGATGGAATTTTGAAAAGCAATCAAAGAAACTTTACCTATTTCCTATTCAGGGATTGATGAAGACAACTTAGATGGCTAGACATTTTAACCAATATCTATGGGTATCAGACTTGTTTTCTGCTATTGAAAACAATAGACTTGTCTCCAGAGTACACTTTTTTGTGCTCCATTTATGCCAGGATTTTGTATAAGATATAAAGAATTGATGACTTTGATACAGTGATTGCATTTCAGTACCTTACAGATGAGGTCCTATTTGATCATTGAAGTACATACAGACTTGAAACAGGGCTCAATTGGTTGCCTATAGTTGTATATTAAATACATGGTGTGTTTTCACACTTTTTCACTTAGTTTAGTTGCTGCTAGTCCATTTTGCTGCCCCAGGACCATGAGCACTTGCTTATGTCAAGCCCTGCTTTGTGACTACACTCTAAACCATGTTCGTTTGTTTACATGTACATAACTGTATATATTTTAATTTGTAAAATTTGCCATCTGTACAAAAAGCAAATAATAAATTGTACATCTCTATAAAATTTTAATTATTTGTGTAGTCATCAGTCATTTTTTTTACTTTTTTAGCATGGCAACTATTGTAGTCTTTTCAATTGCATATTGAAAGTATGTGTGCTGTTAAAGAATATAACTGAACATATTGTCAGCAAGAAGGCCAAGAAAACAACCTTAAGTGAAATGCTCCTCAAAAATATTAAGTGTGTAGGGTAGATGATTACAGCACGCTTTGTCCAATCTTCATAGAAAGTTGCTGTGCAAGTAATTGGACAAATCAGAGAAGCACATTGGTGAAAATTTATGAGTTTTTAAAATCTGAAATCACTATACGTAAGGCGATTTCAAATTGTTGAATTGGAAATGTCACTCTGGATTGGGACAACTCTCCCAGTTGCTCCTACCCTAAAATAGTATTGCCAAACAGGATTTTATATATGATTTCATCTGTAATATATCTTGAGTTCAGTTTACTTGGTAGAAATAAAAATTCATATTTTCAGTTGCAGCAAACGAGTTGTCACTAATTGAGTAGTTCAGTTGACCAATTCTCCGATTCTAGATTTCCATAGTTCTAGAGATCTCAGCTTTCAAACTTTCTTATCATTGTCCAATTTCTTTCAAAGTTTCACCTACCCATTTCTCTGATATTTCTTTTACAAAATTTTGTTTCAAAGGTTTCATTGCCCTTTTAATTAGTTTGCCAAATGGAATACAAGGTTCAACATATGGGAAAAGGACAGATTCCCATTCATTTTGCTAAATCATTTCCAATTTACCCCTTTTCAACAAAATAAAAATAAAATTGGCAGTTCAGCTCTAGGAAAAGATGTTAAATAGGCTTTCTTGTAAGTTTATGTCCCCCCCCCCCCCCCCCCGGAAGATATCGGAATAACCAGTGTGAAATTTACATTCTCTGTTGCAAATAATCTATTTCCTAATACTTCTAGGTCTTCATAAAATCCAAGATTGTCAATATTAAAGACTATTCTTATGAATGAACTGGACAAATGAACTGGACAAATACACAAAAGTTTCTTGTACAAGAATATTTTAATATTGCATAAACTATTCTACCAAAACAATGTGACATCTACAGAAATTGTGAAGGTTTTCTCATGTGAAAATGGCACCACCAAATGGGGAAAAAATGTGCACAGTGAAAAGATAACCCAAACAAAATGTGCAATAAAGAAAGAAATTATTTGCTTTTTTACAAAATATAAACTTCATTTCAACAAAAATTTATATTACACATGATGGAACAGTAACATTAGAAATTGAAAATAACATTTGACAAACAAAACAAAGATAAACATGAATATAATATCAAATTCCAATTTAGCAGTCTTCTTTTCTTCCCAACCAAACCTCGGTAATGTGAAAGATCAAATTACCTCAATAAATCTTGAAAAATTCTAATGGCCAAGAAACTACAAAGTCATCAACAACCCGGCAATATATACAGATAACAACATCTAGAAAAATATAAAACAATATAAACAGATTTACATCTAAAATTAACTATGTATATCTACTTACAATATGTTCATATATACAGGTATATAGTTTAAACAATATAAAAAATACGCCCCATTTTTCTAAATTAAATTCTTTAAAACAAAACAAAGTACTGTGAAAGTTTTTTTCCAAAATTTTACCAAAAAGGGTGTGGTTTATTTGTGAGAAACAATGAAATATTCAGGAAACGCAAAATTAAAATTTAGGAATAGTTCGACAACAGATGCACAAATGTATGATTCTTTCGTATAGAACAAAATGTGCAGATTTTTTTTTTCTCAGGAGCAGCATTACGAAGCCCTGCAAACAATAGGATCTCTAGGACTTTGATGATTTAATTTCTGTTTATGTGTACATAAAACTTTATTTTAAAAATCTACTTGGTACTCCGATTACATTATAGGCTGTATATTTTATTGCATTTATTCATTATATAAAATCCGTGTTGAAAACTAAATTCTAATCGACAATATTACCACTTTTCATCTTAAGTGCATAAAAGACTAGTGTTGCTCTATCAAAACTTTGGAGTTGGCTTTGCTGCACATTAAGATAGAAGTATGAGTCATCACGAAATTTAGGCTAGTTAGTCAGACTGGAATACATTTATATAGTTTTCGGGTTAACATTTATTTTACATGATTTCCTTTGTTTAAGTTGTTTTGCCATAATTTCACTAATTGATCAGATCACAAGCCACATAATCAGCCTAAATACTGTATTAAAATTCTTTCCTTGTATTCTTGATACTCCATGAACTTTTCACATCTCTCTGAAATACCAATTAAACGACATAGTGAAGACTCACGTTACAGTAAATCTAGACATTACATGGAATTTCATTAAATAAATATAAATATGAATATAAATATAAATATAAATATAGTAAATATATAAATCACAATCAAATATATCTTTGCTCTGGCAAGATGCTTATTCTAAATTTTTTTTCTTCATTTTTTTCACTTTTTTATGGGGATCGAGGGGGTAGTGCAGAGGGCTAAAGGAGGTAATGATTTCGTTTAATATTCACTTGCCTGTTTTATCCCTTAATCCGTTTTCACCCTCTTTTTATCAAGGCCAATGCACGCCCTCTTGTGAGTACAGAGTACTTAATCATAGTGATCGATGGATGTCCATATCTCACGCGGTCAAAGAGTATCCGTTCAGTAGTGGGTAGATGTATGATCCATAGGTAACAGGTCATGAGAGGCTAGATGTTCGGCGGAGGAACACCATTTGGCTAGCTCTTCACTGATGTACTGGAAACTCTCGGTGCTATATTTCCTATACGAGGCCTACGGATATTCAGGGATAACAATAGAACAATATAAGAATGGTTTTCACTAGATTTGTGTGCGTGTGTGTGTTATTGGTCATCAATGGAACTAGTATGTCCAGCTATCGGAACGGAATTGGGGATTTTGGAAAGTCAGCGCCTACACTTTCATGATTTTTGAAAAAAGTGACAATCACGAACTGCCTCCCTCACAATGAATGAAAAGTATAATCGTATTAACGAAAGAAATTTTTACAATTTTGGCTTTAAAATGTTGAACTGCGATCTAGTATTTTCTAACCGAGGAGAGAGGAAGGAGGGTTCTCCCATCTACCCCAGAAAAAATTTGGAATTTGAGGGTTTTTTTATCGTACTCTGCTCTCACCTCTGAAATAGAAGATTTGAATCGTATAAAGAGGTTGTTTTAAGATTGGCCTGTTCACGTATTATGACAAACAGGCGCGCCGGAAGCAGTTTGGGATTGGGGGGGGGGCAAACATTCAAGGGGCTCACCTTTCAAGGGCTCATGTCTTCTCACCCCTAAAAAAACACACGTTTTCCCACCCTCTCACAACAATACAGACGCACGTACACACCTTACAGAATATTTCGCTATTAAACACGTCTAATACAAAACCTCCACTACATTAAAGTTAAAAGTTTGAATGCTTTATCTGTCTTCAGTGATCTCCATGAATACGAAAAATGAATACAAAGGCTTACAATTACGTAATAAAGCAATCAAGCTTTTAATATACAAACGATTTTTAAAACAGTGTAGTGAAATGCTCTTATGATGGATACGTTCTGCGACTAGAAGCCAATATCAATCGGAGGGTGTCAGTGTGTCTTATGATGTAATTTTACTCCTTTACTACTGATTTTTTTTTTTATGGGGAAGGCTTTTTTTTTTTGGGGGGGGGCGAAAATGCATTTTACCCCATCCCCCACTTTTTCGTTTGGGGAGGGGCGACCGCCCCCCTGCCCCCCCCCCCCCACTTCCGGCGCCTTGATGACAAATCATAAAAGACATGTAGGATGAGACCCCAGTCTCATCTGAAGCGTTGAGTTGTAAACTGTTATATCATAATCTTGAAATGCCTTAAAGCTGGTGAAAAATATCATTTGATTGGGATATAGGATTTAGGGCAATTAACACTTCATGAATTTCAGTGAATTCCAAAAACTGACATGTAAATAAGTTTATATCTACCGTAGATATAGTTGTTTTGAACTGATTATTATTACTAGTTGTATTTATCATTTTTATGGAAGTTTAAAAGCATTCAGAGTAAACACAAATATTGTACAGAAATCATTTGCCCTTTTTTTTTTTAATTCGAGAAAATTTCGAGCATGATCATCATCATCATATTCAGTGGCGGCGCCAAAAGGCGGCTCTCACATTTTTTATAAGTATTATGTCTCCAAAATTTCTAAGCAAAGAAAAAAAAAGGGAAATAGGGGAAATCGACTCTGCCTCTCTGTACAGCCCCTAAAAACATGAACTTTAAATAATCATCTACAATGTAAAGATAAGAAAAATCTACCTGATATTTGGCGTCTTTGATTGCTTGCACTTTCTCCACCATCGCTTTCGCCAACTCAGTCAAGTAGAACTCGCTGTACCCTGTCACGGCCTGCAATTCCCTATCCCACACTGTCTCATCATTCGTAACGTTCCCTCTCAAAAGATGGATTTGGAGATCGTTGTTGTCGTCTGACTTGTGACGGGTTTCTGATCTTTGGATTGTAAGGGCCAAGAAAAGCGCGGCAGCTGCCCAAAGCGATGGGCATGAGTTCTTGGAATGGCAGCATGGTAAGGTGAGATCAACGAGGTAATAACACATGAGAACCAACTAGAAGTAAAGAAGAAAGCAGAAATGTTATGTCGTATTTCAATCCCCCATCAACATCATAAATAATCTTTATGATGTTACAACTAATTGTTAGTTTCGGTTAGTTGATATGCAAATATCTTTTAATGAAATCAAAGTATATTAATGTTTTATCATAAAGGTTTATGCATTGTATAGAATATGACGGGGTCGGGCTAACTCGGCACTAGGGCGAACTCGGCACTGCGCGGTGACTATGTTTCGAGAGTTGAAGTCCACGCTACGCACCGTACCCTTTTTTAGCCTTAAATTTCATGTTTTGCATAATTTTACTTCTTGAACTTGTCAACATTACTTCTTTGCTAATCATTTTACACATTGATATCAAATAATTTGAATTTGAGTGTTTTGAAATGTGTAATTAAATGCGAAATTCAACACAAGTGTTTGCGATCACTTTAACTCTCTGGGCTCACTCCGCGGCGATTTTCCGCCAAGGCCGAGTTCGCCCTAGTGCCGAGTTAGCCCGCATCCGAATATGACCACCTCGGTGAAGCTGGGATATGATTCATTCATGCGTTTTATATTTTCAAGAGTCTGTGCTTGCACATATTTGACGACTTCGAAGTTTCTTGCCACTTTGGACTGAAAATTTAGGTCCCTGGTCAATCCCACTTTGTAAAATAAAACAAATAGAAATCGTAAGCAATAAAATGTATCAACTGAACAGAAATACATGAATTTGACAGTATTTGGGGCAGATTTAACTAGCGAACTGCTGGATGAAAGGGATGATTTTTAAAACATTGAAGGTAAAAATTAGCAACTGGGGAAAAACGAAGCACAAAATGAAAGCGGAAAGATCACATATAAGGAGCTAAAGGAATAAACGATCAGAGTGGTGTATTACAAAGAAAGAGTAAAAGCTTTCATTCAAAGATGTACTTTTTAGATAATATATTACCCTTTCATCTTCAATGTCAGTCAAGGAGAGATACTGAGCCAAAAAATCGACCGCCGTGGGGAAAAACAGGTCGTATTCCAAAGTGCGAAGGATCCGTCGTTCCATAATCAAGAATTCTCCCTCCTTGTAGGAATGGGCACACAGCTTACACAGAGTCTTCAACTGTTTTGTAATGCCATAGATAATTATGTAAGATAAACACATATTGCTCTGAACAAGATTTGCCATCTATACATCATACCTATATTCAAAGCACAATATTTTGTGTAAACTTTAATCCCCCGTCACAATCTTATTAATGAGATGCATTATAAAAAAAAATTATAGATAAACATGACCATTCATAACGCAAAATACTGGTACGATGTATCTGAGACAATGCTATTTTCGTACCCCTCAGCTAAAGAAAGTATGTTGTAAATGCTGAATGTCACCCACAGCCCTTGAAAAAAAAATTTTGGCGTCCTTAGATATGAATGCTCACATCTGGAACGTAGATTTCCTCGTACTTTGAGGCAACAAATAGACACGTGATTCCTAAGAGCTGTAGATAATGCAACGAGATAGACCGGTCCAGCAAGTAGGCATCCATCATGGCGACGGCCAAATGCAAGGTTTCATTCTCTAGATCGAGATGAACCTAACATCAAAGTAAGAATACAAATTAAATGGTAAAACGGTCACATTCTCACAATGTAATCATTAATGTACGTTACTGTTTTTGTATCATAGTTTTACAGGTAGTTTTGATCATGTTCATATAACCACGAATGAATCAGTGAAGCACTTTATGATTTAAATTGACTTATCACAATTTTAGAATATCAGAAATAAATTCAATAGATAGTTATCACAAGAATATACGGGCACATTCGCCGCGGGGGTGGCGAGAAATTTTTTTTCGCCAGCCCTCCCAAATTCGCTCAGTGGGGGTGTTATCAGATTTCATGGGGTACTGTTTTCCTCTATAATTCTCTGGCAAGTAAAAAAATAAAATAAAAATTCATCAGTTCTAAAATAAAAGGGGGGCACAATGTATACTTGTCTTTCAAAAGGGGGGGGGGGCACGGGCCGGGATTGCCCCCCCCCCCAACCCGCCACTGATGGAGAGGACCTTTTACAGAGAATTTTTCATGAACCGATTTTTTTTTTTGGGGGGGGGTCAAAAGTTGTCAGGGGGCAGTCTGCCCCCCCCCCCTTGCCCCTCCCCCCTTGGGTACACTAGTGATTATGCTTACTTGTACGTCTATAAGCCAGTCGACAAGGATTTCACGATGTATCGTGTCCACATTAGGCTGAACTGATGAACTCCTCATAGCAATCAAACTTTCTCTTTCCTGTAAAAATCGTTCAAATGGGACAAAGACAAAACTTTCACTTTCACAAAGAGTTAGAACCAACACCGACCACTCATTGACATTCTTTTCCAAAAATTTCCTCACCGGTATATTTTCCTGAAAGGATTGCCAACATCGTATACATTCGCAAGGAACAATAGCAATAATTTATTTGATTTTAATAGGCCTTCTGGACAGCGAGCGGTGCAGACAGAATATTTTAATGGGGACGATTATATAGAGGGGATCATCGGCTTTCTGCATGAGGCATAGGAAAGCTGTGATTATTTTGTGCTTTCATTTTGCGAGGGGGCATGAAGGTTGAGGTGAAGAAACTAAATATTGGCATTATAATGCATCATAGAGCTTCTTCAGTGTATAAGCTTTAGATTATGCTATTTTAAAAACTTTCATTGGGAGCGCCTATGGTTTTGAAATTATTGTGAGGTGGCACGTGCCTCTTTGTTATGATGTTGCTTCTAGAATGCATACCTTGAGATAAGACAGAATATCACTCTGGTATCCATCAGGGGACATCAATGATGAATCAGTTTCCATGGAAACGTCGAAAAAATCGTTGACATTGACCTGTCGCATCAGGAATATCATGTCGTCTTCAGAAATCTTGCAGGCTGCAACGCGTAAGTACAAAATAATATTGTTAATGTATTTTTTACACAATATATTTATGAAGCAAAATTGACTGTTGAAAACTCATCACCCCCCCCCCCCCCACCTCGTACACGACTATGTTTACGATCTGTACAATGTAGATTCAATTTATATTGTTCTCCTCTTTATAGCTTTGATTGTGTTTCTGTAATATGTCTGGCATCTTACAGTTCCTTCTTTTGCGTTTGAACAATTTTAAGGTGGATTATTTCTCCTCCGACACAAATAAGATTGTTCTAGCCTTTATGGCTATCATTCATTTTCCGATAGATGTCCCTCCCCCCCCCCCAAGTCCGTCAAGACACAAGCCATACCTCGTCATGTACACGATTATTTATATTTCAATAAAAATGCCGTTTCCAATGTTTTGCATCCATTTAAAAAAAAAAATCTTTGCAAATCAGCCATATAAAGTCAGGGGAACTAATGACTGAATTTTACTTTTTGGTTAATATGAGAACATTTTTGGATATTCTAGAGTGAAGAAAGATAATTATCCAGACATTCATGTTAAAATTTTATAGAAAAAATATTCAATCATGGCCATCCGTCATAATCGTCCGTTACTATTGTTCTTTAGCCATTTTTTTTAAAAATCATTGGTAGATATAATGAGGTTAATAGTCTCGCTGACGTTGCTTGTCCGAATAGTCTGGGAGCCTGTCCCGAAATAGTCACCCCATTTTCATAGGAGATTTGACCTCTTAAAGTTACTTAGACCATCCACAAAAAGCTTGTCAGCCCGAACGAAGCCGCCGGGTTTGGTCCCCAGAGCCCCCCCCCCCCCCCCAAAAAAAAGGGCCCCCAAGTCGGGTCGATTTCAACCCATCTAAAATATTAAGCGCCAAACTTTGTCAGAAGGAAGTTGTATGATTATACATTACCAAAACACAAAAACTGACAAAATTTTCCGTCGGGATGGGTTGTCAGACTGACCCTAAAAATGGGGCAAATTTTTCCATGGACCAAATTTTGTCAGAAGGAAGAGGTATGGGTGTACATTACAAAAATATAACTGACAAAATTCTCCATCGGGCCGGGAAGGGGGTGTAACACGCCCCTGAAAAAAAACACCAAAGTTCCCCTAAACGAATCTTTGCTGCCCAAAATGTTCTGGATATAGAGAAAAACCTTTGGCTTTACAACCTTTATAACTCCATAGTGTCTCAATCAATTCAGGTCAAATTTACATACATGTAGTACAATATTAAGTATTGTAAATTTCTTGGGGTACAATTTGGTGTCAAATGATTATTTCAATAATAAGTTATCAAATTGTGAAAATTGTATTGCTTTCTCAAAAGTAGTCAAATGATACTGTCAGGATTATGTAAACACACCAATGTTTTGTTCATCTGCGCCTGTTTGACTGGGCATAATACAGGGTGTTCAGACACAAAAAAATTAATCGGTATTGCTATACCAAAACGGTATAGCTATACGATGGATTTATGTGTCTGAGCGCTGACTAACGAAACGTCGTATAACGAAACTAGGGTCGATCAGAGAGCATCGTTTCGAACTAGAACTCGATAACGAATCACATTTCCGTGTGTGTCTGAACGTATGGCGACCATAGAACGGTATAACTGGGCGGGGCTTAACGTGAGCGCGCGCGAAAGGTGACCTTACCCATATGCCTTAAGGCCACCGCACACCTTGCGATCGGTCTGCGATCCGATTTGTGAAATAAATCGCTATCGCATTAAATATTGGCATTTAAACAAATTAAATCTACCCTATTCAGGTTCTGAAAAGTAATATGAATACTACACATAGGGTTTTAGTGATCTGTCAGCTTTCTACAGGGAATAAGGGCAAAATTAGTTTCAAATCGTAGGCAGTCGTACGATTTTTGTGACGTCACTACGACTCGGAGCCGATTTGGCCATTCCGCCGACTAGAAAACTCGGCAAAGGCCTTATTATCGATTTTACGATCTGTCTGACTATTCGAACCCTCAGTCAAAGATATTTTTCGTTTTTAAATGATTTGTCAAATGATATTACATTTTCTTCTGAAATCGGATCGCAGACCGATCGTATAAGGTGTGCGGTGGCCTTTACCCATGACCTTACCCATCGATCTCTTACCATGCAGGGGGCAGGGACCATAACATACGCAGTGAAAAAACTACGCATCTATACGATGTTTTTTCCAGTCGGTCGAGATATGTGTCTGAACTGAACGGTCCGTATACGACGTTTATTTATCGAGTTTCGGTATAAACTTTTTGTGTCTGAACAGGGGGTTAGAATTTAGAAAGCTTGCAAGGTATTTGTGCAATTAACACAAGTCATGAATGGTAGATTTCAGCATGGCAGCCACATAGCGTAAATAATTTTGACTACTTTTGAGAAAGCAATACAATTTTCACAATCTAATAACTTATTTTTGAAATGATAATTTGACACCAAATTGCACCCCATGAAATTTACAATACACAAGATTGTACTATGTGAATTTGACCTGAATTGAATAAGACACTTTGGATTTAAGGTTGTAATGCCAAAAATGTGTTGTTGTTTTTTTTTCTAGATCCAGAGCACTTTGGTGTTTTTTCAAGGGCGTGTTACACCCCCTTCCCAATTTAATATATTTTTGTAATGTACACTCATACCTCTTCCTTCTGACAAAATTTTCATCCTTGGGCCTTAAGGAAAAATTTGCCCCAAATTTTAGGGCCGTCTGACAACCCATCCCGACGGAAAATTTTGTCAGTTTTTTTTGTTTTGGTAATAGTCATACAACTTCCTTCTGACAAAGTTTGGCGCATATGTCGGATGGGTTGAAATCGACCCGACTTGGGGCCTTTTTTTTTTCTTGGGGGGGGGGGGGGAGTGCTCCCCTAGAATATCAATTTTAAAGTTCTTAAAACTTTGACACATTGTATTATTTTGAAAATGTGAATTTGTCGTCAAAATATACTAAATAAGATATGAAAACTTCCTTCTGACAAAGTTTGGCGCATATGTTGGATGGGTTGAAATCGACCCTACTTGAGGCCCCCCTTTTTTTTGGGGGGGGGGGGCTCCTGGCCTAGAATATCAATTTTTAAGTTCTTAAAACTTTGACATATTGTATTATTTTGAAAATGTGAACTTGTCGTCAAAATATACTAAATAAGATATAAAAAATATACCCGGCATCTGACTACCCGAATGTAACGTAGCGGATGCCCGAATGTAAATTTGTAATTTCCGCCCCCTCCCACCCCTGAGTCCCAAGCCACTAGCCCGCTACTCCGCCTCGGATATATGCCTATTATCTTCCTCTATATCCTGTATCTCCCTTTATCCATAATAGGACCCATGTCAAAGTAGACCATTATTATTTTATCATTATTTATTTAATTTTTTTAGTGAATATTTTTTGTAATTTAATGTTATGCCGTACCTTTGGGCGATTTATCTATCGGCGTGTTGTTGGGAACCTTCAGAGGAAGTGTGTCCTCAGATGGAGATGCGGCCACAGGCTTTATCTGCACCATCTTCTTGCGCTTTGTCACGTTCCTGGCAACGTCTACTTCCATCTCGGCTTCATTGAGGACCTCGACCTTCAGATCACTGCGTAATCCCTTGTTGGAGGTCACACTTGTCGTCTGTCCTTTCTTGACTATAGTCAGTCGTCGACCTCTTGGCTTGGAAACCTTCGAGCCATCCTTTCTTCCGACGAGAGGACCCTCACACATCTCGATTGACTGCCTGCGATGTAAGGTGGATAGTGTTCTTTCACTGCAGGATTTGTTGCTCACCATCCTTCTCCTTACTGGTCGTCTTCCTCTGTTCTCTTTATCCTGCTCAGGTTTGGATACCTTCCCGCGGCCAATTGCACGTGGTCGCCTTGCAACTCGGGTGGCATCCATGGCAATTTCAGAACTCTCTTTTGATCTATATACTTGCTTTCGAAGGCTTAACAGTAATACCTAGCAAACGAAACAATCAGAATTACGCATGGTAAAGAAACATTGTACCAATCAATTATCTAGAATTTAAGAAAAAAATGTACTTCTTGATTGTATACCTTATATAAAACAATTTTCGTTCCGAAAAAGTTTCTTCATTATGCAAGCCGACGTTGGGTATTTAATAATGAATATGTAATTACTGTAGTATAGACCTATATACTAAAATTAGAATTTTTATAGATTTAAAGATTTAACGAGAAAAGACTCGATGATGCAATTGGCATCATGCATTTGTCATGAATTCTGATATTCTCTCAGAATTTCTGGGACCAATATGAACAGAGTATCATGCGACATTGCTCTTTACTATTTATACGTGTGGCACTACTAAAAATGGTTGGACTGCACAGTCTGCACTGCTGTATTTCTTTAAAGTTTGAACACGACCATGACTACTATAAGCGCTACAAAATCACGTTCCTGAAAAAACTCACCGAACAGAAGCCTCTGCAAATTCCTCGTTGAGAAATTTCACATGTAAGTGCATGGAAATCATCAAGAGCGCCAACAACTCCAAGTTGCGTTGAAGAGCAGTATGACTTTGGCTTGCAGAAGACACACCCGATGTACATCAGGAGCAAGCGATATTAATTTTTAACGCACAGTGATTGGCTGGTGAAGGTTGACCACGTGACGTCCTCTTATTCATGCCTATTGCACAGTGAATGCATAATAATTTATTCTTTCACAAAAGAATGCTATCGATTTGGTGCTTGACTGAGGATAACCCGGCTTTGCAGCATCTTTAGTACCTTATGCAAGCTACATTTCTCAGTGTTCCTGTAGAATAAAAGTGCAGTTCACAAAATTGTATTCAAATTTTGGGGGCTACTCTCAAAGTGCTGACGATCAATGATATTCACCCTCTTCCGATTTATTGTTATTCAGTGATCAGAATGTAGGTGACACAGAAGACCTTGCTTTGTATAGAACAAAATATACGGACAAATGTTTGAGTAACCATTGTCGAAGAGATAAATGTATATACCTAAAGTCATTGAATACATTGGTCGCTTTCCTGGAATTAGGGTATCAGTGATAGACAATAGACCTGTTCACAAAGTTATTAATTTATGGATGTTTCTTACCTGGGGACCTAGTAACGAGGCATTCCATTAACCTGTTATTAATGAATGAACTAAAATACATGGAATCCAGTATGCATACATTACCTGTTGCTATGTCTAGCATGCCTCTGATAAGCTTTCTTGTTGTCAAGAACAACCTTTGTTTTAAAAGTATGCATAAAATTTGAATATATTTGTGAACAAGTCTATTTACTTACTTCTTCAACTAAAATGCATTTCCTTGGACAAATTTTTCGCATGGTGACCTGCATGCTTGTCCGAGTTTTACCTGAAACATCAACAGCTTTGTATGTAATTTGGATTTTATCAAAAAGAAATGTTATCAGATGTAACAGGTGCAGTGAATATTAAGGTAATACCATGTTTTGGTCATGGTCGTTGGTTTAAAAAAAGGGATCATTGTAATTCTGGGTGGACTAAATCGCTCATTAGTTTTCATCATTTTTTTCTTTGAAGTTAAACAAGGTCGGGAAATTGGGGTTATAATGTTCTCCGCATAGATTCAGTAAATTTCAGTTCTATTCTGAATTATGGTAAAAGACTATGCATTGTCACATTTACAATAGAATACAATAAATTTTATAAACAAGTTATATGAATAAGCAAACATCAGCATAATAATTAGTTCACTAATAAATTTTAAAAATTACTTTAAATGGTTCATGAAATAATGTGATATTTCAACCTATTGAACTAAGCGTGAAATTGCATTGCAAGTTCTAAAAGCGTAATGCATTGGATGGTCCGTATTGTGCTTGCATATTATTTAGGAATAGGCCTACTGACAAAATATGATTCAAGATATTTGATTGTTCTATAAAGCTGCGCAAAATCACACGGTGATTTTTGAGGGCTGGCGAAAAAAATTAATTGTCGCCACCCCCCCCCCCCCTTTCCCTTCCTGTGCACTCTTTTAGTTGTTATACATGTAAGTTTTCATTTCACTTCTTAGGCCCATTTCTCTTTAAAATTGTGTTCGAAAGGAGGCCCATCATACTTTTAAGAATCAGAATGGCTTTTCCATCAATGACCACGCAGAAGCCCCAATATTTCACAGAGAGAATCGATTTTTTCCGCCCCTCCATGGGTCACCTCGCAAGAAAAAAGAAAATTATACATATATAATGATTTCGCATTAAAACGATGTATAGTAAGCTTTCTAACTCTAAAATTCAATATTTCAACAAGTTTCAAATAAACTCTTTTCGCTACACGCCCTCATATAAACCGATGCATTGTTTCGTTAACACTGTAGAAACCAAACTGTCTACCACACATAGCCACTCAAGGTTGCCAGAGTTGGCAGAATTCTGCTTTCTGGCAGAATTTTGACCGCTTTAACATGTAGCATTATATGCTAGGTATAATTTGACAAAATTTAGCCGAATTTTAGCAGAATTCTGGTGTCCTTTTTTTTTTTTTTTTTTTTTTGCTTGTCAGAGAATTTTTGAGTAAAATTTTGATTTAGCAGTAAATTTTTTTATATAGCAGAATTTTCGCTGCTCGCTAGCAGAATTGTATTTTTTTCGCTGGCCACACTGGATGCAGGGGGCAGATGCTTCTTTTATCAAGGAGTAGGGGATTTATTTTTTTAACAAGTAAAATATTTTTCAGAAGATGGTCACCTCGCAAGAAAAAGGAAAATTATGCATAATAATAATTTCGCATTAAAACGATGTATAGTAAGCTTTCTAACTCTAAAATTCAATATTTCAACAAGTTTCAAATAAACTCTTTTCGCTATACGCCCTCATATAAACCGATGCATTGTTTCGTTAAAGTACACATTCAAAGAAAATCACAAATATGATAAATAATGTATCACTAGAAACTGGCAAGTTAACAGATAGCAATCGTATCAGTTTAAAGTCAACTACATATCAGGTAATTAAACAATAATACAAATAAAACTACCTCCCAGCATCTGCGATATACAAGCGCTTCGCCAAAAAAATAACAATGTTTCAATGACGTCAATAAAGGGAACAATCCTGTCCAAGCAGACGACGTCCCATAAAGAATGAACATAAGTGCAGTGCAGTTATTTCTCAAATTATAAAGAATTTAGTGTATTCAAACGTGCCCATATTTCACACCATTCTAAAATGGGAATGAAACAGATTCTGATTACTGAAATCTTTTGTTTGTAAATATATAGGATGAGGGTTAATGAACAATCAAAGAAACCACACTTTCAAATTGAAAAGCCCGCTGAATGATTGCAAGGACGGTATTTATCCCTCATTCAATGCCGAACGTCCAGCGGTTTATGCAGCTGTGAATGAAATGGCGTCTATTTTGTTTACAAGCAACTGATTCCTTTATTCTTGTAATGCTTCATTTTCCATCCAAATAAACCCATGCACGGGGTTTAGAGTGAGGCAATATATGGATTAAACATAATAGACTAATGCTAGTGAAGTGAAATAATTGAGGAGAAGATGACAAAACAGGCACTGAAAATATGTGAGATGTTATGGGACATCGTCTGCTTGTGCAATTAACGTCCCCCCTTTGACGTCACACATTTCAGCGGCTTTCGGAGAGCTGTTTAGGTGCTATGTCGGGGCTGTATTTTAGCAATTTGTAATTGATAATAATCATTACTTCGAATGTTAGCAAGCGTCGAATTTTGACAAACTTGTCCGGTCTAAGCTTCACCTACGCAAAAATGAAAATTAAGTCAGTTTTAAAAATCAATGAATATCTACTTTAACACTGTAGAAACCAAACTGTCTACCACACATAGCCACTGGATGCAGGGGCAGATGCTTCCTTTCGCAAGGAGTAGGGGATTTCTTTTTTTGACAAGTAAAATATTTTGCAGAAGATGGTCACCTTGCAAGAAAAAGGAAAATTATACATATATAATGATTTCACATTAAAACGATGTATAGTATGCTTTCTAACTCTAAAATTCAATATTTCAACAAGTTTCAAATAAACTCTTCTCGCTATACGCCCTCATATAAACCGATGCATTGTTTCGTTAACACTGTAGAAACCAAACTGTCTACCACACATAGCCACTGGATGCAGGGGGCAGATGCTTCCTTTCTCAAGGAGTAGGGGATTTCTTTTTTTAACAAGTAAAATATCTTGCAGAAGCATGTATTTCAAGATTGTAGAAACCCTGTCTACGAGAGGCATCGGAACCACGAGGAAGATGTTTCCCTCTATCGGGGTGGAGGGGGGGGGGGGGATGGCTGGGGATGGTGCAGAAAAATAGATGATTGTAAACACTGGCAAATGTGATTTTTTTTTTTCCCGCTCTCCCCCCCCCCCCCCCCCCCCCCCCCCCGCAATTTTCTTCCTTGGTCGTCGTGCGAAGGCCGCTGCTTTGGTAATAAAAAGGGGGGGGGGAATATTCGATGGGGGTGTCCAGGGTGTTGGTAGTAAGTGAGGGTGGCTATATCCCTGCCACTCTCATTTCTGCGGAGTCAAATTTGACTCTGAATGGCGTCAGCTGGGAGTCAACTCTATTCTGAGTTAAAGTGATTCGGATTTTCGAATTAATTGACTCAGAAACACGGTGTGCCATCAACTGAGAATCGACGAGTCAAAGTAACTCGGAAAACGAGTCACTTTGACAAGGATGGAGTTGACTCCCAGCTGACGCCATTTCCGAGTTGAATTTGACTCAGCAGAAAGACCCTGAGCTACATTTTCGAACAAAATCTGCTAGAGAATGGGGGGACACCACAGTGTTTGTTCCGGCCCCAATGCCTACACGTACAGTGCCCCTTCTAATCATAATCGTGCTCTTTTTCATCTCTATGCCATGTCTCTTTTCGAGAAAGAGAAAAAAAAAACACTATTTTTTTTCTTTCTTTTTTTACATTTTTAAATTCCCAACCCCTTCCTCTCCCCCTTTTCTTTTAGAAAAGTCTTGAAAAGGAATTCTCTACGGAAAATTTGTTTTTTCCCATTGAGATGCAGTGACGTCATATGACCGCACCTCCAAAATTGACCAATCACTGGTTCGTTTTCATACAGCACCGCGCGCCAGCGCTTGACCGTACCCGCGCGAAAAAATACATGTAGAGGGCACTTGTCTAGTTTTAATCTCGCGCGCTATCTTTATTTAATTGGGCTACTTTTGGCGACCACTCCAGCGACCACTCGGGGGCACCGAACCGTGACGCGGCAGAGAACAATAGAAAATCGCTGTATGGTGTCCTCAAAAGAGACAATACAAAAGGACAAAATACTGACACCGTAAATTCCGGTTCAGCACCGGTAGGAAACTTCAGTAATAGGCGTATTGATTCAATGCGGAAATGCATCTCTGAAAACTTCTTTATCATGTATATTATACATATATTATATAAGTAAGATTCATTTTTCTCCTTGTAAATGTCAGAAGCTGCCTTTGAACATGCATGGCTTTTACTATTTTATCATTAACGGACTGACGTCTGACTACTTTTAATAAACGTATTGTTGGTTCGATATGAAAATAAAATTCAAATGAGAAGTCTCTCTTACTTTGGTTGACATCTATTTATCTTAGCGTAGGGTACACCATCTCAAAGGTGAGACGTTCACCTTTCTATTTCTATTTCTATCATCATTATGTCACCTACCGGGGCAAAATGTTCGTGTCTTACTTAGACCATGGATCTTTGGTCACGTTATCATACAAAATACCAAGTTTCGAACAAAGTGAATCGGTATAATTTCGCTTGTCATTTCTCATTCTTAGCTGATTAGTGCTTCAAAAAGAGGAGATACTCAGCTTTCGCATGATATAGGTCGGTACTCGGAGCAAGTTGTCTGGATCTTACTGTTTTAACTCAAAGTTGCGACCCACCGCAAGATATTTACGCTCCGCACCAACAATAGCGCCTATCCAAATTTCGCATAACTCAAACTGAAGTCCCGAATACAAAGTGCTATAAAAACTCGCTCGACATTTTTTATTCTTAGCTGATTAGTGCTTCAAAAAGAGGAGATACTCAGCTTTCTCGTGATATAGGTCGGTACTCGGAGCAAGTTGTCTGGATCTTACTGTTTTAACTCAAAGTTGCCACCCTCCCCAAGATATTAACGCTCCGCATCAACAATAGCGCCTAATACAAATTTCGCATAACTCAAAATGAAGTCCCGAATACAAAGTGCTATAAAAACTCGCTCGACATTTCTTATTCTTAGCTGATTAGTGCTTCAAAAAGAGGAGATACTCAGCTTTTTCGTGATATAGGTCGGTACCCGGAGCAAGTTGTCTGGATCTTACTGTTTTAACTCAAAGTTGCGACCCACCGCAAGATATTTACGCTCCGCACCAACAGTAGCGCCTATCCAAATTTCGCATAACTCAAAATGAAGTCCCGAATACAAAGTGCTATAAAAACTCGCTCGACATTTCTTATTCTTAGCTGATTAGTGCTTCAAAAAGAGGAGATACTCAGCTTTTTCGTGATATAGGTCGGTACCCGGAGCAAGTTGTCTGGATTTTACTGTTTGAACTCAAAGTTGCGACCAACCCCAAGATATTATACGCTCCTCATCAACAATAGCGCCTTAATCCAAATTTCGCATATTAACTCAAAATGAAGTCCCGAATACAAAGTGCTATAAAAACTCGCTCGACATTTCTTATTCTTAGCTGATCAGTGCTTCAAAAAGAGGAGATACTCAGCTTTTTCGTGATATAGGTCGGTACTCGGAGCAAGTTGTCTGGATCTTACTGTATTAACTCAAAGTTGCGACCCACCCGAAGATATGTACGCTCCGCATCAACAAATAGCGCCTTAATCCAAATTTCGCATATTAACTCAAAATGAAGTCCCGAATACAAAGTGCTATAAAAACTCGCTCGACATTTCTTATTCTTAGCTGATTAGTGCTTCAAAAAGAGGAGATACTCAGCTTTCATGTGGTATAGGCAAGGGCGGCGGAGCGTCCTTCAAAGTGGGGGGCACCAGCAAAAAATGGCACTTTTTGTGAAATGGGGCACCTACAACTGGTGAACATAATGCGGAAAAGGGACCATTTTGTGATATTGGTATTACCCTACATTCTAATTAATATGATTATTATCAATCATCACCTTCTTACTTTTTATTGTGGTTCTGGACACTACTTGAGCTTCCCCAATTTGCAGTTGTGTGTAATGGACTAACAACTCATGTGGGAGAGAGCGAGCAAAAATTTTTTTTTTCTATTGCTGAAGTCTTTGAGTTGTGCATTATTTACAGCGATATAATAAAAATGACAACAGCAAATTCATTTGGGGGAATGATCTTTTTTAATTTGTACATTAACCCGGTCGTTTTCTTTAGGATTACACCAATATACATGCATAACATACTTTATGCGATCTGCTCGATAGCATTATATACTATATGAGCGAGCGAGCGTAGCGAGCGAGTTTTTGGAACATTTTCAGAAAAGATTGCCCTTACTTGGTGTAAATTATGGGCACATTCGAGCGAGCGGAATGAGAAATCCTTTGCTGGGGGGGGGGGGGGCATTGTGCCCCTCTTGCTCCGCTGCATTCATTGTAGAGTAGTAATATGGGTATCTGTTACTACATAAAGCCTCACCTATTCTTTGAAGCTAGATATGGCTCTTCTGGTAAAAACAAAAACAGAAACAATTGGAAATGTAGGTAAAAGGGGGACACTTATATAAGTAGAGGAAAGGGCTCTTATCAGAGGTGGAAAATGGCACTTATAAGAGGTGAAAAGGTGCACTTATGAGAAGAGGAAAAGGGCACATATTAGATAGTAAAAGGGGCACTTATATCAGAAGGAGAAAAGGGTACTTATTAGAGAGATAAGGTGGCAATTATCAGATTTGAAAAGGGGCTCTTTTCAAAAGGAGAAAAGGGCACTTATTAGAGAGATAATGTGGAAATTATCTGATTTGAAAAGGGGCACTTTTCAGAAGGAGAAAAAAGGACACTAAAAAAAGGGCAAGGGCACTTTTCAGAAAGGAAAAGGGGCACTTTTAGTAGTAAAAAAAAGGGCACTTATCAGAGAGAAATGGGGCATTTTTCAGAAAAAATGGCACTTTTTGGGGTACTTGGTCATGTGGGCCCAGTCCCCCCCCCCCCTTCCCGGTTGCGCCACCCCTGGCGTATAGTTCGGTACTCGGAGCAACATATCTGGATCTAGAAAACACTATATTCTATTAAATTCGTCCTATTTACGTAGTGCAGAATTAACAAAAAAGCGAAACACAATTTCGAGAAATTTAGCATGTTAACGAATTTCTTTTCTTTCGAATGTTGTAAAATGTTACCTTATCACTAGCGTAGACAGAGGGGGCACAATGGGGCCATGGCCCCCTTATTCAGCACCTAAAAAAGAAAAAAGAAAATCGAGAGCGAAAAAGCGGGGGAAGTGAGAGAAAAAAGCCTAAAAAGGCACTACGAGCCGTTATCTTTCTCTCAAAATTTGCTACTACATCAGAAACTCCCCCCTCCCTGCACCCACCCTTGTTACATACAGTGCAATATTGCGCCCAAATAATTGAAAAGCAGTCCGGTCGTCGAACTAAATTTCCGCCTAAAAAGAGATGCTACGGGCCGTTATATTTTTCTCAAATTTGCTAAAACGTCAGAGTTTTCGCGCTTCGCGTGGGAAGGGGGAAACTTCCCCCTCCCTGCACCCACCCCTGTTACATACAGTGCAGTATTGCGTCCAAATAACTGAAAAGTAGTCCGGTCGTCGAACTAACTTTTCGCCTTAAAAAAAGGTGCTACGAGCCGTTATCTTTCTCTCAAATTTGCTATAAAATGTCTGAGCTTTCGCACTTCGCGCGAGAGGGGTAAAGTCCCCCCCCCCTCCCTGCACCCACCCCCATGGGGAGCACGCTTTTCGTGCTCACACACCCCCCCCCCCCCAATGAAATCTTGGCTACCATGGCTACGCGGTTGGATCCTTCACGTCTGCCCCCCCCCCCCCCCCCATTGAAAAATCCTGGTTACGCCACTGTACCTTATGCACTTTATTTCATATTGGGGCGTAGAATTTAACAAGACCCTAAGAAACTTATATGCTCGAGAAAAGAAAATGGAGTTATAAAATTTCGAATTTTTAACCCTAAGAAAACGCAATAGTTATGAACTAAGTCGAGATCCTGAAGAAACATACGAGGGAACAAAGCAACAGAGCTTTAGAACATTAAGCATTTAGAACATCTTTAAAACACTAATTTTGCACTGGATAATCATTAAGGAGCTAGTTTTTTATATCACTATAATTGAAGGACATCATTTTGAGTTGTGCAAAAGTTGTATTAAGGCGCAATTGTTGAAGTGGAGCGTATAAAAATGGGGGTAGGTCATAATTGAGTTAAAACAGTAAGACCCAGACAACTTGCTCCGAGCACTGACCTATACCATGAGAAAGCCAAGTATCTCCTCTTTTTGAAGCACTAATCAACTAAGAATAAGAAATGTCGAGCGAGTTTTTATAGCACTTTGTATTCGGGACTTCATTTTGAGTTATGCGAAATTTGGATAGGCGTCATTGTTGGTGCGGAGCGTAAATATCTTGCGGTGGGTCGCAACTTTGAGTTAAAACAGTAAGATCCAGACAACTTGCTCCGAGTACCGACCTATATCACGAGAAAGCTGAGTATCTCCTCTTTTTGAAGCACTAATCAGCTAAGAATAAGAAATGTCGAGCGAGTTTTTATAGCACTTTGTATTCGGGACTTCATTTTGAGTTATGCGAAATTTTTATTTAGGCGCTATTGTTGAAGTGGAGCGTATAAATAACGGGGGTAGGTCACAATTGAGTTAAAACAGTAAGACCCAGACAACTTGCTCCGAGTACTGACCTATATCACGAGAAAGCTGAGTATCTCCTCTTTTTGAAGCACTAATCAGCTAAGAATAAGAAATGTCGAGCGAGTTTTTATAGCACTTTGTATTTGGGACTTCATTTTGAGTTATGCGGAATTTGGATAGGCGTTATTGTTGGTGCGAAGCGTAAATATCTTGGGGAGGGTGGCAACTTTGAGTTAAAACAGTAAGATCCAGACAACTTGCTCCGAGTACCGACCTATATCACAAGAAAGCTGAGTATCTCCTCTTTTTGAAGCACTAATCAGCTAAGAATAAGAAATGTCGAGCGAGTTTTTATAGCACTTTGTATTCGGGACTTCATTTTGAGTTATGCGAAATTATTTTGTATTAGGCGCTATTGTTGATGCGGAGCGTTAATATCTTGGGGAGGGTGGCAACTTTGAGTTAAAACAGTAAGATCCAGACAACTTGCTCCGAGTACCGACCTATATCACGAAAAAGCTGAGTATCTCCTCTTTTTGAAGCACTAATCAGCTAAGAATAAGAAATGTCGAGCGAGTTTTTATAGCACTTTGTATTCGGGACTTCATTTTGAGTTATACGAAATTTGGATAGGCGCTATTGTTGGTGCGGAGCGTAAATATCTTGCGGTGGGTCGCAACTTTGAGTTAAAACAGTAAGATCCAGACAACTTGCTCCGAGTACCGACCTATATCACAAGAAAGCTGAGTATCTCCTCTTTTTGAAGCACTAATCAGCTAAGAATAAGAAATGTCGAGCGAGTTTTTATAGCACTTTGTATTCGGGACTTCATTTTGAGTTATGCGAAATTTGGATAGGCGTTATTGTTGAAGTGGAGCGTATAAATAACGGGGGTAGGTCACAATTGAGTTAAAACAGTAAGACCCAGACAACTTGCTCCGAGTACTGACCTATACCACAATAAAGCTTGATATCTCCTCTATTTGAAACACTAATCAGCTAAGAATCATAAATGTCGAGCGAGTTTTTATATTACTTTTATTGAAGAACTTCAATTTGAGTTGCGAGTAGTCCTGCGCCACAGGACGCCGCTCACGATTACGTGTATTAAAATGTTAGATTTCCAATATTTTTTTTATATACATCATTCGTATGACTCATAATATTCAAATCGAAAGATAATCATGCTCATGGGCCCATTTTATACCTTTACACATTTCCACACTAGGAAATAAACACCCTTGTGCCAAGTTTTTCTTTTTAGAAAAAAAAATCGTTTTCGATTGGACTTTTCGGCGACACCCTATTTGGTCGCTGAACTTGTGGTCGCCAGATTCAAGGAGCGCTTTATTTATACGGTCAGTATTAGCTTTACTCGTTCTTTCTCCGATTCCTGAAGTTAAACCACCACTCTCAACATGAACAGTCACGAAAACTGTGTGAATAACTCGAATTCTACGAGTACGAACTCAAAGAAGATGCGATTGGAACCCGTCAATAAAGTCAACGTGGTGTTAGGAGCACAGTGGGGTGATGAAGGAAAAGGGAAACTGGTTGACTTGTTGGCGACAGAGGCCGATGTTGTGTGTAGATGTGCGGTAAGTCAGCTGAAGTTGACAAAACAACATTCAATTTCATTCATTCATCAGTTAATAAGCATGTAAACACCATTTTCACATTTAGTGTAGATTGGACCTGCTAGTTACAGTATTTCTGTTCAGTGATAAACAAAATTTCAATGATGGTGAATTACTTGCACTCGGAATCTTCTCAAAAATCTGTTTGTGTTTATTTATGAATTTATTTAGATTTTTCGGTGCATGTCATTCAATTTTGAGTAGACTATTGTCGAATTGACGACATTTTCAACAACGTCTAGCAAACAGCACTTATGTCGTTGATATGAGTGCTGTTTGCTAGACGTTGTTGAAAATTATCTCCGTCATGTCAGTAGATCTTACTATAATACTAAGTCAGAACTATAATACTAAGTCAGAAGTTAGAATGTTACTGTTACAGTGTTTTGATCCTATCCACAATATCTACAATAACCTTGCATATGTGTGAGTGCATCCTAACGTTGACATGTTAGAAATGATAACAATTTTTTTTTTTTTAATAATAAAAAGATGAGCTGGCAAATGTTGATCATGTATTTGATAAAGAATTCTAGAATGTAGGTTGAAATTTAATGTCTTTTAAACTGATGTGCTGTTGTTGATAGACATGAAAATTAGTGAGATATCATCACATGTCTAACAAGTCAACAGTTAGAATGACCAATAATGCTATGCTAGCCTATGGGGATTATGCTGACTAACATACTTTACTTGACAGCGTTGTGATACAGTCTTGAGTTGACCAAGTCAAATGACAGGAGTTGAGCTGCTATCAAATTGAGTCAAGTCTCTCCTTAATAATATTCCTGTCCTAGCTTTGACTTGAGTCAAGACTGCTCAAAAAGCCACTCACTGAACCAACAGTAGATTTATGACAATTTTAGGAGTGGTCAACCTCATAGTTGCAGAGGTTATTAAGCCAGAATAATAGGCGTTTCCTTTTCAGATGATCAAACATCTTAGTCCTACTCTTAGTTTAGTAAAATTCCTTAGGTTGGATCCCTATCACCTTTAAAGGGATACTTTGGTGGGCCTGCATGGGCGATTTCCGATGAGAGAGGAAAATATACTCGGAGCTTCGTGTCACTTTCGATACAAGGACTTCCATCACATGTGCTAAAACATGTGATTCATATTGGATCACCTCTGAGGTAGTTCGGTGAAGACTGGCTTGTGTTTTAAATTTCGCACTATGGGAAAGTAATCAAACGTATGGAAAAGTAATTACAGAGCCAGCCCTTTGGTAGAGCCTGGGGGGTAGTTACGTAATCGTGGCGACAACGCGTCACGGCAGGTCAGTGCAGAAGCGATGGCTAGACTAATCAACCAGAAGTGTTTTGTATTTGAAAATATTTCAGCATTACACTAAACTTGTTTGGGTGAACAAGGTTACGACCAGTTACAAGACTAAGGGCCTGGGACTGGTTAAACCCGAAGTATTCGCCTAGCTCCAGTTCGGTCAACTTCGTGCCGTCCGATCATTTATGGCATCAGTCCGACGGCCTCGCACAACGGGCGTGCTATGTATACAAGTAAACGAGCCTTTTGCAAATTCCGCACGATTTCATTTCCCCATGAGTTCTCATTAGACTGGCCCTTTAAATCAAGTGGAATTATCAGGGTTTTTTTTTTTTTTTCCTTGATAAACGGTGATCATGCTCGAGTCCTTTGAGTCCTTTGAAACTCTTGACATTGGTTTTGAACGCATGCTTTTCTGTTTTCGATAAGTAACTCCTTTATAGCTGCCTAGTGTACAAGGTTATCATCGTAGAGGATAACTACATGTAGATATAACCTCTACCTTTAGTGATGTGTGAGTCTGGAGTCGCTTTAGTTTTTTATTAATTTTTTTTTTAAAAGGAGAATGAAACCCTGGGGGAAAACCCTGGGAGAAGATAGAGAGAAGCAATTAAAAAAAAAAGTTCCATCAAAATCAGTTAAGAAATGAGAAAGTTATGAAAGTTTGAAAAGTCTCAATTTACTTTCTATGGCGATCCTCAAATTGGCAATGTTGCTTCAAAATGACAGGTGTAGTAGGACAACTCTCCATATATTTTGTACACAAAATTTCATATTTTCCCCATTATCTCTCAAGGTGCAGCTTTTCTCCTCAGCTCAAGATATAATGTATCATGGAGAAATGTATTTGACACAACATATGTTGAGTTCACAAAAAGACAAGCATCATTTTTAGAGATAATGGAGAAAATATGAAATTTTGTGTAGAAAACACATGGAGAGTTGTCCTACTCTGCCTGTCGCTTTGAAGCAACATTGCTAATTTGAGGATCGCCATAGAAAGTAAATTGAGACTTTTCAAACTTTCATAACTTTCTCATTTCGTAACCGATTTTGATGGAACTTTTTAAAAATTACTTCTCTCTATCCTCTCTTTTCATTAAAAATGATTTTTTCCCCAGGGTTTCATTCTCCTTTAATCTAAGGCTTTCACAGCTTAACTGCATTTGACTCTAGGCTTGTCATATCAGCTCAAAAAGCTGACATGAGTTGACTCCCAGATTATATTACAACCTATAACTTAAACATGAAGCTTCTTTTCATGTTTTCTTTATTTGATTTACAATGTATGTGGGTCAGTGTATGATTTTGATGATTTTGAAAGGCACTCTCCCATCAGTCCCATGCCTAGTTTGTTACCCTGCATGTGGCCTGATATCTATTTTGTTCCAAAATATAATATACAGTAACAATGTTTCAAATTAGTGATGAAACTGATGATAATGATAATTAATCATCATCATCATAATGTAAATTAAGGCACATAGAACATCTAGTTACGTGTATATATGATATTTAGTTCACTT
This sequence comes from Heliocidaris tuberculata, assembly GCA_025618425.1. Taxonomy (NCBI): domain Eukaryota; kingdom Metazoa; phylum Echinodermata; class Echinoidea; order Camarodonta; family Echinometridae; genus Heliocidaris; species Heliocidaris tuberculata. Next base: position 26,228,105 of record CM046834.1, on the reverse strand, counting down.
TGCAAAGAATAGTCCTGTCAAGAAAGAAGTAAATTGTGTATCACTTGATGAAGGAGATTGGAAATCAAAGGCAGGGAGATGTGTAAACCAAAGACAGGAGATGGTCCTTTTAATGTTGTATTTTCTCAAGGAGTAATAAAGATATGCCAGATTAGGTTTGGCCAGGTTGATGTGACATGTGCCCCCTGTTCTCTTCCCTCCCCCATCCACCGCTTTATTTATAGTGATTTTGACAATTATTTCCAGATGTTCTAGATCAGGATAGCTGTGTACTAAGTACTATCTCATGAGAGATTTGTATTATCAATTATCAAATTGTAGGCTATATAAATTGTTGTTTTCAGCATTATAGTTTGTATACTTATATATCTCTACATGTTTGAATGATATCTTGTGGAAGTTTTTTTTGGTATATGTAATTATGCATTTTAATCCAGGATGATGTAAATTTATCTGCATAGTGACACCATATTCTAATCAACAATCTCCCATTGTATGCCAATGTGCTTTTTATTAAAATCATTTTTGTCTTGGCCAGTGGCAATCAGAATTTTTTTCAGGACCCCAATAAACAATGACTGAAGCAAAATTACTTTATCAAATATGTTCAGGGTTTGGCCTTTTAAAAGATGCATGTAATACTAGTACTAGAGTCATTGTGTTACATAATGTGATCTTATACTGAGATCCTGCGATTTTGCCGAAAGACCTGTACTGAGTGGTACTGTACATATAGATAGGCTCATCCATGAGATACTGTACACTGTAGATCTCCATTCAGCTGTTGCAATAGGCATTATACAGTACATATGTACATATAGATCTAGTCTGAAGGCTTTACCAGCTGAGAAGGTCTTTTGTATATCAAAGAGCTGTGTGTGTGGTGATCTGTATTGATATCGATATTAACTGTTACAGTTGAATGAACTTAAGGGACCTGTTCAGGGTGCCATTGCATAAAACTTGCTATTATAGTAACTTTGCTATTATAGTAACTTTTCATGGAATTTTGATTGGCTCTTGAGCAATGTTACCATGGTAGTTACCATTGATGGCAAAGTTACTATAATAGTAAGTCTTTATGCAATGGCACCCAGGTCTGTTATGAATCCACTGAAAATGCAATCATTGCTTTGATGATTCATATGTCATACTCCATAGTGAAAGTAATACCAGTTAGGAGCTGAAATGCAGACATGAATTTGTGTTGTAAGTCATTAGCTATTGATTTACTTGGAGTTAGTTCCTGCAACATGATTGTGTGCATTGGGCTTCATGTCTTTCTTCTGTCTGGTGCAGAATCTATTCGACAAGTAAAACAATGCAATTCATATATTGTGCACAGCTTAATGTAGTGAATTTGAAGCTTCATAGAAATGCAAACATAAGTACCCTTCTTAATTGACAAAATAAAAATAAAATCCTGTTGATTATACAGTATTCTAGACCTATGGAGGACCATGTAAATAACTCTTAATCCCCTTTGAAAATGGTGAAACCCTATCCCTTGAAGCCCCCACCCAGACCCCACACATAAACATTGTCCCTAATGTTTAATTAGATCTAGGTCACCTGAACAATACGGTATTGATTTTCATTGCCTTTTTTTTATGTGCACTATTAATCCTTTAGAGGTGGTATATCTTTGTAACGAAGGAAGGGGATCTTGTGTGCTGTTGCAAGTCTTGTGGACATAGACATTCATTCTTGTTATGGCAATGCATGAATAGAGATTACCAAGTAAGATTATCACATTGACTTAAGTATTGAAGAGGATAGGCAAAATGTATCAGAGCTCTAAAGACCAAATACTGGTACCTTTACAATGTTTTGGAGATGAGGACAGTCTTACATTTCATCCTTACAAGTATTTTACCCTGTCATATAGATACCACATATAATTTGCCCCTTCTTTTTTATTTGTTGTACAAATTATGAACTACACCATCATGAGTCACACCGTCAAACCGACCAATGCTTGGCTTATTGAGGGTAATGTAAATTTTGTTCCGTCTTTTGTTGGTCTGGAGTCAGTTTCATGGACTTGGGAATAACAGAGTTACATTGTAGTCTTGAGTTTTGGTAATGGCAGAAATATATTTTCCCAAATCCTGAGAAATTTACACTGAACAAAAAAAAAAAGACACCCCCCCCCCCCACAAAATACAGTGTTTGATCATTGAATGTATGCCAAGTGATCATGGTAAAAATGTGTACTTGTAGATGTAGCTCACATTAAAATAAAAATCTTCCTTCGTCTTGAATCACTGCATGAGACCTGTCTTGTAAAGAATGCAGGATCGGGCCTTCTGCAGTACAATGTAGGTCTTTAGGAGAACACTGGAATCATTCTTGAAGATGTGGAAAGACCAGCCTGGTTTCATCTTCTTTTCTTCCCTCCAATCATACACAGCCCTGTAGCAGCTCTACTTCATCTGGTATTTTAATCATTTTTTTCGTCTCCATAAACTTTTTCAGAAAAGTGCGTATCATTTTCCCCAGGGAATCGTTTCGCGGCAGCAGCCACCTTGTTTGTAAACATTAAATTTTTCCCACGGGCACGTGCTTTGCTGGCACGCGTCGACCGTGGAGGTCCACGTGCGTTTTTGGTCACGCCCTTTTGTTTTCGCCTAGTGCGTCATAACGGATGCGCGTATCCTGCTTTTTTCTTTGGCTTGTGCATTAGCGATACGATTCCTTGGTGTTTTTAATCAGTTTTTGTTATAATTTTATGCTTTTTATTCAATGATCATTTCATTGCATTGGAAAGTATTCTAATGTGTATAAAGAATTTTTATTATTTGTTCTTAATCTTATTGTAGATATTTTTGGTGGTAATCCAATTTCTTGTGTAAATAGATTTTTGGTCTCTATTTTAGCACAATTTTGTCCTACTGGGACATTTTTTCTCTTCTTAAGGGATTAGCCGTGATTGGTCAGTTTTATAGTGTTCTTATTGGTGCGTATTAGAACAATTTGATTGGGTAGAAGTCAAGCTTGTTAGGGAACTTTAGTCAGTCGCCTCTTAACCACCGGAGAGTGCGGACCTTTCAGTTTTTTTCCGTTACTCCCACGATCGATTTATCTATCGCCTTATTGGATTTATAAGGAATTTTATATATTTTAATTCGGGATCGAATTTCTGGCCTAGATTCTATCTGCATTCGAGCCATTTGAGACTTAGACTTATTACGTCTCTACATTATCAGCTGCTAGAACGATTTAACATCCCTAGATTTTTATCAGCGTTTATTTCGTCATCGAACTGAACTTTACTGGTCTAACTTCGTCACTGCAAATTCAACGTCATCGAACTTTCATCGCCATCGACATCAACATCGACTTTGGTAACCTTTTCATCTTAGACTTACGTTTTCTGCATTATCAGCCACTAGAACAATTTAGCATCTCTATTATCAGCGTTTATTACGTCATCGAACCTTCATCGACATCAACATCGACACCAACTTCGAACCTTTGTAGCCTTTTCACCTTAGACTTACGTTTCTGCATTATCAGCCACTAGAACAATTTAGCATCCCTACATCAGCATTTATTTCGTCATCGAACTGAACTTTATCCACTTCGTCACTTCGACTTCGAATTCAGCGTCATCGAACTTTCATCGCCATTCGACATCAACATCGAGCTTTTAAGTTTTGTAGCCTTTTCACCAACCTTCGTCGATTCAGCATTAGGTCTATTGCACTTCATTAAACTTTTTCGAGCTTTAGACTACATCTTTTCATTCAACGACATCACCAAGTCTTCTCGCGTAAGTCACTTGCAGCCAGCATTTCTTTTAGATCTTGAACTTTAATCTGAACTCAGAACTCTAGTCTAAATCAGCAGCAATTTTTTCACGGACTTTTAATTCCACCTTGTATCATTTTATTCATTTCGCCAGATCTAGATTCTTATAATAAAAAAAGGAAAAAAGGGAATTTCTTTTGTTTTGGTATTTTAATTTATTGTCGGCATCAAAAACGTAGTCTTTATCTTCTTAGTTTTATTTTCACCATTCCTCAAATTTACATCATTCCCGACGACCAATATTTTTTCCTTTAAAGCCCCATCCTCAATGTCCCCATTTTTGTATAAGCATGTTGTATCATCCAGTTCCTGTCCTGATGCAATTAAGATATAAATACAAAGTCCTGTTTAATCATGATGCAAAGAATTAAACGCAAGCCCCAAATACACCATCCTGATTTGTTTGAAAATGAAGTTGCGTTTAATTTTTGTGTTGCTATTAAACACAACTTTTTGTGCAAGAGGTCCAGTTAGGCCAAATCAGCATAAAAAGAAGATGAAATAAATATGAAATGTAATTAATCTGGGACTTGATTGATATTTGGTTGCCCATATCCATGTTCATCCTCTATATTTTGCAGTCTTTAATAAATTTCCTCATTTTGTTACACTGTAGTGCTTTGTTTCCCAAACAAGTATAACCCCAAAGAAATGGATTCTTATCTAATTGTAAAGGCCTTTTTGACCAGCAAAATGTATTCTGGGCTACCAGAAGTATGCCTGTATGTAAATGTACATGTGTTCAATAAATTTTCATAGTAACAATTGATGACCAAATACTAGGAAGCAATATGCACAGCTCTTCTACAAATATATATAAATCCTAAATTGCGATCTTTGTAATTTTATCTTCACTGTATTCAAATACCTGTAGAAACAAATTTCCTCAAGATTTTTTGTGCTGATATATAGTTTAAAAAAAAAATCAAACATTAACCAAGGGATAATTTCAGTTTAAAAAATACAATGAAAATAGATGATCTAGCTGCAAGCAATTTAAGCACTAAGAAGCCTCTTATCACCACCATCAAACTTACCCTCTTGAAATCCAGTAGCATTCTCTTTGCTCTCGCTGGAGTCGCTTAAATGTCAGCTGTCAGTCACACTCAGTGTACATTATACACTGCCCTTTTACTGCAGGAGGTCTTACATATATGATAGGGACTGAGGGAAGCGTGTCGTTCATGTTCAGATTCTCAATCAGTCTGTTATTATTGCAGAACGGTAGAAGTTTGATTAGTTGACTGTAAGTAAAGATGAAAAAAGACAAAAGCATGGTTGATTTCTATTATTTACAATATTGCATTGTAGCTTTTATTGCCAAATTGTGTGAATCATCATCAGTCATGACCTTTAAAGTGTTTTCTGAAATTCTTCCATGATGGAGGGAGAAATATAGAACTTGTCATGCTTTCATTAGTCGTAATCCAATTATTTTTAAAGAACAGATGTGATTTAAAGGTGTGTTTGAAGTGATGGGAAAAATACAGCAATAACAAGAACTTCTCTCTAAAATGATGGGTAAGACACTTTGGGAAATGTATTTTAGAAAATGTAGCAAAACTAATTGTTTAGTTTTTTCTTCCGACACATATATTTGTTTGCAATTTGGCAACATTTTTTCCACAACATATTCTTGATTTATTAACAATTCAGGAATTATTGTTTGTTAAATTAAAAAGTCTTCCATCTTGGTATTTTTTTTTAATTCAGTAAATCACCATTAGTACAATGCCAAATAGGAAATGACAGAATATCCGGGACACAGAGGCTATGATATGGTGTGACTATTTTCTGTGTTCCCAGTCCCACGGCATTTCATATTATCCATAATAAATGAACCATGAATACATTATACATAAAGTTCTGCATGGTTGAAGAATGATTTCAGACTGTTGTGATTTCAGTCAAGACATGCATAGCACTATATGTCATATTAATGCTTTATATTATTTCTTGTCTGATTCCAAAGAGAACAAATAAAAAAGTACACGTAGGCCTTAGTTGATGTATATGAAAATGGGGACAGCTTTTTACAAACAATGTATTAGACGTTAGACATCGAGACTGTGGCAGTGGGAGTGCCTGCAAGTTTTGTTCAGGAATAGAGAACATCCTTGTGCTAGATTCGCTAACCTTCCACGCCATTTTCTTTTGGACGTCATACCATGCGTTTGTAAACAGCCATTTTTTATTGATGCTAACGAGAACGTACCAATCACTAATTGGAGGTGCCCACCAAACTTTGCAGTGATTTCTCCTTTCTGGAACCCCAGCCCCCGCACATCCCCATCCACCAATAACACCCACGTACAGATGACAGATCAAACCACATCTTCATTCATTGAGTGATGTTCAGTGATTCCCCCTTCTCATATCAGATGCGCTTTCAGCAGCGAATCCATTTGGGATTAATGAGGAGTGCATTTGGCTGAAAGTCACCGGAAATTGCCTTCCAATAGAACTGAGATACGTGGTAGGAAAGGGCCTGAATTATGTCTCATTAATGTGTTGATTGGTTGAAGGGGTGGTGTGATGGCCACTGATTGCCCAGTTCACGTCATTGTTTAAGTTTTGATGGAGTGTTATGTAGGTCATGTCAACTTTTTCTTGTGTATTTCAGGGGATTCTCTAGAATTTTCTGTGGGAGGCAGAGGAAAAAGATGAAGTGCATGCTATTTGCACATTTTGTTTTATCCAACTATCCCTCTAACTGTATGAATTTGTATTATGATGGATGTAATACCTGATTGTTCCCCTTTTTTTCTAAATAACAAGATAGACGAGTAGATAAAGCACATGTATGCTAATCTTATTCCCCTGAGAAATGAGCAATAAATGAGATGCTAAACCTGTGTTTTGACAGATATGTGTGGAGAAAGGGTGATAAATGATAATAAACATACATGTGTTTAGGCCGAGTATTTGATGTGTCCAAAGAGAAATACAAAAATACAAAAATGCAAAGTAATTTGCAAGCATACATCCCATATGCCTTGTGTAACAAATTCATTTTTCAGACATGAAAAAAAAAAGAAAAAGAAAATACATGTACAAGGAAAAGAGTGGTTACATTATACAAATAGGAAAAATTTGCTGGTCCCACTGCCAAAGACTCCACTATAAGGAGATTTGCCTTCTGGTGTAGCAACTGCTCTGAAGAGAAAAAAAATGATAATGAAGGTTTTTTTTTTTTCTTCTTCTTTTTTTTGTTTGTGTGTTTTTTCAATATGAGACATGCACATGTACTTTGATTTGAGTTACATGTGTCTTTCTTTCCCATCCTCATGTTATCTTCTGCTTTGGTTAAATGTCTTCCGACCTGTAATCTCTTTTTTCTTGCTTCCATATTTTCTGCAAATCCATCAATGATATATTCTCATCTTGTTCTCATTACGTTTTGCATCATTTTATCTTGAGCAGGGAGGAAACAATGCTGGTCACACGGTTGTTGTCGGCGACAAAGAATATGACTTCCATCTTTTACCAAGTGGTATCATCCATCCATTTTGTACATCAGTCATAGGTAAAAAGATGATTTGAAAAAAAATCTTTGCTATGTACACTGATCTATGTGATAATTGAAATTACAGGGGTGATGCAGTCTAAGACAAAACACTTTTTAACAAAGACATTATTTCAAAGAAATTAAGAGGAAAGGAATTGAAAATAAGATTTAACTATAATGCAGGGGGAAGAACTTATTAATGAATAAGCCCAGTATTAGAAAAAATGGACTAGAAAGTTCAGTCTTCTATAATAGGACATTACCATAAATTATTGTTCTTTGTGAATTTGAGAATTTGTAATTTCACTTTAGGGCAGAAACAAGCATCTATATAGCACAAATGAAACTAAATAAAGCACATTTGTTGTGAACGTAGTTTCTGCTATTGTTCAGTCTAGTCCCCTAACACCCCCCCCCCCTCTCCCTCTCTGTCTCTCTCTCTCTCTCTGTCTCTTTCTCTCTATGAAGTTTTTTTTTTTTTCACTGAAAGTTGAATATATTGTATATATATTGATTCTCATTGGATTCTCCCAGGTAATGGTTTGGTGGTACACTTACCAGGGCTCTTTGAAGAAGCGGAGAAGGCTAAACTGAAAGGACTAAACGACTGGAGCAAGAGGCTACGCATCTCAGACAGGGCACATTTAGGTTTGTACAGACTTCTTTTACTACTCGTAGAGCATAGTGCATGGTTACAGAAAAAAAAAACAAAAACAAAAACAAAGCATGCAAGCTTTCTCTTGTTAATAGTAATGTAAGCATTTTTACTGCAATGGATTTTGAAGAGCGGGAGAATCTATTAAGAAAGCTCTTATAAAATTGTTTTGAAAATTAAGTTGATATTTAAACCATGTACTTTCATTGGCACTATCCATTGCTTCCTACATCAGTATTCTCTTACATTCTTGTGGTGGATAGACTATTCTGTTCCTTGATTGTTGATACATGTAGATCAGTTGTTCCACAGGTACCAGTAAATTAAATATATTTATAAGTAAAACCACAACACTGACCAAATAACAAGTATACATGTCTGAATGTTCCACTGACTGTTCCATTCATTAAAGTTTACTCTGTATTTCTCTGCAGTCTTTGACCTCCATCAACAAGTCGATGGCTTGCAAGAGTTGGAAAAGTCCAAGAACAAGTCAAGGTGAGACACTTTTTTTTCCTGACTAATGATAGAATTATGAATTCATCTGATTGAAAAATAATTTCTTTTTTCTTTAACCTTTGATACACCTTTGATCAAATTGACCAATTCTGCTGGTTCATGCAGATCTCTTGATCCATACTACTATGAATTACACATTATACATGAGCAGAAAGATCAAAAATCACAGGAAAATTTGAGTCCATTATATCATTATTTTTGCCTCTGCAGTCTACTACAGTAGTTTCCCACATATATGAATGAGGTTGTAGTGGGGGAGGCAATATAAATTTTATTTTAAAAGCAGTTGTGCACTTACATGTACCAACATTTCCACTGTTAGGTTTTTTTTACTTCTGAACAAGCAAGTACTAAGTACATCATAGATTCTGGTGGTGCTATGTGAAGTTTAGTGGTTGCCTCTGCAAAAAAAGAACCCTTTCTTACAAGACTGCTTCCTGCACGGAGATCAACCACTACAAAAATGACACACCTACATGTAGTATGTGTGACTTATATATTACACAGTGTAACTGGCATGGAAAAATTACATTAATTCATGCCAGAACATGTCTTATCATGCTTTTCTGTATTCATCTATAGGTTTATGAACTCATGGCATGTTTGTATATGTATTTGATAAGATTATTTACTCTAATAATAAAGTGATATAGCCTACTTGTAGTAAAAAACATATATGCATCAGCACTGATGACTTCATTGTAACTCAACTCTCTACTACATGTAATTCTTCTTTGCTGTATGATGAAGTTAAAATTCTCAGCACAATTGTAGGAAAAGTTTATTTTTTAAAAAGAAATTTTCTCCATGTTTCAGTTGATTGGAGAGAGGATAGCAGATTGAATACAAAGTTTTAAAAAACCCCAGGCATGGAATTGACCTCCAGGAGCTCATTTTCATTACTGGAATAAAAACATCAAATAGCATACCATTGTCATATACACAAACATTAGATAATCATTAAAAAAAACACCTCATGACATGTACATGTAGGCCTATTCAGAAGTGCATAGTAAACACTGCAGTGGTAGTGGTATGTATATATACGAGATCAAAACATCGTCAAGTTACTTCAGTAGTGAAAGGTCACTCTATAGAGCTCACATTTACCTAATCAATCAGGAACCATACAAACACATGGTGAAGTTGATAGCCTATGTTCATCATCGCAACCAACGTGTTAACTACTCACTACAGACTCGCTTTACCAGCCGGCCGGTTTTTAAGTGCCATCTACCGAGCCTGCCTCACTTCACTTGCTTATTGATTTATGAATAGGAATATGACGTCAAGCAGTTATTTAGATATTAATGCCTATCTCCTTTAATGGAATCTTCCTTGATAATAATTGAAGTGATAAACATGCTTAATCAATAAACATGCTTAATCTTATAGCCTGGCCAATCAACCTTGCTTTATAATGTGTTGAGTATTTACATTAAAATGGAAAGGGGAAGGGAAGGAAAGAGAGAAATTGAATGTACTTGCTGAAGAGATAAAGAGAGAGGAAGATAATATAGGAAATGACATCGAGAGGTAGAAATGGTATGTGGAGGGTGAGGATGGTGAAAGAGATAAAGTTCAAGGACACACTTATAATTCCTATCTCGTCTTGAAAATAAAATTCTTGACATTTCTCCTCAGAATAGTTTAAGTAATTTTCTTGAAAGATCATGCATGCTTTTCATGTTAGTTATATTTGCAGGCACATCCTTAATAATGGACATTGTAGTGCTTTGGTTTAAGTACAGTTGCTTTTATTACATTGGATAATCAGTTTACTGCTTTTGAATTTTACATTTGAAAAAGGAAATGAAATAATGCAAATGAATCCTAAACCTTGGGTTTAAAGCTGATCAACCTTCACCTTTGAAAATACCATAATGATAAATGAAATAACTGTTAAACAATGTCAAATTTCACATTTGAGTTACGCACAACATGAAAATCCTGTTAAGCCAACAAAGAAATTGAACCCTTCTTATTGATCAGTGGACTATCATATCGAGTTCAATAGCATATAAAAAGGACTAGTGATGTGTTTTGCAGATGGTTATCTTCAATAGTTGTCCGGCGCTGCGCTCCTTAAAGGAGAATTAACCCCAGAATATAAATGTACTTATGTTCAAAGATGAACTATATTCTTAATCATTGGCCTGTATCGCTTTAGAAATAAAATATAAGAAAAGGGTTTAAATCAAGACAATCTAGCACGCGGTATCATCTGCTGACACTTTACAAGGGGCTGCCATTTTCTTGATGATATGGAGTTGTACATGAACCACTGGAAACCGTTCCCGTCAGAAATATATTTTTAATTCTAGAGCTAAATTGCTTCCCTTCATTACAAAACATCCCCATATATGATGGAAAATACATGACAGGTGTATACATATATTCTAAAATTAGAAATTTAGAGATTTCTTTTTAAATTCTCTGGTTTTGCTAAATAGAAATCGATTTCTTGGGCTTGCCTGGCAGAGCAGAACATAATTTATACAACGCGCATTCTGACTATTGAAGTCCATTATCTCAAAGCAGGTGAATGCATAGTTTGTCACTATTGACGCTCGGGAAAGTTATCATCCATAAATTTGAATTAATTTGCTCCGTCGCGTATGTCATAGTACCAAGACAATCGATTTATATTTAGTAAAATAGTAATTTTAAAAGGAATATAAAATACATTTTTCGTTTTTAGAATATATGTATATATCTGTTAAATATTTTAAATCTCAAATGGGATTTTGTATCAGGAAGAAAGACAATTTTGCACTCGGATTAAAAATATCTTTATGTACACATCAAGAAAATGGCAGCCCCCAGGTATTGCTAGCAGACGATAAATTTTGCTGATAAAATATTGATTTATACCCATCTCGTATATTTTAATGCAAAATTACATAGGACAACTAGAAGGAATAGATAATACATCTTTGAATAAAAGCACATTTATATTTTGAGGTTAATTCCCCTTTAAAGGTTGAATACGTGTCTGGTATGAAAGTAGTCAAAGCAACGAGTTCAAACAGATTATTAAAAAAAGACAATATTGCTGTTGCTTGGAAACAAAAATTAAGACACACAAGTCATTGTACTGGTGCATTTGTCAATTTTGTCATGAGAGGTGTTACGAGAGAAGTGTGATATTTTTAGAGATATTGATTGCAGTGAGTTTAATTACACCTGAGATGGGTGGCCTCATTTTTAATAATAAAAAGCAGGTGCATTTCTAATATGAAATCAATAGACAACAGAATATGATACTGCATCTTGTCTGAAAATTGCCTGTGGTGTAGTAATAGAGAAGGCTAGTGAATAGGGCTTCATTCTTATTGGTATTGCTTCAGATGTACATTGTGTGACACCTAGATATAAAGTACATGCAGCTGTCAAATATTACTTGTATCCTCTTATAATTATGTCTGTGAGGTTAATGCACATTTGCACACATACATGTACATGTACGTGTATGAGGTACATTGTACTTGGTTACTGTTACTCATGAAATGATTATATAATATTGAATGGCCTTGAGTGGGATACAAGGATATATCGCACGAGCTATGAGCATATTTCACGAGTCGGCACGACGAGTGAAATATTTTCAAAGCGAGTACGATATATCCTTGTGTCCCACGAAAGAAAAGCCATTCAATATTATTATTATTAATTGTATGATACCTAGTTCCTCAATTTTCACCATTACATGTCCTTATGTTTTTGTATGGACTTCGACATAAAACACAGGGAGAAAATCATTTTTGTCCTTACCCCAAGCATCTTGCAAGAGCTGCGCAAATACATCCACTGTCTTAACCTTGGCGTATTTAAGCGCGTATTCACTTTTTTACGCGTCACGCGCACCCCAAACCATGAGATATGGAGATATATTGCACGGTCATCCGGGTACTTTTACACAAACCATGAGATATTATTTTAAAATTGCACGGTCATCCGGGTACTCATGCAAACCATGAGATACGCCAATTTTTCTGGTCGCCTGAAAACCCTTCATACAAATAATAATTAAATTTATTTTTGAAATCCACAGTATGTGCATGCAGTCATGCAAAGAAACATGACTGTGTCTTTGGGTTCCTGTGTTCGAACAAATTCATTCGAGCTTTGCAGAGTGAAATAGACACCAATTCCAATCAAATAACTAATAGCCTGGTTTAATTATGAATAATATCAGTAAAACAAAGTTGAAAATTTGTTCTGTATTATTAATCCAGCATTACACCATGCATCATATCATGCAATGAGAAATTAAACATTATTCCTCTTTAGATTTGATGAAATCTTTTTAAATGGTTTCATAATTGATCAGCAGTTCATTGTCTACGTACAAATTGTATACTGATCACCTGTGTGTAGTGAACCTTGCCTGACCTCTGCTACTAGGCAGGCATCAGACAATTCACTCCATGTTTGAGGTGAACTAGTCATCAGCCCTCTTTGTAAAAGAAAATAAAGATCACTGAGAAACATTAATTTAGGCTCTTTCTTTTCTAGGTTGGATGACGATTATATTTGCATTGTACAGTACAGTATAATCAACACATGTATACTTTATCATGACCACCAACAATCATGCATACATACACTATTTATGTAAGGTCACTCTAATAGTGACTTTGTTGTGTTTCATTCTAATCACATTTTGCTGTCCATACAGTGGGAGATCCCATGTTCCGTTTCATAGCAACTCAAGATTTCCATGCGTAGACAAGAGAATGTGATGTAAATGAAATCTGATCAAGCCAGGATTTAAAATTGGTATATAAAAACACAACCTATTTTTGAACTCATCCAATATTGATTACTTTACATTGAATTATAGTGATTTGTGAATTCATTCACACTAAACAATAATGTGTCAGATAAAATTTTTAAATGTAACCTTAATTTATCAATCATGAACACTAATATGATAACCCAATTACGTAATTGGGGAGGAAAAGAGATGCATGTATTCGGAAAAGCCACTCTCATTAGTTGAACTAGATCAGTGAATCCGAGGAAGGATTTAGGTTTTCCCCAGGTCTCTTGATTGATCTGACTCAGACCACACATGGTTGTGTGATCATATCACCTCAGTCCATGTCCAGAGCTTAGTGTACTCAATGTCCTTATGATTCCTTGTCTGTATTCTGATGAATCTGATGAAACCTTGACATTTGAAATAACATCAGTCCCTTATATTGTGCAGTTTAAACTTGTTTTGAGCTTTTGTAGTGTGAAGATATATAAAATTTTATTTCCAAAGTTCTGTTTGAAATTAATCCATTAGCACTTGTGTGTCCACCAAAAAAAAAATCAAATATCAAATAACATGGAACCCCCCCCCCCCTTCTTTTTTGGAATGTCTGGACATAGTGTTAACAATGCAAAGACAGATACAAGTCATCAAATAAACGGGAGTTTCACTTCCTTAGATATGTACTCTTTAGTTGTTTTGGAAATTGAAAGTAGACCTTCTGGTTAATTGTGTAAGTCACATGGCTGTCACATGGCTGTCACATGGTATGATGAATTAGCTCATTAATTCTAGTTGGAATTTGAAACTATACTTTTGTGCATGTATTTTGAAGGGTAATGGCATTCTTGGTGTTTAACCCATTAAATGCGACTCGATTTCTTTATAACACACATTTTCCATAGACTCCTGCCTGAGTTATCTCATTATGCAACAGGTTAAGAGTCATTAAGAGTAGTGACTGTAGCCCTTTTTCACACCTGACTTTCATATTGATTTAGTGCATTAAATAAATCAAGGGGAAACATCCATAAAGTTAAATGAATTAGTGAGCTGGTTCAGTTTCAGTTCCGTTTCCAGGATATAAGATGAAGGTGATATGTGTTGCCCCCCCCCCCCCTCTCCTGTTTGAAAGCTCAAAAAGAAAATAAATTTGCAGTAGGTCTACAACAGGTAGGGCTGGTCAGATACATCACCCCCTCCCCCCCCCCCCCCCCCCCATCCCCACCAGTTAGACATTGGCTCGTAACCCTTTCATGGATATGTGAAAAAAAATAAGTCGAGAGGCTTTTATTCAAAATGATATTTGAAGGGGGGGGGGAATCACATTACATATTGTGTATTTTAGGATTGGGGGAGGATGTTGATCTTCACATACATGTAATTACATTTTTGATATCTTGTTGATTCAATATTTGAATTTTCATATTCATATTAAAACTTGATTTTTCATCCGAAAGTAGATGTACATTTGACTTAAAAATTACTCTCTAGCCGTTTCAGTACAATTGTACATTACATAGTGCAGTGCAGTATATATAATGTAAGATATCAACAATCATGGTTATAACGTGATACATGTGCATGACATATTTTTAAAGGGCGCAATTAATGTCTGATAAATGACAGTCCAGTGAGGTACATGAATGAGGCAAGGGAAATTGGATCTTATAGATAGAGGGAATATATAAGAGAATTTTGGTTTAATACTAGAAAAGAAAGAGGAGGCAGGAGAAGAGAGAGGGAGGGAGGGAGAGAGAGAGAGAGAGAGAGACTGGCAGAATAAGAGAAAGGGACAGACAGACAGACAAATAAATGAAGACTGTAATGGAAGGGAGAGAAGATTTGAACATGACAAGATATTTCACTCATTTAGGAAAGGTAGATCAATCTCATGACTTTTTGAATGTTTCTGCAGTTACATTCATACATGCACCAGGTCAGGTCACAAATGAACAAAAAAACAACAACCCCCCCCCCCAAAAAAAAAAAAAACAACAACAACAAAATAAAGCAAAACAAAGACAAACAACAAAACAAAAACAAAATACAAAAACAAAAACAAAAATATAATTTAATTTTTTTTTTTTAATGTAGTGTTTCAAAAAATTTCAACTAGCATAGCGTTGCAAAGAGTAAAGACTGCGATGAAAATGTTATTTAGGAGTATTCAAATGTAAATTGAATATTCTGAACTAAGAGAAATGTCAATGAATGTGCTTAAAAGGTGAAATGATAATGAAGCCATTTCAATCGAAGGCTGATGAGCATGACCTATAGTAGTTTAAAAATTATCTGTTCTCTATGTGAGAGCTCTTTTTTTATTTTCATTTAACGTTTCCATCATTTTTTTCCCCCATTTTTCTCTAGAGCTCTTTTGACATTTCATTTGCTGATGCGTGAATGTTTTTTGTACCATTGTACAATCTTATTCGGAACTTATTCCTATGATTACTGTGCTGGACATGCACATGTAGTTTAATGATATTTGTTTATTATTTAACACATCAGAGATTCAGAATATTCCTTGTAGACTTATGATACTGCTATCTATTCATTTTCTGAAAGGTTTCATAAAAACAATTTAGTGGATTTTCTTTTTCATAAAGCAATGTTGAATGATACATCCATGAAATTTCTATGTTCCGTATTTTCTCTTATAGTCTTGGCACAACGAAGAAGGGAATTGGTCCAACCTATTCCTCTAAAGCCAGCAGGACTGGTATTCGCGTCTGTGACCTCATGGGTGACTTCAAAGTTTTTGAAGACAAGTGAGTCAACTATTTCACAAATACAGCATTTTTTTTCAACCTATATTTTTTTTTTTGGGGGGGGGGGTTATTGAACATCTAAATCATAGCAATGTATATGTGATTATAGTATGTATAAATATCGCATAAAATATTTCAAAACTCACTCAAGACAAGTGAAGGGATCAGTTGTTAAGTGAAATGAATTTATGATTATTGCCAAGGGTAGGGGAGCTGAAAAAAGAAGGTTTTTAAGAAGTTGAAAATGTGGGACACAGGATGTTAATGATTTCTTGGCATGGGTCATGAAGGATTTATACCCTGTTAGGGTATTTTATGCTGATTTTTTTTAATGTCATTATTTTAGACATTACGAGGTACATGTGTGTGTACACAGAGTGATATTTGGGCAAGATGTACATGTAATGATACAAAAGCAGTGGAAGATGTTCAAGTTAAAAAGGTAGAAGCAATATTTTCTGAACTCATGAAAGTTCAGGGCCCCCATTTGTTATCAATAAGAAGTTACGATAACAGTTATAAGCTACAGAAATACTTGCAACTGATTGGCTGAGAGCAAAATTTGTCATAGATTTGTGGCAGTTGTTATTGATGACAAGTTTTATGAAACAGGGCCTGGGTTATGAGTTTCAAAGATAAAGAGTATATGAAAACGTAGATGTGTGTATCTCTGTTTGCAGGTTCCGAGCTCTGGTCAACATTCACCAGAAGTTGTTTCCTCAACTTGAAGTCAATGTAGATTCTGAGCTGCAGAGATATAAGGTAGGATTCTTGTGAAATTCTGAATAAAGAATAATAGTCGGGTACATCTTACCTTATGTTTTTTAAAGTTCACTTTGTTTTAGATATATGACATGCTTTACAAGTTAAACTAGTAGCCCCCCCCAAAAAAAAAAATAGTAATGACTGTATTTTATAGTTTGTGATTAAATTTTTGTTTCAGACATGCTGATGTATCTTTTAAGTCTGAATCACATTTTGTAAACTGATCAGTGATTTACAGTTATCTGTCAACCCTAGTTGTTGGAAATAATTTACAAAGATCACTTGCTCTCAAAGGATAATTAAAAGATAGCAGTAGTATTATAAATATACAGGTATTATCTAGCAAGTACTCATGGTGCTTATTGTGAAAAGCATATATTGATTTACTGTATGAAAAATGTTGAAATGTGAAAAGAAATAAAGCACTGATTTTTTAAATTCACTGAAGGCACTGTGGAGGTTAGATATACATGAAGTTGAACCTTCCCTCTATAGAATACAACTTTCAGTGTATTATAGACTTCCCTAAATGAGTTTTGATATAAGAACGCTTAATAAAAAGCTGTATGATAAATGGATGATCATGGTAAAAGAATAAATTATTGATATTTCAGAAATGACAAAATTGTGTTACTTTATAAACAAGCACCTCTTCCATTTTTCCAACTGCACCCCAAAAGGATAGGAATTTGAAATGAAGATGAAATGTATTTACATTACCTATTTCAAAATTTTATTGCAGGAATATGCAAAACAGATCAAGCCTATGGTTTGTGACACAGTCTATCTCATGGATTCGCTGCTCAAAGAACCTGGCAAACGTATCCTGGTAGAGGGCGCTAATGCTACCATGCTTGACATTGATTTTGGTGAGAACTCAGGCAATGCTAAGTACTTTTACCACAAGTGGTTTTGTGTGTGTATTGTTTCATTTCTGCCTCTATATCTATGATGTCTTTTAAAACTAGTTAAATTGTTAATTAAAATTTTTTAACCAGTTAAAATCACTAATTACATTTTAGTCAATTGAAAAAAACTTTTAATAAGCCACATGTACACAAAAGGGTTGTCTTATGGCCTATCAAGCCTTTTACATGTTTCTTACATGCATTAAAGTTACAAGGATAAAGATAAGAAAGCTGAAACCAAACTACATTCCAGGCATTGATGGTGACAGCTAAAGAACTATAACTTACTTTTGCAATTCTTCTGTAGAAGGATCAAGTGTGCCCGGAAGAAGCATACTTAATTATTGATTTAAAAAAACATTTCTTTCTAAACGGCATCAAAATAGAATATGTTTATTTACTTTGCACCACAACCACATCAATTATCTTCATAGCTGTTATTAAATGCAATTATTTAGATACATCATGTTTCACTCCAGTGTGTAAAGTCAACATAGACTGACTTGTGTTTTTCCTCTCGATTGATCTTTTCTCTAGGGACGTATCCATATGTGACATCATCAAACTGCTCAATAGGTGGTGTTTGTACAGGGTTGGGTATTCCACCAAGGAGTATCGGAGAAGTGTATGGTGTTGTTAAAGCTTACACTACCAGGGTAGGAGATGGTGCCTTTCCAACAGAGCAGCTGAATGTAAGTATTTGTTTTAAGCCCCTTTCACAATTGGTCTGCGACCGTTTGCGACCATTTGGTCGCACGACAGGCTGCAACAGGCTTCAATCGCCATCGATCTCATCAGGTCGTAGAAAGGCATTCACAAATGCAACAGCGGTCGTAAAACAAAAGCGACTAGAAGAGACCGTTGCACGAGTAAGTCGCATTTGCTCGCATATGCTCGTGCGAGTGGTCTTGCGTTCACATGCGAGTGTTGCACGAGTGATTGCGAGTGGCTTGACGCCAATCACAATAGTTGCACGATCGATTGCATGGTCGTGCGAGTGGATGTGAGACCATGCGATCGCTCGTGCGATTGAATGAGACCGGTGCAAGTGGTCGTGAGAGTATTCGTGCGAGTGGCGTGGGGTATAAAAACCCCCTCGACAATTGACCGGTAGTCAGTTTCAAGTTGGCCTTCTTAATAGTCAAGATGCCAAAGAAGAAAGTTATAAAGAAGAGAAAGTTGTTAGAGGAGGGCCCTGTTGCAGAGGATCATCTCCATAGTCCCCTTATATATACCCCCGAGGAATAGTCGCATACAGTCTCATACAGTCGTGCAACGGTAGTACAACGTTGTAAGATGTGCTGCGATCGGTCGTGCAACAGTCTCATGGTCTTAGCACAATCGCACCCATTCGCAAGACTGGTCGCTATAGGTCGCTAGCGCACGTGCGAGTCTCGCATCTAATCGTGCAACGTTGTGCAACACTCATACGAGAATCGCACGACTGGTCGTACGACCTAATGCGAGTGAATCGATCGCATCTGGTCGTGTCTGGATTTTGAGCATGTTCAAAGTTCAGATGCGACCAGTCACGACCGCCTCAGGTTCGTGCGACCGCCTGCAACGACTGCGAGTGGTCGCAAGACACCAAGCGATCGGTCGTGCAACACCCCGAAAAATCTGTTGCAGGCGGTCGCAAACTGGTCGCAGACCAATTGTGAAAGGGGCTTAAGCAAGATTGTTATATCTCAAGATCTCAGAAAGTGATTATCTGGGGATCAATTGAGGTTTAGTTTGGGGTTTACATTTTTGCCAAGATGGCTGTAATATTACATGTGTACATACAGGGTATCAGCCCTCAACAACAGTTGAATGCAACATCAATGTGATTTACACCTGAATTATGCAATATATTTATTACAGAATTTTGAGAAAATATCTCTTGAGGTGGTATTTGAGCTTCGGAGCTTATTTTACCCTTTTAACCTATTGTGTTATTTCTTTTCTGTCTTCATATTTTAATTTTTACAGTTTTTTAAGTTTGTCAAATTTCCTATAATTGACGTCACATTAGATTATTTGTTTTTAGGGATGAGAAGAAAAATACCTTGGACCATTTCATTGTTATTTACATGACAACACAATTATACAGTGACATTTTAAGGGTTCTTCTCGTTGTTATTACCATGGATATTTGTATGTGCAATTGGTACATATATAATTATACATTGGAATAGTTGAACAATATTAGACCTACTATCCATTCTATTAAGACAAAAAATTAATTAACCTTTCTATTTTTCATTTGTCTTGATAGGATATTGGTAACCTTCTACAGAGCACAGGTCAAGAGTTCGGTGTTACAACAAAGAGAAGAAGACGATGTGGTTGGTTGGATGTGGTCCTTCTCAAATACGTCCACATGATCAATGGTTTCACTGCGTAAGTACTCGTAACAAGAACCTGTTCATTTTCTGCTTGTATTATGTCAAGTTTTGCTGATGTTAATGATTATACATGCTGTATGACAAAATTCTCAGGAGTACGTGAAAACATGTTGGAACAGTATTTCAGTCTAGTAATTAGCCATTTGTGATAATTGTCCCCGCCGAACGAAGTTCGCGAGGGGACTATGAAACGGGCTCCGTTCGTGTGTGCGTGTGTGTGTGTGTGTGTGTGTGTCCGTCCGTCCGTCCGTCCGTGTGTGCTCAAATGTTAGAAAATGCTACTTCTCCGTCATTTCTTGGCCGATTTTGATTCTGATTGTTTTATCTGATAGGGCTGGGTGGGGGCTTCCAAACTTCTACAAAGAATTTTGAAATTCATTAATTATGCAAATTTATGCAAATTTATTCAAAATTGACGAAAAATGCTACTTCTCCTCTATTTCACATCGGATTTTGATTCCGATTGTTTTATCTGATAGGGCTGGGTGGGGGCTTCCAAACTTCTACACAGAATTTTGAAATTCATTAGTTATGCAAATTTATGCAAATTTATTCAAAATTGACGAAAAATGCTACTTCAGTTCAGTTCAGTTCAGTTCAGTTCATTTATTTATTTCATTTCTAAAATGTACAAACATTTGTACGTGACAAACATATATTTGATATTTACATTCATAAAAAAACAATTAAATATGAGTATCAGTTAGCCTGTATTGAATTTTAAGGGGAAAAAAATGAAATAGGAGAACTTAAGATAAAGCCTGTGTTGGCCTTGTGAGACAAGTCCCCTTTGTATAACTGTGGTCAGAGGCTATATATATAGAAAATAATTTTCCTTATTCTGTACGAATACAAATACGAAATACGGTATGAATTTGAAAAAGGGGAAAAAGTACAAAAACAAAAACAAAAACTAACATATATATAAAAACATATGAAATGCATAGCAAAAATAGCTGATGTTTTAGTGTGAAAAATAGCTATTTAAATATCGTAGCAAGAGTAACAGAGTTGCTAGTCAAGTATATTTTGAAATGAAATATTGTTTTAATTTTCTTTTAAAGAGGGAGAAAGAAATGCATGAACAAATGTATTTAGGTAATGAGTTCCACACTGTTGGGAAACTGAAACGAACCGATCGTTGTAAAAACGTTTTCCCTACTTTCCATAAGTGAAATGAGCTGCTGGTACGTGTATTGTGGGAATGAATTATACTATTGATATTAAACATTTCAAGAATATTTTTTGGTAGAATTTTCTTAAAATATGAAAATCCGAGTAGCGCAGTCTGATATTGATAAAGATGGAATATATTCAAAGTTTTCAGTTTATGAAAAATAGGAGCTGAAGGCGATTGATAATGACTGCCAGTACATATACGTATTGCTCTCTTTTGTAATTTAAAAAGGACTTCTAATTTTGTTTTGCTACAATTACCCCAGACAGTAATACAATATAATATATGTGACAATATTAAAGAATTATACAATGTGAATAAGGCTGAACAAGGAAGACAGCATCTTAATTTATACATAATCCCAATACATTTTGATATTTTGGTACTTAAATAGTTTACATGTGCATCCCAATGCAGATTTTCGTCTATTTGGACTCCGAGAAAACAAACAACTTTAGATTTGGATATCGGTGTAGAATTAATACTTAAAGCAAGATTGTTACATATTTTGCTGGCATTAGATAGCTTGTTATGAAAGCAAATAAAACATGTTTTAGTTAGATTAAGGACCAACCTATTGGCTTTAAACCATTGCGATACGTTAAATAATTCGGAGTTGATATTTTCTTTTACATCTTTCAGGTCTGGTTGCGTATAGAACAGAGTAGTATCATCTGCATACATAATGAAATCAAATTTACTTGATGATATTACAATATCGTTAACATAAATGAGAAATAATAAGGGGCCCAATATAGAACCTTGCGGAACTCCATGTATAACTAAACTATGAACGGAAGAAGTATTGTTGCAGTTTGTAAATTGATAACGATTGCATAAATAATTCTTAAACCAGAGAAGTGGGAGTCCACGCACGCCATAGTATTCTAATTTAGATAATAAAATATTGTGATTAACTATGTCAAATACTTATCCTCTATTTCATATCGGATTTTGATTCCGATTGTTTTATCTGATAGGGCTGGGTGGGGGCTTCCAAACTTCCACACAGAATTTTGAAATTCATTATTCATGCAAATTTATGCAAATTTATTCAAAATGGCTGAAGGTTCATAATGATTCCGATTGTTTTATACATGTATTTCAGTTGTATACATGCATTGTTGGTGTTCTCTTCTTTTGCATGCAGTAACATTATTATTTTATTCACTAAAGTTTTTCACTGAAGTTTTAAGGTTCAGGCTAGTTAATTTCCACAGATCTGCACTTCCGGCGGGGACATTTATTACGCATTGCGTAATTTACTCATTCACTTGTTGTAAAGACACTGTTGACCAACAGATATCTTGATCATTGTCCTTTTAACCAACAGACAGCTCTAAAAATAGAACACTGGGACATTTATGTGAATCCAACCTCTGTCCCCTGCTGCCCCCCCCCCCCTAACAACTAACCAGACAATTATCGTCCTTCCCCTTTCCCTAGACAACTACTCCTTTTTAAAAATTACTCCAACACTTCAAGGGCTCATGTCTACGGAGTAAATGGCTGTTGGGTTTGGGGGGGAGGGGGGTAATTGTCAGAGGTATTACTTGTCCTGGAAGGGTAATCTGGGGTTGGTTGACCTAGAATCAAATGTATAACATAATTCTTCTCATTAAACTCTGTGTTCTTTGACCCTTGGCAGACTTGCAATGACCAAGCTGGACATTCTGGATATCTTTGATGAGATTAAGATTGGAGTCAAGTATCTTCGTAATGGAGAGCCTCTTCCTTCATTCCCAGGTAAAAATATTCTTGTCTATGTATAACCTTTCCATGTCATATTCCATTTTAAATCATGTACTGCTATCAATGTAGAACATTTTCTAAACTACCTAAAATATCCTCTTATATGGATTCACACATTCTTCGCATCAGCTGCTTTTTCATAGCTTACAGGAAGTGAGTCTATGTGATTGGAAATTAATCTGATAATTGCTCTGGGTTTATTTTGTGAAAGATGTAAGTGCTGAGGTTGTGATTAGATTTTATTTTAGGTTTCAATTTATGTAAAGTGTTGAATCCATGGTTGATGTAAAGAAGTTAGGCATTAGTTTAGTGTTAGAAATTGACCATGGAGCAATTGTTTATAGGGCATCATGCATGTGTCATACAGTTTACTACAAACAACAAAACTGAACTTGTGACGTGGATAGGAGCCAAAAATATTTTTAGAAGCTAAAAGCTATCTTGCATATATAGCATGGGTAAGTAGCTGACATCGTTCAGATCACATGAGTGAAAGTGAAAGTGAAAATGGGTTACAAACTGTCAAGTGTCCCATTTGGGACATATCCAATTGATGAGAAATCTCTTCTTTTGTGTACAGCTCATCAGGATGTGTTGAAGGAGGTGGAAGTTGAGTATGTGACGATGCCTGGTTGGAAGACGAGTACAGCTCATGCTAGGAAGTTTGAAGAGCTTCCAGTCAATGCTCAGAACTATGTACGCAAGGCAGAGGAACTCATTGGTATCCCAAGTAAGCACCTGTGCACATTGAATCTGTCATCATTACTTGAGTATTTTCCCAGTGTATTCTAAGTACCTTTCTCGTATTTCTATCATCCTTATTTGTCTCTTAATTTATTCTTCTGTATTCTTTCTTTCCTTCAACACAAATTTATCCATAGTTACTGTAATTTTGTCAGGTTTTGTTAAAAAGTTGTTGATTGATGTCAAAGATTCTTTTGTCTAATAATTGTTTCCAGTGGTTTATTATGTATTATCATTTGAAACTATTCTGTCAGAATGCAAAACAGAATTCTATGATGAAAGTTAAGAATGCAAAACAGAATTCTATGATGAAAGTTATGAAAAGGGAAGCATTCTTATAGGATATCAATCAGTTACACATTTTTTAAATTTTTAGATAAGAATAAATGAAACACCTTAATTTGAAACCTTGTTAACATTGGTTTCTTTGATTCATTTTCCTACCACAGTAAAATGGGTTGGAGTTGGCAAGAGCAGAGATTCCATCATCCAGCTCTTCTAAGTTCCAACAAGAATCACCAGAGAAATATCAAGAGTTTAACATCGTGCTCATCTATGATTTGCTTCGAGATCAAGGACTTGGTCTTGATAAGGAATCTTTCACAAACACTGCTCAGGAAGACCATAGCAGCAACCTTTAGGGTTAAAGGTTATAGTCTATAGTGCTGTAAACATAAGCTACTAATATTCTGCAACCTCTATGAGTGTTCAGATACATGTATAGCTCAAATTATAGAATTATGAGAAATTTTGTATGATTTTTATCATTTATAGAGACACTGCTAGATGGGTATCAGGGAGTGTAGGGCGTTTTAGTTGAACATACGTCTAAGAGCATGCCTTTGCTGATAAATTTGATTTGGAGAACACAATCTTAAATGATCCTCACAAAGATTTGGTCTGTATATATAATTCCCATGAAATCTATTGCCTGTGTAGACTAGCTGTGATTTGAGTTGACAACAATGCCTAGGAATTACAACTTGTTAATTTCTTCCATCCCAAGTACAGTCTGTATATGTGGTATTTTTGCCTGCAGTTATTTTTGCAAGATTTGGACAAAACCGACAGATTTGCAAAGACTTAATTTCGTGGGCAACCACCCCCAACACAGGAAACAAGTTTCTGGTATTCCCTCAAGTTTGGTCACATTTTCAAACAGTAAGACACCGCAAAATTTACCACATTAATAGTGTACAAAATGGATGTGAAAGACCATCTCTTTGTATATCTTCCTGGTTTTTGTTCACTATCATGGCTCTTTCCATCCCTCTCTACGTATTACCCTCATTTCTACCTCTTTGAGTTTATATTTTAATGAAATGTCTAATTCTGTCAATGTCATGTATTCTGCTCTGTATGTAGACGCCATTCAAATGCAAAGCACTCACATTGTCCCAGGCTGATTACAGCATTACCTTGAATTTGTTAAAGATTTGTTACTGGTAGATTCTGTTAATAAGGTGCCCTGATAATTCATCAAAACAATGACTTTTTTATTTCATCAAAGTCGCAGAAAGCAAGTTTGTAGGTTACTATTAAGGTTATGGCTTTAACTGAGAATGTCTTGATTTTAATGGGCGGTCACATCCCTTTTTTCAAAGGTTGTAGATATATCTTTTGTACATCTTTAGTACCTCGAGTTTGGAGGCCACTGAATGTACATGTGTATCTTTTGGTGTGCTTATTTGGTATGCGTAGCTGCATTTTTTATAAAAAACTAGAATCCCTCTCTTGGTGCTCATGAGTTGATTGCCTTAACCCTTCTATTTACAGTGATAGTGCACAAAATTGAGAAATGTCAATTTGTATTCAGAATGCTACCCCTTAGGTGCTTGTTATCTAACACATTACTATATTCATTCTTTTGCTTATCTTATTTTGTTATTTACTTTTGATATATTGAATAGAGGTTGCAGTTCTTACTAGATATAATAGCTTTTTTTCCTGAAATGTTTTTATACCCTTTATGTTTAATGATTTTAATGTAGGCAGCCTATTATAGCTTCATTTTGTACTTGTGTCATACCGTGATGTTATACTAACATCTCTTATTTACTACATGCATGTCAGTATGAAAAATCTTTTTTAGCAAATAATTACATATCTAATGAATTGGAAAGGCAAACTAGAAGAAAATTTACACTCCAAAATGTTCACATTTCTATTAAATATTATGATTAAATGAAAAGTTAAAATATCCCTATGTGCAGTGCTGAAGAAAATGCATTAAAATTTGATTGAATTCTTGTCATTGATCAATGTAAATATAAGTATGAAAAGAGGTTGTTAAGGAAAGACCATGGCTATTCATACCAAAATGAGTCATGACAAGATGATTATGGAGAATTTCAATGTTGCCGTAGAGTGGTAGAAAAAAAAAAGAAATGTGAAAAATTGTATCATAGTTTTTTTGCCTAACTGAAGATTTCTTTTTATCAAATGTATGCAATCACAAAATGTATATATAATGTCAAACAATAGTGTATAAAAAGATTTTAAGAAAATCAGTGATATTTTTAGACAGATTTAACTATTTTTTTTCCTTTGGTAATGGGTTATAACATATGAAAACAAATTCACATGTGTTACCAATAATTCTGAACTGATTTTGATTGCTTGTACACTCTTTGAAGAAAACCTTGTATATGCCACATTCTCAGACAATACTATAGTAGTACACCAAAAGAACTAAAGCATGCTGAATTATTTCATAACATCATTATGAAAAGACATCATTGGAACTACTTGTTATTTTTCATGTCTCTAGAATTCACCTTGCTGATGTAGTCAATATAAACATTTTAGATATTATACATAAAAGAAGAAATCCAGTACAGTTCTGTATTTTAAAAAGTTCATGAAATTAGGTATATCTTTTACTTCATTTTTTATGAAGGAAGAATAGGATAATGAGCTACAATCTTCCTGTTTTTTCTAGGGTGTATATTTCCTGGTTGTTTGTTTTTGGTTTTGTTGTTTTTATTTGTGTAAGAAAATAATGACATTCAAAAGGTTAAAAAAATAATTCTGTATCTGCAGTGCAGTGCACAAGGTTACTAGAATAATTCTTGGCCCTACTGGGTAGGGTACATATAGATGTATGCTCACTTGCTGTTTTGTCATCCTATGTAAAGGACAGTGGTTAAGTCAGAACCTATGTTGTCCAAACTGTCCACGTTTGTATCATTCAGTATAACCTAGTGCTCAGGTACATTAAGCCAATATGGGATTTAGAACAATTACAGTTGTACAAGCCAATTTGACATCTGGAAGGATAATGTCTAAAAGCCGAGTTGTATGTATGTGTACATGTATTCTGTATTGCTCAATTCTTTGTGAGGCGGTGGAAGAGTTCTTATTTGTGCTAAACTGCAGCTTTTTATCAAGATTTCATGTTTGTGAATGCTCCATTGTCAGAAAAGGGAAGCAGTACATTTAAGCAGAGAAGTTATTAAAATTGCACAATAAAAAAAAGAGTGATATTGAAAATCACACAAGAAATCACACTTTCAATACTTGTTATCAAAGGAAGATTAGAACCTCTATAAAGTAGGTTTCAATTTTGTCTTCCTTCATAATTTTATTGTCTAAAATTGGGTGTGTGATTTTTAAACTGTGTATGATTGAAAACTATATATATATGTTAAGAGGCAAATCGAGACAAGACGGTAGTTCTTGATCTCAGCGTAATTGATCATCAAATTGTATAGCTAATTTTTTTCTGCTGGTGTGAGCTGTTTCAAATAAAATATGGGATGTGGTGAAGAAAATTTTTGGTCTGTTTTTGTCTTTCACTTGCATTTATAGTAATTGATCCTTCCCATTGCAAATTAATGCAGATCATGCATTTCATTGGTTTATTAAGAGGTCTGGTATTTTTTGCTCTTATATCTTTGCTTCTCTCTCTCTCTCCCTCCCCCCCCCCCCCCTTTTCCTCCCATCTCTATTTCTGCTTCCTTTCCCCCTTTATACATCTCTCTTTTTCTATGTTGCTGCTTATATCACTGTTTCCTTCTAATAAATGGAGAATCACAAATTTTGTTTAATCATTGGCAAGGTGTTCAGTAAAATTTAATCACTTCCATTTTTCCATTGTACTCAAAACAAATTCAAAATCAATGGTACAGCAGAACTTTTGGTGCTTCATTTTTTTTTCCCCCACTGTAAACTGGTAGAGCTATTATTGCTAAATCATAATTGATGTGGGGGTTTTACACTCTGATTCATAATGGCTTTAATACTGGAGGTAATCGTGCCTATTCCACACGACAAATTGTCATTTATAACTACTGTAAATAAACATTAAACATGAGATATTAAATAAAACACACAATTAATGTACTTTACCTAAAAGCACCGCATATAGTTTACAGTCTGTCTTTGTATCGTGGTATAAAATTTACATACATAAAAGAATCGACATCAGAACACAAATACAAATAAATTAAGAGTACTGCCTCTACATTTGGATTCCAATACCACTTTTTCTAATGCTCAACACCAAAAGTGACATATGATATACAACTGCAACTCAACAGAATCATGCATTTTTTTCCCTCATATAAAACTCTCTTGCCTATATGAATTGGATTAAAAAACCTACAACTTACAATATTGTTATCCTTATGTTACATCTTATCTCTGTTTTATACACACCTCATTGGGATGATTCAGATAATATTTCACATGAACAAACAACTCTTTTGGCTATAGCCCGGAGAGGCTAAAAAATACAGTTGAACACTTTAAAACATGCACTTTCTGATTAGAAAATTCTTATAAAACACATTCAAGTTTTTTAAAACATTCACACCGTCTAGACAAATGAACAGCCATTCGCTAGCTATATAACACTATTTACAAAATGGGGATTCTACTAAAAGAGACTTGTTCTTCTACAGCAGTGGCAGATGGGGGGGGGGGGCACTTCCTGCCCCCCTTTTGAAAGAAAAGTGTACATTGTGCCCCCTCTTTTTTAAATTGTGGCCCCACCTTTGAACTGATAACCTTTTTTTTTCTTTTTTTGCTTGTCAGAATTTTTATGGAGATTTGTGTGCCCCCCTCCCCCTTTTACAAAATCCTGGATCCGCCCCTGTTCTACAGCACAAATTCACTTTCAATGCCTCATGTATTTACAGGCAATTAGTTATCACCCGGTAAAAAGCAATATTAAAATAAGAACACTTTGCAGATTTTCTTATTTCAAGACAATTTCAATGTACAACTGATACCATCCCCTACACCTGAAAAAAAGGAAAGATATATACAAAAACAGAGAATGAATAATTGCTTTACTGATCACATGCCTAAATCTTTTGACTAAATTGTCAGACTGAATGATCTTCTTTTAAAAAGGAGATCCACTGTCAGTAAAAAAAAAAAAAAAAAAAGGGATGGAGAGAGAGAGAGAATAGAGAATACAGTTTAAAAGCCTATTCCCTTTGTCACAGAGTGCATTTGTAACAGACCCTATTTTCCTATAGAATATAGGAAGGGAGATGGGGGGAAGTGTACAAGAAAAAGAAAAGGAAAGATGAATTACTTTGGTATGAGAAGAGATGAATGTTGTTTTCTGCTTAGAATGAAACAATATCTTCCTCTGGTGCTACACAAAGACTGAATAGAGTGGGAACAGGGAGATAATTTGATGTCTGCTTAGCTGAAACTACCTCAAGGAGAATAGATTCATTGGAATTACCTCAAGTGGTCTGTTTGAAAGTACATGTAGAACCATTCAAATGGGTGGACCAGTAAAAACCAATTCAAGGGGTGGATGACTTGAAACCATCTCAATAATAAAGCAACCCAAATCGATGTATCTGATGAAATATCCCCTTAGTGAGGTGGACATATAGGTCGAAACTACCTCAAGGGATCCGTTCAGACTATAGCATGGGATAGAGAAGTTGAACCACCTTGGCGGATCAGTTGAAACTGTCTACATTGGTGGAGCAGATGAAACCATTCCATCAATCCAAACCACCACAAGTTGAGACCCCCTCAAACGGTGGATGAGAGAGGCGGCCACCTCAATGTCTTGATTGGATAAAATCTGCTAATCACCAAAGTAGGGAGATAAAATGGAACCAGAAATGTATCACTTCAAAAAATCCTAGGTGAATTGAGGGGATGAGTCAATCTGAACAGGCACATCCACTGGATTGGAGCCAATGGCATGGATAAATCAACTTGGCAATAAGAAGAGCATGACTGCATGATTGCACAAACTCTTCTTATAATTCCCCAAAATTAAAAAATGATATAAAAAATAAAGAAACATTTGAGGAGAGGGAGGATATGATAGTCCAATATTCAGACATATGCGTGTAACTGCATATTCTCAACAGAAGAACCATATTGCCCCTCTTTAATACGTCAAGAAATGCAGTATGAGTTCTTCAGTAAAAAGCAAATCACAAACCATTTCTTTGAATCAGCATAGCTTTGTCACTGTGAAACAGTGTACAGCAATTGAACACTTTACCTAGATGGCATTGCTAATGAAGCCTTGTAGGTCCTGGTACAATAGCAGCTGTTCATGTTGCTTGCTTATTTCAGTAAGCAACAGAGTAGATATAAAAGGCAAGGTGAATCAGGTCCACATTGTTTTTTTCTACGACAGGGTAAGTTTGGTCAAGTTACCAACCATGCCGAATGGAAGAGAACCAGGTCTAAATGAGTTGGGCTCATAAGTACCAGGGCCCCATCTTCTGAAGAGTGACGATTGATCTGAATTGATCGCAACTCCGATCTCTTAAGTACGCCGTTGTGACTAAATTTTGGTTGTGATTGATTTGAATCAATCACAACTCTATATAAGATAGGGCCCAGGTCTAATCGTGATGAACACAAGTGAACCAGGTCCAACTCTGTTTATCCTGGTACATGGAAATTGTATAAGCTGCTGAATGTATCATAGATGCCAATGGAACAACATGGTACATAATTGGGTCTTTACAAAATGAAAGTGGGTTCCAAATGATAACCCCCCATCAGAAGATCAAAATTTCGTATAAAACATCAAAGCTCCAAAAATTAGAGGCTGCCACCACACATAAATTGGACTACTACAGCTGAAAATTTACATTAGAAATTCTCTATGGTCTCCACAAGCTTTTACAGAAGGCAGCCTTGACATACCACAATAAAGCATAGTGCTCTCAGTAAATGATACAGTGTGTGAAGAAACAAGCAAACAGGGATGAGAATGATAATGCAGGTCATAATAATGCATTTCAAAAGAAACTATTGAAAAACCTCTCAGCCCATTGGTCTTCTCATGAATTCATTGTTTTTAATGATGGGGTTCATCAAATAACATAACTGAAACATCAAATAACGTAACTGAAACATCGAATAACATAAGTGAAACAACAAATCGAATCTAAACTAAATATGAAAAGCACCATCTCACTCAGAGCTGTCCAGAATGTTAGCACAGAGACTTAATTGCTACATTCACATTGCTCACATATCCATCCAAGGGGATGCTCAAAGTGCCAACAAAGTACTACATGTACTATGACTCTGGCTTTATCCATGCTGCCCGTATGTGTTACTCCCTACAATGCACTAATTCACTACACATAGGTTGCGAGTGGCAAATGTAGATTAATGAGTTGCCAGAGGACACGGGCAGAGAAAGTACAAAGCAACACAATTTCCCATTGTAAACTGCTTTGAAAAACCCTCTACACGTACATGTACATGTAGGTCTATCCGGTACACTGCACACTACCAGAATGCAACATGTAAATGGGCGTGCATATAGGATCATAGAATCCTGATGTATGGCATGGATGTCTAAGTCATGGAAGTGGGCCAGTTTACTTCCAACTTCCAATGAGCAGCAATATGCTTCATTCTGTAACGGATCATGCAAGGGACTCGCACAAACAAAATACAGTGTGGTCATTACTGCATTCTGTACCATTATCCTGCGTGCTTCTCAAAGACATATTTTACCTTGAAGATATTACAGGATAGTTTTCTTTCTCTGGACCAAACCTTAACATCAGAGGTATGCAAATTGATGAGTCCTACCAGTCAAGCATAATTTCTCTTCCCACTCTACCGAATATGAATATGTATAAGAAGGGAATAAATGAGAGAGGTCAGAGTGGATCATGGATTGAAGGGGAGAAAATACAGACGGTGAAACCAAAATTTGAAAAAAAAATAATCAAACTATATAATACATATCATACATGCCACCTGCATATCACTTGTTCATTTGATGTAAATCTGCTGGTGAAAATGAATGCCATCTAAAACGGTGCATACATAGCTGGTTTACATGTTTTACATGTTTTACATGTGTTTCATTACAGTGAAATCATAAATTCATGAATGAAAACTAATCTGATTTGTCTCCAAACTAGATGACTTAAATTGTAGGTCCAATTTTGATATATTTTCATATATTCTAAGTAAAATTGCAGCTTTTTTTCCTTTTTTATTTTATACAGAAACAAATAAAAAAATGTGTACAAGAGATTGCAATCACACATTATATACACACTTGCCATCAAGCTACAAAATTTATAGAATGTCTAAAATCACTTTAAAAGCAACAGTTCCTTGATGTAGACTTTTTTTCCTTTTTGTAATATGAAATCGTGATTTGATGCAATTTGAAAATCACATATCTCATTTCAAGTTTTAAAACAATTCTAGTCTAAAATCAAACATTTTGCTTCAATTCAATATAACTTCCTGAGATTTAAAATATATATCATCTAGTCATTTGCATGAATATGGGAATATGAAGCTTGAGCAATCTATAAAGAATCTATGGATGAAAAAAAAAGAGGAAAATAGACAATCCATACCATAATAAAGACATGATTGGGAGATCATATACATCCTTTGAATTTGAAAGATTTACATTATTGATTGATATCCACTGTGTGAAAAATAAAGGAATATAGCAAACTGAACAACAAACAAGCACTATCAAAAGTAGTTTTTTTTTTTTTTAATGTATGAACATACCAGTAAGAATTATATTCATAAGTAATCATTTTCTGTTTTGATACTTCCCTATACTTCTGTTTTTGTCTATTCATATTTAACCTTCAATCATAAAAATAATAGTTTTACATATGTATTGCATTTGCCAAATTTTTCTATTGAAGCACATTTCCTTTCATACTTTGTTCTTTATGCTATATCAAGATAGGACTTATTTCAGTTTCCTCATAACAATATCTCAAAAATAAACACATTCTTCATGTTATACCTAAAATCAAATATAATCACTAAAGTAATATACAGAGATATGCTGAAAGCATACAATCCACCCATATGATGTTTGGAGGCACATACACCAATACAGGATTTCAAACATATAATTATTATAAAAACTCACAATCATACAGTCAAAACTTGCATTACACACTGTTTATTTGACATGAATCCATCAAGCTTGCTTGAATGCTTCTGGTGGGATTTTCCCTTCATTCTGAAAAAAAAAGGAAAGAAAGAAAAAAACAAGATGAATGCGACTGCGTCTCCTATATGCCTCCACCTAAATTCAGTTGATGGCTCAAACTGTTCTTGAAATATTGTGATAACCAGAATAAAAAGCCTCTAATTACAATTGTACATGTTAATTGACCTCTTTGACATTTGACTTACACCTTATAACCCAAAAGTCTGATCACTTTATCCCCTCCTAGTCATGAATACAAAATAGTTGAGATATGGTGATAACAAAGGTAAAAAAAAACATTAAATGCATATACACCTGCATAATGACCTCTATGACCTGTCACCTTTGACCTACGTGAACAAAAATCTAATCAGTTCATCTCACCATGGTGATGCATACTACTTCCAAGTTTGAAGTTAATGGATCAAATGGTTCTTGAGATATCACGTTAACAAAGCTAAAACCTGCAATTTCAGAATTGACCTCTATGACCTTTGACCTACATACCCCAAAATCTAATCAGATCGTCTTCCTATGGTGATACATACTAGCACCAAGTTTAAAGTTCATACCTCAAATGGTTCTTGATTATCGCTAGAACAAGGCTAACACCTGAAATTTCAGGAATTGGCCTCTGTGACCTCGACCTTTGACCTACGTACCCCAAACTCTAATCAGATTGTCTTCCTGTGGTGAAACATACTAGCACCAAGTTTGAAGTTCATATCTCATGTGGTTCTTGAGTTATCGCTAGAACAAGAAAGCGGGACAGACGGACGGACAACCCGAAAACATAATGCCTCCGGCACTACCTTCAGTGGGCGGAGGCATAAAAAAGGTAAGATATTCAAAAAATAGAATTCAATGGTTATATGAAATACACCTATCATCAACTTAATCTTTTGATAAGAGATAAATTCACCAGTTTTGATATCTATAGGACAATCTTTATAACACACATAACATAGACCCAAGATCAAATACATCAAACTAAAAAGTTTTTCTCTTTTGTGCCATCCTGTTCACTAAAAATTTTCATGTAGTTTCCAAATTATCTGTATAAAGCTCTGTATTGAATCAATGAAATGAGAATTGTAATTTTATTGCATTATTATCATCATTTTATAATCAGTATTCTTTTTGTAAAATATTTTTGTAACAGGTTTTAGTGAGGGTTTTCTATATATTTCCCATATTGCACAACAATGAAACTGAAATTTGAGACAAATTTTAGTCTTTTGAGTTAAAAGTCCAATGTATCATCACAAATTGATCAATATATGAAAAATCATTTTATATTTGTACCTCCAGGTGAGTTATTATTTATTACCATATCTTATTAAAACCATACACATTAAACCAGGTGAACAAACCATTGAAGCATGGAGAATTTCAGCCCCAGAGAGGCAATAATCTTCATCATATGTTTATTATGAATGAGTTGTAACAAAGTCACAATCTTCAATAACAGCAAAATGAAAAAAATTACCTGTAGACTAGTGAAAACCTTCCCTGATAGTTCATAATTCCAGTTGTTCTCTCCTAGGCATCTGTGGGAAACGATCATTGGTTAAATAAAAGCAATTAAAATAAACAGCTTCTGGTGAATTTAATAGAAGTATATTTTGATATCTTATTAATGGTACTAATACCACAAAATCATGTACATGTGTATTAAAGGCCTTTAATAGAAATTTATCAACCCTTCCAGCAACAAACTCATCATAAAAGCCTGGTAATGAGGATAAATATAACAAATGTCATGTCTCTGGCAACTCTGCTAAAAGAGATTTACCTCTTCAATCCCCCCACCCCCCCCCCCCTCCCTATTTCGCATTTAAGAACCATAACGGCTCAATGGTAGAGCAACGGTCTTCTAACCGGAAGGTCCACAGTTCAAAACCAAGTTAATGTGCTCGTGCCCTAGAGTAACGTTATTAATCCTCATTACCAAGTCTCTCCGATTGCACTTAAATTTGTAGGTCCACCTGGTTGCTTGCCTACAAGCATATAATAGTTTTCTTTAAAAATCATGTAAAATAAATTTTCAATTAATCAACTTACTTGATGGACCACTCTGCATTCATACCAGACACTCTCATGAATTCAGCTAGCATATTTTGCTGTGCTGGGGTGAGTCCCTGTGGGATTGGTGCAGGCATTGACTGAGGGACATTGACAGGGCTGGTGGATGGGGTGGGGCCAGGACTGGCAAATGAGCTCTGTATTGGTATGGGAAAATATAGGATCAGCATAAGTTGTAGCAAAAAACCACTAGTGGTGAAAGTAGGGTGAAAACTACTCTGCCAAACAATGATAAAATTCCGTCTTGCATCAGAATATTGGCAGAAATATAGCAAGGACAATTCACCACCATTCCTCATACGTGTATGTATCTCCTATGCATGATAACGGATAGAGGAGACATTATGTATCTAAAAAATTATGTTTCAGTAAATATGCTGTAAAACCAGAAATTTTTGCGTGCATGAAACTTTCATATTTCGCGAGTGGTTCAGTCATTTTTTTTAAAGATTTGCTATGCATACATTACCTTCTGTTGGTTTGTAGCTGGTCTAAGGCAGAGTTGATCATTGATAATGCACAGGCCAGTATTAGGATGCTGTGTAGCGAGGAACACCCTACTGAACGCTATCACTACCTCATCGTTGGACTTGCTGGTAACTGAAGACAAATTTTATTTTTTTCAAATTGAGAGATAATCATTAGCATCGTTGAATATAACTCACTCCTCTGTTCATAAACATCTTACCAAAATACATATTACATCATTATTTGGATGGTCTAAATCATAAGTGTATTAAAAGTACTATGAAGGTCCCTTTGATCAAATGTAAGAGAGCCTTATATTATATGTAGATTAACCTTACAATGCACAACCCATAATTACTTTGCAACTGTTTCCACAAATGAGGAAAGAAATGTTTTTCAGCACAAACCTAAAATTCAGAAAGATATATTTGGGCACCATCTTACCTTCTTTGAAAGTACCACTGACTGTAAAACACAGGAGAGCTCCCTGTTAGGAAGGATAAAAGAACATTACATGTTATCAAGGTAATATATAATCTGTCATCATATATTCTGCATCCAGGCTTTAAAATCACAGCTGACCCAGAGCAAAAAAGTTTTTGAAAATAAAATGCATTGTCCAATGGACTTTGTTATAATGCTAAAATGGTTAATCTTTCTGCCTGAGGATAAACTCAAAAGCCCATCACACACTATACGATCGACTGCGATCCGAGTTTGGAAATAAATCGCAACAGCATTAAAGAATTTTAACAAATAAATTCTACCTGATTCAGGTGCTGGACAATAATATGAATACTAAACATTGGTTTTGGTGTGCTGTCAGTCTTATACCCGGAATAAGGGCCAAATGAGTTTCAAATCGTAGACAATCGTACGATTGCTCTGACTACAACTCAGAGCCGATTTGGCCTTTCCTTTGACAAGAAAACTTGCAATAGGCAGTATTTTCAATTTTACTATCTATATGACTATTTAGAACCTAAATAGAAAATATTTGATGTTTTAAATGTTTATATCAAGTGCTTTTACATTTTCTTCCCAAGTCGATCACAGACTGGTCGTATAGTGTGCGGTGGGCTTAATACTTCATAAAAACGTGAAGTGAATACACAGAACATGATTTACCTGTGCCATTGATACATCTATCCTGAGGGAGTTCATATGATGTTGAGTGGCTGGCAGGTCATGAAGATAAGCTATGATGGGTACTTTCTTCTGCTTTATCAGCTTGTTACGTTGAGCTAGGTAAAAAAAAAAAGTATGTCAAAATGAACTAGACAGTTACAGGTTTCATCTTTCGCTCTTTAATAGAAAATAATGGAAACCCTGATTAGAGACACTTCAAGCTGAATTAGACATAATCCACAGTTGAGTTTATTCTTCATATCAGGGTTACAGGCAGTTAATTTTTAGTGCCAGGTGGTGGCATTTGATGTAAATTTACATACTTTGTTTTCTGTCATACAATTTCAATTTTGGGATGAATTTGACATTAAAGATATGAATTTTGGACTCTTTGAGGGGTGGGAAGTAGTGCCAAAATTGCTAGTTAGTGGTGGGCTCTGCTGCCCACCGGCGGCCCAGTGTAGCTATAACTCCATTTCATATCATCGATCTGTTGTACAGGCTATTGTTGTTCATTGTAAAAGTAGTCAAATTGTTCAAGCAAGAATTCGATTGATGATTTAAAATTGATAAGATGTATGAACATTATACTCTGATTAAGCATGGGTAAAAAGCTCAATTAACAGCATTTGCTACATATGTATTTCAATAAATGCTGGATGTGTATTGATCATTCAAGATCATACCTGGATCCTTTGCAACAAGCAGATTGCGGCTTTGATGGTCTCTCAAATAACGACTGAGGCGTGTCTTGCCCTGACCAGGCTCCAGGTTCAAAGGTATAGACAACGAAAAGCTTGCCTGTAAAATGAGGTATGGTGGAGAGCAAATTACATTGAAAATAATACAAACATAACACGAGTTCAAACAGTTTAGCCCTGTCCATTAGAAGATTAATGTTAAACTGCATGTACATTTTGATGTATCTTTGTTTTTATATCATGTACTGTATAAGCCATAAATTTCGCGGCCATAAATTTTCGCGAATAGGACTAACCAGACTATTTCGCGAGTGGTTAAATTCGCGGTCGGAAAATTCTCAAATCTACAAACAGCGGTGATGATGTACTTTTGCAAAGCGAAGTGGTGAATTTCTGACCAGGAGACAACAAATTCATCCGACTTCTTATGTTGGCAATATTTTGGCGTGTAGTTAAATTCGCGACACACTCGCGATTCGCGAAATTCGCGAAAATGAAACCCCCGTGAAATATATGGCGTATACAGTATTTTACAAACATGGAAATGATACTACTAGCAGAAGCAGGAGTACTACAGTCAATAATACAGTCAAACCTGCTTTAGCGACCACCTGTATAGAAAGACCACCTGTCTATATAGAGCACAATTTTTGTTTCCCTTGAAAAATGTTTCTCATTCAAATGTGTATTAAAGGAACCTGTATATAAAGACCACTTTTCTTGTCTCCCTTGAGTGGTCTTTATATACAGGTTTTACTGTATCACTTAAAATGCTTCTTCTGCTAAAACTCTTAAGTGATGTTACCAGCTATATTAATCCCGTAACTATTTATATCAATGGAAACATAATTATTACAAGTATATCACTAAAATGAAAAACAATTCGTTAGCAAATCTCTCTAGGAAACGATCCATTTTTCAAATGATATTTTACCTGATCATGATAGACTTCAAGAAGAGGTTGTCTATCCTGGGAATCATACACTTTGAGGAACCTTTGAAAGAGAAAAACAAATCAATAGGTTATAAATGATATTTGTCTACTTGTCACTATACTGTTAAAATACGAGTTTGCCTTTAATAAACAATGAAGAAATTTGTCCTGATAGGCTGCATTTTCTTTTATCAATAAAACTAATTAAAAGTGAGAGAATTTGATATATTTCATTTCAGAGCAGTAATGAATTATGAAAATGTTGCAACGACAATTCCTTTGTATAATGGCGTAAATACATTTCAACCCTGATACAATGAGACAGACATATAGGGGCCACAAATGCTTTATGGAATAAAAAGTTAAGCTGGAAATGACCAAAACAAATTGTGAAAAAAGCCCAACTTCAAGAAACTGCAGCAGTAAGGCTAGAATTTGTACCATATGCAATACCATACATCAATCAAATCTACATATGGTACATACATTTTGTAACCAAATACAAAGTAAATGAATTGCTTACTTATCCATGAATGGAACAAGGAGTGCCTTGATTTGATCCCCAGCAAAGAAGTTTGGTTGGATGGGGGGCAGTGGAGCAGTCTCTTCCAGGTCAAAGTTGATCGGAGGTGGCAATGTACTTCCATCCTGTTTTCAAGGGGTAGAAAATGGGAACAATAGTTCATCAATGTAAACATCTTTCTTATATAATTTTAGGGCAATATTTATATAAACACTATAATAACACTTTAGAGTACAGCAGTTTTCTTGAGCAGAAAATAAAAATCATTCACAAAGAACTATTCTTTTTAACATACGGGCATTCATTTATGAACATAAAATTGTACGAACCCTTAGTCTACAGTCTTGTTTGGATTACTTTTCACACAATATTCATAATTCGAAAATAGCAGAATGAAAAAATCCTAAATTCATCATATAATTTCCATGTGTGTTGACCTATAACAGAAATACATGTATGTATTTTCCATTGCTACATCTTTTTTGTACTAAATGTATTGAATACTCAGTTGTTTAAGGTTTTTAAATGAGTTTGCAAGCCTAAATTTTGATAGGGATTTCATCAGTATTGTACATCTGACTCAGAACCCTAAGAATATGCCCGATAGTTTGGCTTCCATGAATCATGAAAAACTAAATATTCTAGGGTAACGATCTACTTACCAAAATCTCAACCTTCGGGAATCTTGATCGAACAGCGCTGAAAAAGAAGTACATTTAGGATCAGCTTCTGCAACAGCAGTTTATCTAAAAGACAGTGTTTTACACTACCTTTTATAAATAGGTGTTTTCTAAAGGATATTTTAAAAACAATCAAACAAAAGGTTGTCCTGAATTTCTCAATTTAAAATTTTTTATTATTTTTTTTTTTTTTTTTTTTTTCATTTTTATTTACTTATTTATTTATTTATTTATTTTTTTTTTTTTGGGGGGGGGGGCATCCTGAATGTATGGGTCGTTTTCCTTAGATTCCTGTTCGTAAAGAGCCCTGGCTACAGAAAGGTATTTTAAAGAAAATTCCTGTGATATTTGTGAATATATCTGAGAGGATGGCAGAACGAATTAATGAAGCTGACTATCCTAGTGTTGGGATATATTACACAACTGCCAGGTAGAAAGCAAGAGATTATTATTTGAATACATGAAGTGATATCACTGTGAAAATAACTTTATTGGCGGCTAAGAGACATGTATAAAGAATTATATTTTAGCATCATAAGCCTTTGGAAAAAAAGAATTAACCATTTTCCAATAAGCCACTGTTTTCAACCTCTGATCAATTTATAATTGACCTTTATATCTCCACTGACCCAAAGAAACTTACCTCAATACTCGCCAAAAACACAAAACCTTTTGTCACAGATATTTCTAATACTTTTAATTCTAAATGCGAGTTTGAATACAATATTTGTTAATATGAATTTTAGTTTTACACCTAAAAAACATCCCTTCCAAAATGACCTAAAGATTGAATTTTTGATACTAAACTATAATAAGTTTCACAATTACACTATTGTCTCAAAGGGAATGAGGGAAGGTACACAGCCCACAAAGATGAATAGAATGAACAGAAAAAAGGGAGACAAGAGCAAACACTGATGCATTACAGGTGTCAATGAGGCAAACACAATTACTACCAGTTTCTTTGAAATGAATTCACATGAAAATTTGGATACCATTTTGTCAATCAATGAGGAAAAGCACACCTAGTACAACAATGCCATCGATGCCCTTCACATAAAGCTTGACACATCTCAATATCAAATGTCAAGAACAATTACAGCCATATTTGGTTGCTTTTTTCTTGTGTGTGTTATCAACCAGCTGGTCTGTATTCTTTTTCCTGAAGACAGTTTTCAAATTTCAACGTAAAATGTTCAAGATGAGGTTCTGTATTTATCGAAGCAGACATGGTATGGTTGAGCTACTCCTGTAGCAAATGATTAAGTTGTACCGATGGCAGGTCCCCGTTTGAGCGTCTGTCTTAGGTTGCCCTCTTGCATTGAGGATCTTACCCGTCATGGACACTCTAAACTGTCAGGACCTGCAGTGACCAAGATCACAGGACCAAGTATGGTCACGTCACGTCTGTTGCTCAGATCTTCATTCCTTGTTCTCCATTAGCATATGCTGAGGCCTTCTATACATCCCAAGAATCTTCAACATACTGGTGAAGTGACTTTTAATTAATGTTGGCGGTTTTGACGTTCATTTTGACTCTCATATTACCAATTGTTGAACTGGTTGAATTGACAGCAAAGCTACGTTGACATGTACTGTAAATGGAGCAGGGCATCCATTGCACAGACGAGTAGCGTCCGTTGAAAATGGTCAAAAGCTCTTTTTCTCATTCTATTCATTCAATTTGTGGTTCCGGTAATCTGTGTCTCTTTCAATCTTGACAGGAGACAAATTGTCTCTCTGAACAATGGTGACAAGACTCTCATTTGGCTGAGATCATTAATTTAAGGACTATGAGCATATTTTTGGCATTGAGCACTAAGTGGCATGTATATTCCTTGACAAACTTTGTTCAAATAAGGATTTTATCACAAACTGGTGTTTGAAAAGTGTTCACCCCATTTTCAATAGAAAATTACAAAAGAATTTGAAAAGAAGAGACAAAAAAAAAAAAGAAGATGTGGAATAAAGGAATGATACACAACACAACTCATGCAAGAAAATTATGAAATGTTTGTCTTACAGAGCTTTTGTCCCATTTTGATATTTTTAATGAAAGATGATTAATTTTTTCTAAATTATGAAATAATCCTGGATTTTTTACAGCCATAGTACATACAGAGTATGAAAAAAATCTAACATTCAAGTGCACACCCTTTGTTTAACAGGAAAATAGTTAACTCCTATGATTTTCCCTATTATAGATATTGAAGCTTAAGTTTTCTTTTACAATTTCTGTAAATTCCCAGTCTCTTCAAATTGGTATTATCATAAAATTGGGAAAAGAAGAGAACAGACCTAAATCATAAACACATTCATCATAATATCAGCATGTCCAATGACATCAGAAGGTGCAGTGGACATTATGGAGAGATAATTTAATGGACAAACAAAATTGATCTCTTTGCACAAAAAAGGGAATAAGAAATGAAAAAGATGTGAGGACTTGTGAAAGTCAGCAATACTTCTGAGCTAGCTGGAGTCATTCTTCTGTTGTTTTTTTTTTATAGTTTTGATGGATTTAGTGAAACACTGGAAACTGGAACACCATCACACTGATGACAACCTGCAATGCTTTTTCTTTCTCTCGTAACAGTGCATACTCATTTGGAGCTCAAAGCAAGCAGTGTATGTACTGTACAATTGACAAGACACGTGCCAGACTGGGGTGTTTGGTGTACAAGAGCTGACAAAAGACAGGTATATCAAGAACTGTCGGATACCAAGTGGTTATATCAAACAGCATAATACAAGTAAACGGGCCTTAAAACTAAATAAAAACCAACATCATTATGGTTTTCTTAACAGTAAATGTGCTCCATCTTTTTAGAATCCATGCCAGGGCTCAGTGCCTGGGTCCTGCCTTAACAGGTGACTCTATCATCACCACCGCACATCAGGACCAGAT
This sequence comes from Heliocidaris tuberculata, assembly GCA_025618425.1. Classification (NCBI taxonomy): domain Eukaryota; kingdom Metazoa; phylum Echinodermata; class Echinoidea; order Camarodonta; family Echinometridae; genus Heliocidaris; species Heliocidaris tuberculata. The sequence continues at coordinate 26,185,481 of CM046834.1, read as the reverse complement.
GCCATCTTGTTGCTTGGTAACAAGAAGCTATCCTCCTGGAACAAACCTCCTGCTTGGACCCTCTGGAATTGTTCAGCCATACCTGATGTAAGTGGACTGTTCCCTGAAGTTATCACAGAGAGGGTTACCATCAAGTGTCAGTTCCTTCAGCTTGAGTCCCTTCAGGTGGTTCAGCTCTCCTTCAGATCTCAGCTGAGTAAAGAAATTTAACCAAAGCTCTCCATAAGCATACATGATCATAAACTTACTAACATCAGCTGAATTTCTATTTCTGACATTCTTCTTTTCATGCTCTTCCCTCTGGTAATTTCTGTACAATGTTCTTCCACATATATTTGTACATCTGTTACTTCCAATGTCATACCTCTTCCATTCTCGACACTTCGTCCCTATCATGTTTTATCATTGCTCTCTCTTTACGTTTTCTCTTTTCAATGCTCTCATTATCTTACAGGAGCTGAAGAAAGAATGGTCTCCTACATTTTGTTTTGGTTCAGCAAAGCTGCTTTCAAAATGTAACCAACCAATGCATGATATGAAACAATCTTTTTGTTTAAATGCACGTTAACTGGATCTTGTTTTATCATATTTGTCAAGTCGTAACCAATTCTGGGCATTCACTCTCTCAATATAAATGTTCTCTTCACATGCTGATCACTTACATTGTTGCGTGCTAGACTGAGTGATGTAATGTTGGGCATCTTAAGCGGTAGATCAGACATGCTCTTCAGGTTGTACAGTTTGTTGGCATCAAGTTGAAGTAATGTCATCTAGAAAAATGAGAAATAACGTGTCCCTTTTTAAAATTTAATTGAAATCTTTGTAAGGCAACATCATAGAACATACCACTAGCAGACAATCTAAATGCATTCATGTGAAAGCACTGCTGATTAGAGGCAAGTTATAAGTGTCAAAACTTTGAATAAGTGCATTATTGTTGGTGCATACTGCTATACTTCAATTTCTTGTAACCCGTTTGTAAAATTATATTTTGAACAAACATCATGTTGCAGGAGCATTAACATGGCACTGGAACGAAACAAGGGAGAAATAGCGCTATAAGATTAACATTCTTCACTTCTTTTTTTGTTTTTTAAGGAAAGAAAAAGAAAATTTTGCATCAAAAAGTGATTGCATTTGTTTTTCTCATACCTGATAGTGTCATACTTAAGGTTACTTAAGGTTGAGTTCTGGACGCAGGTAGTGATGCAATTTTATTACTTAATGTACACACAAGAAGCATAGTAACAGGAAAGTGAATATTGCAATACAAACATGAAAATGATTTATATCTTTATCATAATTACCTCTGGAATGTTTTCAGTAATTATTTTGAGGATTGCTGCAAAGTGGGCAGGTCTCTCTACAATGATGTATAGCTTTCCTTTCAAATCTGCAAGAAAATTAAATTATATAAGTGAATGAGAATAAGCATTATAAACATTGTCTATGCCATTTCAGTAGTGAATTATGCAATGGAACTATAAAGCCTCACAATATTGTGATGTGATATTGTAATGAACTTTAAATAAATGATGTAAATCTGCCCTTATACAAGAAGTTTGAAGAGAGGGAGGATTCAGCAATTTAATTTCAATGGTTACTAAATTTCTTAAAATTGGATCTTCTTATTGATTAACTGGATAGCTATAACCTTCAAACTCCCTAGCCTTTGAAGCATCACTAATCTGTACATGACTGTCGTAACACATAGACAAAGAGTGCTCAGGGGCCTTAGTCGCTCATAGCTTTCTTCTTAACCTTCATGTAAAATGTTTAAATTTTTCCGTTGTATTTGTTGGTTTCTTTCTTTCTTAGGTGGTGTACATCATGTCTGAAAGGAGCTTTACTGCTGCCATACTCACCGCCATCATTTGTCAGATTCCCAAGATCCAAGGATTTGGCGGAGGGGTCATAGCGTCTACTCATCACTTGCTTGAGCAGGACTAGGTCTTTTTCATTAAAGACAGATTTCATGGGCGGTCTGCATGGACGAGTCTGAATGATGATCTGTACAATAGTAAACATGACAGCCATCACAACAAAAATATTTCTGTAAACAATGACTTGTATGTGAACAAACATATTTTGACTTTTTATTTTCTTTACTTCCTCCTTTAATAGTGAAAACATTGTACATGTATAACTCAACTGCACAAAAATTTAACTCCTTTTAGATTACTTTTTAATCAATTCAATAATACTGCTACTTGTTTGAAAGAGAACAGGAGAAAACAATTAGTAAAACGTACAACATGAAGGCAGACACATCTTATTCTATATATTACCTTGTATCCACTTTTGGATGTTATTCTGGTGCTGACATCTTTCAGGGCCTGACCAGTTGCTAAATCATCCACATAGAACACAGCATTCTGATTATCATAGGAAAACTGCCCAAAAAACAAACATAAAGTGTACAAATAATATTGCTTTTATTTACACAGTAAGAAAAATGGTTGCAATAAATGTGACAATAAAAATGAGACAGATTGATGAGATTTGGATGTACTTTTTCACATTATGATAGTAATGTTTTTCACCATATAGGCTTGCTAATTCTTATTTCATTTTTTTCAAGTGCAAACCCATTACAATTCTTCATCATCACAAAGGTACTCACAAGGGAAAAGGATACAATTTCAAGAATCAAAACTTATCACAGAAAAGAAAATTAGATCAAAGTACATACATTGTTACAGCATTGTTACAGCATACAGCATTGTTATTCAAATGTCTTATTTCTTTACTACACATCAATATTACCTCTTGTGGTATAAAGGGTTCTTTACAGGCACCTTGAATAGTTTTGATAAGCCATTCCTTGTCACTTTTCTTGCCATAGGGAATCTGAATAAAGAACAAACACAAAAAGAGAGGTGTATAAAGTTACTGATCCTACATAATCTTGTGATTAAGCAAGTATACAAAATTCAATTAAACTTAAATCATAATTTGGTATGGCTAGGGCTAGATAAATAAAGCTAAGAAAAGTTTAAACTTAAAATGCTTCCTTAATAATTGTATGCCATGTAACTCCACATTAAAAAAAAATAATGTATGAAACTCAGTTTAACCACAATTACAATTTACTAAGGAGATTGCAGGTTATTCCCTATTATAAAATGTAGGCAACCTTATTGGTCATATGACGCCACATGACTGTGCATTTCTCTTTCCTACCGTCATGACCGTGCAAAAAAAGTGCTCATCAAAAAGTGATAACGCACAGCAAAAAGTAATGGAAAGGTTAAGGCAAGGACTCAGATTGTGCACACTGACACACGCATTATACTTTTTGGCTGCGCTTAATGTGATGTCATCAAGGAAAGCAAATGGCGGCCTCCTTGACTGTGCGATTCTGGGCGTCTCAATGGGGTTTGTAACCAATTTTTTTACTTTGTATTCATATTGTTGACCAGTTTATAGAAAAAATAATTCATTTTCTGTGGCTCGTGCATTAGTGATATGCACTGCACTCAGTTAATTCACAATAATAATAATTATGAGTATTTATATTGCGCCATGTCTGTCAAAAATGACACTCCTGGCGCAGACGGATAATGAATGAGACTTGTCAAGTTTATTGCCTGTCTCATAGTGACTTGATTCACTAATGCACTCCCAAACATGAATTATTTGTATACTAACTGTATGCCTCACGGTTATTTAATTAATCTGTTTGAGAAAACTAGGTCAATCACCAAAGTACATTTGGTGATCCAGTTTCCCAGCAGCAACATGTTCATACAGCATAAGATTGTCTAGTGACCTCCAGTATAGATACCAATTAACAATTCTACACATCCCTTCAACAGAGCATAAGTTTGTTTCATGATCTCTATCATAAAGGCAGTACATCCAGTTCTAAAAGAGCACACTGTAGAGTGCGCATCTGTTTTTGTGCCCTCAAGCATCCCATCTCAAAAAGAGTTGCACTTGATTCAAATACACAGATCAAAATTCAAATCAATCGCAAGTTTGTAGATACGAGATAGCAGACTGCAAGTTCGCAATTAATTGAAGGTCATGGAATCAATGTGGATCAATCAAAACTCTATTTAAGATGAGGCTCAGCATATCTCCAATCCAACTTTACCCCTAGTATACTTACAGTGACCTTACACCATGTTTCATCATCCCTTCCACCACCACCACCACCACTGTGCCGTGAGCCATCCTTGAAGGGTAGACCTAGTCTAGACATAGAACTCTGGGATGAACCTCCTCTTCTCTCATTGTTCTGTGATCTCCTTTGGTTGTGTCCAGGTTTCCGACTTCCATAGGGATTGCTGCAGGAGATCACATCATTGTTAAGAACTTACATTTTTCTCATTCTATAGAAGTGACATTATTTTGAGATATATTATTTAAAGAATGATCATTAAACATTTGGCCTAAAAGCAGAGAAAAAACATTCTTCTTTAATACTTCTTACATCTTTTTAGCAAATACTTCCTAGATTTAAAAGTAAAAGAAAAATTCTACATAAAAGAAAACTTGTTGGGAATATTAAATATCGATCTTGTAAAAGAGCGAGAAGATGCCTTAGGACTCTTGTCAGTGTTGGGTCAAACATTTGTGAAAAAGAACCCTGCCAATTTACAATTAAAGTAATAATTGACTTTCAGAAGGATGCACACTTTTGGAAACAACACTTCATTGTCCTGTAACGCTACTCACTTTGTTTCATTCAACAAGAATAGGCCTTTGTGAATTAAAATGAGCAATATTAAACTCTGAAGAGTGCTATGTAGGGATCCCCACAATTTTTTTTACTGGGGTTCTGGACTGATGTGTTATAGGTTCAAGTGCAATATTACTGTTAACATTTTGAAATTTTGGGGTTCAGATTGAATTTTGGTGGGCCCAGGTGTATAGAGCGTCAAAGCACTGGCTTATGGTATGACTCATAAAATCAATTAACTTATTCAATACTAAAGTATTCAATATTTCTAAAACAATTTGTCTAAAGGTTGTTTTTTTTTCATCTTGTCTACAAACAAAATTACCCTCTATGGAGTGAGACTTACAATCTGGAATTCACTTTTGGATTATCTCCATCATCCATGGACACATCATCATCTTCCAATCTTGACCTTGGATGTACCTGTTCTGAACTCTGATCACTCATTCCTCCCCCGCCACCGCCTCCACCACGACGGCCTCCTCCTCCTCCTCTCCTTTTGTCTCTCCTACCACCTCCACGACCACCTCTCCATTTCCCTCCTCCTCCTCCTCCTCCTCCTCCTCCTCCTCCTCCTCCACCACCACTGCTTCCACTTCCTTCTCCACCTCCCCTGCCCCTTCCTCTTCCTCTGTAACCACCGTCTCTGTCACTGTATCTGCTACTGTCATATTCATTTCGACCTTGTCCTCTAAAGTTGTCATTTCTGTCGTATCTGTCATTCTGATCCCAATCATTTCTGCTTCCTCCTCCTCCTCTTCCACCTCCCCTTCCTCCTCCCCTTCCTCCTCCTCCTCCTCCACCTCCTCTTCCTCCTCCCCGCCAGTGCCCACTTGGTACTTCTCTTGAGCGATCGTCATGTTCTGCACAGAAAATGTAGCAATGTTCACACCAGTATTTTTTAAATTAAATGAAATAACATTTCAAACTGTCATGAATTCGATACCATATTAGATGAGGCCCTTCTTACTTCCAATACTTTACAACAGTCTTCAATTGAGGTACATTCAAAACATTCCTGACGTTACCAAAGAGCAATCAAAATAAAATTAATAATGCATGCAAACACAGAACTGAAAAAAAGTTTGCGAAGAATTGATGATAAGAATGAAAGTTTGCTTTTTGCTCATACTTCAGAATAAATATACATGTATTCCAAAAGATATGTACAGTTCACTCAAAATATCAGAATACTCCCTTTTAACATGAAATTACCAATGTTCAATTACTAACAGTTAGTTACTAGTGTGCAAATTGGGCTTATCTTTATGCTAAATTTTCAAACATAAAAACCTTTTTGGGTAGGGTTTGATTGGGACTCATTGTGGTGTCTCAGCAATTTATTTTTCACACATTTTGTCCATTTGTAATTGGTGTTGGACAGTTTCTTCCTCCTAAAGTTTCAGCAATTATAGTTTGCAATGCTGCCTGACAGAGCCTGTACAAGCCACATTCCTGGATTGATATGTTTGGGTTGATATATTTTGTTTGAAAATAAGAGGAAATTAAAAACACAAATCAGAGCAAATTTAGATTTATCCATAAAAGTTATCCTTCTCAATAAATGTTAGTGTTCTTTTCTGTCCAGGCTAACTTGGCCCACAGGTGAACTCAGACTTGTCCATACAGCAACGTAGAGTTAGCTACATGTACGAGAGCTCGAGAGCTTGAATCAATCTCAACGACTCTTCGTGAATTTTGCATCAAGGATTTTAATCATAAGATGAATGAGGTCATGATAACTGCCAATCTAAAGCATTACCATAACATATCAAGTGAAATATAAGGTAAGTTGAACCTATATTAGCACAAACAACTTTCAATTTATACTAATCCTCTCTTTCTGTGCGACCGCGCTGAAGCCCTGTGCCTGTACCGTGTCATATTGAAGTCAAACCACCATATTTGTCCGTCACCAACAAAGCAATTCTTCTTAACTCTAGGGAGCCCCAGGTACAAATCTACTTAGTCAGAATCTGCGTTAGTTTGGTTGCTTTTTTTTCAAAATGGAGAAAGGAAAGATGAAAATTTGTACTTAAATATTAAGAAAAATTTTGTACCTCACTAGCAGGCATCATGATTTGACAGGTAATTTGATGAAAAAAATGCGTTTTGCTGGCATCGCTGATATTTTCCCCGTGTTGTAGCACCGATTCAAATGACTCAAATTCACTAGTGCACCATCACTGGTATATACCGCTGGTAGTTTTCCACGTACATGCAGTGGGGGAAACTGTCAATGGTACGGTCCTAGTGATTGCGCACTGGTATGTCGAGTCGTTTGAACATTAATGCTAAACGTTGAGGTCTCAACTGGCTTAGTGCCGTCTACATTGACTTTTTGTTTAGCATTAATGGAAATTTTGTCAGATATCTCCACTGCACTACATCGTATAGTTTCCATTATGTTGTATTGCCGACAGCGCACGTGCCATCACATGCATCCGCCATTTTGAATCTGCATTACAAGGGGATCCATGGATACACAAACACTGGTGAGTTCTCGAAAATTTCTCATGCTATATTTTGTCTTTTTTTCGCTTAATTTAATAACGAAAAGACCACAAACTTGTCACAAGTTTCCCTAGGAGGAGATGTATAGAGAAGAACCTGTCGGTCTCGGGAGTTCACAGCAAAGGGTTTTTCCACGGCATTTTCATAACCTGCCAACCCGGCTATATTGGAATGGCAGATAAAAAATCCTGGCTTCCCGGGAGTGTATAGGGCGTATAGCCTTTTTTTCTTTTTTTTTTTACACTCCAGGAAGCCATCCTGGCTAAGTGGGATCACTCGGATGAGCTGAAAGAGGAAGATTTTAGCAAACTCTGAAGGTGGTTTGCAAGGTTCACCGTAGGTGGAAATGGATGAATCTTGCCCACTGATTTTTTTTCTTACTTGTCTCTCCATAGGGGGGATTGCCTTCTGTGTATGGCTTAATGTTCAATCTTCAAAGTCACATTCCATAAAACATCAAGCCTGACTGAGGGCCTGAGTCAAGACAAGTTCTTACTAATAGTAATACTATGTTAGATCTAGCTGTATGAGCTCCGTGGCTTATCAATCTGGTACTGGCATATGGAGCTGTACATTGGATGCATATACTGTGTGTGGAGGGGGATATCAACAAAAAAATTTAGATCTAAATATCACCATTTCCCACATACTGGGAGCCATGCAAACCACCCTCAGAGTTTGCTAAAGGAGTTACCTTCCAGACTCAACTAAAATTATAAAAATCAAATGAATAAAAATTTTTTAAAAAACACAAAAATCAGGTGTGATCAGGTTAACTTGTATATGGGACTACACATGCAAGGTAAGATTTTTAAGAAAAACCTGACCACACCTGCTGATTTTTGTGTTTTTTCCCCCTTTTTTATTCATTCGTTTTTTACAATTTAAGTTGAGCCTGGAAGGTAACCCCCTTTAGCACTCACACTTATGCGAGGTTATTGGAGATGACCTCGCACTCTGTACCATCGTACCGCGAGAAATTGCCTCCCATAGCAAGTGTGTGATCTCTAGCACATATGTGTGCTGGAAAGGAGCAAGATCGCCTGCCAAAAACAGCCTGAAAAATTTCACATGATCAAGATGATAAAGATTTTTTTGAAGAATCTGGGATTATCTGGCATGAAATTAGATATTCTATCATCCTAAAATGTAGAAGGAAGTATTTTCTCAAAATTTTGCTAATTACATGTATATTGGTGTTTTTACCTCTTCAACTTATAGGTCGTGACCACCGCCGAAATTGACAGAGCCCCACATAGTGATGGTTCCGTGAGTGCCCCTTTAGCAAACTCCGAGGGTGGTTTGCATCACACCAAGTAATAGTGGTCATACTGACCACTAAGCGGGACGAATGCAAAAATACTACTCATCTTTTATCCCATGTACTAAAGGTATGGGGGGAAAAAATAAGATAAATATTTCAAATATTTCCTTTCAAATTCAGCTCTTAAAAATCTTACTCCTACCTTGAATGGTCATTAGGAAGAACTCCTGATATTTCCAGCAAAATCCAAAGTCAAAATCATGTCCAAAACCTAAGAAATCCCCGCCGATTTTTTTCGCTATCGCATGTTGTTTTCATGTCACCGATGTTTCAAAGTAAATTCCGCCAATAAATTTTTTGTCCACAAAGAAACTCGGTATCACGCTCACATCCATCTCTACGATCGCGCACACGGAAAATCAGGACTTTTACATGTGTGCGATAGGGACCGAATTTTTAACGGCCGAATATTTTTTTTAAAGATATCAGCGCTCGCGGCGATCAGGAAATGTACACAATGACTTGCGATACCCCGTTTCGCCAGAACTGACAGTAAATTATGGATTTCATTTTTGGAATTATCTTTTCCAACATCAGTGAGTTGAATTTATTGTATTGCATGGATATGTTGGTGTCGGTTTTTGAAATTTTAAATGCCGATTTTGAGTGAATGTTAGTGACATTTGTGCAGTGGTGTTTTGAAAGTATTGAGATGTATGACTGCCTAGAGTCTACACACGAAGTATAGTAAAGTCGCTATGAGTGGTTTGCATGGCTCACAGTATGTGGGAAATGGTGATATTTAGATCTAGATTTTTTTGTTAATATCCCCCTCCAGACCTCCACACACAGTACACACAGTATATATATGCATCCAATGTACCATACAGCTCCGTGTGCCAGTACCAGATTGATAAGCCACGGAGCTCGTACAGCTATGTTAGATTATAGATAGATACAAATACTAGCTCGTTCACATTCACTGTTCTTTTGCCATGCCTATATGATGGGGAGCCCTATGTCTGCGCACCTAAGATTTGACCTAAAATTTAACAAGAATTTCTTTGATATTCCACTAATGCTTAATTTCATATTATTCCTGATTTTCTAAAGAGTAAGTGTGCAAAAAATCTCATCGAAATTAGAGCAAGAACTATGCAATTTTCACAAGAAACTGCAGCCGTGTCATTATGACATTGAAAAAACAATGATGCCCATGTCTGCGCACTCATTCATTTTACATGCAGTTCTGAAGTTTTGAGGAGAAAGACAACATTTTGAGGCCTGTGCATAAAATGTCTGAAATAAGATTTTTTTTCCTCTATTTTGACTCGTTTTTCAAATGAATATCTATCGCTATAATAAAGATGAAAAGTTTGTGTTCGTTGCTTGTTTTGTTTCAGTAGAATCGCGCAGTTATGCGTGAGCGCAGACAAGGGCGCTGTGCAGACTTGGGGTGGTATTTTGAAAATTGTTGTAACTTTTCTTGTAACTTTTGTTGTATCTTCCTGAGATAATACCTCTCTAATATTGTTGTAAGTTGGTATTCTGAAAATTGTCTTAAGTAGATATTATCTCTCTAAGGACCGCCTTTATATTATCTTCGACACGCCCATTTTTCGACACTGTACCAAATCAAGATGGATTTTATATAGGTAGGTTAACCAATAGGAGAACCCCTTATGTCAAACATAAGGATGGGCTTTGCGCGTTTATCAATTTCGGGCGTAGTTATTAAATTACGCGTTTTATAATGCGCCATGCGCTATGGGACTGCAATTAATCAACATAATGGCTCACCCTCTTCTGCTCAAACCAGCGTCGGAAATACACGGGGGCGACGGGCGATTTCGCCCTCGTCGGCCCCCATATTGCCCCAATAAATGCTGGAAAACTTGTATTTGGGGGCGACCGTTTTCATATGAGTCGCCCCCATCAATGATTCGAAAGAAAATCACTATTATGCTCAAAAAGCAGCTAAATTCAACCTTTTATCTCGTTGTTGACTCGGAGCTTAGCACATCGCGAATGTGTAGCATCGTGAGCGCTAGACCAAATGACAACAATTATACAATAGCCAGATATCGCATATCGACAGGGAAACTGAAGATAGACAGTAACTACCCTCATTCTATATCAGGGTTGTATAAATTCATCGACAGCTTCATTTCACTTAGTCTTTGCACGACACCTTTTGTGAAAATTTCCTTTCCGAAACGCAATATCACTGTTACAATGATAGGTCTAAAATTACCATCATCCGTGTGAAGAGACTATCACTAGATCTACGACCAGATATTACACACCACACAGAGAAATTGTCCCTTACCACATTAAGTCCGTAGTCACCTCAAAAAATCAATCTGTAAAGCCAAAGCCTGCCTAAAAAATACGGAATTAGTGCCATTTTCTTCGAAGCACGCGATGCTTAAGTCGGGTTGTGAGAAACAGAGTCAACGAAAACGCTCTACAAATCAAGAAATCGGTGTATTTATGACGGGGCTTTTTACTTATCGCGCGCGAGAGCGATGCTCATCGAATGAGATGGTATCCGCGAAAAACAAATTAGAAAAGAAAAATCACCCGGAACTGTGCGCATTCACAGTGTATATGTACGTACGTACGTCCAAGCGGATTTAGAAGTATTATGTGCGAGAGAAAAAAAACACACCAAGCCCGCCTTTTCTCGTAAAATAAATATCTCCGCGGGAAATACGCCTAATGACAGCAAATTCGGGTGAAATTGACGTATTGTTGAATTGACCTATTGTTGATTTATTCCTTCAAATTTTGAAGAAAAAACAAAAAATCTGATGGGGGGGGGGTGAAGTTAAGATTTTAAAAATCTATAGAAGGTATATTTTAAAATTAAATTGGGCAGTATGACGTAAAGTAAACCTGTGCATGAAATACGATTAGTACCAATGTAACAACAACAACAAAAAAAATTGATAACTAATCTGCACTTTCCATTAAAATAGTAGCCCCAATAACATAAGAAATAGCCCCATAAAATTCAAAAGTAGCCCCAAGGCAAAAAAAAAAGTAGCCCCTAAAAAAAAAATTTATTTCCTAGGCTGGCTCAAACCAAGTCACATATTGATGTAAAATCATCAAATTCCACCTGTAATTTCTTAAAAATGTCTTCTCTATGAGATCTTGAATCACACAGTCTCCATCTTGCTATTTGAGCATATACTGTCTGATTCTGAGCTAGAAAAATTGCCTAGAACATGAGATACAACAGCTAGAAGCTGTTGTAAGTTTTGTCGTAGTTACCATGGAAGAAAAGATACAACAAAAGATAAGATAATTTTCAGAATACCAATTATCTCATGATATTATCTTCAGCACGAATATGTATATTAGGATCATGCGCAGAGTGAACAAAGATACAACAAAAGTTACAACAAAAGTTACAATTTTCAGAATACCAATTTTATCTTAAGTGTGGAGATACAACAATATTTCAGATAAAACAGTTTTCAGAATACCGCCCTTGGGCACTCTAGGAGTCTAGCCATATATGCTTACACTTTAAAGTTTAAAGTCACAAAAGCTGGGTCTTCATTCTTTTATCATTATCATCATCACATAGTGACATACCGGTACACCGTTTTGTATAGCCTGGAAGGCTCTTTGAAGAGTAAAAAAAAAAAAAAAAAGCTGACGCTACTCTTCACAGATCCTGGTTTTTAATCTCGCTCTGCAATAGAGCAGCCATTTAAGAGCCTAAAGGACCTCTTGAAAAATCACCTTTACCATGAGCCAGCTTCTCTCATCTCCTCTTCACCATAGCTTCAGAATATTAAAACCTATTTTTTTACCCTAGAATTAAAAAATATCGAAAACAAAATGTAAAATATTAATTTTAATGGTTACCAATAGTCCGAACGATGCCCCGAGAAAGCCTTCGCAGCTTCCCTGCGCTCGTAGACCCAAAAGTGTCCCGTAATGTCATCGCCCTACAGTCACTCCCGCAATTTTCAGATCCACCATACGTACGTTAGACAAGACTGCTACGAGCGCGAGGGCCTCGCCATAGGGCCTTGCACGCATTCTGACCGGGCGCGTCTCGCGCTCATAGCGGTCTTGTCTAACGTATGGTGGATCTGAAAATTGCGTGAGTGACTGTAGGTCGATGACATTTCGGGATACTTCCGGGTCTACGATCGCAGCAAAGCTGCGAAGGCTTTTTCGAGGCATCGTTCGGACTACCGGTAACCATTAACATTAATATTTCACATTTTCTTATTCGATATTTTTCAATTCTAGGGTAAAAAATGGGGTTTTAATATTCTAAAGCTAAAGCTATGGTGAAGAGGAGATGAGAGAAGCTGGCTCACAGTAAAGGTGATTTTCAGGAGGTTCTTTAGACTCTAAAATGGCTGCTCTATTGCAGAGACTGTTGGCTAGCGACAGACGTGTTGCCATTTTCCTTTTGTGCGTGAGTCTATGGCGCGGCGGTACTCCGTAGGCGTAGTCTATTGCGGTGTATGCCAGATCCAGAGAGAGAGGGGGGGGGGGGGGGGGGGGGTTGAGGGAGTAAAGTTATAGTCATGGATTGTATTACCGAACGTGTACAGTTAAGTGCCTAAAATGGGTTTTCATACGCGCAGGACTACGCGAAAAACCACACTATTGAAACAAAGGTTGTGTCTTTTTCCCATAGGTTTCACACGTTCCGAAATACAGTACCTTTTTCAAGGAACCAAAACGCCGCGTCGTTGGGAAGGGGTTCACTCGGAAGGGAATATCGTATTAAATCTACGTTGTCGTTTTAAAATTCCATCAACTTCTTTTTTTTGTAGGACTTTGAGCATTCATTATGTAAGTTTGACAGATATTTGTTTGACATTTTATTTGCTATCGTTGATTTTCTGAAAAGTGTTTGGACACTGGATCCACCACCATATGAATAGATGTAATAATTTAATAGTGAATTTGTTTCTTTGTTCATTTCTTTTTCTTTCTCGATCTAGGAATGTAGCCCGACTATGTCGTATTGACTTGAAAGTTATAAAGATTTGGATTGATATGTTCTCTCTTTTTTGTCATATTTATTTTTTTACTTGGCCTATTTGTTATCTTTCTTACTTAAGGTTACTTAAGGTTACTTACTTAAGGTTACTTAAGGTTGAGTTCTGGACGCAGGTAGTGAATCCTCTATGTCCAGATCCTGGTTGCCTGATAGGACTCCGGCGGTATCGGCACGGCTGGGGGGAGCTACTCTGTATTTGAATTTAAATTCAGTATTGTGCCAGAACCTATCTAGTTTATTTTCAAAATGTATGACACTATCAGCCTCCACAACACAGTTTGGGAGGCTGTTCCACATATTCACCACTCTCATGGAAAAAAAATTACTTCGTATACTCTTATTGGCTATTGGCTTATTGAACAAAGAAACAAATTCACTATTAAATTATTACATCTATTCATATGGTGGTGGATCCAGTGTACGAACTAGTGCTGTAACCCGAACCCATTGCGGTACGGGTTAACCTGCCGGGATGCCCCCGATCGCGGGTTGCGGGCCGAGCCGAGCTCATTCTCCAACCCGCAGACCGTAGTATGAAAGAAAAGGGAGAAGAAAGTTACGAAACACACACAAAAATATTCCCAAACACACACACTAAAAAGGTAAAAGAAATGGAGTTGGGACCCTGTGTTTCTTACGTGACGGATTCTTTTAGAGATATTGATATTTCCTAAAAAATTGCCAGCGTATTTTTGTCTTCTGAACAACGAAGTGAGACTGAGACAGTTCGGCAAAATACTTGCTGCATATATATCCGCAAATTGCTAGCGCGCGGCCAGCGCCGGCGGTCGACTAGTCTAGTTCTGGACGTTTGTAATTATTTTGTCCGTAAAACCCCATGTACGTGCACCCAGCGTATAACCAGGGAGGTGAAAGGGAGACGGCGCGAAGTCCTCTGATTCTTTGGGAGAGTGAATCAGAGGACTTCGCGCCGTCTCCCTTCCACCTCCCTGGTTATACGCTGGGTGCACGTACATGGGGTTTTACGGACAAAATAATTACAAACGTCCAGAACTAGACTAGCGGTCGACCGACTACATCGCTAGTGCCTATTAAGCTAGCTCGCCCTTGCAGCTAGCGCTTGATTTATATGATGAGTCACGTGGTCAGTGGCTGTCTCTCTCTCTCTCTCTCTCTCTCTCACACACACTCGGAGCCGACTCGGCTAAGTTGGCTAGCCCAATTACGATCCAACTATAAATATGATGATCACAGATCGCAATCATCTTGAATCTTGTCATATTATGATCAATAATTAAATCATCGGCAGAAAATAAAATTGATGGAGATAATCTGAACGTCTGATTGAAAATTATCATGTTTGTATTTCGTTAAAAAAAAGAAATATCATAAAAGTTTATTAAAATAAAGACATTGACAAGAAAATGTTAGTAAAGCACAGACGAACATGTTCCAGTCGTTCGTAAAAGTCATTTGTACTTATGAACAAATTTAAGTTTCTTGCAACACCCATATAATGGGTGTTGCAAGAAACTTAAATTTGCAATCGATTGCAAATTTCAATCACAAATTTCCAACTGGTAGATCAATTTTAACTGTTGCAGATAAGTTTTTTTTCTTTATATTTTTAGAAGTTAGAAGCAGACCCGAGGAATCCATTGCAATTTACAAATGTACAATAAATTGAAAGTCTTTATGATTTATTTGAAGATGTAAAATTGGCTTGCGATTGATTGCAAGTTTCTTGCAACATCCCCCTCTGAAACACCTCTCTCGTGATCGTTCGATGATTTCGATCGAATGTGCCAAAAACAGAAATCCCATTGTGAAGCGCTTGTCACATGTCGACAGTGTGTGTACGTACTACGCACCACGCGCAGAGGACAGTACGGTATACGGTACGGCCGCGCCCGGGTGTGTTTTTCAAGTTCAACTTCGTGTTTTGATTTTGTAACGTCAACTCTCAACTATTAAGAAGTTTGGAAAGAAAAGCTAAAACATATATGGAAATAATATGGAGATACACAAGTATCAAAAGATTTTTTAAAGTAGCATGATGATGATCCAGGTATTTATTTCTGTTGTGATTCTTTTGTAGACTGGGTAGAATTTTCAATATTGTTGTGAATCGCCGTGACTTGGATCTGGACAACACCGGCACCACTTCCGTTCTGGCTGCGATACGGCGGGCGCGCGCGGCGCGGCGACATGCCCCGAGCCAGTGTGCATTCATGCAACGGGCGTACGATCACGAGTCGGCCGTATGGTTTCTTCCAGATCCAGTTCGTCGATTGACAGAGCGATCCTCCTCGCATGAACTCTGTCGCAATGTGTTGTCTGCTGGAATTCAATTTAACTCGACAGATTACCAACAAACAAACGAATAAAAACCAAATGGTTTGTAGCCTTTGTCAATGGTACGGATAGACAATCACACCAAGTACCCAGATCTCACTAAATTGCAGCAATAATATTTTTTTAGGGTAAATTGACTTGCGGGTTTAAAACCGGCGGGTCAGCGGGTCCCGCCTGCAAATCATCGGATTTTACGGGACGGTACGGGTCGGGTTTTCACTTACGGGTTACAACACTAGTACGAACACTTTTCAGAAAATCAACGATAGCAAATAAAATATCAAACGAATATCTGTCAAACTTACATAATGAATGCTCAAAGTCCTACATAAAAAGAAGTTGATGGAATTTTAAAAAGACAACGTAGATTTAACACGATATTCCCTTCCGAGTGAACCCCTTCCCAACGACGCGGCATTTTGGTCCCTTGAAAAAAGTAGAGTCTACTGTATTTCCGAACGTGTGAAACCTATGGGAAAAAGACACAACCTTTGTTTCAATAGTGTGGTTTTCATACGCATGGGATTACGCATATGAAAACCCATTTTAGGCACTTAACTCACTGTACACGTTCGGTAATACAATCTGTTCAGAATTACAATCCTTGACTAGACCTAGACCTAGTCCTAGACCTATACACAAAAGGAAAATGGCAACACGTCTGTCGCTAGCCGAAGCGAGATTAAAAAACCAGGCTCTGTGAAGAGTAGCGTCAGCTTTTTTTTTTTTTTTACTCTTCAAAGAGCCTTCCAGGCTAGTTTTGTATGCAGAGGCCAGAGCCACAATAATTCTCGATCTCAGACACACACAGTGCACACACACCATGCACACACAAACATGACAAATTGGACCGCCAACGACCAATGTTGAAAGTTAAAAAGCCCTTTCTCCGATTCCATCGGCACTAAACGAACTCTTATATTTACCATAATAATTTCTACCGCCTCCTTTAGAAGATTTTGTTATTGTGAAATCCCCATGACGATGAAAATTCGACATGATATAGCTGTAACTTAGCTTCGTTCTGCCTCCGTTACACCCCGGCTCAGATCTCAATGCACGCAAAATTCGTAAACGTTAAACGTACGTAAACTGAACATGTACAAAACCAATGCAATAACGATATACCGAGTACGGTAGCATGCAACGCAAGCAACAGCGCAATTTCATTCTGGTCTTGCGCCATCTCACGGTTAATGTTCGTACACGCACATCAAAAATCTTTTTGTTTACAAAATTCTCTCCCCCCCCCCCCCCCCCCCCCGCCTCTCTCTCTCTCTCTCTCTCTCCCTTCACCCCGCTCTCTTTCCTTCTTCATCAGTCATCTCTTCCCCCTACATCCTGCTCTTTTTCCTTCTTTCTCCCTACTGACTTCCGAGTCAGCCGTGACTTCCTTTTATGAAGAATGGGGTAGAAACAATATTTTGTTCAATCTCTTTTTTAAAACAAGAATTACTCCCCATGGAGCGTGGAGAAAAATGGACAGTACAAGAATAAGACAATGTGCAGAATCCGTAAAATTCACAACATGTTTTTATTGTAAAACTACCACAAAAAGCATTACTTATACATTATATAATGGACACAAAGATTAATAAGCCAGTTTCTTAACAGGTTATTCATGTACATGTAATACAGTTTAATTAAAATCTTTTGTTTGATGGTTCAATATATGTTGAATGTACTTTTATCATTGATCAGCCTCAATAGTTGGATGATTTAAAGGCTGTTGATATAACATAACTGTGTAATACTTGAAAGACTGTACTTTCTCGATAGAATGGTATTATCACAATGCAGCAGAGAAGTTTAGAGAGGTAGTGATGCGAGTGAATTGGTTATGATTTCACCCATACATCAATAAACACACATTAAGAAATACTGAATGATGAGACTAAACTCGTATACATGAATGGTACATACTTTGAAAATCACAATTGAAGTATTTGCTTTGGTCCTTAGTGAGTGCATTTCATTTGGAATCAGTGTAGTACGAAGGGATCTTACATACATCAATAATTTGATACCATATGTGCATTAGTACATGCTCACAAACATTTAACTATTTACCCAGCAAACCCACACTATGAATAATGCTGTGAATCTTAACTAATATAACGTAAATGTATTACAAACACACGATATAAAATGGATAAAGAGCTTTCTGCTTTATACATCTCCATGGCAAATGTCAGGGGTAGCAGTAATCACAAGTCATAATAATGTGGTACTTACAATGTTATCTAAACAAAGAATGCCAGGTCCTTTTACTTATCACTTACAAAAAAACTTCATCCTAGGATATTGTACATGTATATTTTATTGGAAACCCATTGAATGTTTGGTGTTAAAAAAAAAGCTGACCTTTATCTAGACAGAATATGGAGTTTACAATTATGGCATATTTCTTTTTGCAAACTGTAACGAAAGAAATTGCTACAATGAATAGTATTACAAAAAAGCTACAAAAACATGGATATATTGATTATTGTTAATGATTGAAACTATCAATACAACTAACAAACAATTATTAATCATTACATCTGGACTTACGGTTTAATTCCGAGGACGGTTTCACGTCCGATCCTGGACGCTTCATCAGCTCGTCTGATTTGGTGGCGGGAATCAGGAAGCGTCCAGGATCGGACGTGAAACCGTCCTTGGAATTATACGTGTAAGTCCAGATGTAATGATTAATAATTGTTTGTTATTTGAACATTTACCTGGATGGATCAGAACTTACATCATTTTATCAATACAACTGTTATTGAACAACCAATCTTATCACAATTTAATGGGCAATTATCGAAATAATAATTTATTACTTTGTAAGTGAATACTACTCATGTAGCAAATGAGTATCAATAGAATACTTGGGAGTATATAAACAAAACTACAATGTCAAGAGCCTCAACATAGAAAAAAAAACACATAAAAGCTCCAACATTTAGAAGAAATAAAACTGTACATAGTTATCACAGCGCCCATCATATTCTGCTGATTAATATTCAACATTTCAATAAGATATGCAATACATTGTTTACTTTCACATTGCTTGATCTAGGATAAACAGTCATACAAACAGATTCACAAAAATACTATTCTACAACTTGAAAGATAACTATATACAAGTGATTCAATCCTTCCACAAACAAAGTTTGCCTTGTATTTCCCTGTTATAATACCAGTGATTGTGGTGTGAAGTCATATTAGGAATATGTTCTGCTGCTTTAAATCATTCTATATTCTGTTTTGTAAGTTTATCCTTCAGATTAATGTGATTTCTTGTATCATGATTACAGCAAAAAGTGTAAATTACACAAAAGATGAGAGAAAACACTAAATTTCACATTGTGTGTTGGTCGTTAAGCAGTTTAGGCCATTAAAATATTGCATGCAGTTTAGAAAATATCTCCATAGTCACAGTCTACCCACATTAAATTTCAATAATGATTTGCGAGCAATTTCCGAGCTCTCAAATTTGCAGATTCAATATTTACTTTTAACAATAGCACATTAAGTGTATAATAAAGTCTGAGATTGAAATAAGCAACATTTATCTTGCTACATAAGTTTTGGTTTTATTGTTTTCCCTTTCAAATCAGAGGAGATTGGAATGGGAATATGTGATATAATAAAGGAAAGGTACAAATTACCTATTAACTTGGAAAAATCTAAAATTCAGTATTTGGAGCATGTGTAATGCTGTAACAATTAATTTTGTTGATGTCAATAACCACTTTGATCAATTACAGTAACCAATCTAATATTGCCAGGAAAGAATTTTTTTCTAAACATTTTCAACAAGTGCAAACAAGGTGAACAAAAAGAAATTTTAAGTGCAAACAAGAATTTTGAAGTGTGACATTAAGACTGATCATGAAGGTCACGTCTAAGCACGCTCTCCACGGATGCGACGAGCCAGCTGGATATCCTTGGGCATGATGGTGACACGCTTGGCATGGATGGCGCACAGGTTGGTGTCCTCAAAGAGACCGACCAGATAAGCTTCGCTTGCCTCCTGTAAACACAAAGATCAATGAGAGACAGGTGTAAGCTATGTTGTTTGCTGCATGCAAGTTGTAAATTAACACCACTTACAATCAACCGAATCTTATTTTTCACCTCCATAATTTTTAAGCTTTTATAAAAAGAAAGATAAGAAAATTACACTTTTAATGAAGTACTTGGGACATGCAAAACTTTTGCCTAGGTCAGGCAAATAAAGCAATGACAAATAACTACTTGAATTGACAGCTTTAAAGTTCATAATATACCAAAGAGATTATAAATGCATTTTTCCTATCTAAAGTTAAAAAAGCAGCTGGGCAAGCATCCTTGTGGTTGATAATATATTACAGGTCAATTATATAAAATTGTCTATCTCTTACAATATCAATTTGTATCATTAGTGTTTAACTGGTTTCCAAACATCTTTGTCCATTAATATACCTGCAGAGCACCAATGGCAGCACTCTGAAACCTCAATTCAGTCTTGAAATCTTGAGCAATCTCACGGACCAGACGCTGGAATGGCAGCTTACGAATCAGAAGCTCAGTACTCTTCTGGTAGCGACGAATCTCACGAAGAGCAACAGTACCTACAACATGAAGTGTAATCAAACAATGCATATCAATAAACACTTTTACTTGATTATCATTCCTCGCAGCACCATTGGAATGTCTATTTGTGATTTTATGATTTCTCTTGATTTTTATCACTAAAAATTACAAGAAAAAAAAAAAAAAAAGTAAACTACTTTTATTTCTCAAGAAATAATTTAGCTTTAAAATAATATTTTGTATGTGCCTGATGGTAAATGGAACTGGTCAAGATCGTTAGATGACCAGCTTAAAGGGGAATTACCTTAAAAATGTGGATGTGTTTATATTCAGGGATGTGATCTATTCCTTCTTCTTGTCCTACATGGTTTTGCATTAAAATGTACGAGATGGGTGTACATCAAGATTTTCTCAGCAAGATTTATTGTCTGCTAGCGATGTCTGGGGGCTGCAATTTTCTTGATGTGTACATAAAGATATTTTTGATCCGAATGCAAAATTGTCTTTCTTCCTGATACAAAATCCCATTTGAGGTTTAAAATATTTAATGGATATGTACATATATTCTAAAAACGAA
Source organism: Heliocidaris tuberculata (assembly GCA_025618425.1). Taxonomy (NCBI): domain Eukaryota; kingdom Metazoa; phylum Echinodermata; class Echinoidea; order Camarodonta; family Echinometridae; genus Heliocidaris; species Heliocidaris tuberculata. The sequence goes on along the minus strand of CM046834.1, from coordinate 26,164,519 downwards.
AATGTGTTTTATATTTCTTCGAAAATTACTATTTTACTAAATGGAAATCTTTTTTCTTGATACTATGACATACGCGACGGAGCGAATTAATTCAAATTTATGGATGATAACTTTCCCGAGCGTAAATAGTGACGAACTATGCATTCATCTGCTTTGAGATAATGGACTTCAATTGTCAGAATGCGCGTTGTATAAATTATGTTCTGCTCTGCCAGGCAAGCCCAAGAAATCGATTTCTATTTGGCAAAACCTAAGAATTCAAAAAGAAATCTATAAATTTCAAATTTTAGAATATATGTGTGCACCTGTTCTATATTTTCCTTCATGTATGGGGATTTTTTGTAATGAAGAGAAGCAGTATGGCTCTACATGTAGGATTAAAAATATCTTCCTGACCGGAACAGTTTCCAATGGTTCATGTACAACTCCATATCATCAAGAAAATGGCATCCCCCATGTAAAGTGTTAGCAGATGATACCGTTTGCTGGAATGTCTTGATTTTAACCCTTTTATAATATTTTATTTCTGAAGTAATAAAAGCCAATGATTAAGAATATATTGCACCTTTGAACGTAAGTACATTTGTATTCTGGGGTTAATTCTCCTTTAAAGGAATATTTAGTTTTGGTACTCCGTACTCTCTCAAAAACTTTTCATCAGATTTCTTGTATTTTTGTTGATAAATAGCAAGATACTATCAATACTAAGATGCTGGGAAGATTTCACCTCCTAAAGAGGTAAAATTTAATTTATATACCGGGGCCAGGGATATAAACTCCAAACAACTGCAGCGTGCATTATACACTATTATATAAAAAGTGTATGGTCTATTATGCACTACACTGGATTATGTGCACGACAAATACTACATTATCCCGAGTGCAGCTTTGTTTCACCGAGGCCGCAGGCCGAGGTGAAATAGACCGGCAAGAGGGATAATTTATTTGGAGTTCATATAGTCCAGTAATGGTGCATAAATTGAACATGCACTAATTGTTATAGCAAATAGACCCCTAGATCTATATTGTTATATGTATCTAGGCCCGTGCAAAAATCAAAGTTATAGTGCACGATCATGCACTATAACAAAATTTTTGCATGTCACGTGATGCGAATCTAACCAATCACAGCGCATATTATACATACACTAATAAGTCACTATTTACTATAAACCTATGAGGACTATGTGTATTCCACACACAGTGACACACATACTATCTCCATGCAAAGCCACGAGACGGTTGCACGGGGAGCCATCGGGGTGGAAAGGTCCTAGCGTAGGGTAGTATGTCACCATGATATAGAATTCGTTACAGATGTTTACACTAAAATTCACCAGAAATCACTGATGGAATACCACATGATCCCGTACAAACCTTTTTGATACAAGGAGAACAACATGCGACTATAACTGAACATGTTTATTTCCAATTTCCTTTATGCTACTTAAACTGTCCATGAGCTTAAAAAAGAAGAAAACAATTATCAATAGTTAGCTTTATTCATACAGCTTCCAGTTGTTCACTTAAGCAGTAGGATAATAAGGATATACTATGTGAAACATTTATAGCCTACCACTGTTGTGGCTATTAGAGAAAAGAATAGTCAATATATTTATGACATTATGAGTAATGTCACAGAGATGTCAAGCTTTAATCACTGCAAATTATGAGGAGAGGATACATACAAAACTGAACTCTTGTCATAATGGACTTTAAAAGTTCCTAGCAGATAACTATGTAATCCTGCTAAAAGCAAAATCAACCTTGGAGAAACAAAGTTAACCAATATAGAAAAGCGTCAATTTTGCTAATGTCTAGCAGACAAATTAATAATTTTGATGCAGTACTGTAAATAAATCAAGCTTTTTAATCCATGCACAATCATTTCCAAAAAAGACTTTCAGGTCAAGTTATGTTAAAGGGGAAGTCCAGTCCAAGATTTACTTGGTTTTAATTGAAGCAGGAAAATCAGACAAATAGATTAAAAACAGTTTGAGGAAAATCAGACAACTAATAAGAAAGTTATGAATTTTTTAGTGGCATGGAAAAAATAGGGAAAACAATGAAAATCACTAGGCAAATTGACAACTCAGTCATGAGTTTGTGACATCATTGGGTCATTACTCATAAATTATTTAATCTTTTATTGATAATACAAATTCTTAATTTTTGTCCAAGAATATGATTTTTACATATAACTTGAACTCAATTATATCTATAATATGTTTTTGCATATATATATATATATAAAACTTTACAAATTACTACACAAACCCCCAAATATTGAAATTGTTTTCAAAATATTACAATGTCATAATTACTCATTCTTTATTTATATTATATAAAAATCATATTTTCATGATTTTATCAGAAAATTATTTATTAGTGTACATGCAAAAACATATTACTATAAATTTAAGTAGGTTTGGGTCATGAGGAAATCATATTCTTGGACAAACATTTCAAATTTGTATTATGAATATAAACAAAATAATTGGTGAGTTGTGACCCAATGAAACCACAAACTCATGACTGAGTTGCCAAATTGCCAAATTGTCTAGTAATTTTCATTGTTTTCCCTAGCTTTTCCATGCCACTAAAATATTCATAGATTTTTTCATTAGTTGTCTGATTTTCCTCAAAGGCTCAAACCCTCTTTGATCTGTTCATCTGGTTTTTCTGCTTCTATTAAAACAAAGTAATTCTTGGACTGGACTTCCCCTTTAAATTTGGACAAACATTACATGTAAGATTGGGACATATCTTGTTAATAATATTGGAAATACCATTCACATCACCTAGGAACTGCATGAATTACATGAATGTTTTGACTCTTTGAATTTTCCTGACTTGAAATGTCATATGGATAAGTATTTCATGGTAAAAACATTACCTGGCCTGTAACGATGAGGTTTCTTGACTCCACCCGTAGAGGGAGCACTCTTACGGGCTGCCTTGGTAGCAAGCTGCTTACGAGGGGCTTTCCCTCCGGTAGACTTTCGAGCTGTCTGTTTGGTACGAGCCATGGTTTAGAGTAATCTTGTAACTTTGCCTATAAATTTTGAAGACAATGGAGAAATAAGGCATGAATACACACATTAACAATCTAACTAAAATGTCACATGTTTAAAGTGTAATATATTCAGGTAAAAAAGGAGGGGGGGGGGCAGAGTAGATGCTGCGAAGTGCGACCGGTAGACGGTGTGCGGCCGGTCCATCGTTTGCATTGAAAAATCACTTTAAAATACATAATACATGTACACATGTTCATAAAATCATAGTATATCACGTATCACACACACAGGGTACATTTGTACCAAAGTCAAAGAAAAACAGCAGTGGACATGAAAAAAGTGTCCATAAATATCATATTTTTAGAGATATAATTGGATTTCCCACTACAAAAAAATTGAAAATTTTGAAAATATGCCTTTCTTAGGCGTGTTGTTAAGGAAGTATGGTTTTGAAAAACAAGCTGAATTTCAAGAAATTTTCAATTTTAAAACGGGATTTTTCATGTGTCGCAAGCTCAAAAGTGTCTGATTGCTGGTTGAAGTCGTCAACGATCAGTGTGTGTGACACACCGGCGAAAGCTCCGTGCGAATTGTGATGTCAGTGTCAGATATCGCTGCATCGGTTTGCGGCCGGATCGCATGCGGATGCGGGAACTCCCGCATACATGATGCGCACGCGAACTCTCCATTGAGTTTGTACATGGGGCCGCAAACCGGTGCATTATGCCACAAACTGGCTCCAAAACAGGGAAAATGAAAAATTGATATTACCATGGCAATTATTTTCTTTTTTCAGGATTACATTTTTGCTCAAACAGTAACAATATGATCTTCCATTATTTGGGTAAAAAGTGAAAATAATTCTGGAATAAAGACTTTTAAAATTGGATTTTGTCTTAAGTGTCTGCAGACCACAGCATCTACTCTATGTTATGTATTTTAAAGTGATTTTGCAATGCAAACGATGGACCAGCCGCACACCGGCTACCGGCCATACTTCACAGCAGAGCCTGATCGGTTAGTCACGGACGGACATTTGACAAATTTTGAAAGTTTGAAGGCCTGTAAAAAATTAGTTATGAGATGTGTTGAGCTGTTTTATGTTTCATTGTGAAGGGTACCACTGAAGGTGCTAAATGATGATAAAATTTGGTTGCCATGGTTACCTACTAAAAATAGAATCCATTAAATATTCAATGTCACGGACGGACAAGATAGAAATGGGTTTCTTGACTTATCGGTAATCTTTTGTCTTTTCTATCTAAACAAGCTGTCACTGACAAATTTTTTTAACTGCAAATGTTAGTCAAGTAAATTGACTTCCCTGTCACATACATAGAATTTTAAAGCAAGCTGTAACTTTTGCTAGAGGTCCGAAAACTTTTTGTCACGGACGGACATTTGGGCGTCACGGACGGACATTCACTTTAAAAACTGCATGTGTTCCTATCTAAAATCGTGCATACGTACTTCGTGCTTTCTACTTTTTGTTTAAAATTGATTTTATTCCACTATTAAGCAAAACTTAGCTTGAAAAACTTAGTTCTTAAGTGGAATCTATGTCAAAAGTGGATGCCTGTATTGTAGTGTACATACACAATGTACAAGTGCATACTCATGTAGTGTACAACTGTACATGTACAATATATGCTACAGACCAAAATGAACATGTTGAGAAGAATGTGATGTAAGCTTTCAAAATATAACCCTTTACATTACAGTCATGTAGGTGGACTGAAATCAAACATCAGTATTTAGTATTTTAATTTACTTTACAGCTCAAAGTCATATATTTTGTTTCAAACATAGAGGTAATGTAGAAATAGGATTATGTGTGATTGGTCATTATCAATATAGGAAGTAAAATTTCTCATTTCGCTTACAACATCACATACCAGTACTCTTTATAACATCTCATATTTTTCAATAGTTCTAAGAGGGTGAAAACCAAATCGTGAAATGCAAATCATTGTCTAAATCTTTCTCATACCATAGTTTACTTTTTCAGTAATGTCTCTATCACTTTAAAAACAATGTTAGCTTCCTGGACAAAGGCCCTAATGGCAACAGCTGAGTGTGTAAAGCCCATATAGAGCCTAATTATGTCATGTTAGTTGAGGGATTGCCCAACACGACTAGTGTAAGTCATATATTATAACTTTCTGACCCCCTTCCCCATAAAAAAACTGTTCCAGGGTTGATGCAACCAATTCAATTATGAGCATTTGAAATTATATATTGTCTAAAAAGGTTTCTTCTTATGTTATGTGATTACATCATTTTAAAAAAATTGTTAACTGTGTGTGATCCTGAACTACAAAGAATTGCTATTTGTCTCAAATGTTACAACTAATTCAAAACATTCTTACAAAATAGAGTCCAAACATGGCTCTTACGGTCTAATACACATCTGAACTCCAATGTTTATAATTTTCAAAGACAACTTGTAATTCAATTTGAATATTGATCAAGCTTCAGTATTAATGTTGAATCTAAAACTTTTACACGTTGCTGATGACCAAAAATATACAATAATAGCAGTAATGATATTAATAAATAAGTAAGGAAATAAGTATTCATCTTCTGTAAACACCTGTAATGGATGTCTTTTGCAGACTGACAATGCAGGCTGGCTCCCATTAGAGCCATAGCAAAATCATTAGGTTTTTATGACATTTATTAGCTTGAAAAAGAAAAAAATTGGGGTGGGATGGGGGGTAATTTTTGCATTGATATAGGGGATCACAGTACCATATACAGTCCAACCTGCTTTAGTGACCACCTGTATAGAAAGACTACCTGTCTATATAGACCACAATTTTTGTTTCCTTTAAAACTGTTTCTCATTAAATCATGTATTAAAGGAACCTGTACATGTACGTAAAGACCACCTGCTTGTAAAGACAGCTTTTCTTGTCTGTCTTGAGTGGTCTTTATAGACAGGTTTCACTGTACGTGATATTTTGGATGAAATATGTTCCATGAACCAATAAACAATAAAACAATTCATTGAATTTGAAATCTCACAGCATTTACCATTTCAGTATATTGCAGTGTCCGTCCGTGACAAAATTAGTGTCCGTCCGTGACAATTTTCAAATTCGTTTTTAGTATATGTATATTTAATTGATCAAGATTTTATTCATACATGGTATAGGTCTCTAGCTAGTGAGATAGCTCAGCATGGTTTTTGTTTTCATTTTTGCCCCACCAATGGAAAAAAAAACTTTTACAAATTTTTTCTGTCACGGACGGACAAATTTGCATCAAGATGTGAATGACCATGCGGCACAACCATTTCTGTACAAATATTTTCAAATATTTTTTGGTTTTCAATGGAATGGTGTTTGATCTATAATTATTTGCTAACAAATCCCAAGAAAGTTTAGAGAGTGTTAAACTAGGACCAAATCAATCTCTCTAGAAAATGTCCGTCCGTGACATTAGTGTTCATCACCCCTGTTGAAAAATGGGCCAATCCAATGACTTTCCCGACCTTTTCAATTAAACAAACGTGAATTTTAGTAACTTTAGATATTAGTGAAAAACCTGAAAGTGATTTCATCATAAAAATCTGAAAATTAAATTTTCACCCCAATGCTCACTCTTAACCGATCAGGCTCAGCATCTACTCTATTCGTTGTGGTGCAGTAGTCGAGATGTCTGACGAAACTTCCATAAATGCTAAGCGTAGATGGCTCTAAGCCAGTTGAGACCTCCACTTTTAGCATTAAGAGAAATTTCATCAGACATCTCCACCACTGCCCCACATCGTATAGTTTTCATTATGTTGCATCACAGACAGCGCGCGCACAGCCACCATTTTGAATCTGCATTACAAGAGGATCCATGGATACACAAAAACTGTCACTGGCAAGTTATCAAAAAAATTTTAAACCCTGTTTTTCTAAATATTAATCTTGTATTAATTGAAAAATTTGTTGTAAACATGCCAAGTCTCCTTAGGAGGAGATGCTTTGAGTTGATTTTTTTGAGTTGCGTTCAATCGCAACTTTTTATGCAAGAGGGCCCTGATCAGTAGAGGCGCACGGCCGATATTGGAGACTGTTTCCTATTTGGGTGACCATCTCTATTGTAGGGATTTATTTTGAACTTCTTTGCTCTCCCTCTTTACATTGTACATATCCTTGATTCACCCCTTTCATACTATTCTGTCATCCTTCACTCACAGTTCTCATACACTTGTACACATTATCAGTTACACACAGTTCCCACTCAGGTTCCTTTGTATTTAACCACTTCACCATCATCTATCATCTTTGATCCTCTCTTCCTGATTGGTTTGAATTTTCCCTCCTTTTCCTCGATTCAGATTGGTTTGTACTTTATGAATATTCACCAGATGCAGTCAAGCTTAAAGAATAATTAACATATACTATGAATAGTTAACATTTATCTATTGTTCAGGTGTTTGAATATTCAAAACACTTTGTGATGTTGATGTGACTACATGAATATTTGTTTCTTGTTATAATTTGCATGGAATTTGTATGGTATGCAATTACACATTAAAACCTGGTTACAGAGAGTTAGCCAGTAGACTTCCATCTGAACAACACCTCTGCTGTGCTGTCTCTGCTCTGTTTAAGAGTGTGCTGGAATTGTGTTGGAACCCGAGTCCTACACTATTATCAGAGACTTAGGTCAACATTTTTGATGGCCCATTTGGGAGACAGTCTCCCATTTAAGAGACCAATTTTCTTTGTTAACATTTGCGGCAAAGGGATTACCTTGGCTCGAAATAAAAATATGATAAGCAGAGTCCTCATGAAAAAGTACTACCCCTTTTGACCATCTACTTTAAAAATCCATTGTCTGCTTTTGTTGTTTTTTCCATAACATTTTTTGTTATCATCCACACATAAAACAAATGGGCTTCTGATTTCTGAGGGGGAAAAGTTTGGCCGAGAAACAGTGCCTTGTTGTTGGTGTTGCTTCTATTGTCTCTTGTTAGCAAATTCTCCAATATCAGAGACTGTCTCCATAGTGGGAGAGTCCAAAATCGGCCGTTTGCCTCTACTGCTAAGTAAAATGTGAGTAAAATTAAAATAGACATTCTTCACCAGTTTTTCCTAATTTTTTCGCTGATACATATCATTAAAATTGATATGAAGATCACTGTGTTCGTTGCGTCTTTTGTGATGTTAGAATCGCGCAGTTACGCGTATGCACAGACATGGGCACTGCGCAGACTTGGGCACTCTAGCCATATAGTCAAGGATTGTAATTCCAAACAGATTGTATTACCGAACGTGTACAGTCAAGCGCCTAAAATGGGTTTTCATACGCGTGGGATTGGATTACGCGTATGAAAACCACACTATTGAAACAAAGGTTATGTCTTTTTCCCATAGGTTTCACACGTTCGGAAATACAGTACCTTTTTCAAGGGACCAAAACGCCGCGTCGTTGGGAAGGGGTTCACTCGGAAGGGAATATCGTATTAAATCTAGATCTATGTTGTCTTTTTAAAATTCCATCAACTTCTTTTTCTGTAGGACTTTGAGCATTCATTATGTAAGTTTAACAGATATTTGTTATTTTATTTGCTATCATTGATTTTCTGAAAAGTGTTCGGACACTCACCATACATATTGTTATGTGAATGATAGATTTAGTCTAGATCTACTGGTATTTGAAATATTTATCTCATTTTCCCCCCCATACCTTAGGCATGCAATAGAAAATGAGTAGTATATTTGCATTCGTCCCGCTCAGTGGTCAATATGACCACTATTAGTACTTGGTTGGAATCGACTCAGCTCAGATCTAGCTATACGAGCTCTGTGGCTTATCAATCTGCTACTGGCCACAGAGCTATACAGCCCATGCCTATACTGCGTGTGGAGGAAGATATCAACCAAAAAATCTAGATCTAAATATCACCATTTCCCACATACTGTGAGTGTGAGCCATGCAAACCACCCTCGGAGTTTGCTAAAGGGGTAACCATCCAGGATCAACTAAGATTGTAAAAATTGAATGAATAAAAAAGAAAAAAAGCCACAAATTTGGCAGGTGTGATCAGGTTTTTTTACCTTGCACTTGTAACTTGTATATATGGGACTACACATGCAAGGTAAGATTGGTGTAGTCCCATATATACAAGTTACACAGTGTAACTTGTATATATGGGACTACACCAATCTTACCTTGCATGTGTAGTCCCATATATACAAGTTACAAGTGCATGGTAAAAAAAACCTGATCACACCTGCCAATTTTGTGGCTTTTTTTCTTTTTTATTCATTCAATTTTTACAATCTTAGTTGATCCTGGATGGTTACCCCTTTAGAAAACTCCGAGGGTGGTTTGCATGGCTCACAGTATGTGGGAAATGGTGATATTTAGATCTAGATTTTTTGGTTGATATCTTCCTCCACACGCAGTATAGGCATGGGCTGTATAGCTCTGTGGCCAGTAGCAGATTGATAAGCCACAGAGCTCGTATAGCTAGCTCAGATCACGTCCACATCGGCGAGACGAGGCCGAGGCCGAGCACGCTGGACCCATATCGCTAGCCAGCTAGCCTGCCGGGCTGACTCCGCGGACAGCAGAGCCCCAACAGAGCTAGAAGAGCTCGAGCTGAGCCAGTGCTGGCAAATGTTTCCTTTTATTAAATTGAAAAAACAGACTGTGATAAGTATGTCTCTATAAATATATTAAGAATGATGCTTTACAAGCCCAGCTAGCTTTTAAATCAAATGTAATATTAGATAATTTCGTAAAAACAGGCCATACAGAAAAGTGTAAAAGTTAATTACCTTCTCAAAATACCGGAGCCGTTTTTACAGTTTTTACAAATAATAATAAATACGATGTACGTCGACTCACGTCACGTACGTACGTACGTCGCCCTTTGATCTTTCGGCTAAATCTACTTCGCTCCAAACTTAGTTAACAGCGCGCGGATCTCGTTCTCGTTTATGAAAATGGGGAGGGGGGATGCAACCCAGGGGGTATGGGTGGCGGGGCTGAGCCAGCTAGCTTAGGCTCCTAAATGAGCATCATGACACGAGTCCGCAGCCACATGACATTGGCAATCAACGTTGCCAGAGTTAGAGAATTCTGCTTTCTGGCCGAATTTTGAACGCTTTAGCATCTAGCATTACTAGTATGCTAGCATAATTTGACAAAATTTAGAAGAATTTTAGCATAATTCTGTTTTTTTTTTGTTGTTTTTTTTCTTTTCTTTTCAGAGAGTAAAAATACACCCCGAAAATGCTGATAACCTTTTTTTTTAAAGTAAAAACATCCCCCCAAATGCTGAAAAACTTCCTTTTAATTTTTTTTGGGCAGCTTTTTTATTTTTTTATTTAGCAGAATTTTGCGCTGCTACCATAATTCCATTTCTAACGCTGGTCACACTGTTGGCGATGATCATTTTATTTCTCATACTATATGCATTAGAGAGCAGCTTGAATTGTTTTCAATCTGACAATTAGAAATAACAGTAACAATTAAAGGGGAAGTTCACCCCGAAGATTACTTGAGTTTAAAAAATGCAGAAAAAATAAAGAAAAATATTGGCGAAAGTTTGGACAAAATCCGTTAAAGAATAACGGAGTTATGGACTTTTGAAGTTTTGATTTTGTGACGTCACATGCGAGCAGCTCCTCCATAATGTAATGTGATAAATATTCCATAAAATACAGTTTTCTCAGAAAATTTAGAATATTTTCGTCTGTGCATTTGATATATTGTCAGAAATGTTATTCAATACTAGATTCTGAAAAGAAACAATATCAATTTATCGTGGAAAGTAAAAAAAAATGCGAATATATGGAATATTTATTACATGACCAATGGGCAGCTGCTCGCATGTGACGTCACGAATCCAAAACTTTAAATACTCATAACTCTTTTATTATTTGACCGATTTTCATCAAACCTTCGCCAATATTTTTCTTTATTTTTTCTGCATTTTTTAAACTCAAGTAATCTTCAGGGTGAACTTTCCCTTTAATTTCACAAGACTGCTGAGCTGGAATATCCAGGCATCAAATAATAATTCAGGATCTCAGTTTTCCATTTTCATTGATCGAGATTTCTATAAGAAGCAAGGATGAGTAATTCATCAGGCAGGGGGCCGGGGGAGCCTGACACAGTACTGTCACACAAAATCACACAAATTAGAACACCCCCCCCCCCCCCACACACACACATACCTATTTCCGAGGACAAGTATTGTTCCTCTATATAGCTCTGTTCGTCTACGGAATAAATCACAAATTGATGATAGTTCGACTTTCGAGGACTTGCGGCTTTTATTGTTCTCATGAACTTTCTTTTGTGCCTCTGTCCGAAAGTGTCCTCGGACATACGGCTATACAAGCTCACTCCACTGAACTCTATGACTCACACCGACACACAAACATGCGTTTGATCCCTTAAGTCGCCTTGGATGACCTAGTTTTTTTAAAACTTTTTTTTAGCAGATGAACAGGGGCGGGCAGCAGGCTATGGCCGGGCCTTTGTGTCCTACTAAAGCTACGCCAGTGGTCTCCACTGTTACAGAAAATGTGATTTTCTTTTAGTATGTTAGGCCTATGGATAGTTTCTTCATTAAGTCTGCAGATGTAGGATATGTTTAAAAGTGATTCAAATTATTTCCCTGTCTATTTTCAAAATCATAATGAACCAAACGTAATAAAAATCATCTTATATTTTTTTCCCTGAATTTCTGACAGTGCTGCACCATATGCTCTTCAGACTCTGAAATAGCTAGTCATGTGTGATTCATAATTGTTCACATCTTGGGTCTTATACAAAAATAGGATATGGGCTTTCAAATGTCTTGTACATTATTAACTGAGAAATCATGATGAATTATTAAGCAATTTACCCACAAATTTGGGTTCTTTTCTTTTCTTTTCTTTTCTCTTTTTTTTTTTCATGCAGGGACAACTTGTATAGGGATCTCTAGTTGCACGGTAGAGGTCGATGGCATGATGTGATGCGGTGGCGATTTTGATGCAGGTTGAATCTTTTTTCTTCTTCTTCTTGATTTGTTTTGTTTGGCAATCAGTCATAATTGACTATTTTTGCCACACACTATACATAATTATGTAGACCTACTTAACATTCCCCCCCCCCCTTCCTCTTTTTTTTTCCTCTTCCCCCCTTTTTTTTCTTCTTCTTTCCTTCTCCCTTCTTTCTTTCTTTTTTCTTTTAATATTTTGTTGAGCTAACTTTATAGTCTTACTTATAGGCAATGTTACTCGTATTTTTCCCGCTTTTACAAAACTCCCATCTCCTCCCTGATTAAAATAAAACCAATAAAACGATTTTTAAAATCCACTTTTGATTGGGAAGGCTAAAATCCTATTCAGCTGACCAAGTTTACTAATTGAATGGCATCTAAGTGTTTTTATTCCTTTTTAATGGCTCCATTGGTTCAGTAGAATCCATTAAAAATAGAAAGAGTTCACCATTATTTTAAACAACCTGTGTAACTAGACTAATCTCAATGAGTGAGAATTATCCACAGAACTCCTGGGCATCGTTTCATCAAACCGTCATAAGTACAAGTTCGCCGACACCCCATTGAAACGCATGTTAATTTTGATACACGCGTTTCAATGGGATGTCGGCTAACTTGTGCTTATGACCGTTTGATGAAACGCTGCTCAGGAGTTCTGTGGAATTATCAACTATATGCCAGACTGACCTTAAAATCCGAAGTTTGCGTTGCCTATTTTAAATTTATCAGTAAATGTTCTTAAAATAATATATATTTTTGTTCCTAAAAAGATAGAATGTAATAAAATGTATATTAATATTTATAGAGGCTACTATAATTATCAAAGAATACAGTGAGTAAAATCAGTTAATGAAAATACATATTAATATTCTTAAATCTATCATCATTAATAATTTTGTAAATTGGTTTACTGTACTACAGCTGCATATCCAACCCTAAATTACTATCTCATAATTTCTGCCATCATACGTGTCATATACACATAAACAAAAAAGTTTTGAGTTCCAAGGCCAGGGAAAGCCATTGCTTTTAACTTAAGGTATTTCCCTTCGTATGCGTACTATCATTATTATTCTTCTCATGCATCTTTTATTTTGAATTTTGAATCGTTTTTAACATAGATTCCTGGTATCGTGCGCGGCCGACCGCGCGCTGTTGCATGTTGCATGTTGCAATATGCATTTCTCCCAGGCCCGGCGGCCGGCCCAGCGGCAGCTCCATGGCCCATGCCATGGGCATGGCATGGGCATGGCGCGGCACGGGGACTAACTTTACTTTAGCTTTTAGATCTCCTCGCATATAGTGTGAGTGAGATCTACCATGTATCTACCGCCTACCGGTATAGTTTACTAATTTGTCACTCACGGGACCATCACTATATATGGGGCTGTGTCAATTTTGGCATGTCACGAGCATGACGAGGCTCAGTCCATAGCGACATTACTATACTTTGTGTGTAGACTCTAGGCTGTCATCCACCTCGACACTTTCAAAACACCACTGCACAAAAGTCACCAACATTCACTCATAATCGGCATTTAATTTACAAGAAGCGACACCAACATATTCATGAAATACAATAAATTCAACTCACCGATGTTGGAAAAGATAATTCCGAAAATGAAATCTGTAATTTACTGTCACTTCTGGCGAAACGGGGTATCGCAAGTCATGATGTACATTTCCTGATCGCCGCGAGCGCTGACATCTCCCGCTAAAAAATTCGGTCGTTAAAAGTTCGGTTCCTATCGCGCACACGTAAGTCTCGATTTTCCGTGTGTGCGATCGTAGAGATCGATGTGCACGCGATACCGAGTTTCGTTGTGGACAAAATTTTATTGGCCGATTTAGTCTAAAAACATCGGCACCATGAAAACAACATGCGATCGCAAAAAAAATTGGCGGGGATTTCTTAGGTTTTGGACATGATTTTGACTTTGGATTTTGCTGGAAATATCAGAAGTTTTTCCTAACGGCCATTTAAGGTAGGAAAGAGATTTTAAAGCGCTGAATTTGAAAGGAAGTATTTTAAATATTTATCTTTTTTTTCCTCCCATACCTTAAGTACATGCGATAGAAAATGACTAGTATTTTTGCATTCGTCCCGCGTAGTGTGTGGTGTGGCTCAGTCTAAGTTGAACAGTTGAAGAGCTAGAGAGGTAAAAACACCAATAAAATCAACAAAATTTTGAGAAAATACTTCCTTCTACATTTTAGAATGATAGAATATCTAATTTCATGCCAGATCCTTCAATAGGATCTTTATTATCTTGATCAAGTGAAATTTTCAGGCTGTTTTTGGTCGGTGATCTTGCTCCTCTCCTGCACACATATGGGCCACTTGTACATTAGACCGAAAATTCTGTCTCTCGTTCATTAGCCTCTTAATTTTGACAGGGTCGGCCATTCACTTAGAATGGCCGACCCTGTCAAAATTAAGAGGCTAATGAATGAGAGAGAATTTTCGGTCTACTTATACATGTACAAGCTTATCTGAAGATATGGGCAAGATATCACACACTTGCCTATGGGAGGCAATTGCTCATGGTATGAAGGTACAGAGTGCGAGGTTATCTCCAATAACCTCGCATAAAATAAGTGTGAGTGCTAATTTGTAGACTCTAACAGTTATATAGTCGTGGATTGTATTACCGAACAGCATTGTATTACCGAACGCGTACAGTTAAGTGCCTAGATCTAGAATGGCATTGTGTTTCAGAGGGTCTTTGGAACGGCAGTTAAAATCGAGAATGGCGATCTGCTGTTGAAAAAGGGGGTCATTAAAGAGGCACTTACCCATCCAGTATATTGAATGCTGTTCCAACGCAGCATGCTAAATTTAATTGTGCCAATATCTCGCACACATAGACAGCAGTATATGTGGAAGTTTCTGCAGAAGTCATATATTAGGTTGAGATATGACTTCTACTTTTACTGCTGCAGTCATTTCTTACAATGTTTTGGTCTCTCTTTCAGATTTGAGAAAGGACTTTCCACTGCTGAATTTCCGACTTCTATTCTGGCATCCAAATGCTTGACAGTAGACCATGATTGCTGCTTCCATTGCACAGTAAACCACCTGACCACTGTTGTTTGCTGCGCATGCAAATGATTTTGTTTCCAGGCCAGTTTTCCGCACCTCCGTCCTTCATTGCGGGGGTCCACTGCAAATGGCGGCCCCCAGGTGAAGCAGACGACAGGCGAAAGACTTGTTTGGGGGGATCGAAAACATTCTATAACTTTTTTTCATAGCTGTCCAATTTTGGTAAATTTGGTATCAAACTAATCAGCAAGTTACACTTCATATAATATCAATAGAAAAAAAAATTAAGGTTGGATTTCCCTTTAATTTACTTACATTTGCTAGATTACATGATTCAGGGACTCAACATTACTACACCTATACTCTGCTACAACTACAAATATTCAAATAATTATTTTCCCCTTCCTCACAAACCTATGCAGGGGTACACATACATGTACAAGGTATAACCTTGTATAATAAGTGGGGAATGGTATGAAAATTAGATATGTCATCATCCTCGCACTAGAGTGAAGAGTTGAAGAGGTAAAAACACCAGAATAATCAGCAAATTCTGGGAAAATAAGCTTCTTTTATATACATTTTAGGATGATAAAATAACTTACATTCAGATAATTCCTTGAATTAGATCACTATCATTCTGATCAAGTGAAATTTTCAGGATGTTCTTGGCCGAAGAACAGCTCGAGATCGCACACTCGCCTATGGGAGGTAATTCCGGTGGTACAGAGTGCGAGGTTAGCTATAAATAACCTTGCATATGTGTGAGTGGGTCTGTATCTTACTTACATGCATTCCATTCCGAAATATGTGCAATTAAATTTTATCCTTTCAATATAATTTTCTGTGTTGTTTTTCTTTTTTTCTTCATCAGAATTTCAACAATGATGAGTTTTCACAAAGCATCATTACATAGTCTATTTCTTGCCATAGTCATGGTGAAGTTACTCCTAGTTGTAGCTGCTGAAGGGGAAGAAGAACGTCATCTCAAAGTTGGTCCACCTGCCAGTCTTATGAGGGACAGAGCTCACATTCAGGACAGAGAGTAAGTAACACTAACAGGTTTGCATCTAGTGGACTTGCTTTTCCATTGCTTCGAATGAGAATTTCTAATAATGATATCCTACAAAGCACACCCATTTTCATTTTAATGAGACATTTGGTCAAATGAAATATTAAGCACCAAGCTTCATTGCAAATATCGCAAAGTTGGTTAGGAACATGTTTGTTTCTTGATATGTAACTTTACGTTAAGAATTACATGTATGTGGCATACATATGTTCTTTGTTAATCTTAAAATATTTGAATTTGCTTCTTTTAATTTCTTATTTAGAATAATATTTAGATATATATAGATCAAAGATGTGATTTTCATTGCAGTGCAATTAATCTGAGAGAGTTAAATTTTACTATGCATGCTGCTCTTCTGTCTTTGCCAAGCTTGCATCATTGTGTATGCACAATCTAAAATCAGACCTACAGATTTTAAAAAGTTTTAGGAAGATTGGACAACTAATAAGAAAGTTATGAATTTTTTAGTGGCATGAAAGACTAGGGAAAACAATGAAAATCACAAGACAAATTGGCAACTCAGTCATGAGTTTGTGACGTCATTGGATCACAACTCACAAATTATTTTGTTTATATTGATAATGCAAATTCTGAATATTTGTCCAAGAATACGATTTTCACCTAACTTGAACCAAGTTATATCTATAATAATGTTTTTGCATGTATAAACCTTTACAAAATATTTCACGAACCCCAAAATATTGAGATTGTTTTCAAACTATTGCATTTTCATAATCAATCATTTTGTATATTGTATTTTAAAAATATATTTTTCGTGATTTTTACAGAATTTTGTTGCTCTGTATTAGTGTATACATGCCAAAAATATATTACAATAAATACAAGTTGGTTCAAGTCATGAGGAAATGATATTCTTGGACAAAAATTTAAAAATTTTGACTGGACTTTCCCTTTAAAGAAATGAAGGAAATCAATGAGATTACATTTTTGCTCAAGACATAATAGTTTGGACTGATTATCATGTACACATTGTGCTGCTTGCTTGTTTTGTAATCTCTGCTTTGTATTTTACCCTCATGCACAGTTTCTATATATACTGTACAGCATTTATAGTGAGATGAAAAATATATGAACAATATTTTTGTTAGCTGTAAAAAAGAAAAGAAAAAGGAAGCAGATATCTTATTTGTCATTTCATCAGCATCAAATTGTAAGAGTCACCAATGTACTTTGTCTTCTTGTATTAACACATTTCAATAAAACCATGGCCCATTGCTTGTTTTAGCTTTAAACCACTGCATTCCACCAAAGCTCCCAAACAGCTCTGCAGAATATTTTCAAGATGATCAATTTCAGTCATACACTATGTTTTATTGGATTTGAAGTCATCAGATTTGCATCTGATTTAGGAGAGTCACTAAAGCTCTATTGATTGCAAGTTCCATGCAGCAGTGCCTTGTCGCTGATATTAATTTCTGTAAATGAGTTTTCCTTATTGTGGAGAATGGAGTGATATGGCATCAGATGCATTTTATTGAGAGTTGACAAAACAGGTTAAAGTTAAACAAAAAAAAACCCTTGGTTTAAACCATAATTGGGCAGAAATGCAAATTGCTTGAACTTGCAGTGTTTGCATTTAACTTATATTGGTCCTTAGGCAGATCAAACTTTTCCTAAAAATACCGGTATATCAAATTTTGAGTAAGTACAAGTTTGGGTTGAAAGATTTCAGGAGCTTTACAGTGTATACCGTTATTCAAATATAAATTATGTGGAGGCTCCAAATATGCCCACTACAATCTTATAAAACACTGGGCAAAAGCTTTTGAAATTGTTCCTACAGTTTTTCATGTAGGTCCAACTTATAGAGCACGATTTCAGTGATATGGAAAATTTCACAGAATATATGACAAATGTATGAAATATCAATTCAGTTCAATTAAAAAGAAAGAGAAAAAAAGGAGAATACTCTTCAGTTTTTCCATGACTAATCAACTGATCACCCTTCCTAAAAAACATACCACAGACTGAAATGAAGCTAGACTTGGTATATTTTTCCTGATTTGTTTTGATCTTGGTTTTCTGTTTGTTGACCCATGTAGTCTCACTACATGTATGTACATGTACACCTGTAAGTTTGATGTAGTTAGGAGCATGTTCAGTAAATACTAACAATGTTTAGGATTTTTTTTTTTTAAATAGGCTTTTGGTGAGGCACTAAGCTAATACAGTGGAACCTCATTATAAAGAACACTCTTATAACAAACTGTCATTATAACAAGGTAAATTTTCCGGTCCCACTTCTTTGTATTCTATTGTGTTTTAGCCCGGTTCCATGACATCTGCTCTTGTGACAATTGCTCCGGTCTAATTTGCCATGTTAATCCTAAACCTATACCTAACCCTAACCCCAACCCTAATCCTAATCCTAATCTTCACATTGTCCTGAACAAAAAACAAAATCATGACCTTGACCTTAACCTTTGACCTTTCGAGATATGGATGGTGGAGCAAATGTCGCAGGAGCCTATGTCGTGTCACTTTTAGCCCTGATATAATAAGGTTTCGATATAAAGAGGTAATTTCCTTGGGCCAAAGGAGTTATAATGAGGTTCCACTGTACATCATTGCAGCCCCATATGTGCAAAGCAGATGTCTTTAAAGTTTAGAGTTACATGTAGCATGATGCACATGGATCTAGGTCTACGACGAGTGAAGAATCCTTTCTTTCATCACTCCACCTTACAGTCACATCAAATCCCATCTCCAGGACAGAGTTGATGTTGATGCCTTAGACATGTCCCCTCAAGGGATGCAGTTCCATTACTTCCACTCCCACGACATGGACCACAATAAGAAATTAGATGGACTGGAGCTGATGCAGTCCATCCTCCATGTGGATGATGAATGGAGGGATACCAATGGAGAGAATCATGGTGGGATGATGTCGGAAGAGAAGATTATTCAAATTGTTGATGTGATCTTAGAGGATGATGATATTGATCAGGATGGATATGTGGATTATGTGGAGTTTTCCAGAGGACTTGATGGTGTACGAACAGAGATGGAGGATGACACAGATGATGTGGAGGATGAATACAGTTATGATGACGATGTCTGAATGTCTTGTTAATAAAACCCGGAAAGAAATACAAAGATGGTTATGACGAGCAAGGATCCAAAGATAAAAAAAGAAGTCTTGGTACACTGTTGGTTTGGCAGTCTCAGATGAGTGTTCTTTCTACAGCTGCATGAATGTATTATGATTCAGTGCTTCATGTGAACTGGAGGTGTGATGGTCAAGATTTTGGATATAAACCAAATGAACTTCTTGTGTCATTGAAAATGTTATTTTGCTATTTCAAGACTATATGAAACACAATAGAGATTTTGGGCTTCTGTGTGTATAACTATGCAGGTTCTTATGTTTCTAATGAGTGTTTGTCTTTAATATTCATTGAAGGGACACGCTCATATTTTGGTACTAGGTCATACGTCTAAGCTGCCTGGTTTGCAAGTACTATTACAAATGTATTATGCATGTAAGGATTTTATACTAAGTTGTTTTAAAAATATAATACCTTTGTTACAAAAGATTGAATTTAGAAATTTGTGCCAATATTCTGTTTGCACATGTAGATCATGTATTGTATTTTACTTGAAATATAGTAGCAGATGAACATAAACATTTGCTCTTTGTACATTACCTGTATTTGTTCATTTACCTGTATTTATGTAATTGTTCCATATTTTATATTTATAGGTACATGTATGTATATTTTGTGTATTGTACTGGATATTTGCTTGGGATGGTAAATCATTCACCTTACATGTATATCTAGTCTGTGTGCAAATGATTGTCTTTAAATTTATGTTTTACAAGGTGGACAGGTGTATACTACTTATTGCCCCCAAATTTACCATTGCCCATGTACTGTATCTATATTCCCAAGGATATTTATATTAGAGCATTCTGGACATGCGAATCAGCATAGCCTGAGTGATGTAAAATAACTAAAATTATTGCCCAAAGCTTGCCAACGAACATTTATCTATATTCCTATCGATTTTTGTTGTTGTTATGTTCATTTGTAAGAGCCTTCAGGGTGTGAATCGGGAAAGTCTGGATGGTGTAAAGTTATCGCCCAAAATATTCCATTGCCATGTTGATATTCCTAATGATTTTTTTGTCTGAGCCTTCTAGATGTCAATCATGAAAGCCTTCTACATGCAGGCTATGATTGTATGTGATTTCTTTCTTTCCATCTACTCCTAGCCACATACGAGAGCATCTGGATGGGATCATTGACATAGAGGGAATCCCAGAGAGTGAGATGACTGAGAAACAGCTTCAGCTACACTACTTCAAGCTCCATGACTACGATCATAACAACAGACTGGATGGACTAGAACTCCTGAATGCCATGACACATTATCACCATGACGGTGCCCCCAATGCCGAGCCGCTCAAAGAAGATGACCTCATGAACTTGATTGACCCTATCTTGAGGGATGATGACAGGAATAAAGATGGCTATATTGATTACCCAGAGTATGCCGCCACACAGTCACCATAATGGGTGTGATTATGAGATGGGTATTAAAAGATGAAATGGTCTGTTGAGAGCCAGAAGGGCATTAACTCATACCCTGAAGCACAGAAGTAATGCCCTTTTGACTCTCAAGAGATGTAATATATAATTTGTTTGTATCCACAATATGCCATTCCTTTATTTTCAGGACATTGTTCATATGGCAACATATACATTTTGAAAGGTGAAGATTAACATACATGTAGTTCCAAAATATGACAATTCAAAAGTAATGTTCTCATTTAGTACAATCTATTTTCTCTTTTTCTGATCATATTCTATATCAAGAAATGCTATAAATTTACATCAGTGAGTATGTTTTTTACACACCTGAAAGCAATTCTTCACTCTCTTTACTTCAGTCTAAGAACTACTCTTGCTAGTGGTTAACTAGACCCTTAATGTGAATACTGTAACATGGCCACTGTCTTTTCCTTACTATGTGGGTAGATGGAGAGATGACTTATAATGTGTATACCTCATTCGCTGCATTGCCATTAGGTACATGTAAATGTATACTGTATGTGTTTGTGTGGAGAGGCTCAATATAATTTTTGTATTTTTACTTCTAAAGACAGTATACCTTTGAATTATAGAAAGAAGTACAATATTCTTTTATCTCTCATTTTACCTACATATTGCAAATGAAACATCTCTTGCAAAAAATGTTTTATTTTTATTTGTCATAACTGAAAGTGTAGATAATTTATCAGTGTTCTATGCTGATAACTACTGGACTATCAACTCATTTCTTGTTCTGAAAGAGACCCGAGTGTATATTTGATAGATTATACATTGCATCAAATTCTGAAATCATAATGAATTTAACATGTCCTGTGCTTCACAATGAAATCATCATGGCAGGGGATTTTCAAATCATGCTGCCCTCGAATGTTAATTCAGAATATATGTTTTCTAACGTATTTTTGGTTAAAAATTTATCTGCGTAACTTTAACTAATAGTGTAATTGATTGATACTGGCCATACCAGTTGAGTTGTACCAGCTAAAAGTGGAGGCTGCATACTGTCAGGTTTAAAAGATAAATTCTCCAATTTTGCTGTAGTTGATGGTTTCTTTATATTTTTTTTGAAGTGTTTGTCAAGGATGTAATTATGTTTTATTCGGTAACAAAACCATATTGTTTAAAAATTGAATTGGTGCTTTTTAATGGTTAAAACATTTAAATGATTTATACATTGAATTAATTTCTATCTTCTAACAAACTGGTTTATTTATGCTTCTTTGACAATGCCCTGTGCCTTCAATACATATTTTATATGATTTTTAATGACAATAGATAATATTTCAATATTTCTAAAATCTTATCATTACTTGCTATTATGTCATTTCACTCTGTCTCATTGAGTCATGTTTATATCGTCTGTTTGGAGTTATAAGGGCATTAACTCATATACTTTAACAAAGTCAACGCCCTTCTGGCTCCAAACAGATGATATATCAATAATGTTTAATTAAGTACAATACAATAAATTTGTATGTAGATAGAGCATTCCTACTACACTCAATCATGTCAAAACATAATATACAAATGTTGACTGCTTTGAGGGGCACGGTCAAAACTGTGGCACGAGGTGAGCTGGCAGAGCAGTTGCAAGATCACCGAGGGCCATGGTTTTAACCGTGACACGAAAAAGAAGCAGTCAACATTTGTTTTATATACCGCATCCTTCATTAGCTCAGAAATTCTTTTTAAAGACAGATGAAATATGGTACCGTAACGTAATTCTCATCGATCGCTCTTTCGAAATTTCGTTCGGTGTACATGTATGGTGCCGGTGCCGGCCGCGCGCCCGTGTATCTAAATTGCCATAGCTACGCGCGCTTAAATTTGCATTGTACGTGTGAGCAGAACTATGCCCGGTCAATAGTTCTCACCATACCGCCCGGTAGTCCGTAGTGAATTTCCTGCCCACAAATTTGACCAATCAGAGGCCTAGAATCTAGACATGCGGTATATAAAAACCATCATTAATGATCATACAGGGAGTGCTCTTGGACTATTTTCAATGGGAGAGGGGGTTTAACACACAAAATACATATATGTGGGATAAATTTGCCCCATTTCTATGAAATAAAGAGCATGCATAAAAAAGTCCCCAAGAATCAGGATTTCTTTTCTTCCAAAAGCTACATATGTGCTGACAGAATTTTTTTTTCTTCTGTATTTCACACCCCACACCCCCTTCCAGCAACCATCTGCCTGCACAATAGATGTACACAGTCCCCTGTGATTGGACTTTTTATATACATGATATCATTTTTATGACATGTATATATATTGAATGAGTGGATGATCACA
Source organism: Heliocidaris tuberculata (assembly GCA_025618425.1). Taxonomy (NCBI): domain Eukaryota; kingdom Metazoa; phylum Echinodermata; class Echinoidea; order Camarodonta; family Echinometridae; genus Heliocidaris; species Heliocidaris tuberculata. Next base: position 26,141,508 of record CM046834.1, on the reverse strand, counting down.
ACAATGACTTCTTGAATAACTTGAAACTTTGTACTTAAACAGAAGAGGCAAGTCTTATGATTCAAACCTACATATATACCATAGAAAAGTATTAGAATTTATAAGCCGGTGTTATAATTTTGTGAAAAACTTTCTTCCATGTCTCAAGTGCCTTTTGGATACATGTAACTGCATCAGTGAGACTTATCCTTGACCTAGTTCAGTCCATAAAAGTTTCCTGTGTGTGAATTCCATACATGTTTCAACAAAATATATCTCGATATAGACACTTTATTTATTTTGTTTGTCATATTTTTCCATGCTGAATTGTCTTGCCCTGTTGCAGTCCAAATGTTGTATCTGCATACATAACATAATTTCAATGTGATCTAACAAGAAGGTGAATAATGAATTTGTTCACAAATAAAACAAGATGAAATCATACAAGACTTGTCCATTAATGTTTGTTGTGCATCAGTGATCAGATTGAGAGACTAAATGAAACATTTATTCAAGTATGGAATACTGAAAGACCAGGTTTTTAACAATGTATTTAAATTAATTGATTTATCTTTTCAAAACCACTGGTAAATGAAATATTGATCTTGCAAAATGCATCTTTGGATATCAGGAAGTTTCGCAGCCTGTACAAAAATATCCATAGCATTTGAAACATTTGTAAACTGGTTTATTTCGTACAAGCTAGTTCTGTACGGTGTGTCTTTTTATGTGGGGTTTAAACATGTCTTGACCTAATTTTGCTCATACCGTCCCTGACCAGTTTCAGTTTTTCTGCATTCAGATATGGGATGTCAAAACTATAAAATCAAACATAAGCAATGCCCTTGGGCAAGGTTCTTGGCAAGAACTTCCGTCTGTAGGTCCCCTGGTTGTTTATCCAGACAATACTTGATGTGAAATCACCAGGATCATTTTTTTTTTCCTTTTTTGTTGTTGTTTGCAATAAAGTAACTGATATTCTTCCAGATATTACTTTAATTTTGATGTCTATCTCAGAGTGAAAGAATAGATTTAGCACTTACAGTCTACGGTATAACAAACAAATTCTTACAAAAAACAAACTATTTGGGTTCTTTTTTTTAAATATGTTTATTTAACAAATAGTATTGATCTTTTATCATGATTATTTATACATGGTTTTATGTATTTACAGGTCATCACTAGTGAGTGTAAATGGAAAAAAGGAAGTCATTGAGGATAGAGAAATAAAAGGGAATTGAAGGTTATAGACAGAGACATATATGTGAAGAGAGAGAAAAAGAGATAGAAATCATTGTGTACTGGGAGAGGGGTACTTAACATACAATAGTACATCAAAATAATGGGCATAGTCAAAGCAGTGTGTAAGCATAGAGTGTAGCCGTGTATATACATGCTGTTTCAATAAAAAGAATGGTGTTAATAATACAATCAAATAGAAGAAAAAAAATTAAAATATAATCTATGTATGTTACTGAATACAAGTTACTTCTATCCAGTCGCTCTTTTGTGTACACTCGAGAGTTACTACCTATTTCAGGCTCTATTTGAGAAGAGAAAAACAAATGTCACCATTCCAACGAAATAAGAGACTAACAGCTTTAAAAAGAAAATGCATATGAACCTACATACACATGCTTTCTGATACTCTACTTTTCTTCCCTACTGAATACAACTTCTTACTAGCATGCCCTCCTTTACATCTTTCACAGAAAATCTGCCGGCACACTTGGTGACAGACAGGTCAAACTAAAAACAATAACGCCAACTACTTACTCAAGATGCACACAACTTTGTAGTACTTTGAATTCTGTCCGATTTTTTTTTTCTCAACAGTCGACATAATATATAACCACAAACAACATTTATTGTATAAATATCACAACATCTTATTGGAAAAAGAAGTTCAAACACATTTAGAATGTGGTTTGTACAATCCTATGAAAAGAAAAAGTATAGGGACAAAAGCTGCGGGTATTACCCAGGTAAAAATAGTTTTCGCAGACTTATATACACACACACTTCTTGATACTTCTTTCAACCGTAACCACTTTTATGTTTACAGATGGCATATATGAAATTTTTTTAATCACTTCCCTAACTAGTGTATTTCGTTTTGATGTGCTGCAAAATCCCATCCAGTAAGATTCAACCATATTCAAATCTCTCATCAAAACTTGAAAACCTGGTATAAATCAAACAGTGGATGATATTCAACTGAACTGTTATTGAGTGAAGTATCAGCGATACTTTTCATGGTGGAGATACTTAATCGTAGGTAAAGTTTTCAGGGTTAACACCATGTATTCTTTCGAAGGAATAAGAGCCCTGAAGTGATATTAAACAATTCAACAATACACTCATTGATGAATTATTTCTTCAAATACATATCTAAAGAATATCAAGGCGAATTTTGTTGGCTTGAATTGAAATTCACACGATGCATGCACAGTGCATGTTACAAATGTGTCAGAATTCATGATTTCATGTGTTTTCTGTCTTATACAATTCTAAGATGATGAAGGACCTTAAAGCATATTACCCCACACAAAGTTCATATTAGCAGAGAAACTACTACAAATCATTTACCCCCCCCCCCCCCCTCCATCCTGCATATTCTGATCATTACAAGCAAAATTTACAAGATATTTTACAGATCAACAGGGACGATAACATACTTAAAAACAATCCTGACAATACTTGCTTATTATCACGTAACAGCATAATCTCCATAATGCATTTGATTGAAAACTTGTCACATTATTACAGCAATTCCTATATGCATACAAATTTCAAATGAATACAGGTCATCTTAAAAATACATTCTTAATAGTACTTCACAGAAAAACAGAAATGATAAGAAGGTACACTTAAAGGAAACCAAAACCCAAGGAGAGAATCAATGTTATTGGAAAGTGAGAATTCAGAGAAGCACTTTACAAAAAGTTTCATTAAAATTGGTTAAAAAATGAGAGAGTTATGGAAGTTTGAAAAGTCTCGTTTTACTTTCTATGTGGATCCTCAAATTGGCAAAATTGCTTCAAAATGGCTGATTTTGTAAACAACTCTCCATTTGTTTTGTACACAGATTTTCAGATTTTCCTCATTATCTCTCAGGGTGCTCCTTATGTCCTCCTGAACTCAACATATGTGGTGTAAAATACATTTTCCCATTATATATGTTGAGCTCAGAAGGAGATTAACTGCATCTTGAAAGATAATGGGGAAAATCTGAAAATCTGTGTACAAAACAAATGGAGAGTTGTTCACAAAATCAGCCATTTTGAAGCAATTTTGCCAATTTGAGGATCCCCATAGAAAGTAAAACGAGACTTTTCAAACTTCCATAACTCTCTCATTTTTTAACCAATTTTAATGAAACTTTTTGTAAAGTGCTTCTCTGAATTTTCACTTTCCAATAACATTGATTCTCTCCTTGGGTTTTGGTTTCCTTTAAGCTTGAAAGATATCTTTAACGGGTATCATTCTAGCGACTAAGTTTCAATTGATGTGGCTTTCAGTAGCAACATGATGAAGCACCACTGTAAGCAGTCTGAAATTTGAATACAAATACTATTTGCATGCCATAATTGAGGAATACTCTCATCAACTGAGAACAGTTTGTAACCAATTATTACAATGATTAACAGGTACATAACAAAATGTTGGTCATCTTTTCTTCCCTGACTGAAAGTATTTCAAATCAAAAGCACACTGCACACATCAATTGAAAATAAATGGAACCTTCTAGCAGATTACATCAGGGAGAACTACTATATGTCAGCATTAAAACATTCACATGTTTCATAGTGAATCTGTAAAAGTAATAGAATATATATAAGAGGGTTACAAAATAAAATCTAACTTTTTCTTTCTATGTATACATGGCTTTGACACTTCTTCACAGCAGTGTTAAACCGATGTCATCTGTACAATTGAAACTTAACACAGTTTTAAACACAACCGGTCAAGTGAAAAGCAAAATCTGTGAAAAAAGATTTCAACGAAACACTAATAAGAGTCATGAATTCACAACACGTCCATTTCTTTGCAAATACTTTTTGTACAACTCCAAATACTTTCACTTATCTCTCCTTAATTTAGTTGGTTCATTTATCATGAAGATAATCCCTGTAGCAAGTGATCATTCAAAACCACCTCAATGTATGGACAAATCTTTCCTCCACATGACAATACAATCTTACAATTGTGACCAATTCTATACATCTCATAATATAATGAAAAAATCTTCATTTTTCACACTAACTACCATACATCTCCCCTGAAACAAATTCACAAATCAATAAACATAAAATTGTAAGAATTGAAAACATATACAAGTTTAAAGATTAGCAGCGTAGAAAATAAAATTATTTCAAAGCATTCTTATCATGTAGATATGTATAATGTTATTATCCACATATAAAAGACAAGAATAAATACATAATTTGTTTTATAAATGATATACATAAACAAGCACTTTCCCTTTCCGCAATGCATTTAAAGTTACATGTACATACAAAACAAAAATAATTTACAAGCACATGGACCTACATCAATTTAAAAACATGTGTGTTGTATATTTGATATTAGATGTACCATCCAAGTTTAGTCTTCAGATAATATCATGGGGCAATGAGTGAAAACATTACTATGAATGTAGAATAGTACTGCTACCTGTTGGGTCAACAAGTATGATGATCTAAAAAAAAAAAACAGAAATCAATACTCAATCATACTAATGTCACATGAGAAAATGCTTAAGAATATGGGCATTTTCATAATTTACTTCATACGGTTACATGTGATTCACACTGATCACATATTGTGAGCGAACCCACTTTATCATTTTCTTTTTAATAGTGAACAATAAATCCCAAATCCGCATTACAAAATGGCTTGTTCTGTTAGTATAAAGCTTTACAGCATGTGTTAAAGAAGTCTGTAAATGAAGAGTGCTAACATTACTTCATCTTGTCTTCTCATTTTCCTTTATCTTGTGGGGAGGGGGGGAGGGGGTAATATTAGCTTCAATGAATACAGGCTGTTCTCATAGGACTTGTATGAGGACTAAAAAATGCATTTTGGTATGTAAAAAAGTAAGTAAAAGAGTTTTCGGTAGTGTTTTAATGCAAAACTCATCTGCTAGCAGCAACATCATGCAAATCTGTGTGGCTTTCGAGCTGGATTATTTGGAAAACAATGAAATATGAAGAAAAAAATCTCATTTACGGTATTAATAATCATAACAAGTCTTTTTGCCTGCCTCACAAAAGCATAACAGAAATACTACATTTTGAATTTTAGCTCTTTAAAAAATTAAACAAACTTTACATTCTGAGCATTCTTGAGTAGAAGACAGGGAACACGTATATCTGCAGACAGTATATATGAATCTTTTGAATTCAAATCTGGAAGATAGTTGAAAATCAAGCTTATCTAGCTATTAGCATTATATTCAAATAAAGTTAATTCCCTTCAAATAAATGCCAACACTTACAAAAATTTCATCCATATAATGGTTTCTAAAAGGCCAACAGAAAATAGTAGGGAAAATGAAATTATTGGCCTTGCACTTCTTTGGTGTCCTATTTTTTCCTTTAAAATCTTGTGGCAGGTTAGTAAATAAATTAATATAAATAATTTTGTCTGATGTTAATTTTCTGTTCCTCATTTTAAATTCTACTTCAATTTCACAGCCAAAGAGAATCAGGCTGATCATACCAGCCGCACATGGCAGCAGAGAATACATTTGAAGAATTTGTCAATTGATATTAATCAGTACTGAACATTTTGTGGATATAAAGGTGGAATAAAATCTTAACATCAAATGTCTTGATTTAATCAAAATAAAATAAACTTTTGCTGTGCCTAACAATAAGGGTACGCTGTCCATATATATCTGTAAGGCAGCAGGTTGTGCTCTATTTCTCTCTCTCTTTCTCTCTCTATATAATGAGATGCTAATACCTTTCTTCCCTTACAATTCTCATAGGTTGATTTCAAAGGTTTTGACAGCATTGTTGAACGGGTTGTTGGCTTGTGGCGGTGAGGTTTGGTTGGCTGGAGGGCCCGACCATGCAGGGGGTGGCTGATTTGCAGAGTATGCATTTTGAGGTAAAGTCCTTGACAGGTCGGCTGTCCATGTTCCACCTATACCTCCTGACACACCAACTCCTTGACTGGTTGCTGGGTACTGCTGCTGCTGCTGCATTCCCATGTTGTTGGCATTGTTGAAATTCGCAGAGATGGGCTGAGGATGCATGCTGACTCCATTCTGTATGGGCATCCCTCCTCCGTGTACCTGGACGGCTGCTACCTGCTGCCCGTTGACTGCACCTTGTGCACCAAAGGGATTAGGGGTGACCACAGGTTGCGACGTCCAGCCGTCACTCTGCTTGCTAGATGGATTGAGTGATGGAGGGGTGACTCCTGCCCATGGGTTGATGGCTGTACCTGGCATCGGTGTAATCTGGGTGAGGCCTGGGGCTGGTTTTGGGCGGGGTGGAGGGGTCGGTTGCACTTGTCCAGCAGGGGGTGCCATGGGTGATCCTTCCCAGGGGTTCTTCTGCTTGATAGGACCTGGCTCAGGTCGCAGTATGCCTGGCATGGACAAGATGACAGATAATTTACTTAATATCATAATCTCATTACATATGGCTAGAACCTTTTTAATCAACCAAGAGTATACTGGACATTTGTTCGTTGGCAAAGAATATTATTTTTAGGGAGGAAACCACTATGCAAAGAAAAAAGTCCTACTCTCAAAAATGGAAAAAAAAGAAGATAAATTCATATATATTCCATCCAATTCATCATGCTCTCTGATACGATAGTCACAATGTCAAACTGGTTCCAAACCAACCGATTACTGTGTCAAAATCTTTGCAATACAGGGTAATGTAATACTTTGTCCATTCTGGTGTTGGTGCTATTAGTGTGACTAGGGTGGAGCCTAGAAATTTAGCAATGAAATTACAATTTGAATGTTGAACAATATAACAAGAAGTTGTTGACCAGGCTGACCAAATCTTGGTCACTCAGGGTAAAGTTTTATTTTGTGTGGTCTGGTGTCAATCTTGTCGGTGTGACTTGGTAAAGCTTTTTTTGTATTTATGTTTTTATCGAACAATCTGCAGGTCAAATTACAATATTTACAATCATTCAAAATGATAATGTACATAACTACAGACAATTCCAAAATTTACAAAAGATTAACAAGATTTTTTGGGGGGGAAGGTGGTAGAAATAAAATATGTAACTAAAAATAATCTGTAAGAATGCAAAAGTAAAACATGAACTGGGGTTCATAAAGGCACATAAACTGGAAATAGCAGTTTACAAAAGATTTCAATTATGCTGTTCCCACATTACTATATAAAATAACTGCTTGAATCAACTATCTTTTCAGTAATTTTCTTTTCAATATTAAGTTTCATATCTACATACAAACATCGTTTTGAAGAAGATTGGATATAGCCTGATCACTGTAGTAAGTTTATTAAATTTCAAATTTCCATTTTGTGAAATGACTTGGTAAAACTTAGAAATCTGCTAGGAAAATTACGCACAGAATGGTGAACAATATAATACTAATTATTCACCTGGTTGGCGTGAAGGTTGTGTTCTGCTCTCTGCAGGTATCCTCTGCATTTGCTGTGAAGCAGTGGGTCTCTGAGGAATTGGTGGAGGGGTAGTCGCTGCAGCGGCTGCAGCATCCTCATGCTCAGACAGTTGGAAGAGTCCTGCAGAAAGCTGAGCACAGGCTGCTGATATAGACTCTTGCTCCTGCTGACCTCCTGTATCCCTCCTCCCGTTGGTTATAGCAGAATGACCGTTGGTTGCTGGTGTGTTGGTCGGTGTTTCTTGTGGGGATGTGGGCGGTGATACTGAAATACGAAAATAAAGCAACATATTTGAATGTCAAAAAAACAGTTTAAAAAGATTGATTTTTGTGTAAAACAGAGAGAACATCCGATCAACTGCTGAAGTGAGACACACAAAAAAGAATAAGCATGTTCCACAAACTTATATTACAAATCCTACCAACTTCTCTTCTTATCCATTGCACTATCATTAATAAAAACAGTTCTTCACAAGAATTGACATTTCCTACAGTTCATAACAACGGACTGTAAGTCCTATAATCTATTCTGTTTTATTTTTTTCAAGTAAAAAACAACCACAGGGCACTTATCCATTTCAGTTTAAAAGAAGTGAACAATCTGATTCCAATATTTTACTTTTCATAAAGTGGCTATCTGAAATATACAAATATTCTAAACAAATCTACTATATCAAATTGTATTCAAAATCTGAAATACAAGTTCATATCTTTCGGCAGCATCCTCCATCCTTGTTCCTTTTAATGCAACCATCATCATATCATACTTTTCCCAGCTGAATATGTATGGACAATGGGTGTACATTTCAAGAGGAAAAGCATTCCAAAGTTTTGACCATTCTTTGACTTCATCCACTCAACACATTTCCGTTAATACATTTTCCAAATAGCTAACAGTCATATAATTACTTTAGCAATCAAAACAGGGAACAAAATTAGAGTAAGAAATTGTGTTTGTACCCTTTCTACCTAGCACATGATGATAAGCATGCATGCATTTCAGCACTACCATAACTTCCTGTATAACAGTCAACAAGCAAAGGTCCCTATGTACCTCTCTCAGTGTGACACGTGAGATGTGCGCATTTGCAATGGCTTATCAATGACACCAGTTCACAATGACTAAATGTCACCTGTACTGGATCTACATGCAGCACATGTATGCCTGCACTTTGATGTTTACATGGTGATAAGTGTTCACATAACTATGGTGTCTTCTTACCGATAAGCAAAAGATCTATGTCATTTGTAAGCTCTCATATTTTCTGATTGCTATTTTCATGCAGCAGTGTTTTCTTAACAAACAAAACATCTGACAATGAGAGAGTTTCAGCCTATGTACAGTATTGGCATGCACCCAATATCCATTTGTCAAGTTTCCTTCTTTTTTAGTTAGCCAACAAATCTAAACAGCTGTCAACTGGTAATAGTACACCGTAGCCATCATCTACATCACTTTTGCTTTCCTTTATTTGGGATCTTCCTGTCTAGCTACTGGAGATGCTATAGCATTTAAAAAAAAAAAAATTAATCTAGGCAAACTGATGAAAAAGGTTTTCTCACTTAAATGCTAGGTTTTGTTAAAAATTCTATCTTCAACAGCATATTCACTGAAAGAGTAAATGTGACATCATATTTTCACAAATATTCCAGAAAGTTGACAACTGCAGATATTACAGATATAAAATAATTTTGTTATACATGAATTAAATTCACACACAATTGGGTGCGTACCCCCCCCCCCCCCCTAAAAAAAAAAGACACTACTTGGATGCTGGTACCATATATATATATATATGTCAAAATGATTCAGTTACGTTTTCTCTGTTAGAGTCAATAAACTCATTTATGGAATGCAACCTATTAGGGAAATGGGTAGTGGCCCATCAATGACTTCCTTGAAATTTTATCCCGGAAATGGCCTAAAAATTTTGCTTTAGCCATTATCATTAGAAATAGACAGTAAATCAAGGAAAGAATCAAAACTGAAAGCAGAGGTGTCATATATCCAACATCTTCCCTTTTTATGAATATAAATGATGGAGAGGAGTGAGAGAGGTATATTTTTGCATGTGTACTGCACTAAAGATTTTATGAGATACATGGTGATAATTTATACTGAAATGAAAATATTGAAAGTGTATAAACTGTATGGAGAATTTTCTGTCAGGACTTTGCACAAACTATCCATTGGACATTTAATGACTGCATTAAAGGGGGTACCCAATGCTGAAACAATGTTAGTTCATTTAAAAGATCATGATTTTATTAGCAGAAAATCATCTGCCTTAAAAAAAAATTAAAATTCGTGTTGCCAGAAAATCCCCGAAATATGGTAAGATTTCAGGATATTTTGGCCCCTCAGCTGTGTCCCAATTTCAGCTAGGTAACCACAATGACGTCAAAGTGGTTACCTTGTCGCGCAATTATAGCAAAATGCGCGCAAGGTGTAATGCATTTTGTACAGTCTAGCGCGCAACACATCTGCAATACGCAAACCTGGGTAACCACTTTGACGTCATTGTGGTTACCTAGCTGAAATTGGGACACAGCTGAGGGGCCAAAATATCCTGAAGTCTTACCATATTTCGGGGATTTTTCTGGCAACACGAATTTTTAAAAAAACTTAAGGCAGATGATTTTCTGCTAATAAAATCATGATCTTTTAAATGAACTAACATTGTTTCAGCATTGGGTACCCCCTTTAAGTATAAATTGGTTAAGTACAGCATGAAATATATTTGCACTAAGAAATCTAAACAGCTGACTGAAAACTGGAAACCCTTTTCAAATCTCAGCATAACTGTGCTTTATCGGGCTACTTTACTATACAAACACGGTTTTTGTGACAACTAGAGTATTGAGCCAAAGTAAAATTACAGAATACTACACTTGCTGGCACTGAAAAGGAAATTCAATGGACTATGAATTAATATAGCACATATTCCAAAACTTGAAAGAGTCATAAATATCTTGTGGATGTTTTAGAATTTAAAAAATACCTTCTGGGTGAGTTTGCAAAACTTGCTGTTGGCGCTGTAATGTAGAAGGCAGATCGTTGAGCCTGAGCGAGAGTTGACGCTTGAATGGAGTAGCCTCGTTGATCTTTCCAAGGCGTACAGAACCTTGCCTGATCAGCATGTCACTGCTAGCATGCCGTCGGGGTATAGCATGTGGCAAAGGGGCGATGTTCTTTGCACTTGGAATCTCTGTTAAAATATAAGATTATTACACAAATATAACATGATGTTTATCTTAACATCAGACTTTAAAATTAAAATTTTAGTGCTAGGCCAAGCAAAAGTGTGTTTTAAATGGTTTTCATTTAGCAATGAAATAATTTACAAATTAGTGATATAGAAGACTAAATACGTTCAGATGGTTCATTGATGCTGTTAAGATATTATGTGAAATTTTATCTTTGATACAAGAAGTACATGACAGAGATATATCTGAAGGCATCTGAAACCGAAAATTCAGAAGATAATAATTTGCATGATTCTTCACTATGCAGTAGTTTGTGGTTCAACCTCAAGTGATCTCTTTAAGAAGTGGGAAGTTCAGACACACAAATGCTAAGTGTTTATACTGATTACGAGTACAAACTTTGGAAATTATTTCTGTACTATGGCTATTTTATAATGTAAACCTGATTATTAATAAACTTCATGCTGATTGAATCAAATGATTGACATGACATTTCTTGAATCATTTTACAGTAACAATATCTCTGAATAAAGGGGGATTTAGTAGGGTCATGGGATGTAATTGAACTTGGAACAGATCTGTTAACAGGATTACATTACAGTGAGTACAACATACTAGGAGTGACACTTCATGTGCAATTGATCCCAGGGAAGTCATCATCAAAGAGATTTTTCTACTTCCAACAAAACAAATTTCTTTTCTATTTCTATCAATACAAAACTTGGACAGAAAACTGTTTGAAAATAGGGAAACATATAAGTTGATGTTTAAGGCATATATGCCCTGTAATCTTGTGCAGGTGTTGTTCATCTGTTATGACAGTATTACACAGCCGCAGGGCAATTCCTCTTCTACCTGTCAATTCTGATTTAGGGATTTTCCAAACAATAATATTAAGAATTCTTACTTAAAGGGTACAATTCTTGTTAACAAGGACTTTCCAAAGGTGTTTATTAATACAATGACAATGTGTTACGGGCAAAGAAACTGCTCAAAGGGCAAATCCAACCTTGGTAATGAGATGATTTGTGTGAAAGCAGAAAAATAAGAAAAACAGGATGGTGAAAGTTTGAAAAAAATCGGACAAGGAATAAGCAAGTTTGCAAAATGAGATCACTACATCTATGCACATCTCAGATTGGCAATTTGGTGAGTTGATTGTGACATACTTGCGAACAACTTTCCCGTTCGTCGTATTAAAAAAAAATCATTAATTTGCGGTTTTCTCTGAAGCGCCTTTACCCTCGGGGCAGTACTCAAAATTTATTTGAGATAGCATATTACTATAGGTCCTCATAAAAGAAAAAGATCCTACTGAGCAATACATTTTGAAAAAGGTGACATTTTAGTCAATTCATGTGTTGGAGCAAATGAGGGAGTTGTCCGCAACTACATCAAGTGACATTACATATTCTGCCAATTTGAAATTCCCATATGCATAGCGATTACAACTTTTAAAAATTCATAATTTTCTTATTGCTTGTCCGATTTCGTTCAAACTTTCACCAATCTGCTTCTCTGATTTTTTCTTTTTCTTTCGGAGCAACTTGTCATTAAGGTTGGATTTCCCTTTCATATCTTTCATTTCTTTCATATATTTATCCCATAGTTTTTGAAAAGTTTATGTTGCGAATCGAGAAGGTAGATCCTGTGAGGGCTTTCAGTACTTATGGCTACAAATGGTATCTGATAGTACCTTGAAGGGGATTTCAGCTTCAGTTAGCAGAGTCTGTGGTATGTTTGACATGATAACAGCTCTCTTATTTCGACTACTTATACTCCATCTTTCTTGCACATGAGATAGAACCTTCAGTCTAAGTAGCCCTAGGCCCCTGACATTCTATACCCCACTCAAAAGACTTGAAGTAACATAATCCAAAGTCAGGAGGGGTGTCCCATACAGTTCAGATACAGAATGACAGAGAATGTTTGAAGGTCCTTTTTGAAACATGGGGGGAGGGCACTGACAGGGAATCTATACAATCTGTGGACAGCTAAACACTATTAAAGAGGAATATACAAAGTAAGATATTTCAAATTGTAGATATTTTTAGAATATGCATTTTGAGGAAACGATGCCATATAAAAAAAAGGACAAAATGAACAAAACCATTTTCATTGCAAATTTCCCATGTTTTCAAGTACATAAGAAGAGCTTTTCACTTGAAAATCTTAAATAGTACTCTCATTACCTTTCATCTGCTTTTTTCTATTGTAATACGAATCATTATCCCAACCGATATCCCTCTACACTGCATCATTCCAATCAAGTCAATACCTTCATTTTCCTTCTCTTCCATTGTGCTAGCGTCCGCTGCTTCCATAGCCTCAGTCATAGTGGGCACTCGGAAAGATCCTTGTCTTGTGAAGCTTGTCTTGTTGACATCAAACTCCACCTTGACTCCGCACAGCTTGTCCCTTTGCTGCTTGCGCTCCAGACATGCTGCAAATGCACAACCCACCGCATGGCTCAGACGTTCACCCTGACAGAAACATAGGGGAAAGAGAAGATAAAGCATACCTGAATGTCAAATGAACCATCAAAAAATGAAGGTGACATGCACCCAGTTTTAATGAAATTGTGTAGATAGAGCACCAACAGCTACATGTACATTAAATATCGTTGAGTTGGTGCATTAAATATTGAACATGTAGGCCTACATGTATCAACACATTCTACACTGCTTTCAAAGTTGTTATATGAATGAGTAAGGTTACTCATATTTTACATTTTGACTAAAAAAAATTTCATTTAAGTCAAATATGCACAAACACCATAGAATTCAATCGGCACAGACATGTGCATCTCTGTTTTTTATAATTTTATTTACTAAATAACTTGAACTAAAAAAGACCTTGTCAACCAAAATTAATTCTAATACACTGCATCCTTGGGTATAATGTAGTCACAAAAGAATATTAAAAATATGATATTCTATCGCTCATCCATTGCTATCCCTCGCAGTAAAAATATTTCATTTAAAATAATTCTACTTTTAAAGCTTAAGTATGAAAAATTAATATTTCTGTTCCATATTCCAATTGTTGTATTACACAGAACACAATTTCATAACCCCTTTTCAGTAAATCTGTATAAAGCCATTATCAAATATATATGCAACAGGAAAATCCTTCATAAGGCTAACCATAAGTTAGGATGTGGATGACAGTTGGGATAAACTCTTCAACATAATAATCAGCTCTTATCACAACTTCAATCACTGTATAATTTCCTGGATTGCTATCCCCAAGCCAGTTGATTGCTCATCACGTATTCTAAAGATAGAATATCAGATGGGACTCACGTATCTTCAAGTACCTTACAAGTGTATTCATTGCTGCATTTTCCTTTTGTCCTAGCCAAAAAACTTGTTTAAAGGTTGCCTACTAAAACAAATATATAGCATATCATATGAGCCTAAGTCCCTAGTGCATCCTTAAATACCTCATAAGTATTGTTGTATTTATTGCTGCATTTCTCTTTTGTCTTAGTCAACAAAATCGTTTTCTTATAGGTTGCTTTCTATAACACCCCCCCCCCCCAAATAAAAATAAAACAAACAAAAACAAAATCCAAAGCAACAGTGTATTATAGGAGCCTAGTGCATCCTTAAAAACCTCACAAGTGTAGCTATAGCAGCATTTCTCTTGTTCTCAAAAACAAATTCACTTGATTTTAAAGGTTGCTTACTATAAAAACTTAGCTTTCATATGAGCCATAATGCATCCTTAAATACCCCAACAAATGTATTTATTGCTATGTTTCTCCTTTGCTCTAGCTAACAACTCATTTTAATGGTTACTTATTACAACAAAGTAAAAAATAAAGCATATCACATGAACCTAATGCATCCTTAAACATCCCATTAGTGTATTTATTGCAAAATTTCTCTTTTTTTTCTAGCCATTAAATTCATTTTTCCAAATGTTGCCAATTTTTCTGTTGAAAAATACATGTACATAGCATATCAATATGAGCCTAATGCATCCTAAAATTGTCTCACAGGTGTATTTATTGCAGCATTCCTCATGATCTAGCCAACAAATTTACATTAGGTATTAAAAAGGTGAACTGCTATCAAACACTAAGTACTTCTCTTTGGTTTGCAGTTTTAAAATAAGAATCTAAAGCCTTAGGGGTAATGCATGGGTATCCTTTACAGGAAGTAGCCTTGACATGTCCCATCCATCTACAAAGCGTCCCGCTTGAGCTAGCTTCTACTGGAAAATCAGGCCACTCACAGGGGTTATGATGCAGATCATTATCCCTCGTTCCATTTATTCATAATGTAGCTTTACAAGCGGTCATCCTGGTCATCCCTAGATATCCATCCCTGGATATCGTCTAATCCTTCAAAAGGATTATGTCACTAGGGATTACCATATCTTTGTCTAAAAAGGAAGTGTGCATGGGAAGATGAGAGGGGGATACTTACACAATATTGTTGGTTGAGAGTCAGAATGGTGTAAATTCTGTATTGAATGATAGAAGTTAATGCCCTTCTAGCTCTCAGCAGGCACTACATGAATACCACATTCCAGACGAACATAACTCACATATTCTTGTAACAGGTAAAAACAGTGGGAAGAAAGGGGGGATACAAACATGCATGAAGATCAGATTGTACAGCAACTTCTACTCACAGGCTCTCGTAGTGAGTGAAAACAGTGGCATAGCCATCTTCTGGTAGTACCATCTCTGCAGATGTAGGAGAACCCCTTGTCATTGTTGCGGTCTGGTGCACAAAAGGACACTTTTTCTATGGTCTGATCAACAATAAGGCCCTGCACCAATAAAAACAATACAAAAAAATCATTAGGTCATCATATTCAATGGGGAAAAGCATGAGGAAACAGTTTAACAGGAATTAGTTATCTCCAAAAGTGCTTGAAAAAATATCTATCTTTAAAGGCTCCATTAAAACAGAAATATGAAGAAAAGCCGAATTATAAACACCAATGGAAAGTTTAGCATGACAAGAGCACAAATGATTAAAATTTTCTTATTTTACTGTTCTGAAGCAAGAAACAACTCAAAACGAACCTCCGATAAACCATGAATTGCATGCTGCATCAAAATGAGGGTGAATTGAATGGTGTCACATTATGCACCATCCAAGCTACATGTAGCAAGAGTAGAACATTCAATGAGGGGACAAAGTGGGTTTCAGTGTGAAAGCAAGATGATGTTGGGACTACATTTAATCATCTTTATTTTCTTCCACTTTTACCTGCATTGCTATATACATGTATGATTAATGGAATTTCAATATGATTTAGACCTAATACTCTCTTTTCCTTCTAAACTAATGTAAATACACAGTGAATATGAACTGCAAATGCAAGAAGCATATATACTGCAATGGCTGCAGTATTCACATTTTTAATGACTGCTAGACTGCTTTTGGACTTTGATTCAAAATAGCAAGGACACATCAAGGGCAATGGCATAATTCATACTAAAATCAGCCTTTCATATTTAATGGGGAGCTTGAAGGCTGAGGCAATATTCTGCAGGGGAAAACTGTCAGATTGATAACTGATCTGAGGAATCACACAACCGTGGCACAAATGTGGAATAAAATATGCCCCAAGCACAGAGGCATGAGCCAGCAAACTGCATTGCACTACAGCTAAAGTTAAGATCTTAAATTTCACAGAACCAATTAAAGTGGAAACTTTACTTTGATATCACATCAAAGTAAATAAATTATTGGCCATACAAATAGCCCCACACATAAAGCTCTCTCCTATATACATTAGTCATTACTGTAGCATATGTACCATACAGTAAGTCTGTGAAAAGACTACAAGCAGACAACACTTTGACCTCATCTGACAAGTTGCTGAAGCAAATGTCATGCAAAAATGACCTTTTAGGTCATGACCTTGTAGTCTCCCCCCCCCCCACAAAAAATTTCTTTCTAAGGACAGGCTTATGACTAAACAAACTCCATAGGCCTATATGCAAGTCCACTGATTTCTTAGAATCCTTACAAATTAATTGTGAAATGAAATGAATACGGTAAATGAAATTAATCTAGTCCTAAAGGTCATAAAGTGAAAATGAGAAACTAATTTCACATTTTTTTTTTTTATCTTGTTGTTAATTTGTTGACACATTTAGTTACAGAAATTTTGTATCTATAGGTACACACTTATCACTCCTATAATCAGTGGAATAATGTATTAACACAACCTACTTCGTCTTGGTTCAAATATGGCTTACATGATGATGAAGTTACATGTAGTCATTCAACATTAACAGCCAACATACATTGTACTGGAGTTACAGGTAATCTTGAGTTCTCGCACTCACCGTAAAAAACTAATCGCAACAGATTTATTTTTTTTAAAGTCACACAGAAAAAATATCCATCTCATAAAAAACACAAACATGGGGTGTTGGGAAAGAACAAGACAGGACACAATGAATGGTTAAACATATGCAGCTATATCCATGTTCATGTTTTTCATCATGTAGACTACAAGTGCTGTGTATTTCACAAAGTTTTTGAACTTTGATTTTACATCTTGATAGTCCACATAAACATAACAAAATATCATATTCAAGACAAACAGTTCCTCATCATATAAGGATATGGTGTAAATTACTTTTTGTTCAAGAGAACTCTTTGGGGAGATATGCAGAATTGAAGAAGAGAGATTTCCTGACCGCAATAATAAGCAATTGTATAATTAAAGAAGAAAGTCCACCTTGGTATCAGGTTGATTTGAATTTAAAAGAAGCAAAATGAGAGTAACAGATTAGGGAAAGCTTGAGCAAAATCCGATAAGAAATAAGAAAGTTATGAATTTTTGAATTTGTAATCAATCAAACACAAATTGGCAACTCTGTGATGTATCTTGCGAGCTCCTCTCCCATTTGCTCAGTACGGGAAATCACATAAATTTTTCATTTTCTTTTATTTTTGATGAAGGAATAGTATTTGTTTCATTCAGATTTTGTGTAAAAACATATGAGAAATGATTATATCTAAGGTGCATGTACAGTAATGACTGAATATTTTCTTCAGAGAAAATGTAAATTAAATAAGTATGGGAAATCATGTAAATTTTCCTTTTCTTAGTTTTTGATGAAGGAATAGTATTTGTTTCATTCAGGTTTTGTGTAAAAACATATGAGAAATGATTATATCTAAGGTGCATGTACAGTAATGACTGAATATTTTCTTCAGAGAAAATGTAAATTAATGATTTTTGGGTACAGGGCAAATGGGAGAGGAGCTCGCAAGATACGTCACGGAGTTGCCAATTTGTGTTCGATTGATTACAACTTCAAAAATTCATAACTTTCTTATTTCTTATCGGATTTTGCTCAAACCTTCACTGGCAATCTGTTTCTTTAATTTTTCTGCTTCTTTTAAAGCTCATGTACAGTATTGGTAGCAAAAAGGAAATTGGAAAGAAACATGCTAAATATAGTCTCATGTTGTTCTCCTTGTACCAAAAGATGTCTGTAAGAGACCATTTGGTATTCCATCTATGATTTCTGGTGAATTTCAGTGTAAATATCTGTAAGGAATACTGCCATTATTCTAGGACCCTTCCACCCCTATGGCTCCCCGTACAGCAATCTTGGGGCTTGTGTGTAGCCACTCATCATTGGTTTTACATGTGTGTGTACAGCGTATAGCACATGCTGCCTTTGTTGGGATTTTACGTGCCTGTCCCGGCACATAAATTAGTTTTTGCCTCTTATTTGTTAAATATTAAACTTTAGGAGGCGAAATCTTCACAGTGTCTTAGTATTGCTAGTATCTTGCTATTTATCTACAAAAATTGAAGAAATCTGACGAACAGTTTTTGAGGGCTTACCAAAACTTTACATGACCTTTAAAACCAACTTGTAATCAGGCTGGACTTTCCCTTTCATTGTTTAACCTGGGCTCTTTTACAGCTTTCTAGAGCTGATCACTTTCTGCTCTCATGTATCCTTTTTCACTTGGAGGAAATGGCACAAAATTTTACTTTTGTATACATGTAGGCCTACTCACCCCCCTTTCAGATACACCATGTTATCCTATATTCATACGACGTATGGATATACGACGTATTGATATGAGAGCATTCAGACACAACTTACTGTTATACGATAATTGTATGGCAGCATTCAGACCTCGTGCACTGTCAGGTTTCATTGTGCAGTATGAACTTTGCGCGGGCTTTGCGCATTGTGTAAAAAACACAAGGAAACAAAAGTTATCAACAGATTTTTTGGTACAGTGGACAAATTTACTTAAATGCAATTACAATGTACATGTGCATATATGTACTATTTGAGTTGGAAGATTTCCAATCCTTTGTTTCTCTGAAGTGCCAAATGCCTACATGTAGACATTTAAAAAAACTTAATAACATTCATACTGTTTGACCCGCTTTGACCTAACCAACTGATTTCTTTGTATATTTTACCAGTCTTTTCTTTTATGTTTGTTTAAACTGTGTGCATAATAATTTCTTTGGAGAACAGCCAGTGCCTCTCCATTGATATAGACTTACATGTAACCACCATGTAGCCCTAAATGAAGATCAATGACATAATAGTAGGTTTTCTTATAATGGGGTGGGTTTTATAGACTTAAAGGAGATATTACTTGTAGTAGACACATAAAGCTTTAGGATCAGAATGATATCTTTGCTTATTTTACTACTTTCCACTTTTCCAGGCTACAAAAACCTTGATCAGAATACAGAACAATAATTATCTCTTTATGTCTTCACTGTTAATTTTGTTTTGGTTTAAGTGCCATATTATCTCACACAACCAACCAGTCTGAATATGAGCAACATGTAGGCCTACACACCCATCTGTCCTGTGTGTACATGTACATAAAAATGAAATGAAAATAATTGCCTGATGACCTTGTACTGGAAATCCACATTGGCAAAGTACCCTCACGCATGAAGTAATTTGTTTTTAAACCAATTTAACTGTAAATGTAAAAAGGTCACCAGTTTTATTCCCAGCGGCCTGTAACAACAAATAAAATTGCTCAACACAAGTTCCGTGTGTGTGTATGTGTGTGTGTGTGTGTGTGTGGGAGAAAATGTATAAACTAATCAACAATAGAATAGAGAAAAAGAGAAGAATTTCTACATATATCTTTTTCTTTTTTGTTATCATACATTGTGGGTATACATACAGCAGGCCTACCAATTATCTTATACTAAGCAATTGGGTAAAATAGACATGAATCATATTTGTAGAATAAGTCATTAATGAATTTAATATTCAGTGTCGTGCAAGTCAGTATTTTACAAAGTAATGATGACTAAGAAATGTTCTGACAGATATGAAGGTTTTCCTCAATACTGTTTGCCGTGCTATTCTTTTCATATTTTGATATATCAGGAAGTGACATGTGAGTGAATTGAAGGTACCCTCTCTCACCTCAACAATGACCTCATCATTATACTAGAATGACTAACATTATTGTAAATTATGGAATCATATTTCAACAATTTGTCTCCATGACTATGAATTTTTATTACATTGTAATATCAGCAGCAAGGATAAATGAGCTGTATATTAATTTTTTTTTATTGCAGGGCTTCAAAAGATGAAAACCTAGTGTCATGTCCAAATAACTCATTTCAAAGGGGAAAAAAAAGTTTATGCAGGTTCCTTTCGGTATGAAAAATCATTCAGGAAAACATAAAGTGAATTTCCCAAAGCAAACACTGTTTTTATGTACAGGGAAACACTAGAGGCTGGAGATTTCAAAGACAGATTGCATGCAGTATAAACACAACCTCTGACTAATCAGCATTAGAGATGGAAGTGTGCACTGAACCATGATTCCATGAAACAAACTATGTATCAATCAACATAAATTGAAGATGGCTACTGATGCAGAAATTAACAGAGAGACTGGTAACAGTGGTACATTGTGCAGGTCTATGCTCACAGCAGGGAGGTCGGCTGGTAGTCTGTAGGCCTATATGCTTTACATGTATGTCATGTCCTTAAATGCTACTAGCTACATTCAATATATGTACAAGCTGCACTCTATCGTGACCCAACTTACATATTGGCCCAAATACAAGGAGATGTACGAAGTGAATAATGCCTTTGGATCTAATTAGTTTGTCCAGGAAAAAAGAATTATGCTACATTCATAATGTCTGGCCCTGCAAAAGACAAAGGTGCCAATAAAAAATTCTGAAAAATCACCACGTAATGGAATAATTATCTCAGAGTTTTTATTTGTGGGTCAAGTTATGTCTGTCTATTCTAATTATGTTTGTCATGATATCAATATACAGCTGAATGAATGAGTAAGAAGTTGTAAAATTACATTAAATGTACATGTAGGCATACATAAGATTGTGTTAGAAATAATGAATTCCAAAAATATGAATAAAATAGTATGCAATTTTAAGTTTGCAGGTCTAAGTCATAATGTGTTCTAAATCTAGAACGTCTACCTGAATTCACATCTAGATATCAACATTTTCATAACCATCGAGAATCTAGATATAATAGCTGTATAAAATAAATTGCAATCAAATCATTAAATTTCATCTGGCCAATGATGAACGCATAAAGGCACACAGTTACAACGGAATACAGCACAAAAAGGGAGTTTGCTACATTATTTTTTTTTACCATTAACAGAACTGCATTACCATACATGTACATGGGCATTCGTAGTAATGAAATCATTCATTCATTCATCACCACACCCATGCATCTAATGGTCCAACTCACAGTCATGCATTTGCACATATGACTTCAGGGTGTGTGTCAGAGCAATTAAACAAACAAAAATGTTTCTAAGCACACAAAGGATACAATGAAAAGCAATTCTTTTTTTTTTCAATACAGAAGTGTATAACTGACAGTGACAAGTCTGGAGAATTTAATTCTGCATTATGACTTACTTTGCTTTCTTCCTCTACTACCCTCAACCCATCGGATGAAACCCACAGAACTGCCCGCAGCTTTTTTCTTGTATTCTGCAAATAGGAGGGGGGAAAAAAAATCAGAGTGAAGTTTATCTATTAACACTGTCAAGTAAATTCATATACTAAAAATACATAAAAAGATCAATGAGAGAAAGGCTATACATGTTGTTTGACAATGGGTAGCAATAGGGGTGAAAGACTAATTAAAAATGACTTGAGGCACAGCTGATTGAGGTGAAGAGGATAGTGCACACACACAGGAAATGAAATATCTTTGATCATCAGTACATTGATACCCTGTAATGAAATAGTATCATGCTAATTGATGAAAGCTGTATACGTGATGGGATTACAACAGAGGGCTATACTTTTCACATTCACTTGACCAATGTGTCATTCAATGTAACAATGAAAACAAACTCATGTACACTGTATATGTGCCATCAAATTTATCTATGGTAAATGTATCCATTCATTCATAATTGTCTATTGCAATGAACAACAACAAAAACAATAACAAAGTGAAGAAAAATAAATCTACAAGTACACAAATCACAACTACATATTTGTATCTACACAATAAAAAGGAATCTAATTTATCTTCTAGGCTTACATGTACATGTACATACTTGTAGGCCTACACAGAGTATGTCCAGGCCAACACAAAATTTTTCATTGAATTACTCATCACACTCCCCGCATGTAG
Organism: Heliocidaris tuberculata; assembly: GCA_025618425.1. Taxonomy (NCBI): domain Eukaryota; kingdom Metazoa; phylum Echinodermata; class Echinoidea; order Camarodonta; family Echinometridae; genus Heliocidaris; species Heliocidaris tuberculata. The sequence continues at coordinate 26,119,060 of CM046834.1, read as the reverse complement.
TTAGTTAGATTTGTCCTCCCTAAAAATCAATGAATTCTGCTTAGAGGAGAGGCAACACCCCTTCCCTGATTCTGTTGAATCTGGTTTCACAGGTACATGTATAACCTTTAATATTAAACAAGAAAGAGTGTATGAGTAATTACAGGTAGAAGCCCATCTGGTTCTATTTTCTGCTTGTCTTGTCATATTGATTGGATTCCAAGGTGATGACTGTACTGTGCACTGTGCACACTGCTTGCAGGGGGAATAATACATACATGTACACTGTATCATTACACTGTACACCATCATTAGGGCAGAATTTCAACCAAAAAATATCCAATCCAATCCCATCCAATCCAATCAGGGTATTTATAAAGTGCCAATATCTAGTTGCCTAATCAAAGGCGCTGTTGAAACTGAAAAACTACCAAATGTCTGTTCGTGATTCTAACTGGGAAACAAGAAAATAGCTACGCACAGATCACCAAAAATATTGCTTTTAATATACTAGGAGTGGATCGTACTCCAGTTAAATAAGTTTACATCCAGAACATATTGCCTAATTTTATGCCAGTTTGTCACAACTTCACATGCTCTTCCAATGCAAAGTATATATTTTAATTAAACCACATGCAGGCCTACAGTATATGTTTGTATATTGGTTGAATCTCAACAAATCAAATAAATGAATTTAGGTAAAATGTTTGTTTTTAATCCATAATCATGCATGCAGGAAAAGCCAATAAAAAATTCACCACCTACATATACATGAATGAATAGTGATATCATATTTTGCGGAAGTGACAAAATAGCGGCACGGAATCAACAGAAATTATGTGTTTTGTGGTTAAGTTATATGCAAAGTCACACCTCGGCTTACATTAAGATACACAAAATTAAAACCACATATTTCCAAACTTGTCCTCCCCCCTCTAACGGCATACAAAGAATTGTAAGCATAAATAAGTCCAACCAGATGCCAAAGAAAATGTTTAACAATCAAAATTCACGGCAGTGCCATCACTGATGACATATTTCTAAAAGTATGTCTACGTCAAGTGTTGTTGTAAAGGGCTTTCATGCATGCCATACGAATTTCTTTTTTTTTTTTTTCAGTGCAGGATTTTTAACTTTGCTCCTGTGTACATATCATAATAGAAATATCTCTTTCCATATTTACTCACCATCCTCAATTGTCTGGCAGCGTCCTCACATATTTGCATGCCTCTGGACTCTCCTACCTCTATTGAACCAAGATACTGTAGAGAAGAACAGAAATATGCAGTGTGGGAAAATTCCAATCATAACTAATGTCACTCAATAAACATGCTGTACATGTATGTGCATGGTTTTTTTTTTTCCCCCACAAGGGGTCTGGTTTACATTGTAGAGGTCTGTAGGCAGGAAAGTCCTGTTTTTAAAGTTTGAAATTGGAAGGTCCAGCATTGAAAATTTAGGGGCCCACGTGCACCTGCACCGAATCCCTTGCAATCGCGAACTCTTTTGATAAACAGTATTTCACCTATGTTTTCATGTTCGTTGTTCATGAAATATATTCAATAATTTGAAAGTTAATAACTTGTAGAATACTGGAGCTACATTATGTACAAATCACATCTCCAAATGTACATAGGCATTAGTGTACACATGTAACAAACCCAAAAGAAAGGATATTTATACAAAAGATCAGAGATGCCATATAAGATGAAACTTTATGCTTTTCTTTAATAAAAGTTCATACATGTATTTTAGTGCTGTGTACATGTAAATAAATGAACAAGGCATGATTGGAACCTGATTAGATGAACATGTACATGTAAGTATGATATTTTTCATATATTTCTGAAAATGGAGAGAAAATCCATACATGTACCCGAGGCTAAGAGGTTTTTCTGGTGCAAGATGTGACTGACCTTTCGAGCAAGTAATCAGTCAGTATAGGGTGGTTTATCAAATGTCAACCTCTAGCACAAATGAGTGTTCAGTCTTTCAACATAACATTCAACGGGCAATTTCTAAATCTCATATTGGAATGTAAGCTGTTTCAGGCCATGTCCTTATTTTGTCTGCATACATCAACATGCCCTTCAAGGCTTTGAGACTTGTATCAATCTGGGCCATACTTTCATTGACGTCAGTTACTCCTTCCTACTGTACAGACAAAGTAGCCTTTGTGCTGTGTGGGGTCACCCTTCAACCTAAACACTGACCTTTTCTAGAATGTCAAGCTAATCAAGAAATACATATTATCACAAAATTTAATTTTTTCCCTGAAGTACTGAAATTCGGATTATCCAGGGCTCTACAGGTAGAAGATAGTTTTGGGAAGCTCTCAAAAACTTTTCGTGAGATTTCTTTGATTTTACTTAATAAATAGCTGGGTACTAACATAACTAAGATGCTGTGAAGTTTTTCCTCCTCAAGTGAAATATTTATCCAATGAGAGGTGAAAAGTAATAAAAATCCCTGGCCCCAAAAAGAGGGGATGTAAATTCAAACAACAGCCACACACATTACGCACATGGGGATTGCTGTGTGTTATAGAATACGCTACACATAGTTCGAAGCGCTGGGTTTATTGTGCGGGGAACCTTCGGGTGGATATGGTCTTAGCGTGAGTCAGTGAAAAGCCGTTACCAAGCGATTCTTACAGATATTTACACTAAAATTTGTTTGAAATCGTGAATGGAATGTTAAATAATCTCGTACATGTGTCTTATGATAAAAGGAGAATAGTACGTGATTATGTTAGATAAGTTTCTTGCCAGTATGTTTTTGCTACCGAGACTGTCTGTGAGCTTTAACTCTTTTGACAGGCGGTCCTGGTTGAAATTTCAGAGTCTGTATGCACTGGACCCCCTGTCAAAATTGTGAAATTTTTGAGGTTAGTTAGAATATGGGGGCCCATGAGCACTGTGGGGAGCCTCCTACTGTTTAGCCTTGCATTATATTTATCTTTTCAGTTTATTTTCAACTTTATTTGTAATTGAATACTTCTTAAAGGCAACTTTAGGTGATAAAAAATATCCAATGGGAAATAATAATTCTGTCTGAGAATCAACATGTAACTAACATTTACATGTACCCATAGTGAGAATGCAGCTCTTGCCTACTCCATCATGCCAACAATTATTCAACATTCATTTGGAAATTGAAGCCCTCTAACAGGTACAATACTGAAGAGAAGAACATTTACTGAAGAGAAGAACATTTTATTGAGTTAATAACTGAATTAAACAGCAGTCTGATCACCATAGCAACTGTCTGATGTTCATAAGTCTCTTGTCAAATCGCTTTTAAAGGCCATACAGTAATCATGCCAAGAGCCTCAAGAATAATGAAATCTAGTGTGATCTTGCTCATATTTTCACATACATACTGAAAGTGAAACCCTTATTTATAATGCTGAATACTTAAAATCCTTTGCACTAAATTAGGCAAGTAATTAAAAAAAAAAAGAGAATATTATTGAAGGCTTATAATTCAAATGACAACTAGGGATCTGGGGTGGTATTCTGAAAAGTGTTGTAACTTTTGTTGTATCTTCTGGAGATAATACAGCACTAATATTGTTGTAAGTTGGTATTCTGAAAATTGTTTTAACAGGATATTATCTCTCTAATTATTATTATCTTCGACACTCCCATTTTTTGTCACTTTAACAATCAAGATGGATTTTATATCTATAGGTAGGTCAACCAATAGGAGCACCCCTTATAAGTCAACCATAAGGATGCGCTTTGCGCGTATATCAGTTTCGGGCGTAGTTATTAAATGAAGGGTTTTATAATGCGCCATGCGCTATTGGCATGATTGGACTGCAATTAATTAACATAATGGGTCACCCTTTTCTGCTCGAACCAAGTCACAAATTGACGTAAAATCATCGAATCCCACCTGTAATTTCTTCAAAATGTCTCCTCTATGAGATCTTGAATCACAGTCTTCATTTTGCTATTCAAGCATGTACTGTCTGATTCTGAGCTAGAAAAATTGCGAAGATCATGAGATACATCAGTTAGAAACTGTTGTAAGTTTTGTTGTAATTACCATGGAAGGTAAGATACAACAAAAGATAAAATAATTTTCAGAATTCCAATTATCTCATGATACTATCTTCAACACGCATATGTAAATCAGGATCATGCGCAGAGTAAACAAAGATACAACAAAAGTTACAACAATTTTCAGAATACCAATTTTGTTATAATGGTGAAGATACAACAATATTAGACATACAAGTAAAACAGTTTTCAGAATACCGCCCCTGAACTACTTTCTACTTCTTATTCACCGTTTCTCTACTTACAAGAAAAAATAAACAAATTGGCAGCAAAGAGAATTATAAATTGCTTGGTACCTCTCATGGTATACGTATAAATATGTCAAAATGCTTTTACAGGCTTACTAAATCTGAACATGTACAATGGATTTGAACTATCAACTATAAGTGATTGCATATTTGTACACCTTTTAGGTTTCAAATGGATGTCCAGGAATAATTGTACAGGCACATTTGATGGAAAAAATGCACACAAAAAAATTGTAATAAGATTGCATTATCATGGTAAGTTGCATCAGCTATAATACTTCATTTTGGTCTGAGTTGTAACTCCAGATCATTAAAAAAAAAAAGAATCCCTGATATCAACCTCTCAGGAAAAAAAATTAACAAAATGACTGCCGGACAAAATGATATGCTTGGCCATGCAGATTGTACTCATAAAAATTGCATTATTTATTATTTATGTTCATACATATATGATCAGTGCAAATTCGATAATGTCAAACTATGACCTCGTAAAGTACAATAAAAAGCTTCATGTAATAATGAAAACATGGATTTCAAGAAGTGAACAGAAAAATTCACAGAAATTCATCTGATAAATATTATGGGAACATTTCTTCCTCACAAATGATGTTTGCTTGCTCAGAGAAAAGGGGAATACCCTGCAGATTTTAACATTCTACTCAGATTTTGCAATATGAAATAGAAAATGTGAATGTTGCAAAAATTTCTGCAGTTTAATAATGGCTTAGAATGCTATTTCCTTTTAATATAAAACACAAATTGCAGTAGAAAAACTGTGGTTTGACATCTTCAACCTCAAACATGATCCAATCTTATCTCTATCAAATCATGTGGGACACCATTGGATTGCTCTTTTAAATGTTTAATAAAGAGAAACATACCTTGACAGTGAAATTACACGTCCCTGCCCTGACAAGTTTCTCATCCTGTTGCCATTGATGTGGCTTGCTTGCCGGGGGCACGTAGGATGTGTCCTTGCTACGAAAACTCCTCCGTAGCCGCTTCATGCTCAGAGAGCGTCGCAGTCGACTCTTCCGTTGTGGCCCCTGAGACGATGAAGGAGATGCTACCGATGATGCCGAAGGTGAAGCAGTGCTCGGTCCGGCCTGAGAATCGTCAGTACTATTGCGCCGCTTGTGCTTGCTGCTCGAGCCCCCAAAGAAAAATTTCCTGGAAAAAGAAAACAAGACATGTATCACTAAATTTAAGTATCATCTACATTCAGGCTGGTGTAAGAAATACATTCAGTAATATAAAACTGGCCAATCCATGTGAACTCCATCTGTAATTGTTATTTGTTGAACTACATTCAAAACTAAAATTTTAATTTTAATTTATTCTTTTTAAAACCTTCGGAAAGTAAAAAGAGCAGCTTGTTTGAGAAACAAATTTCACCATGGATGGATGACCCCAACAGATGTGCACTCTGCCCACTCGGACTCCTCCCATTTCCTGTATGATAAATTGTCCCTCACATTTGGTGAAGTGATACATTATCTTCCCCCTAAAATTCTGCATATTACACTGTTCTCAAATTATGTTTTGTTGGTATTTTTTTCATTAGAGAATAAAGATACATATATATACACTACTGAAAAATTGAAAGTAACAAAACAAAATCAGTAATAATGTTACAAGCAACAGGACACCCAAGAAAACAAATCCAAATTAAATACTTGTTACATAGCGGCATTTAATGCCATATTATAATTTCAAGATAAATTACAGAACCCATAGTATGATACAATCATGAAAATGTATATAGGGCATATGGAACATGTAGGCTACATGTACCAGTCAAAACAAAGGCATACAGAAACTGCTTGCCTTGCTAATTGTTTTAATGGTAACAGGTTATTAACTTGTTCCAATATGACGTTAAAATCTGCGGCACTTACAAATAGCATCCGCTATAATACTGCCTTTTTATGCAGTCATCAATGATGCATAAAGCTCATTTGTTAAAGTGCATGCCAACCGAGACATTTACATGTAGGTCTGCTGTACTACAAGTGGAAGCAGGCAATGAAATTAATTCCCTGCTGTCGCATTGCATCTAATTTCCGATTTGTGCCTTCCCATTTAAGCAGTTTACTATATCAATGGACAAAATACAGAACCGCACCCACCCTTTCTGAATTTTTGACAGCTGTATGCAGCAAAACAAAGACACACAACTCACCAACAATGAAGATGTTGTATCCGTAAGATATTAGCATTTTCTTTTATCCATGATAAAGAATATGAATCTTTGATAAAAAAAATAAAATGGAACAATATATGACTAAAATATCTTACTGCTTTTTGTAAATGTATGAATAGAGAATCTTACTTTATTTAGAAATGCTGTATAATGATACGTACACGTAGCTAATAAGATATATAGCAAATCATATCTGAAAAAAAGGGGAAAAAATAGTTTTAAGTATTGTGTCAGAGGAATATAAAGCTACGGTCACAAAGGTTCATACGAATGATGCGTTTGTACGAATCTCACTGTTCGTGTTCGTAGAGATTCGTAGATGGGGCATAGATTCTTACAGCCTTCTTGCGAAGTTCGTACAAACGCCGTTTAATTCGCAAGAACAACTTAAGACCTTCTTGAGAAACGAAGTGATTTTCTGTTATACAATGGCCCTAGAGTGTGTACGTTTTTCGTAAGAATGCCTTGAGTTATTCTTTCATCAGACTTACAGCCATCATACAATTTCTGTTGTTACAAGATGGTCGTACGTGCAACTCAAGGCACTCTCAAGTTATTCGTAAGAAGATCTTACAAATTTTTGTATATTTTGTCGGGTTGCAAAAAGGCGCTGCAGTGTTCTGTCAAAAATTCTGTGACTGTTGAAAGTTTGATACTGTCAATATGGCAGTAGTGCCCCTAAAACTCAACAATTGCACAAATTGTGTACCTATGCCTTACGAGCACCTTACGAATGCCTTACAAACACCAAGAGTCATTCGTAAGAGTGCCAAACGAATCTCCGTTCATAAGGCGTTCTTACGAATGCCATAAGAGCCCTCTATGAACAACTTAAGGCATTCTTACGATCATCTTAAGAATTTATGGCTTCTAGAATTGTCTCTCGACCCTACAAAATCTTGCATGGTTCTTACAATGTTCTTACGACGTTCGTATGGCCGCCTTACGAAGAGGGGGTTTCATACGACGTTGAAAAAAATCTTGTACAAGACCATCGACCAGGCTGCGAACTTACGAACAGTCTACGAACGGTCTACGAACTCTGCTTTTGTACGGCCTTCTTGAGAAGATCTTACGAAATGGTTTAAAAATCAGTTCTTAATGGTATTTGTGACCGAGGCTTTAAACACTGAAGAGAAAGGAGTGTACAACTTAGACCAGTTTGGTTTTAAAAAATTGTTCAGCCTGAAAAGAAGACATGGACATGGCACCCCAAACATGAATGGTATGTCCTGGCCTGAAAATGCTCGAAACAGAGAAGAGAAAGAGTCTGAACTCATCCTAAAACCTGAAAACTTTCACTCCTGTTACACCAAAAAGGAGGCCATGCTTCAAAATACTAGAGCTGCTAAAAGTTGCTTAGTATCTAGTAGGATATTTTTTCAAAATTCCTTCAATAAGAAGGAGTCTCTAAACAACATTTCATGAAATATTCAGAAGTACTAATGACATGGCTAACGTATCTATGTATAATTAATGACGACAAACCCAATAATTTTCATCTTAAAATTCAGATGAGTCCCACAGCTTGGCTCAAAATCTCATTACATCTGACATATAATCCATCTTCACTGAGATCACGGTATCTTTTGAAGTAGTGTACTGGCTACACATTCATACTTGTACAAATGTAGAAAGAAGCCCCAAACCTTGGAAGATGAATTAAAGATTAAGAATAAGAATAGTTGCATATTGCATAATTGACTTGTTCTAATTTTGTAGCTGCTTAAATAACCTCTTAAATATTACTATTTTCATCTAAAAGTTTTGAATTTTCAACAGAAGTAGAGGGACTAAACAATTTCTGTAATACTGTAAATTGCAATGCATTATATATTCAATCAATGGCATGTACCATCCATTAAAGGCATTTTTACACAAAAACTAAGGAAACGATATGACTGTACTTGTTAAAATGCAAGGTCATATTGGCTCATGTACAAGGATCTAGTGGGCCCAATACTGCAATGAATGACTTCTTTCTTAGAACTTCCAAATGAATGGGTTCAAACTTGCATGATACAGGTTCATAATCTTGTGCTTGGATAAATATCAAATTGAGCCACGCAAATGCAATACACGTACATATGCATATAATTTCAATCACAAGCTATAGGCCTACAATTGGATGATACTGCATAATGAATACTGGTCAGATAATGATCTACAGATCAGAGCACGCCATATTGGTTACAAATGGGTTACTACTTCATTAACCCTTTCAAGACAATTGACCACATTTTGTGGTTTGGCTCAATAACTTTTGATTCAGAGCTCAAAAAAAATATACCAGATGCATGAGTAGAAAGAGCAAAAAAATTCTGCACACACTATGTCCATTTTTGTTGCATAACCATATTGCGTTTGATGCCAGAAATTTCAAAAATGGGAATAATTATTAAAATCCTCAAATTGGCAACACATTGAGAGGCTCAAAACGATTGTTTTTCATCAAAATTGGCAATTTTTTCAATTTTTCGGCAAAATCTGTAACCATGTATATTGTTTTCAAAGACATTACACCTTATTAGAACCATGTAGCACTAAAATAAAAATATTATTGTTGCCGATTTGAAGAACAGAATGTGATCTATTTATCCCTTAAATAATTCCTGTCCTGAAAGGGTTAAGAGTATCATATGTTTGTATGAAATGATAGAACATTTACAAGTCTACACAAAGTCTGTACATATAACTTCTTCAGATGCATATCATCAATCCTTTTTATTTCACGAACTGCTAAAATAGCAGTAGATTCATGTAAAGTTTTACTTAATATTTAAGTATTTCTGACATTGCCTGTGGAATTGTTTCATAGACTTCTATAGCAGGTTCGCATTTTAAGAATGTACATGTGTGCACTGCAAGAATTAAGTTTGCCCAAGGAGTTATCACTGTGATAACTCCTTGGTTAGCCCACCAAATATCTTTTACATGTAGGCTATTTATCCACTGTTGGTTTGTTGTTATTTTTTTTTCATAAATATAATAATGTACACAAACACTTCTGGCCTAGATGCCATAAACTGATAAGTACAGAGTCATAATATAACTTCTGCGACCCCACATCCCTGTGTAGTGCACTCAACCTAGTCTAATAATATATCTCCAAAGACATGTTTGGTACATCAGCTGATCATCGTTACCACAACATGCCAAATGTCATGAAGATTGAATTAAAATCTGTGGATGCTGTGACCTTTCAACATCAGCATCAACCACAGTGCCAATCATTTTCCTTTACACATGTACACTTATATATCATAAGTTATGAAAGAGAGGCTTACAGTTAAACATAGATGGTCGAGTGGTTGGCTCTCTGGTCTGCCTTTGAAGACCAAGGGTTCAGTCCTGAGCACATCTCTCAGATGGTGACGCTATAAGATGGGTCCCCACTCCCCAGCTAAGATGTACATTACATGTGAATAATCAGATCTGATCGATATACTACACGTAACTGCAAAACCCAATTACACATGCACAAACACAGGTATGGTCCAACTACCAGTACATTATTCAAGTCATAACATTTTATGAATGGCTAACAAGCTATTTAATACACAATTCATGAAGGTCTTTTGTAATAAGATTGCTTCTTAAATTTTATTATGAGTGTGAAGTCACCTAGATGTCATGTCATTAAAGAAGTGGGGCAGTCAAAATGTTTCAGATTGCTCCTGTTGAATTGCTTTTCTCAAATTTACAAGATCTTAAAAAAACAATTTCATATCACAAAAATGTTTACTTTTTGAAATTTTCCGTGTGCTGAATTTGCGTATCAGCCCACATTTGTATACGGTCACTCAAAGTAACGTACCAGCAGAAGGGTAGCCTACATTCTCTCAGAAATATACATCAACATACGATAGCACCAGGGTTACCATACACAGTGCTGCACTATCATCACTGTCCCACATTCCTTATTGAATTTCCCTGGGACAACCTTTATCCCATAATTTTTTTCTAAATGATTTATATTCTTACTGAAAATTGGCCTTAAAAATGGTTCGCAAATATGGTTCATGTTCTAAAACTGTAGAGCCCTTAAAACAAATATATACATGAATAATCAAGATCCTGATGATGCAATGAGTGAGGCAACAAACTCACATGATGAAAAAAAATATCACTCTCTGTTCTTTGATTCATGTTTAATCTGCAGTTAAAAATGCTGTGTTTAATATCATCCTAGTAATTGGATTTCCAATGCCTTTCCACATATTTTTGCAAAAATGTAACACTTCCCCCCCGCCCCCCCAATTAAAATGTAGGAAATAAGCATTAGAAATAACAGCTGAAGCACTACATATTTACACAGTAAAAACTCTGACGTATACATGTAGCCTTGATCTTGCATTCTCCTTTTCCCATTACCCAAGACATGTATGTGGAATTCCATGTTTACTTTGCACAGACAATATTGCTCATTATGAATCAGAACTATTCAAAGAATAAAAAAAATATTTGGTAGCTACTTGTATGGAGATGGGAGCCATACAAAGTAACAAACTGCAAAATTGTTCTCTCTTTCCTTTTTTCACCCTTTACATGTTAAAAGAAGTCAACAGGTCTATAAAGTGTTCAAGTTATTCCCAAAGATATGCACATGTACATTAGTTCTGGGTTTGCCAATAATTTTTCATCTAAAGAAAAGTTCATAGCAAAAAATAAAGTCAACCACAAGGGGTTTTAACATGTAAAAGCGACAGGTTCGAATTTTGAAACTACAGGTTTGAAAATCAGCGACAGGTTAAGATTTCTTAATCATTTTCAAACCAAAGCAGGCTCTGGACTCTGGTCGCAAGAGACTTGCGCTTGGCATACATCAGTTTATACTTCTTCCAAGTTGCGATTTTACATGTTTGAATTTTTGTTTGTCGACCACCCTGCTACTTACTATCCATCTATATTATTTTTATGAATTCCTATTCCTATGAATTTTTGTTCTCTTTTTAATCTTGGCCTTCATATCATCTATGTTTTATTCCATCAAATAAGACACAAAATAAACACTAGTTTCCTTCATGAATTTTTGATGGTCACAAACCAATATCACTATAAATCTTAATGGCTCTTCAGCCTATCAATTTACATCTACATAGAGTTCAAAGTTAGTGCACAGTTTTAAGTGACACTATCACTTTTGTAGAAACTGATACCCACAATGTACTTGTACCTAGAATTAAACTACATGACAAAGTACAGTCAATTGGTATTTCCTCTTTGGAGTAGAAAGTAATTAAAAAATCTATCAAATTTCATCCATCTATGAGACAATAAAGATCACTTTGACAGAACCTTGAAAGTTCTTGTAATATGTGACATCTTGTACATTACAAATAATGCACATTTACATCAGGTCAAAACAGAATTAATGAATTGGCTTATATTATTTAATGAATACCCCATTCAATCATCGATTCATATTATTCATCTCTATACGGGTCAATACTCCCTTTAATTCTACAATTCTATAATTTTATTGCCTGTATCATACTTTCAGTTTCATCCTGGGAAACTAACAATGAACATAGGATACACAAGTGTAAAGATGTGGGCCTGAGTGTAATACAGCATTCAATAAATTTATTAGTAAATATAGCGTACATAGAGTAAAATAGATGTTTTTTTCATAGTTAAGAGAAGAGGAGAGACAAAGAAGATTCAACATACATGCTTGTCTTCAGCATTTGGGTGGTTAATGCTAATTTGGATCCATCCTTCACAAAAAATAATGTCCTAATGAAGATGGGGCTTATGAGAACATTTCCGCATTTCATAGATTACTTTGTATCTGTCATATATCATCATATCACAAAATACATTTATCATAACAACATTACTAGCAAGGGACCAATGGTTATCTCATCTCTTGTCAGGGCTGGATTTAATATCATGAATCTGCATGGTTCAATCAAGCATGGACGCTCATACTCACCCTCCCGTCAGACACACTTCGTTGATCACTCACATCAAATGATGAGTAAAATGATAATCCCCTTTGAAATTCCTAGACTGAAAATAGGTTTTGTGCACCTGAGCATGCAAGCTTCTCGAAATAATCCTCTCTCCTTCAAATACATGTAGTTCATACACCATCTATGCCAGTGCTACCAAACAGGAGACGTAGCATCTGTATTGGTTGGACTACATCCGCTCGGCTCCTTCACTTCACTGTAATAATATGTTACCACTGCAGCAAGCACACCACCCAGTCATGCACATTTGTATGTGGAGACAAAAACTTGCTGCTGTGCGTGCTGTGCCATAATGTAAATACCATAAGTGAGTCGACACAGACGGATGGTGTATCGATACATTTACCGAGTAGTCAATGAAAGAGAGTGAGGCCAAGAGATGGTCTCTCATTGTGAAGGTCCTCTCTGTTTTGTATACAAGGCATTGAAAGAGTTCACAATGAAACAATGAAATATTGATTGGCCAGCGGTACACGTTGCATACACTGGCCTTCCATACTGCAAGTGTTTGGAATACAAACAGATGGAAAGGTGTCCTTGCGATTCCTTCACAGCCTGGAATAAATTGGAACGGATTTTTATTGGAAGGGTTTCCCATGAATGTTTGCCTGTATAATGACAGACATCATAAACCGAACCTTGATCAGTTCACGCACAATTCATTTTTTAATTACGAAATGGCTTGCATAACCTATTTTACTGTCAATGTGAATCAATTGAATATTCAATCAATCAATGCAATCAATACAGATGTGTTAAAAAATACTTTTTTTTCGGGTTCGGGGGTACCTTTAAATATTTTCTAAAAAAAAAAGATATTTCCCATTGGGTGACATTTTGCATGTTGTATTTTCCCCTAGAGATTTGTGTAGCATTTCCAGAGCTACATGTACATGTAAATTACCTTCCATTCCAGAATATTCTTTGACTGCAATAAATGTTAAAGCTGCCTTCAGCTTAGTGCAGTGCACACAAAAAAAAAGAAAAAAAGTTCACAAATAAGTAAGGTAGCTCATAAACTACCTGTCAGAAAATCAAGGACTTGAAACGTGATATCAACACATAATTTACGAGATAATGCAATGTACATGGAGGCGAACTTGTAGGCTGTAAGCTTGTAAGCTATTCATGTACATACATGTATGACTGGTTCCAGACATCTCATAATTGCTTGTTGACGGTACCAGCAAGTATATATTATACAAGTACATACAACTAAAAACATCAAATTTCTAACCATGTCATAAGACATGAAACATGCTATGAACAAAATCTATTTAAATTTATAACAAAATGAAAATGCTAAAAAAAAGAAATCATTTATAATGCTAAATGAACGAGGTAAACAAAGATGTCCTATGCGTAAATGAGCTTGTACTCGTAATATAGGCCTAAATGTTTGAACGTACATGTATTGTGAATGACCAAAATTATTTGCCATGTGTTCTGTATTAAGTAGAGCCCTGTGTTGCAACCAATGTCAGTTGAGGTGAAAAGCATATCAATTTTATATATATCTCAGAATTTGCAAAAAATGCTTGTGTGAAAGGGCAATATAAGAGGGAGTTGATCAATAATTCAAATTTTATTATTTCCTTGTATGAGCCTGATCGGTTAGTCACGGACGGACATTTGACAAATTTTGAAAGTTTGAAGGCCTGTAGAAAATAAGTATTAAATTGAAGAGAGCTATTTTATGTTTCATTGTGAAGGGCATCACTGAAGGAGTTGAAATTTGATAACATTTGGTTGCCATTGTCGCCTACTAAACTTATAATCTATAAAATATTCAATGTCACGGACGGACAAAATGCCTACTCTTAACTGATCAGGCTTGTATGGTAATACTTGTGCTCAACTCTCATTTCAAGTTCAAGATATGAATGTTGTCTTGAAAGTCTGGTCTTGCCAGCCAATTTAAAGACTTGTTTTGATGTACTATGGATATCAAGTTCTTTATGTTCTTTCAATATAAGGACATATCACCACAGATCATATAGGCCTTACAACCTGAACATGCACTTTAAAAAATTATTCAGGGCATGGACTTTGCAGAAAAAAGTCCCAGGATTAAAGCAACAGACTTTGGGGAAAATATCCATTCCATGTCAGCAAGAAAAGAAATAATTTGGATACATTCAACATAACTATCAACTTTACTCCTCAGAAAAGTGTAAACGCTTACCCCAAATCCATGACTGGTAATTCTGCTGGAACACGCTGCATACAGGGAAGCCACTGTACTGTAAATGTTATGGACAGGCTGCATTAATCAGCAACTCCTCTTTATGAGATTTTCTGAAGTACTTCACTCAGTATTGCACTGTGTGAATCAACTGTAATAGCTAGCTCTCATATGTCTACATTAAGATGTTTGTCAGCTTAGCTCATACTATGTAAGCAATATAAGCGTACAATGCACGATCAAAGTACATGTTTGCTGTGTAACTACAGAGGTGGTCAGCTGATTTTAAATATAGCTTATTACCAGACAACATAGGATGTAACCTCAATGTAGAACTGATATATGTCAGTGTCAGGAAGTGCCTAAATATTCATGTACTATGTCTATACACATGATTGCCTATACACAAGTACATCCTACACAATGGAATCCTAACATTCAATAACTGATTTCTCAAAGGATCAGGGGGAGGTTGTAAAATATAAACATAATTTTTATTCAGCCAACTATGACATCAAGTAGCTATTAGATACACTGTACTTGTGTGAGAAGAGTGCAACAAGCTGTTTCACATGTTAAGTTTCATGTCAGTACATAATTTTTATTCTACATGTATATAAACCAATCCCATAGTCCTGGGGAGCATTTCATCAAGCATTTTGTCAGTGATTTTTACCGACAACTGTTATAAGCTACTGAAATCCTTGCATCTGATTGGCTGAGAGCAAATTTGTCAGTAAAAATCACTGACAAAACGCTTGATGAAATGCTCCCCAGACTTATGCCAGATGCATACAAGGCATCATCTGCGCTAATTGAACATGTGAAGACAATTAGCCTATACACAGATCCACTGAAAGTTCATTTTGCAATCACTTTTTAGATGATATCTCTTGCACATGGTGCATCAAAGCCTGCAAAAGTCACTGCCCTACCAGGGAACATAACATTTCCCCGGTCCTACATCAGGTAAATGATGCCACGTGTACAACAAGCATTAGTTCTGACAAAAGAAAAAGCACTTTATCCAGACAATACGACACACTTGTTCCATGCATACATAAAGTTGCATTACCCTTACCCCAACCTTTCAAATTTTTGTGTCATCCTTTACTTGCCGCATTTCAACAACAAGCTTGGTCGGCAACAAAATTGCATTTCCACACTATCCAGCAGCGGCAGCGGTAGTGGTAGTAGTAGCAGTAGTTGTCGTTGATGTAGTAGTGGTAATAATAACATTTGAACTTAATCATTATGATATACATGTACTTTAATGCGCTATATAATATTATTTAGTCGACTTGACATTTTATGAAACTAGAAAGCTTGTCCTCTTAAGTATTTTTTTTCTGTGATCCAACATGGTCTCTGAACAATATCAGCTTTCAGGCATCTTGCACAATTTGCATACATGTAAATCCGAATGGCCGCATGTGTAGGCATTAAACAGCGCAAGACAAGTTAGACAACTTACATGTACGTACAATGTGTGTGCGGATAGCCAACCCTACAGTGTTTTAATCTGGTGCAATTCAACATATGATACAATATAACCTCTCTTCGTTGTATCACTGGTTGCAATGCACAAGATGAAAAACACACTTGTATTCTAAATACTGTATGCAAATTATGCGAATAGCCCAAAGTTGCTTTTTCAGTAACAAAGCTGAAATTGTTTAGAGACCATAAGGGATCGCAAATTTTTTTAAAACCTTCACCGGAAAGAACTTTTTTAGGTTCACTACTGGCTATATAGGACTGTCAAATGGACTAATAACCCCTGGTCATTGGATTTCAAGTCTACATGTATACAAGTGTACACCATCTCTACTCCAGAGGAATATTCCAAATTTTACTTTTTCATCTTTTTGCTAAAGGGATACAGAATCTTAATAGACAACAGATGTACACTAAGCCCAATCTTCTGAAAACTGGAAATGCAAGAAATATTTCTGCATTTACTGAGCATTTGCTATTTTCACATAAGTTAAAAAACCTTAAAACTTGTACTGTATTTTCAATATTAGCAGTTTGGCATAAAAGTTCCAGTTGCACCCTGTATACATGTATTCACAGTACACTTCATGCATCAAAGACATGCAAAACCATGATACCATGATCCATTGATGCAGAACATTCAGAACACAAACTACTTCCTCCTAAATGCAATCTGATGATAAATGGGCCTCTTTTGTAGTTACTCTTGACTTTAATACACCTAAACTTGTTCACATCATTACATATTTGGGGATTTCCCATGGCATACTACAATCAGGATTTTTCAAGTATCATGCAGATCTTCACATTATGACATACATGGCATTATTACTGTCTGTAACAACATTGTTTTCCTTTGTTGATTTATGTAAAATTCAGATCTAGGTTAAGCCTGCTTGTACAAACAGTAGGTATCATCCAGATCAACAATGCTGAAATAGAAAGTCTGGTTCACTGTAGAGGGGGGGGGGGGGGGGGGGGGCTGAGATGTGAGTTGATCTAACAGTCAGTTCTGTCTTTGCCTACAAAGCAACTCTGCATTACCCCAGTTCGAAACCAAGTCGCATTCTTTCAGATGGTGATGGTAAAGGTCGGTCTCAAGATGTAAATAATAATGTCTGATTTATACACATCTATTAAAAAAATAATAAATTACACACAAATGCAGTCTAGCTATTCTCCACATTGATTGTGAGCCTACTTGTAGGCTTACATACACTACACAGCAACAAACATGTAACCACGAAAAAAAAAGGAGTAATTCTATTGTTTCCTGACCACAATCAACTTTCTATTGGCACAGTAAATTAGTGCAAGTACATGTAAGAAGATGCTTGGAAGTGACTTAATAACTAATTCTTAAATGTACATGTCTTTGAAATGTAAATGTATAATAGGCCAATGGTTTCAGGTGATGTAATGTAGGTCAGCAATTCATAGAGAGATTATAATCTTCTGCTTGCAAGCTGCAACCTGTAAACAAGCTATTCAAATATTGCTGTCCCATACACCCCCAAACTGCCCTTTGTTTCTTCTTAGTGTCAAGTTAATCTATTTATCTTTGGTCATCATATTATTGGTAGATAATGCTGATAAATGAAGAGTTGCTATGTAAAGGTCACCACAATGGTATGTAGGCTACAAAAGGTTCAATGATGGTTTTGCAAAATTGGTAGCTGTGGAAGTACATGAAGGAAGCCAGCAAAAGCAGAGACACATAACATTTTATTAAAGACAGCATTCTTGAAACCAGGAGGTCCCAAGTTTGAAACCAATTGTACAAAACATGAAGTGCTCTTGGATATTTTTAGGCACCGAACTTGAACCTTCTTGTCCTAGTCACATAAACCTGTACAATATCTACATGTATGTTTCAATTACTTTCATAGCACTTTAGTAGGTCTTCTTGTCCTAGCCACATAAACCTGTACAATATCTACATGTATGTTCCAATTACTTTCATAGTACTTTAAGTATAGTAGGTCTACTTGGAAGCATACTTGTTTTCTGATTATTGCAGTAACTATCAATCAAAATGAATCTTCCCTAAGGAAATCTGCACAGAGTGGCATTTACAATGATCCCAACCGAATTTTCACTTTTTAAAGACTACAAATTAATATTTTTGAAAACTAATTTTGGAGAAAAAAATAGAAAGCAACTGACCAATGAGGAAAGAAGATGAATAGTTGAATACGGAAGCCAGATAGACTTGACAGATTAGTAAATGCATAGTCTCTGTGCTGGTTGGTGTTTTACATTGCTGGCCTAAGTGACTTTAAGACTTCAGTTTTAGTGGTCCAAACCTCCCACTGACTAAATGATTAACAATTCAGAGACACTCAAAATGAGTTCCTCTGGAAAAGCAGTTTCTTTACTGGAACTACAGCCAAGGTTAACTTTACCTGATCTGAATATACACCTGGAATAATTGTAAAATAGAGCAATCTCCTGTACATACCATAAATATAAAGTCACTTAACATACAATACCCTTGGGGAAAAAATAGCACATGTATAACAATGAAAGTGGTGAAATGAGAAATATTTTGGTACGAAAAAATCTTATCCTGTGGTCCATTTTCTGTGACTTTATAAATACACAAGATAAGATATTCCTGCATGCACAATCTTTATCAACAAGTATTTTCAAATCAGTAAAGTTCAGATGATATTTCACAGAACAAAATTGGTATCAGACGTTTTTTCTGGATCTGGATGTATCCAACATCAGGGCCCAATTTGGCACAAACTTGTTCAGAGTAATTATCAACATCCTTATATTCTGATTATTATTGTTGAAAATCACACCCTTTTTTTAACTTAAAAAGAAAAAATTGGGATAATTTCACTTGACATGTTTCCTTCATTTCTTATCCAGGGCAAGAAGGTGTGCTTCCTGTACCATGATCATGACCACCCAAGTGATGTGCATTAAGTACAACAAATCAAATCAACTTGTTGACTACATCTGATGTTCACATGATTCAAAAGATCAGAATTTTACACATGAAGTGAAGTAATACATCTGTGAAATATACATTAGCTTACATATTTGGGGAAAAATGTTCTCTCTAACGTGAGTTTATGCAGATAATTTGCACTATGTAGTCATAACACTGAATAATGCTTCCAATACAAAAAACAACAACAAACAAACAAAAAAAAAACTGTCATAGTGCTACCTCTTTTATTCCAATTGGAGTTATCAAAACATAACAGCATGTAAAGACAGGTTAATGAACACATAAAGAAAACAACGCAAAATCCCATAATTTTTTTTTAAATATTAGTCTAATTAGATTCACATGATTAAATAAATTGAAACTTGAACTGCAACTGCATGTGGCCCATTGACAGTGATCATGTCAATTGTTGGAATTCACATGATTGATTGCCAGTCCCTATAATTGTTGAGGGTTAACATTTAAGGTTAGCATTTAGTTCAACCAAGGAGTTATAACTCCTTGGTTCAACTTTAAATGTAAACACAATAAATTCAACAGGTCAACAAGTCAATCAAATGTTTCATACTTACTTGAGTTTACCCATCTT
This sequence comes from Heliocidaris tuberculata, assembly GCA_025618425.1. Classification (NCBI taxonomy): domain Eukaryota; kingdom Metazoa; phylum Echinodermata; class Echinoidea; order Camarodonta; family Echinometridae; genus Heliocidaris; species Heliocidaris tuberculata. The sequence continues at coordinate 26,099,349 of CM046834.1, read as the reverse complement.
GCTCTGTTGTTTCCAACTTTACTCTGTCAACCAGTAACAATATGAGATCAACACATGAGGAGAAGAATGCACCAATGCTTATAATATATCCAATGAATATTCCAAAAACTTTTGAGTCCAAACTAGCAGAGAAAAATCATCTTCACAGTATATAGCCACAGAGAGAATCCTGCATGGTACATGTACTTCCCTGTGCCAATACTATACTAACTGATGCACAGTTTTGTGTATACAAAGTTTTAGGATGCTTCAGTAACCCCGAAAAACCATGCAAATAACTTTCTCACATACCAGAGTGCTTAGGTTGAGATTAGGGCATTCAAACAGTAGGGGAGCGTTCCAAATGGATTACTCTAGCCTGTCTGTGTTTTGTGTGTGTTTTATGCAAAGCTAGATGGAGGGACTGTGCAGGGTGCAGAACAATGATCGTCTGCTGTTAATCCCATCAAAGCTCCAAGCCTACATGTACTTTGAGTAAAACATGAATTTTGAAGGTGAATTGTATGATTACATCACAAACTGTACAATAGACACACTTTATAGAGAATAATTAGTGGATTTCTAAGTTTCCTCAAAGAGCTCTATCAGAGACACCCCTGAAAACAAAGTGGAAGGTACATACTACTCCTAATGGGCCATTCCTATGGGGGTCATAATCTACCCCATGAAGCATCTTCCAACTATGCCAGAATTTCCAGGTAGGAAATGAAGTGAAACTAGAACCTAATTTCTGTACCAGCCAAATCTAAAAGTTCCTGAATTCAATGTGATGACATCAACTAATGTATTCACTACAAAAATAGTTCACTGTAGCAGAAAATGTTGAATGTGGGGAAAAACTTTGTAGTCAGTATGAATCATAAATATGTGCATGGACAATTAAAGGGGACTAGTGGGTGGTATATTCTATTCTATGAATTGTTTGCCACTGAGCTATACATGGATTAGGTGTCATCTGATCCATTCTTTGCAAGATCAAAGGCTTAGCTTAGTATACTTTTGAGTATACTTTTGAGTATACTTTTGAGTATACTTCATGATTCAAACAGGTTAGCTCTTCATTGTTAAGGGTGGAAAATACAGTGGGATGGATTGCTGAATACAACCAATTAAAATAGAACAATGTCTAGTGTACAAAGGATGACAGTGGAGATTTGGAGGGATTAATTAATCAATCAGATTACTAACAAGTGGGTACATCATGGTGTCTTCCTCATATTCTTAAATGGATTTGGCCCAGTAATTTAAGCACTTTGGTGTAAACTGACATGAAAACATTTGTTAAAAAGTTACCAAGAGATGACCCAATTTCATACAATACTACAAACAAAGTCACTCTTACTTGAACAACAACAACAACAACAACAACAAAGAAAGGGGCAGTTCCCATCTGTTCAAGATGGTACTTAATATACAATTCAGTTAACTTCACAGTTCACACATAAGCAATGATAAGGGTTATTTATTGTAAATATAATTAATGAAAAATATAATTTATATATATGCTCCTTTGAATTTTTGCTTTGTTTATTTCATGATGCAAGCTATGCAAACTATATTTTTAAAAATAGATAAATGAATAAATAAATAAATAGAATTCAACAGAATATAACAGAATATGACATGAAATACATGTATGTAAATAATGTTATTGGTCACCCTCCAATTGCCAAAGTAATAAAATCACTAGTTTCTTTTACCATACATACATGTATGTAATTATGCACATTCATGAAATGAACTGCATTTAGACAACTTGGAGACAGGTACATATTTGCTGGTAAATTCTTCAGTTCTTTTGAAATTTTGTACAGAACTACATATGTACATGTAACTGATAAAGTGAAGATACTACATTAACTTGAACAAAATACAGAAAAATAAAAATCTGTGGAAGGTGTTTCATATTAGTTCCTTTACCAAAATCTTCATTGTTCTTGCTAAGACACATCCACTGATACTAATACCCACTTACATGTACAATTTTTTTTTTTTTTTTTTTTGGGGGGGGGGGGGGGATGGAGTATTAATTGTGGTCCAGAGTGTGTAACTAGATTTATCACACTATAAATTGGTCATTCGATCCACACTTATCCAAGTCAATGTAGAATGCCAATTTAACTGAAATGAACACTTCTTTTGTTACAGAGGGCAGCAGACAAGTACAACAAAGTGTCCAGGAGAATAGTGAGGTTCAGGGAGTGAATATTTTATCTTTGGTGGAAATTTGTTTCAAGAACTTACAAATCACTCAGCTACAGGTGGTACTTGAGAAAAATGCTTCCCATATTACTCAATCACAAAAGAACAATCAACTTAAGGTGAATACATGCAAAGTTATAGTTCTTTAACATTGTACATTTTCATATCTTTTTTACTACATGAATATTTCATAACCATTTAAATTTTGAAACTATTATTTTGCCCTACATTGCCAAAGGAAGCTTCTGATAAATTGTTCTTGCTAAGAATACAATAAAGCATAATTTCAAATACTGATTCATTCTAAAACTTTGCATAAGAGATAGGCTTTTTTAGTAAATGCTTCATTAAAAAATATTTTGTTGTTGTCATCAATCTTCCTTCTGATGTCCATTCATTTTTCTTTTTGATAAACTTGGGATGACAGTTGCTCCATCTTGCCATAGTAGGACTTAAAAACCATGCATGTACCAACATGAATGAAAGATACACATGTGACAATGTACAATGTACATGTAATTCCAGTGGAGTACTGCGAAAATCTTAATACTCACAATACAAAATAAATATAGGGCATGAACAATAATGACACTTGAATGTGGACTTTGTATATATATATTATTGCAAGACCACTTATCACATAGTGTCAAAGTACAATGTACATGAAGGCACACCTAATGGAAAACCCCATCTTAAAAAAATGTTTACCATACTGTAAAATCATCCAAGTTAAAAAAACATCTCACAAAATGAAAGCAGAGAAGCAGACAAGTGAAAATTTTGAAAAATAATGAAATGATTTTACTCTTTAAGTTTAAGTTTATGAAAAAAATGATAATACAAAATGATTTCCATCATTCTCTCATATTTTTAGGACAGATCACAGGCCTCCATGTACATACATGTACTTTGCAGCTTTACATTATTTTTATTTCTTTTATTGAACAGAACATAATTCTACACCAGAGGCAACAAGGAATAATTTATTGGAAGTAAACTGAACTATGGAGAAGATTCCAGTCCTACAACACATCAATAATATGACATTAATCATATCACTCATTCATCAGTTTGGGATTCTTATGCTCTTTTAAAAGTAATTTTGAAGGAGATCTTAAATTTACAACAACAAAAAAAAATCAAAATTTTCTTTAAAACAGTTTAGACTAAATTCACTGAAACAAACTTGTATTCAAATATGATTCTCCTGTAACTTTTTAGCCGCATGTAGAATAGATCTCCCACAGCACTGTACATAGACTGCACAACATACAAGTTTAATTACGATGATACATGAAGGTAGACTGTACTTCAATGGAAGAAGATCTAGATAATGCCAATAAGAATAGGAAACATGTCCAATGCTTTTTCATAGATCTTTAAATACCTCTAGCTGTGTCAATATAAATAACTAAGAATATCATATTTTTCAATCTTATTTCATTAATCAATGTTTAAAAGTTATATCTATGCATGGTAATGAACTGAATATAAAATCTATCATAGACACAGGTCTAGATTTTGAATATTCAATGTGTCAGACTTTGTTCATTGCCTTGCCTTTTTCAGGCATTGTTATCATGGACAGGGTTATTTAAATTAGACGATGTCTAGATCTACATGTAGGTCTTTTGTGTTAGATCTACTAGTAGATGATCTATGGGCTTATACCCAAAAGTTAACACCAACACTTACATGTAACAAGTTAGATCTAACAGTTGGATCTATAGAGAAAACATTTTAACTGCCATACGGTGATACGTGAGTTTAAGCAAGGGGAAGTCATCACATTATGGGTCTCTGCACACCACTACCAGTAACTTGTGTTAGATCTTACTGAATACTGTTACTGTTTAAAAATACAGGTCATTTTTAGATATAACTAGATGTGGCACATGTTTTTATGACAGGTTTAACAATAAAGTCCTGGCAGAATCGAGAAAGATAGGGTCTTACAAATAATGTTTTCATCAGCACGCTGCACAGCACATTTTTGACGCAGGTACCTACCCGTATAGTCCGGCCAGCCGTAGGCGCGTACCGGTAGCTTCAATAAAGTCAGCTTCAATAAAGACAGTCGACAATTGACATTTCATCAGCAGAACATATATCCTTCCTTAATCTCTTTAATGTATACGTACCGAAGATCTGTCGTCAAGTTCTACTATCTTTCTTTGTGTAACCTAAGCTAAGGCTATGAAATGAATATCCCGGTTGCGTATCTCCAGGCCAGTGATTCTCGACTTCCAAGCGGTGCCGGTGTCCGTGTTATCTTCTGCTGATATTAATGCATTAAAATCCCCGGCCGATCAGATCAGAGTATACACACCACATACACACAAACACACAGTACACAGAGCTAGAGCTAGCGAGCGCAGTGCAGTACTAGTACGTACGTGTACCGGTACCATGCCAGCCAACATATTGCACATCATGTAGCTAGCTAGATGCAGAGATCTAGAGAGCATGCACTAGCATGGAAACGCGTCTGATGCAGAAATTCGGCGCCGCGCCGCGTTTCTGGTAGATGATGCATTATTTAACAGCTGTTGTCGCCAGAACTTTTGTTTTAAATTTAGCATCTGAGGGTGACAGCATCTGATATATCTTGTGTTCAATTCACCTGTTTATAGTTATACATTTCAATATGCACTATAGAATTTTCATACATTAGCCTACAAAAAAATTGTTGAAGCAAGTATATAGGCCACTAAGAACAATTAGGCCTACCGTATCAAAACATTTGTATTAATGGCTCTAGCTACAATTTGGTTTTGTCTATTTTCTTAGGCCTACATAGTCAAAGCCTTTGTCCCTCCCTAGTCAGCTCAGATCATAAGTTGTTTTTGGTGGTTGAACATGATCCCCTACACCTACTTCAAAGTAAAATTTGACTTGCTTTTGGGGGGCACCCCTAATAAGTGGCAAATCTCCAGGATAGGTGAAGCTACCTGTATGAAAAAATAAAATTCATACAACTTGCAATATGTTTCCACAGCATACAGGGATTCCCCCCCCCCCCCATATGACTTCCTTCTTGGGTAGCCAATTAGTACTGATGCTGACTTTTGGGGGTGGGGGAGGGGGGGTGATGGGTTGTCCTAAGTCCAAGTCTGGTTGCCCCTATTGATAAACAGAATTTAAAGTAAAAATAAGGGTTCATTTTTTACATGTCTCTTTGATTTCATCCATCATTCCTATCCCATCTCTTTTTTTTCTCTCTCTCTCTCTCTCTTCACATATCCCCTCTCTGCCTCTCTCTCTCTCTCTCTGTATTATTATTCAGTCATGATGACATGAGAAGAAAATAGAGATAACCTCTCTCCTCTATCTTCCTTCACCATTGTGTTAATTTCTGCCCAAATGTGTCATTTCAAGGAATGTGTTCATTTACTATTTTGTTATGCTCATATCATCTCTTTGGAGCCAGAGGGCATTAACTCTGTACAGCTGGTACTTAATGCCCTTCTGGCTCCAAACAGATGATGTGTTATATGAAAAGAAAGATAAAATATGATTAAGTGAACTGAGTATACAGACCAGACTAACACACGGTTAACACAAAGAAACTTGTCTCTCCCATCTCACTTGTTTGGGCAATACACTCATTTTCTCAAAACGAATCACAACTTTTGGTTAACCAACTACGGCTACCAAACTTTATCAATTTAGTTGGCAACAGTCCACTTTGGTTGCTTTGGGCAGTCACACAACCATCAATGCCAAGCACTGCATAAACCTTTAATTTTTTGACCAATTTAAGCTAGGAGAATTATACGTGTCCAATTTTAATCTCTTCATAATTCATACACCCATATTCAATCAGACATATTACATAATATATACTGGAATAGAATTATCTTGCAGACTTTCATTTACCCACATCTAAGTACACTGTATTTACCATATGGACACAAATAGCAAAAGGATGCAAATTCATTTGATTATGTAAATTCATTATTACCATGAGTTTCACAAACTGTTTAATAATTGTCAACCAAAAAATATACTCTACAAAAAAAAGGTAAATATACAATGTGTTCCAGAAAGACAGGCAATTACACTTAGGAATAATCCACAGAATTATTTTTGAAGAGTTGATTGAAATATGAACCTTTTCTTTTTTTTTCTTTTTTTTTGTGTGTGTAGCAAATGTTTTCATTACAAAGAGCAGTAACCTATCTTTCACTTTGAAATTTTTGGAAGTGTTCCTTTATAACAGTTGAAGCACGAAATATGCCAAACATGCCTTGACTGTTTCTTTTACAAACATAATTTTGATACATTTGAGCCTACCATGTGAAAGAAATGGTGATTTTTCTATTTGTATTTGATAACACATTTTAAACAAGTGAATGAGTAAATTACGCAATGCGTAATAAATGTCCCCGCCGGAAGTGCAGATCTGTGGAAATTAACTAGCCTGAACCTTAAAACTTCAGTGAAAAACTTTAGTGAATAAAATAATAATGTTACTGCATGCAAAAAAAGAGAATACCAACAATGCATGTATACAACTGAAATATAAAACATGAAAACATTATGAACCTTCAGCCATTTTGAATAAATTTGCATAAATTTGCATGAATAATGAATTTCAAAATTCTGTGTAGAAGTTTGGAAGCCCCCACCCAGCCCTATCAGATAAAACAATCGGAATAAAAATCCGATGTGAAATAGAGAAGTAGCATTTTTCGTCAATTTTGAATAAATTTGCATAAATTTGCATAATTAATGAATTTCAAAATTCTGTGTAGTAGTTTGGAAGCCCCCACCCAGCCCTATCAGATAAAACAATCGGAATCAAAATCCGATGTGAAATAGAGAAGTAGCATTTTTCGTCAATTTTGAATAAATTTGCATAAATTTGCATAATTAATGAATTTCAAAATTCTGTGTAGAAGTTTGGAAGCCCCCACCCAGCCCTATCAGATAAAACAATCGGAATCAAAATCCGTTGTGAAATAGAGGAGTAGCATTTTTCGTCAATTTTGAATAAAT